>CM057848.1:23738971-23759322 GCA_030068395.1 Apalone spinifera
CCTCCTTTGCATGCCTTTGGCGCAAAAGGGGGCCAGTCTAGACGTAGCCAGGTTCTGACTAAACATCAAGACACCTGCCTTAGGCGGTGACTATCACAGACAAGTTAATCCCATCTTTGTGGTGGGAATAAAATAAAATAGAATGACATGTAAGCATAGTCAATACTTAAGTTTTGGTGGCATAGCTATGCCAGCAAATCCTTTCTAGTGTAGACCAGGCGAAAGCATTAATTGGGGCTCTTTGGAATTTGAAGACAGGGCTATGTTTCAATAGATGCCATGAAGCAGGGCTAGATGCCATAGGTATAACTAATACTTCTTTTGCTATTGTAACCACTGTTGTTCAAGAATAAAAACAATCCTCTATATACTGTGAATAAAAATGGTCTAAAATTAATACCCTGGGTCTGTGTCCACTTGCATTTTTTCAAAGCCATTGAAACCGTCAGATTAACCAAAACAAAACAAGTGATGAAAAGTGAGAGGAGATTTGCTATGTGTATTTCTCACTAATAAGCTACTAAAGACACCTGTATTCTGGGTCCACCATAGAAAATATATGATTAAATACTTTTTTAAATGGAAAGTATCACAAATGGTATGTAGATTCCAGCAGCATTTTTGCAGCAAGTTCTCTTATTCTTCAACTAAATTGTGGGAAAGTAAATCAGAAATTCAGATGGTTTTTAAATAAAACACTAAGGCTACGTCTACACTACAAGGTTTTTGCACAAAAACCTCGAGTGTGCTTTTGCACAAGAAAATTGAGAGAACAGAGGGCTTCTTCCGCAAAACCCCTGCAGTATAGACAAAGCCTAAAAGAAGAGTCTTTTAAGGATGTAAGACTCCTATTAACCTGAACTTTGTTTCAGGTTAATATTCTGCAGCTTTACACCTGTAATTCTCCACATTGTTGACTAATTGCAGGTACTGGTTAACTGAGAGTGTGTGTGCATGAGTGTTTTGACCCTGCTAAGTTTCTGTACCGGGCCTGGTGGACTTATAGGACAGAAAAAAAAAAGACTGATTTGGATCTCTCATACACCAGTTTTACAAAATTGTAACTATATTGGGTTACCCGAATTACTCCTAATTAACGTATGTCCCTTTCAATCATGCCAGGTAAAATTTGAGCACCACCCATAATTTCCAAAAAGGATCTGTTACTAAGAAATTTGAGCAAAACAGTGTAGAATAAATGGATTTCTTATTACTTTGTAGATATAGTCTTATGAAAATAGGTTTGCACGTCTTTTTTTTTTTAAAGAAACATACTCCTAACAGGATAGCCTGACAGACCCGCCCTAAGCCACTTTAGATTCATTTAACTGAAGATTTAATCTTGCAGAATGAAAATCCTCCTACACTATATCTTATGCTTGGATGGATCTATGGCTAACTGGACAGGTACAAGGATGAATGATAATACATGACTGTATGAGCAAGTACTCCTTTTTACACATGAAATCCTGAAGGAAACTATGCCTGACACAGATTTCACTTATACCTAGGTAAATCACATACAACTCCATTGAGATCAATGGAGTTCCATTAGCATAAAAACAGTCTGAGTAAAGGAAAAATCAGGCTCTATACATTTAAGTGTAAGATATCCCACAGTAAGTTTTGCTTCTGTTTCTCTGTAACTGTAGATATGTTTTAAAGGTCAAGTGATCAGTAAATAAATCTTGGGTATAACATTGTCTTAATGTTGCTATGAAAAAAATACATTAGGAACACTATTACATACTATTTAGATTTAAAATTATTATTTGAGGGAGGAAGCAAAATTCTCCTTGTTTCTTCTTAACTGTGGGGAGATTATTGCTGTGTGTCTTCTTTTACATCTCATAATGTTCAGCCCAGAGTATTGTAACAACCCATTAATATTATATCTTTAATTTACACACAGTGCTTTCTTCCCAAGGATCCCCAAGTGCTTCACAAATAATATATCTATGACGTTCTATAGTAGCTAATGAAATTCAGCAACATCTGAGGTAGAATACAAAACACACATTCATTCATTAGCTCTGAAGGAATATGTTTTACACAACTGAAATTCCAGGTCAGTAGGGAAAATGTGCTTGCCTAGTATGGACACAAAATAACACTTGTCCTCCTTTGAAAAGTACTAGACCGTGGCTTTTTAATATCCACAAATAGTCAGGACCTCATATCTACACCTTTTCAAAAGATGACACTTGCTAATGACTTAGAATCCCTACCATGCCAGCACATCGACTCAGAGAGAAGAGCACTATCCACTGAACCTCCATCACCACTACTTGTTGTACATGACTCTTCCCTCTAAAGTAGGGCCGGATACAGCTCCCAGCTTGCCTGGATTCAGCCCCTGAGGCTCAAGGCTCTCCCCAGCACTGGGGACCCCACACTGGTGCTCCAGCCCTCTGCCATCTCCTGTGAGACTAGAGTGCACAAAAACTACTAGCCTGGGCCCCCCAGACTCTGGTGTGTGAGGGGAATGTAGATAATGTCTTTCTTCTTCTGTTGGGGTTTGCCTCACTGCCTTAGTAAGGGGCCCCCAACTGATTTTTTTGGTGGGTCAGCAGCCCCTGGCCCAAAAAAGGTTCCCCACCCCTACTCTAAAGGTATGTTTTGTCCCTGAAGATCATCATTCTTCTCAAAGACTAAACTTCAAAAACATCTCTGTAATACAAGGGAACCGAGCATGTTTGGTGAAGAGAAAACCACCCAATACCTGAAAATTTCCTGGGACGGTACATGAATTACTGTGTCTGGAAATGTAAACCATATTAGTAATTATAGTGACCTGCAATAAAATAATGATAAATTAGCAATAATAATCTCCACCGCTTACTAATCAGTAGTCACTATTTTAAGTAAATATTTTTTCTAGGACAGATTCTCAGCCTCAGTTAAGAAGTACACAGTGAAGCTGAAAAGCAGGCAGTGCAAAGAGGGCAATAAGCTATTTTCAGAGATTGCCTGAATCTGTGGTCTGTTCTGGTTTGGTCCCTAGGTGCTTTAACTTGTGACACCAGCCTTTGGACTTAATGGGCTGCCATGGCAGGTAGGAATTGCTGGGGCACAGGAATGTCCTAGGCATGTCTCCTCTGTTGGATATAGGGAGGGGTTTGTTTTACAATCTGCTATTGTGGCTCTACACCACTTAATATCCTTGAGCTGGCATAATCCTCCTTTGGCCAGTGAAGTCAGTCTTAGAATAACAGTGTTCTCTGGGAGTAGAAAAGAGTCCCTGTGCTCCATCTAATCCAATGCATGCACACGTACTTCATTCCTTGTTAATTCTTATTATGGGAGACGGAGAATCATATGCTAAAAAGTTATGCTAAATATGGAACAATGGAAACTGTGCCACCTTCCAATATTGTTAACCCTGGATCATGATTGAATAAGACATTAGGCGGACTGCAAAGCAAAGCAAGATGCTGCCCTACTGTTAAGCTTTAATTAGCTAAGGCAGCAAAGAGCCTCCCTGGAACAAGATGTTCCTATTTCTTAGAAATTCTTTTAAGGAAATGTGAATTAAGACTGTGCTGTAGCAGGGATGGATTATGCCAGAATGATATACCACCACTTTGGTCACATGCAGGATGTTATTTGGTTCTCAAAATGGCGTTCTCTGCACAGCATGACCTTGTGGAGGCACATTTCATGGAGGATGCCAGTTGGTAGGACAAAGTGGGGTCATTCACACAGCATGTGCATTTGTGTGGTCATGCTGGCTGGAGTATTCCCATGATGATAGGAACATTCTGGTAGCACCCCAGTTCAAATTACACCCCGATTAAGAGTAAAATGAAAAGAGAGAGAGAGAGAGACTGGGGCCTGAGAAAAGGGCATGATATTCTACCAGCAGAGCTCATATCTCTTCTCTTTGGAGTAGCTTTTTCTCTCTTTGGGTGTGTCTACTCTGCACCTTTACCTCGAAATAAGCTACGCAATTTGCATTATGCAAATTTTGTAGGTTATTTTGAGGTAATTTTGAAATAAAGTGCTAGTCCAAAACGTCCCTTTACTCTTGTGGAACAAGGATTACAGGGATGCCAGAATAGCACACCCATTATTTTGAAATATATTTTGAAATAACGGGCTGCTTTAAAGACACAGACTAATTATTTTGGGGCACCAGGAGCATGTGTTTCCAGGAGCACTGGGCTCGGCTGACATCATGTCTGTGAGTAGGTGCTGTTGCTATCACTAAAATCTTACCCCATCAACCACAGAAACTCATTCCCAGAATACTAGTCCCTGTAGAATGCTGTCACTTTTTCACTTAGCCATTTCAACACTTAGTCTGGTGCCACAGTTAGCACAATGGATTGGCAGTGAAGATTGCTGACTGTTGTGGTGTTCTGCCACTGAATGATCTTTGGCAGGACCATCCCAAGTGGGGTGCAGGTACAACCATTCCTCTGTCCTAGGCAGGGCTTGTCCCCCAGTCTGCCCCTGCTCCTCCCCTCCCCCACCACCAAACCAAGCCCTTCACATCTACTGCTCCACCCTGCATCTTCCTGTCTCCTCTGAACCCCATTGCATCCATTCTCCCAAGCCTCCTTCCCTGAGTGTTGCAATCTGGGAGATTACTGATGGGCCTGGCATTGGCAACAAGAGGTTCCCACACAAGCACTCACTGTGGCAGCAGGAAATGGAGTGACCCAGACCCCGCCTGCAGCTCCCAGACACATTGCTCAGGCGAGTGGAGTGGGATAGGGCTGAATTACTCCACTTCCTGCTGCTGAGGTGAAGTGTGGTGACCTGGTTGGGAGATGGCAGAGTGGAGCAGGCTAGGGCTGGGTTATTCCATTTCCTGCTGCTCCCACCACCACAGGAGACCAATCCTTGAGGCTGGTGCTAACCCCCAGGCCACCCTGACTGGAACATGGAACCCAAGGCAGCTCTTTGGTAAATCAGTTCATTACATGTAAAACAGGGACAATAATATGCCTGCCACAACGGTGTGTTGTATGTTTTAATTCCTAAACTTGTTCAGTGTTTTGAGATCCCTGGATATAAAATCATTGTACAAATATGATCTTCATGTATGAGTGTGGAACACTGAATAAATGTGGATGACCTAAGTTTTAGTTAATCAAGGGAATTTTCTATGCAATGAACTGATACCAGGGACATGGCTCCATTTCAGATAACAGGAAATGCTTGGTAATCAAAATGTTACTATAATATTATGGCACTGTGTGTTACATAGGTTTTTTTCAGAGAAATACTGTATTAAACATAAAACAAATTGAATTAGGGATATACTAATATGCAGCATGGAATAATTTCAACTGAATAGCAGGATTTGCCCTAAATATAAAATTACTTCAGTTCAGAAATGAATGGAGTTACAGGCATGGGTAGTGGGGAATAGTTAAAAGTGACTGGAGTACTCTTCAAATTATTGAAGCAATCTAGGAAACCTAAATTGGTCTACTGTGCACATGCCCAGAACACCCTATTCACTTCCAAAATGAAGTGCTCTTTAAAAAAATTGTGAAGCACTGCATTTGGAAAGGCTCAGAGTTCTGGGCATGCACTATGCAGAACAATTTAAAATTATTGGAGCACTTCAACTTAAAAAAACACTTCATTTTGGAAATGACTCAAATAGCATTCTCCTGTTGCAGTTGAACACATGACTGATTTAAAAATGCAACAGGTCGCCCCATCCTAAAAAAAAGCACCATTGGAGAAAATGTTTATAGTTAAAAATAAAAAAGGAGTAAGCAGGATAGTGAAAGAGAAGAAAAAATATCAACACTTTCAAGGGGATTAAATATATATCACCCCTACACCTCTCTCTATATATATCATCCCTCCATCTCTTTTCTCCCATCTAGTTTGTTGACCTTTTCTTTGGCTCAAACATCCATAATTGCAGCAGCAGAGTGATGTGATGGAGCAGGACCAACCCCAACTAAACCATTCTGTCTGGCAGGGCTCTGTCAAGCCAGGCCTTAAAAACCTCTAAGGATGGAGATTCCACCAACTCCCTATGCAACCCATTCCAATGCTTCACCACCTTCCAAGTGAAATAGTTTTTCCTAATATCCAACCTAGCACGCCACCACTGCACCTTGAGACCATTTTTCCTTGTTCTATTATCTGTCACCACTGAACAGTTTCTCTCTATCCTCTTTGGAACCCCCCTTCAGGTAACTGAAGGCTGCTATCAAATCCCCTCTCATTCTTCTCTTCTGCTGACTATGTAGCTTCCCCTCAGCCTCCTCTTATAAGGCATGTGCCCCATCCCCTACTCATTTTTGTTGCCCAACACTGGATGTTCTCCAATTTGTCCACATCCTTTCTGTAGTGGGGGGGACCAGAACTGGATGCAACACTCCAGATGTGGTCTCAACAGTGGTGAATTGAGGGGAACAGTCATTTCCCTTTACCTGCTGGCATTGATCCAACTAATGCAGTTCAATATACCATTAGCCTTCTTGGCAATGAGAGCACATTGTTGACTCACATCCAGCTTCTTGTCCACTGTAACTCCCAGTTCTTTTCTGCAAAACTGCCACTTAGCCACTCGACACCCAGCTTGTAGCAGTGCTTGGGATTCTTCCATCCTAAATTCAGGACTCTGCACTTGACTTGCTAAATCTCATCAGATTTCTTTTGGTCCAATCCTTCAATTTGTCTAGGTCATTCAGGACCCTCTCCTTACCCTTCAGTGTATCTACCTCTTGTCCATTCCATCATCAAGATCATTAATGAAAATGTTGAACAAAACCAGCGCCAGGGCTATGGCTACACTGCCGTGTTTTTCCAGAAGAGGATATGCAAATAGTGTGCTCGTTTGCATATCTTCTTCTGATTCTTTTTGAGGAAGAGGTTTTTGTGCAAAAAAGCCTCATGTAGACAGTGCCTTTTTGTGCAAAAACCACCTTTGGCACAAGATCCTGTACACCTCAATTTTTGAGGAAGAAGGGATCTTGCACAAAAGGGGGGTGTCGTGCAAAAAGGCGCCGTCAGCATGGGACCTTTTTGCACAAAAACCTTTTCCATAAAAAGAATCGGAAGATATGCAAATGAGCACTCCATTTGCATACCCTCTTCCGGAAAAGCACGGCAGTGTAGCTGTAACCTAGGACTGAACCTTGGGCCATTCCACTTGCTGCCAACCAGATATCAAGCCATTGATCACTACCCTGGGAGCCCAACAATCTAGCCAGCTTTCTATCCACCTTACAGTTCATTCATCAATCTATACTTCTCCATAATTGTCCAGGACTAATTAACAATTTTACCTTATTGATTCTCTCTTGATGAAGCGAAGCCATTTCCAATGTTGCCAATGCTTGTGATCTTATTGTGAGTCTTGCAATAGTTGAAGTTCTTCTTAAAGTGCCTGCTCCTGGAGGCATGTGATTAGGGAAGAATCTTAGCTTTCATGTAAAATAAAAGTAAATTCTTAGCCCCCATGCTGGAAGAGAAAATCTTAAAAATGTAAGAGGAGGATATGCCAGAGACTCAAAATCCAGGGCAGCAAATAAAAAGGAGACCAACATTATATATTTTAAAAAATCTCATCTTTTAACTCAATCTCATGGGGAGGGATAGAGGAGTGACAGTCTCTGTAGGCCCCTAAGCAAGCTAGGGCAGCCAGCACAGAGCCCCACTCCCCAAGTCCTCAGAGCCACACTTAGGGCTCTGGTTGCCACCACTGCCTCAGTAACCAGTGTGGTGGATGGGAGCCGCAAGGCCCTTTGAATCACTGGGCCCTGGGGCAACTGCCTTCTTTGTCCTTCCATGCCCGTACACCCACATCAGTGGGCCTGGGGAAGGAAGGGGTGACTCATGATTTCTGAGCTATTTGAGGTTGCAAATACCATTTATCTGAACCTCTTCTCTCCATATTTAACTTTTTTTAATGATTGCTCCACGAATCTACCAAGTCCATTTCTGAGGCAGCGCTTTGCAGCATGCATTTGAGGACTCTGTAGCAGGAGGGCTGCCCCCAGAGCCAGCCAGTAGTATGCTTTCACTGGATATAGAGGAAGAAGCGATGTCCCTCTTGGACCTGCTGCCAGTGGAAAATCCTCAAGCTGGCAATCAAATCTGATGCTGGTAAAATTCCATGAAGGTTTTTTTTGTCTGTGGAATGCAGGCCCAGCTCAAAGGGAAAAAGAAGAATAAGCTCCATTGCCAGCAAAATTATGGCACTCCTCCAGCTTTCAGAAACTTGCATGATTTTATACATTTGCCACATGGCTCTTCAGTGCAGCAGTTCATATATTTTTGGCTTCATGACACTGAGTAAAAAGAGCACCCAAATCAAGGAACTTTAGACTAGTCTATGGGTGAAGATGGCTGAGCCGTGGAACTAAATCCAGTTTACAAATGTGGAAATATTGTGTGACTACATAAAGAGAAAAGACACTTAACAAAAGAAGTAGCTAATACCTGACTGAACATTTGGGATAAAGGGCAGGAAACCTCTTAGTACAGTCTGCTCAGGTCGACACCCTTATCTTGAGATTCAGGTTTTATTTTCTTCTTTCTGTTATGATCATTACTTGCATTATTATTACTATGATTACTACTATATGTTTTAAAGGGACCCCCGACTGAGATCAGTCCCCCTTGTGCTAGGTGCTGTACAAACACATACAAGGAGAAGGGTCATGCATGCCCCCAAAGAGCTTACATACAAATCTGACAAGACAGATAAAAGGAAGGGTATCAGTCACATTTTACAGAGGGAAAACTGAGGCAAGGAGTGATTATGCGATTAGCCTAGCATTCCACAAGAAGAAATGTCAGGCCAGGCCTTAACCACAAGACCATTTCTCCTCCATGCATTTTTATAAACTGGTTTAGGAAGCAACCTACGGAAGCAAGAAGTTAAAAATTGACTTTAACATCCCTTCAGTTCTCCCCTTCCCCCCCCCAAAAAAAATCACAAAATGGCATTAAAATCAATCACAAGCCCATGTTTCATTAATACTCTGAGTGATCATTTGGGGAGAATCAGCTACAATGCAGAATGAGGTTTTCCTTGCCATGGAGATAGTGTTTCTTCAGTAGGAACAGGTGACACAGGATGATCTGCATGCAGCCTAATATTGATGGAAAGCTTGTTTGTACTTAGTACATTAGAAGAGTTGTTCGGGAACAGTTATATAAAGATTAGCCCTGTAACTCTGCCAAAGACTTTGTGTTATTATGTGCTGTGCTTGTGCCAGGCAGCCCCACATGTCAGAGCTGCCTACTGGGGCAGTTTTAATATGCACACCCACATTTCCTGAGGATTCTTTTTTCTTAAGACTGAGGAACCAACTCTGACCTTGCTTACACGGCTGCAATCACCACGTACTTCAATCATGCTGCACACCTGTGCGAGTCTGCGCAGGAGCGTGACTCCCATGAACAATTCCAGCTCACTCAGTCGAGAATGCCTGCTGGCACCCTCACGCAAAACATACGAGAGGAGCAGCTCCAACAACTTGGAGGGCAAATCATTTTGGCCCTGGGTCAGTTCTGCTGGTGAGCACAGAAAAGGAAACCAAGCCATTACTCTGCCTTGTCCTCCCCTCTTTGGAGTGTCTAGCACCAATGACAGCATCTCCAGAAAGTTCACCTAAAACCCACGATGAAAACTTTGCTCTTTGGACACAATGGAACTCTCTACAAGACGGGGACAGAGTTTTCTCAGGAGTGGCCCAAGACTGTGCAATGTTCTTCCCTCAAACTCAGCACCTTCCATTCTGCATCTGCACATGTAATATCCACCCCATGTAGACGTACACACACTTGCTTTCCTCAAGTTAGTGTGCTCAAAAATAGCAGTGTGGCTACCACAATGCTGGCAGAATGATGGGCTAACAACCCCAAGTACAACTCAATTTAATACTCAGCAACTACCCCATCCCATCATCAACATCACTGCAGCTACACTTAAAAAAACCATGCTAGCCCATTTCCTTGACCTTAACTTTCCTAAACATATAGCATAAGCGCAGGGAGTAGGAGTGCAGGGGACACTATAGCACCCCCAGGTTTTGGGCATCCCAGCCCCATGCTCCTGTTGCTCAGGGTCTCAATCGCCAGGTGCATTGTTTCCCAGGAGGGCTCTGCTTCCCTTTGAAACGCCGCCCCAGGGTCAGCTCCATACAGCGCTGCCACTTTGAAGTATCCCCTCTTCCCTCCCCCCCTTTGCTGCCTCTATATAATAGACTATATATAATAGAGGCAGCAGGCGGAGAAGTGACTAGTTGACTCGACTATCCAAAAAGCAAATCTTATCATATAGTCGACTAGTCGACTAGTCCTTAAAATCCTTATCAATCCTGTAATGTGTCAAAGGTCTAGGCCTTTCTTTTCTTTGTCCTGGTAATTTCAAGCACTAAAATTATCTTATCTTAATATCGCTTATACATATCATACTGATATTAAACCACCAGCCCTGGATCCCGCCTAGTTGCTGGGCCCAAGGTCCTGGCACTGGCCCCACATGCGGGGTCCTGGCTGCTGCCCCAGTTCTAACTGGTAGTGATGGGTACGGACACAGACAAAGGGGGGTGCAGCTCAGCACCTCCACTCTAGATATGTTCCCGCATCACTGCCTATAGCTATGTGTGTGAATAAACATAACACATTAGTCAGACTACTGAATGGACTACTAGAAAGTGCTCAAATACTCCGATGATGAACCTGTTGCAAGAACTTGTACAGAAAATAATAGAGTAAGATTCTATCTGACCCTTGACAGGGATGCAACGAGAAGCCACTTTGATCCTTCTCCACACCTGTTGTACAGCTGTCCAGAGGGATCAGAGGGCAGGCAGGGGAAGAGAAGTCTACTATATTTCATCAAAGACTAGTGTTGCTGAGATAAGGCAATTTGCAAAAGTCTGACTAGAAGGGGGAAGAGATTCTCTTTCATTTAGGGCACGAGAAAGGATGGGAATATAGAGAAAGAGAACAGAAAAAAGATCAGTGTAGGAAAGAAGCAAGAACAAAAGAAGGAAGAGGAACACAGGACCAACAGAGAGAGAAAAATGATCCCAAGAAAATAAAAGGGAGGAGACAAGAGACAAATGAGAGGAAGAGAGAGAGAAAGAAGAAATGAAACAGAACAAAACTATATAAGCAAATGTAACTTACAAAAAAAGTTACAGCTGAAAACTGACCCTGTGTGTGTTCTTATATTTTCCCTTTCTCCTTTCCCTCCTTTTTGCCTTCCCTCTTTGAAAGCTACTGATATGTGACCCCTCTGGGAAAGCTTGTGAAGTTCTTCAGCCTTTGGCTAGGTATACAAATCTGTATGATGTGATAAAAAGGTGCTTGGATATAGTACCCAGTTACACTGTACATTAGACTGACAAACATTAAAATCACCAACATCTCTTGGGAGAGAACCCCCGATACAAATATCACAGTTACCTGGACACCCCCTTTTGATACCAAACTTCTTTTTAGGACATGATAGATACTGGATCACTTTCACTGAACTCCTTGCAAATAAGTCAGGGGATTAAACTATTGCCTGTAGCATCCGGTCAGAAGCAAACCAGTGCACTGATGCAACGTCCTCTTTCCTCCACTGTTTCTGTATAAGAATGTCTCTCTTTCATTTTCAAGGTCATTCTGGCATTGAGAAAACTGTAATCATGCTGCTGAACATAACAAGAAACCTGTTTATTTTTGTGGGGAAAAAAGAAATGTTGTACTAATACATCAACATTTGATGCCACCATAAAGGATATGCATTCACGCTGCATAGTCTCAGCTATATAAAAAATAGATCAAGAGATTTGTTTTGGGAAGAGATGCAAAAATAATGAAATTTAATTTGTTTGCAACTTGTGCCATTTTTTTAAAAAAGTGGCTCAAATTATTAACTTATTTTAGAGCAAAAGATTATAAGATTATTATTGTACCCAAAAAAGAGGGAAGGAGCCGGGGGGAGAAAGGAAGGGGGAGAAATTGTGTTATTCTCATGCACATATGTTCTGACATAATAATGAGGATTTTGTCTGTTAAATGTTGACATGCACAAAATCATAGCCAGGTCTAAGTGCCTTAGTCATGGCAGGGGGTTAAAAAAGAGAATATTTGAGAATAATGTGAATTAAAAAGGCAAGTTAGTTTAAATTTCTGTTTGGTAGGGCCTGAGGCCTACAACTCCAATGGGAATACACTGTAGCTGGAGGGCTGATGAATGCCCTTAATGAAGTTGGACAACCTGGAATACATGCATAATATGATTTTAAATATTGATATGATGTCATTGTGTGTCTGAAGATATTGAAATGTTCATTTTCAGAGCTAGACAGGTTGCATGTAATTTATTAAAGGGGGGTGATTATTTACATTCTAGAATGTAGCAATAAAACAATTATGGGATTCAGTGAGAGAAAACATTCATTTTTCTTAGGGTGAATAATATATGTTCAGATGTAAATGACTTAGCCTAGCTTATATCAGCAGCTATTAATTTTTGTTCTCTTTTCCTCCCTGATAATTGAGGCAATACATTCATAAAGTATGTAAAGCAAAAAGACCCACTGACCAGTGTTAATTATATTTAACTTGCTCAACATATAACAGAGAGAATGGTTTAAATACATCCCTGAGGACAGCTGGCTTATCCATATCCTCTGGATGCGTCCATCATAACATTTCTATGACATTGTCTGGTTTTCTGAACAGTGTGAAGAAGAGATGGCATGATAGTGATATGTTCAGCTCTGTTGTGATAGGAACATTTTTACAGAGGCTGCTTCATGTGTTCAATGTTAGAGCTGTAGAACATAACAAAAATTGAAGTGTATGTGTGACAGCCACTGCAAGGTCTGCTGGCAGTTTTCAGTGCTATGTATTCTAATGTTCCCAAATGTTTTGCTTTTTGCTTAGGGTACCTTTAATCCAGAACTTTTTGACCCCAAATGTTAATTATCTCATTCTAGAAGAGAGCATTTAGGCAAACTTCAGCATGAGTATAACTGGGAATAACTCCATTAGTGTAATCATTAAGTGATACATTTGGGGCCTGACTCTCCATTTCACCTGAACCAGGAGTAGGGCCAACTGTGGATAAGACTCTAGCAAATCAGAACAGTATTGTTCAATCCCCACCTTGCTCCCACTGAGCATTGGTATAAGGCTTCAGCTCAGTAAAATACTTTGTATGTGCCTTTAATCACCTAATGAGAGTAGGTCTACACTTAAAGATAGGAATGCACTTAAGTAACTCCCTGAATCGGGACCTATGTGATTATTCGAGGTGCAGGGCAATGGCAGCCTTTAAAGGACTCAGCTGTAATATTCTATGTTTATTCAACTTAATAGCCTCCTCTAGGACTATCAGCATCGCCGTGGAAGGGGCAATAGCAGTGCACAGCCCTGAGAGAATGTCCAGAAGGCATTGTGCCTCAAAGTTTCCAGGAATACCACGGAAGCTTGAGCACAACCTATATTATAACCGGGGGTGAATATATGTCTCCCCTTCCTACCTTAGTTGCACTGGTCAGTGCAGGGAAGGTGAGATAACCCTTGGCCTTCTTTGTTCGCTTAATGGAAATTAGTACAGTCCTTGTGTAACCAAACCTAGGACCTCTGGAGCGTAGTGGATGAGCCTCTATCACTTGAGCTAAAAATCAGCTGGCTCTCAGATAAGGCTATAGAGGAAACTCATTCTCTATCTCTGTAAGTGGTCTAAGTACCACTACATGGGACAGCGCACCACACTCAGTAGGTGTGTGGGTTACACTTGTGCTCCATGAAGCATGATTGTGTCTGCTTGGGGAACAAAAAGGAGGGAAGTATCATTACACCGTCTCCTCATTATCCCACCTGTGCACACACCCACACTGCACCAGGCCCCATCTAACTCATTCCTTTTCTTCTGCTATTCAAAGCTTTTGTATCACAGCTACACTTTACTTTGTCTCAGGGACATTTTCCTCTTATGTTTTACCTTATGTACATAAAGCTGTTTAAAGCAAAACAATGAATGTATCAAAACTGTTCTAACTATTCACTTATCTGGAGCATTATTCTTTGGAAGGAGCAGGATTTGGATCTCAAATCAAATAGGCAAATTATGCAATTAGCCTGTATCAAATTATCCACCATTCACCAGCTGACACCCCAAGACTCTGGATGCCACCACTAATTGACTTTATTTCCACTTCCTTTAATATTCCTCCCTGTTTTCATACTGGTAATTGGATTTACTGCCTCCTAATTTCATCCTTGTGATATTTTCCTGTACCCTTTTCTCTTCCTTTAATTTGTCCCTAACACCATCCTTCCTTTTCGTGTACTCTCTCTGTTCCTCGCCTCTTTCCTTGTCTCACCATTCCTGCACCTCCCTCAAAGCTGTCACATCAGATCCACTAACTAGGACTGTGTCTGTGTAATTCTCCAAGACACTGATACTCAGGCCTCAGCGGTTCAGAAGCCAAATTAGCGGTCAACATTACCCAAGAGAGCTACTCTAGTGTGCAATTCATTTTTCTCTCTGCCTCTCTCTCTCTCTTGGTCAGTCATTTTGCAATGAGAATTTTATATTATATATGTAAGCAGGATCTGAATCAATGTTTCCATTATAGCCAGCTGGACTGGGAAAGAAATCCTGGGTGTGGTTATGTAAATACAGTTCACTCAGTTTGCTTAGGCCTGCTATATATTCAGCTGTTAGAAGGTGTTTGCCCATTGTAACCAATTTGGCTGTTGTGGGATCACAAACTGCTTTAACAGCAAATGCAGGAAATATAACATGACCACCAGTTCTTGCAGTTACTGAGGGAATGCAGAAAAAGTCAGACAGTGTTTAACTCAGTTCATAGGAGAGAACCTGTCAGTGTACATATACTTGAATGGACAAAGGCTCCTCTTCCAGGGACCTATAGATTAAGCTGGGGACAGAGGTGAGTCAGTAGGCTGCATGTCCTCCAGGCGTGAACTGTAAGACTGGTTCAAACTGTTTCAATGATAGATTTAAAGGCTCCATAAGGCATCTCTTTTGTATGTAAATGTACTCCAGTGGATGTTGGAATATCTTGTGGCTGGATTGTGCTTTTGGCTAACAGCTGAAATCACTGAGCGCTGAAATCACTAAGTTTGGCCTACGGCCAAATCTACCACAAGCCAGCGGAAGATGTGACGAGCAGCCAGCACGGTGATGATGTAGAGGCATGAGGAGCAGCCAGCAGAGCAGTGGCAGCGAGGGGCAACGAATTACCAGAGAGCAGTGAGCAGGTGGATGGCGAGTAACCAGCGGACCAGCGGAGTGGATGAGATGCCTCCCACACACTTAGAGAGGGAGGTGAGCTCTGCAGGTCCTCTGAACTCTGGTCTGCCCTAACCAAGGGCAGCAACTGTGAGTGGGGTACAGAGAAGGGTTGGGCATGTGAAGGGGACATTTATATTGCTGGACTTGAGAGCTTGAGAGGAAAAGGACATTGTTTCACCTACTTGAACTGGGATGTTTACTTGTGGGTTTGGTTATGAACTTTGTGGTGTTTTCCCAAATTAATGCCACAATACTTCTCGCCCCTTTTATTAAAAGTTTATTTTCCACACACAGATTCTGTGCTTGCGAATGGGGAAGCATTGCCTCCCAGAAGTGCCCAGGGGTGTTGTGTGAATTTCCCAGGTTACTGGATGGAGGCTCAAGCCAGTTCTGTGGTGGATGGATGTAGAGGAACCCCTAGATATTGAACCCGGCCCTGGCTGCTGCTGGTGCTACCTGGCAGAAGGATTACATATATAAATAAAATTCTCACTGCAAAATGACTGACCAATATTCTACAGTTGGTTAATAACATAGTAAAAGCATCCCAAGTGGTTAACAATGAAATCACATACTGCTTTAATATCATATGCTGCAAAGAGCTGCAGGAGACATGTTAAGTACCACTGTGGCTTCTGAGCCTCAGTCTGAGCATCGCTGCTCTAGAATTATAGAATCATAGAGCTCGAAGAGACCTTAGAAGGCCATCAAGTCCAGCCCCCTGCCCCAGGCAGGACCAATCCCAATTAAATCAACCCAGCCAGGGCTTTGTCAAGCCGAGACGTAAACACCTCTAGGGATGGAGACTCCACTGCTTCCCTAGGTAACCCATTCCAGTGCTTCACCACCCTCCTAGTGAAATAGTTTTTCCTAATATCCAACCTGGACCTCTCCTACTGCAACTTGAGACCATTGTTCCTTGTTCTGCCATCTGTCACTACTGTGAACAGCCTTTCTCCAGCCCTAGGAAGTATCTAGCCCACTTCTGGGTGGTGAATAATACGTCATAATAATTCACTGGCTGAAATGAGCCTAACTTTTCAACAGAGAAGTGTCCACTTTACAAAAGAACTCATGGACTAATTGTCACCCTTGTTAACCAGTCAGAATAAAGAGCCCAGAGACTGTACAAACAGGGTGGACAAATGACTCTCTCACCATATCCCTACTAGGTCATGATTGAGACATATTATTGGCAAGGAATGTGGAATCATATATTGCCATGACCCACTCTGATTATAAAAAACTTCTATCTGTGGCCTGTTTAATCCTGACACTCAAAAACCCACTTCTACCAGGTTAATTTGTTAAGGACATGAGATCTTCCAAGAAAAGTTGATTTCTGCCAGAACAAACTAAAACAATTTCTACAACCCCCTCCATTTTGCCTCCCTGATTCCTACATCATCCCTTCCCAATCCAGCCAAATGTTGCTGCTAATCTCATCTTCTTCACCACTCCGCAATGTCATCCTCATTGTCAAATTTGTCCACTGACTTCACTTTGCCTATCACATGAATTAAAACGTCCCATTCTCTCCTGCTGAACCTGACTCTGTTATACCTTGGTTTATGTCTAGGGCTTCTGGGCTTATTAATTTCATTTTGGAGGTGGGCTATTTTTAGTTTTAAGTAGATGTCCAAAAATCAGGGGGACGGGGGGCTCTTTCTTAGAATGTGCTGCAAGCCGGAATGCATATTATACACTGTCACGAGGTTCTCTCCCCCTGAGCTTGCATCTCTGGAATGGCTCTGCTCTTACTGGCACCCTCTTCTGTCTCACCCACTCTAAGATCTCCCTCACACTCTCAGAGTTGTAGTACTTCAACTTGTGTGATTCAGAATGCCACATCTTCATGGTTGGGTCACCCCCTTTTCAAGCCTTGGTCTTCCAGACAGGTCACTGTGTGGTTTTCCCCCATGTATCAAAGTCTCACTGGACTGATCAACCAGATTTAGTGCCCAACAATTTTCTAATCTAAGGCAATATCTCTTTGCCAGTGGTTGGTAAGAGAACTTGAGTGCACCCACTACTCTGGGTTCCAGGACATGGATCCTTGTCAGTGGCCACCATCAGCACCATACAAAACATTGCTATAGTTTTACTGAGCCTTTTCCTATTCCACCACCTTTCTAAGTAAAATCCTTGTTCAGGGCCAGGATTTCTACTATTCCCCAGGCCTTTCCTTCTTTTTCTAAGTCCAATGAGTGACTGCAGGCTTCCACAATATACCCCTTTTGGTTGCAAATGTCCTGGCTTTATACTAGCTCCACTTGCTCCTACACACCTGGGCTCCATCCTTTTAATAAGTGTTGCTCATCAAGCAAAACTCTCCTTCAAGTGTGCCCTATCAGGTTATTTAACTCCACCTGGGCCACACCAATCCCTTTCAGGCTAATGTCGGGTGAATACCCCCTAACACGTTCATATTCTCATTGCAGGAATATATAATGTCATGAGTCATCTCCTCAGAATGTTCTCTAGTGAACATGAAATGTTTCAAAAAGTACAATCTTAAAGCACACTAGAGAACCTTTAGTGCACATCAGTAGGATCTACATGGATCAGTTAGTGTGCAACCACATTAATTCATTTTAGAAGTCACATCCCTGAAGCCCACACAACTTCTGCATGTACATAAGCTCTTAGATACAAATAGTTGTGTGTATGTGTCTTTTATAAGCTAAAACCAAACATCTAAAGCCCTACTTATGTCTCAAACCCATCCTGTTGGTGTGTTTTTCTTTGATTTTACCTAACAATGCCAATGTCACCATTTTCAATGTTTTCTTTTTCTTCTCCTTTTCTCATTTTCACACTTTCTTCTAAGTGAGGCCCCAGATAATAATCCAGATCAGTAAAATTCCCTCTTCAGCTTGCCACTCTGTAAACAAAGACTGAATATAAAAAATACAAACAAACAAAATTACTTCCTTACTCTGCGTGGAGTATCGTGGAAACTTGCAGCGCATATGAATAGTGCTTTTCTTAGTTTGTAATAGTTTCTGAGACCATTGGTGGTGCTCTGTGTTTTAAGAAGCTTCAGAAGCCAGTCAGAGCAACAGTATGTCTACAGGCAGGTAGGGAGATAGACCTTATGTATGTAGGTAGTTTTAGTTACATGGTTACTTGGGGTGCCAAGGTGTTTCGTTTGTATTGTTATTGTCGTGTAAGGAGCAAAAAACAAAAACAAAACACACTGTACTTTCTTCAGGAACAGTCACCATGCAGTGTCCCATCCATACAAAGGGATAATATTTCTCATCGGGCATTTTTAAATCATCTTTCCAAATGCTTCTAGAGCTCTTAGAATTCCAGAAAATAAGGATATAGGAATCTGAGTGATGCCAGCTAAATATCAGCAGGCTCTAATCCAGAAATAATATAAATGAGCAATTCTGTTATTCACCTTCTCTGACGTCAAAGCTCTAAAACATGCAAAATCATACCAGGCCTGGGATGGAAGAACATAGCATTAAAGAGTTACTGCCACTGAATATCATGAAACAGGATTTATCTTCACAGACCTCTGGTTAATTATTATGAGGCCATAGAAGCTCAGTGATAAGAGAAAATCCATTAGCTGGCTTGCCAAGTGGGTGTTTCAAACTCTCCTTAAACCCACACAGAGGCCTTAGAATTCCATATCATTTAAGGGCTAATACCTGTCATATAAAAAAAAATTAACCAGTTCTTCTGAATGCTTTCAACCCACAGAGCTATATTTTCCCTTGCACCCCACCCCCTTTGTGCTGCCTCACTGCCACAATGCAGACAGAAAGCAGCTAGAGCAGGCCAAATGAGAATGCCCTGGATGTGAGAGAGATCTCATCTGATATGTCTACATTACACTGTTCTTCTGGAAAAAGCTATGTAAATTGCAGACCGCAATTTGCGTAGCTTTTTCCGCTTTTTTCAGAAGAGGCTTTTCTGACACTTGGCCCGTCTACACTGAGCTAAATATGGGAACTCCCCCTTTTTCGGAACAACCCTTCTTCCTTGTAAAATGAGGTTTACAGGGATGCCAAAAAAGCATGTCTGCTCTTCCAAAATTTTTTTTGGAAGAGCAGAATCATTCCCTGGACGTGGCAGAGTTTTTCCAGGATACCTCCTGTATCCTGAAAAAACTCTGTGGAGTAGACATAGCCTGATGCACAACAGGCCTCTGCAGCATCCCAATCTGCACTGGCATAGAGGATGGTTGACATAATCAGAGCATTATGTGCCACAGCAATGCTCACCAGTCCTAGGAGGGAACGTTGCTTAAATTTGAGCAGCCTTCTGATTGCTGTAACCAACCTATGCTGGAATGCAGCATACTACAAATCTCCCCTGAGAATCAGTAAGCTGTAACAGGTTCTTTGACTTCCCTTGTTGCTTGCTGAGTGAAAGTCTAGCAAAGCAGTGAATGTGTATCACTTTCTTTCCAATATTTGGCTTCAAAATGCCAGCATTTCCATGACTATGTAATTAAATTAATCATTTAATTAAACTTGACTATACAGTAAATTTCTAGGGGGAAAAAAACTATCAATGAACATCACTGAGTGAAACAAAATCCAGGATAGGAAAGGAATAAAACAAAACAAAGCAAAAAGATTAGCACATGAAACAAAAGATTTTTAGGCAACACCATAAGTGCGGGGAGAAAATGTAACACAAGTTAAAAAAATTCTAGATAACATTTTAAAAAAACCATAGCACATCTGTAGATGTGCTACTTAGAATTATCAAAATGTATTCTCTAGATAGTAAAGTTTTGCTACTTTGATACTCAGGTCTTGTCTACACAGTGTGATAGTCCAGAGAGGTCTAAATTCTATTTTGTGCTAGCATGGTGCATATTTACTGGTCTGTGTGGACCCAGCTGCCATGCACTAAAAGTTCCCCATTAATGTAGCATTGTTTGAAGTAGGACTCTACTAAAGCACATCAAGGAACCTTTAATGTGTGCCAAGCAAGATCCACACAGGTCAGTCAGGGTATGTCTACACAGCAGTGCTATTTCGAATAACTCGCGTTATTCCGAAATTACACAGTCTGGCTGCGCCTAGACTGGCCAGTTTTTGCGGAAAATCATCTGCTTTTCCGCAAA
>CM057848.1:23759422-23775488 GCA_030068395.1 Apalone spinifera
TCAATTTCTAAAATGGCGACCGGCCGGGAACATGCAAATCAAGCGCGGAATATTAGATCGATCTAGGGGGCTAGTATAGACATACCCTCTCAGATTTTCTTCTGTGTAGACAGTGTCCAAAGCCAAAATAAACTATTTTGACTTAAGCTACACAATTGATGTAGCTCAAGTTGCGTAGCTTATTTTGGCATTAGCCCTGCTGTGTAGATGTGCCTTCAATGTGCAACAGGCTAATGTACTCTAGAATTTACACCCCTCCAGTGTGGATTAATGCACCATATAGATAAGTCCTTACAAAAATGGAGGTAATATCAACTTAAAATCAGTCCTATGTTAGATGGAAAGTGATCCATCCTTGATCCATGAATATACTGGAAATTCAGAGTAAATGAAAATACGCTTAAATTCACCTTTTCACTTTTTAGACATTTTATATTAATCCTAAACTATCAGACTGTGTTTCATTTTTCTATGCAGTAAACACTAGAAAAGCACTTTATAATATGGACCATAATGAAGAGTCTCATTTCTATACTCCGCCTTAGCAGAATTCTATTTACTGGAGCGGGGGGGAAGGGGTGTGTGTGAATATTTATTGTTTTCATTAGATATTTAAATTATCACCAGTTTTTGTTAATATTATTAATCATCGTATAAAGGATGGACAAGAAGATTTTTCTCTGGCAAACTTCAGGACAAATTTGCAAAGCTGATTTACACAATGCATTACAATATATTATCTAGGTCTCCTAACAGAAAATCAATGATACAATTGAATAAACCAGTGCTAGCATTGTTCGACAAATACTGAAACAAAAAGAATATTCTACCAAAAAGCTAATATAGATCAACACAATGTGTATTACCCAGATATAAAACACTGTACTCTGAGATTCTTGTTCTCTCACATTAAAACACTTCACATCATATCAGGAGTAGCTTTGTTTGAAGTGGTTCTTGGGGATAGAGCTAGGATTTATCTATGGACAGTTGAATCAAATTCACCAACAAATCCTGTCAGATCCAAGACAGAGACATAATCAATGACACTGGTGCCAATGAAATTACGACCAACATACAAGAGCAAAATTTCCCACAAAGTTCCTTGTCTGCTCAATAGGCTGAACCTCCCGTCTGGTCTTGAAAATGATACTCTCACATTAATAAGTGTCTGAGAGCCTCAGGACAACATAGACAAATGGATTCTTCATCACTGGTTGCAAGTGCAATGTTCAGTCATGATTATTATTTGTACTGCAGTAGCACCTGAAAGTCTCAGTTCCACTGTGCTGCTCACTCTACAAACACAAAGCAAAAAGACAGTCTCTGCCCCCCAGACACTTACAATATATGGAGCAAAATTATGCTTTTGTGATTTCTTTAAAGAGATGCCAAGCTAGAACAAGAGGAGACCGTAGGGATGACCACGATCCCTTGGTCTCCAGCATTTTTGGTGCAATTTGATTTGTGCTTTTTTCTGTCACTGATGTTTTGCAAATGTTATGAGTCAAAAGTCAAAATGAGTCAAAAGTTTCAAGTCGTTGTATCCATGTCTACAGAATTGTATCTTAAATTGATTCTATTTCTTTGTATTTTATACTTAAAATATAGAAAAGAGATCATTGTATACACACACACACACACACACACACACAAAATGACATGAATCCATATGTATTTTGGATGACAAAAGAACAGGGATCCCATTTTTTGAAGTCCCGCATCTTGTGTAAAGCACTTATACCAGTGTAAAATATATGCTAAATATTATCATTATGATATGGTTAGCATTTTATACCTGATCTACACTGGTGCAATGACTACCCAAGGTGCAGAGAAATCGATGTTCAGGCGCCAGGTTTCTGGGCAGATTACATACATCTTGATTCCAGTGTAGAAAAGTGTCAGGTGAGGATACTTAAATGGATGGTTCAGAAGAAGAACCTTTTAAAAAGAGCATGGTCAGACTGACCTCACTTTCACCGAGCTGACAGCTTGGTGAAGAAAGTTAAACTGAATATCAAAATCATCAGCAAACCTCCCCCCCCCCCCTTGATTGTACCATTTAAGAGGAGCCATTCAACTCAATTTATTCTCTGCACAGGAACTTCATTGATTATCTCAGACATTCATGCAGGAAGGAAGATGAGATAACATTTGTAAGTGATTGCAAGATGGAGCAAACTGCTTTGTGAGAGTAATATATACCATAAAGTTTCTTTTGTGTAATCTGCTACTGAAAAGTAACAGGACTTACCTTTTTTGACCAAAGGAAACATTAGAGATGATCTAATGATTACTGAAGACCGGAACTTGAATGCTGGGATATAGATTCAGGTATCTTTTGGATATTAATACACAACAAAGTTTTAGTGGCAGAAAATTTGTAAAACACTGTCCCATTGACTTTACCACTTATCATCTCCCCCATTGGCTTCAATTATAAATGGAGACTAACCACCTCTCATTGACTTCAAAGGATATTTTGATCTGATATAATCTTACTGTCTGCAACTGGGAATCAAATGATTTAAAGAAAAAGTTAATCCTGATTGGAAACCACTGACATCTGTTGGGATGTGATTTAAATTGTGCATCATAAAAATCAATATGGATTTTTTACCAATCACATCCTCTCACTGTCAAAGGGAATACCCTGCTTAACACTTAGGATTAAATTTTGTATTTGATTATGCAAACATGTTTCTTTCCAGACTAATATTCTGTATTTGAGTGTGTGATTACTCTGCATATTCCATCCAGGTGGTAATTTATAAATGTATTTATGGCATTTTTCTTTACATAAAAAGATAAGCTATGAACAGAGGTGTTCAAACTGTAAATGTTTTATGTGAAATGTTGATCATTTAAGTATAATTTGAATTGATTAAATAGCAACATACACACAGAGGGTCTGTACGGTCAAACAGGTTGTTTGTATAATGTTGTCACCATTGTGCTAAACTTTACACTTAACAAGACAGGAGTGACATAGATTTATAAATGCAGTCACAACCTGTCTCATATGTGTGTACACCCTAATTTGTACAGTCAAATTCTTATCCATTTATTGAATCCATTTGTGGGCTACTACTCAACATTCAAATGCAAGTTGAGTTGCAAGTAGGAGAAATGTCTTTCTGAGCACACATTTTGTAACCATAGTCAAGCAGCTTGGAGTGAGTGCCAACCTCAAGGCAGACTGTTACAAATCAGGGCACAATCCCCAATCTGACTGTGAGTTCTATACGCAGATTTTACCAACCAAATTCCAAGCAGCATAGTATTGCAGAGTCTTCTGGTCAGGATTTTTATTCCCTTCTCAAAGCAGAGGTCAAACTATAGTAGGACAAGGATTTATGCATGTCCCCTCTTCATGGGAATGTATGGGTGGTGACCAGTCAGTAAAGTCCTTCCCACAGTGGTTCATTTGGTGTCCATGGGCCTGTTTCTGTTGAGCAAGAGATGACACCTCTTGTGGAAAACTAGTCTCTCACACTTGCTTCTCTCTTGCTTGGGGTGACAAAGGAAGATTCATTTTCATAGCAAACACTTTTACAGTTACAAAGCAAACCTTAACTCTTACATTATAACGTGGGATACAGATATTACACGTGAGATTGATAAATGCAGACAACTCACAACCATTTTCTAAACTCCAAATGCTAAACACATCTCTATGAATCAAACACCGATTTGCACAACACTAACACACAGCTGAGCCAACCTGATTTCCAACTATGCATTTATCAGTGTTCAGTGAGGCCTAGTGGCCTTGGCATGAGCTGGCTCCTGGCCTGCCAGCGACACAGCCATATTTGAAAATGTGGAGTGTATTATTACTGCTCTGTACAGCAATTTGCAGGAATGGTCCCAATCCTTGGCTTGGGTTGAGGAGACATTAAGGGGTGGAGCATGTAAAAAAAATTATTTAAGCCACCTTTGAGCACTGCTCCCCAATTGACAATTCCCTGACACAAACTGGATTAGCCTAAAGGCTGTCACAGCAGCCAGTGATTACCAGGGAAGAGGAGAAGCTCTGGGCACAGCCCGCCTCTTCCTTGGTCATGCCATGTGTGCTGGCAGCAAGGGAATGGCATGGGAGCCTCTACTGCATTTGCATGCCATATGAAAAACAATCTACACTGATGATTCTCCCATGGTCAGCTAAACTGCCTTTAAGTAATCTTTACAAGAGGTCTTCAAGCAGGGGGAACCTGGCCCAGTATTTTTTAAATTATAAGTATTTTCTAAGTGCTGTATCACCAAACATGACCTAAGTCCATATTATTATCATGCCAATTTCAATAGATGCCTTCAATGGAGTGATGTGGCATAGAAAGCAGTGAAAAAAAAATCATGCTCAATGTGACCTCCATTGCAACAGGGAGACCAGGGCCTCCTGGGTTCTAATCTCAAAACCTCCAGCTGTGTACTTGGGGTAATCTCCCACTCTCTCACCTGCAGTTTATCCATGAGTAAAAATGTAAATAATGATGCACTGTCTACATCACAGGGGTTGCTGGGAGGACTGAGTCCTTCTGGATAAGTGGTGGATTTAAACCACTGACCTGCACAGAGGTATAGGCACCAGGAGCTTCCAAAAATCCCTGCCTCCTATTACACCTTTTGAAAGAGTGGGGCAAGTGTTGCTCACCTGTCTGGGGGGTAAAGCCATGACCCCACCCTCAGCCCAGAAAGAACATTATAAGCTTCCCAGTGGGCTTGAGGATAATTTCAGCCCTTATACCTAGACACTGCACAGAGGGACAATATGGGCTCTTCATACCCCCTCCTTCCCTTGCACATGTGTGGCAGGGCACATTCTAGCCCTTAACCTCTCTAAACCCTTTGATGCAGACAAACCAAGTGTTATTACTCTTGAGGGGGGAAGAGATAGCCTGCTAAACCCAGGGATGTGAGTTCAATCCCTTATGGAGGCCATTTGGGGCAAAAATTTATCAGGGGTGGTACTTGGTCCTGCTATGAAGGCAGGGGAGTGGACTCAATGACCTTCAAGGTCCCTTCCAGTTCTAGGAGATAGGCAATCTCCATTAATTTAAAAAACAAAAAAAAATTATATGGACACTTTTCTTTAACTCTCTCTCTCTCCACTCACTAAACCAATCCCACTTGGTTGCAGATCAAAATGAAGTCTGAAATCTGCACCTTTTAATAAAACAATCTGTGTTTGGTTATGGAACTTATCTGTAAATATAATTTAAAAATTCAACCAGACTGCTCTGGAGTAGGATGTTAATACTCAGTTTAATGCAGAGCAGTCAAATGACAAGATTCTCATTATCATTAATGGGAGTCTTAGAGTTAAATCCCAGAGTATCATGCTAAAACTTTACCCCCTAGTGTTTGCAGATGGAACAAAGGGATTATCATACGTATCAGCAGAAAATAAAGCCACCACAGATATTTTGACCAGAAAGCCTTCCTGATCCAGGAAGGATCATAATAAGATTTTATTTAGTTAGTTATTTTCCTGTAGGTTCTTCCTGAAGGACTTTTCCTATTTGAGACGGTGTAATTGATTTGTATTTCATTCACTTTTATTTTCTGTTTTAATTTCACAATCATTCTCTAATTTATTTTTGTCTATTTGTCATCCAATCGCTCAATCTTTCACCACTGAAGCTAATCAGTGATGTATCTTTGACTTCAGTGGGTACAGAATCAGGTCCCAAACACTTGTTTCTCTACACCATTAAGGAACACAAGGACATAGCAAATGTGCACTCGCTCTAGCAACCTCTAATTATTTAATTGTATGTGCAAATGGGTGGTTGGCTGTACAATTGCCTACTTTGTGCATAGGTGGAAGCTTTTGTTGGGTATACCACATTTTGAAAACATGCCCCCAAAGAACTGTAATTTTGTTTTTGTAATTTTTTTCTTTAAAAATATAGGTTAAAATGTCTTAACGATCTAACTTTGATTCCCATTTTCATGACTGCAACTCAAAATGGCCAAGCAGGTTTTGCTTATGCTTTGTACACAATACTTCAGTCCAGAGTGAATATTTATGGGTGAGTTTAAAAACCTTTGACAAAGGGGATTATAATGGAAATGTGGATAAACCACTACTATAGTGTTGCTCATAAATACAACATAATTTCACTTTATAGAATATTTGTCATACAAAGTTACACAAAAAGCTTTAAAATGAGTGCCAATTGTAAACCAGAGCAAAGAGAGAGAGAAAATGTAAAAGCAACATTTAGACAGTGGGGAGAGAATTCCAAATACATGGGGCAGGACAAATGAAAGAGCAAAGTGCCTTCTGATATACTTCATTGCGGGGAGGAAAAGGGGTGAAAATGTATTTATTAGGTTTACTTCAAACTGTGGCCTTCTTGAGAACAAGCTAAGGTGGCCCCAACTCTGCAAAGACTCACCCATATTTTTAACTTCACACACTGTTAGTGGTCTCATTGACAGATGTAGTTAATCATGTGAATTGAGTCTTTTGGATCATTAGCTAAGATCCAGAGTTTTAATAGACTTCAACAGTGGGGAGAAGCAGCTAAAGCTACTTATTATCTTTCAGGATTGTGATTGTAAGATTGGAAGAGCATAGACAACATAATAGGAGAATATGAAGACAGGTTTGAAATTGTTTGTCTGAGTCCACCACACTTTTTAACTGCCACCAAAATCCCCTATAACATCTTATCATAGGGTAAATAAAATAATGAAACAGTCCCTATATGACACAAGGCAAATGGGCATAGACAGCTATTAAAACTTAAATGATTTATTTCATAACATTCTAAGGTAGCATGCTTTAACTCTAGGTACAACAACCCCTCAATTTCTGCTTCCCTAATTTGCATAGGTAATTGACAGCTTGTTAACAGCTCATTAGGAACACTGAAAACCATGTGACAGATACAAACCTAGCGCTAGAGGGGAGAAAATCTGTGAATTACAGTATATTGAAAACTCAATCAGATTCAGAATTACAGGTCACAAAACAACTTGATTATTTTATTAGGTTAAAAACATTAAAAGGTTAAAATACCATTTTTAGATCTGTATTTTCTAAGACAGCACACTACAAAGTAATTAATTAGAAATCTAATTGTGGTGTGGAGTTGCCTTCCAGTTTTGTTCTTCACTGCTGTGGATATGATCTAAGCATAGCTAGCTATATACAAATAATTATTGCTGAGAAATTTAAGTTTTTACAAAATATTAAAAAGAACTGATATGGTTTCCAATTTTGTTTAAATAATTCACCTTTCTCAAAGTGCAAGTCACTTATAGATAATGCCATCTAACATTCACTAACTCAGAAAAAATGTAAGGAATAATTTCATTTTAGTCTATAAAAAGAAGATAAGTGTTCTGATTTGCACTGTTACAATCCATAAATTTTGATGATGTCTTATTTTTAGGGCATTTGAATATAAACAGTGCAAATAACTGTTGCATCAGCAAATCTACTTTGTGTATTAGACACATACACACCATAATCTTGCTTTCCTAGCACTGCTAATAGAAATAGGGCATCCAATTTGAAAAAAATGGGTCTCCTTGAACCAGTCCTCTGTTCAGTGAAATCTGATATGGATTCTGTAACCAGAGTGACATTTGCTGATGAGGACAGAGCTGGTCAACTGCACGTTATTTTGTAAAGGAAACCAGAAAACTGATTCCAATGAATGTTTTCTCTCTTACAGATTCTGGCAACTTATGGATTTTTTCCCCATCCTGCCTAGAAGTAAACACCAATGCAGCACACACAATAGCAAAAAATGACGGAAGATTTAAGGATTGGGTTTTCAAAAGTGCCTAGAGAATTGGAACATCTGACCTAAAAGACAATGAGAGCTGTGCTTCTAAATCACTTAAGGTACGGTCATCTGTCTTCATTGTGCAATGAGAGGGTTGTTCTTTTTTCCTGGTGTTCTGTATAAGGCCTTGGTTCATGAGTACCAGAACACAGAAGTCCAGGGGGGCATGTTTAAAAATAGTTCAACTGTGCCTTCACACTTTTCATAGGGTGTAAAGGTGAGTGACAGGAGGGGACAAAGAGGAGTGAATGCAGAGCAGGACCTTGGGGAGAATGGACTGTGAAGGGATGGGGCCTGAGAGGCAGCCAGTTTGGGCACTTGTGGCCCCCAGATGTTTTTAGGGCACTAAAACATCTACCTTGCTTACACTGAATCATTTTTTACTGGTTTAGCTACACCTGTGTAGCTCCAGTGATATAAATCCCTGATACAGACATGCTGTACTGAGTCTACGCAGTGCAGCTTACCCAGTTTGAAACGAAGTGTAAGCAGCTGAACTGATTCATGCATGTGAAGGCCTCAGAGGCTGTACTGAGTATGGGCTTTTAAACATTAGAAAGGATCAACAGTTGATTCCAGAACAGCATCAGTGATGAAAAAACATCCACAAATTCAGTGGTTATGTGAGCTTAATGAAAAATGTAATTGTTGTCCTTGCAAAACAGGACCTATTGGCCTGTCAAATTGGGTCAAAAATCTTAAGAGACTGTGGTTCCTTTTAGTATGTCCTTCTATAGTTAGGTCAAACTACAAAAATAGGCCTTTCTTGAGGACTTTTATTTAACTCTTCTATATTCAGTCCTGGCTTCAATCCAATAGGACAAAAGTGTACACAAGATGATAAACAAATTTTTTCAAACTTCCAGGATATGTTCCAGTTCAGTTTTGATTGAGTTATGGGTGACATCTGAAGGGAGATTATTATTCCATCTCATCATTTTAACCAACCATAATAAGCAGATGACATATTGTTTAACATTAAGTCTTCCTGAATTAGAAGTGTGACCAGATTTTCCACGTTAATTCTATGGCATATGACAAAAATTGTCTGGTTTTCATTAACTGTAAGCACCATTTTCTGTTGTCTTTTATTTCTGCAATTTCTACTCCACAATTTTTTTAAATGACCTGACCTCAAAATCATATTCTCTCATATTGCCCCTTTTCCTAGTCATTGAGGAGTGTATATATTAGCTCTGCAGGAAGTGAAAATGGCTACTTTGCTAAAGTTTCCAGTTTGGTGAGCCTATAAGGCTGGAAGACAAAGTATAACCTAGGCCTTTGATAACTTATTCCACTACTGAATGTGGTTGCAGATCAACCCATTGCTTGAATTTTTTTGCCCACTTGATAGGCAAAGTGTTCAGCTTCCAGCTAAGTAATTACTCCCTCCTCTTGAAGCACACCACTAAGTTCTACCTCAAAGAAAACATGTTGTCCAACATGACCCTCTCACAAACCATGATTTAACCACATAGCAATAGGCCAAGCACGTCCAGGGCGCCATCCGTCTCCAGAGTATTATACACGATGTTCTATAGACAAGATTGAGCAGCACTGGGTAACATGGTGCTTTAAATGGTAGGACTCACCTGAAGCTTCACTAAACAAGCATGCTGATGACTGCTACCACTAGTGGAGATGAACCAGTAATAATTATAGTGGGACCATTGATGAAACTGTGGAACTAGAGAACATGTTTGCAACAAATCTGCCTCTCGTGAATTTGTAAAGCATCTCACTTTCTAGACTCACAAAAATGGCCACAGTCTGTTTTTCAAGTCATTGTATGGTAACTATAGGTGTCTTTGTACATTGATAGCTTGAGAAGTATATTTAAAGTCACCCGTTCATGCTTAATGTTTTTGAGAGGGCTTTGAAATTACTGTATATTATTTGTAGAGAAAATATATAATTTCTATAGGATCATGTTATATTCACTGAAGTGACACCGTCAAAACAGATTTTAAATTTCAAATGAAGGAAGTCTTGACTTCATTCCAAGTTCGTCTATTGACCTATTGTGTGACTGTGCACAAGTTTCTACTCACCTTTCTCTAAACAATAAGCTTTTCAAGGCAGGGACTTGGTGTTTAGCTTCAAACTGATGAACATTATTTCATTCTTTAAATATTAAATTAAAGTGTGATTGGAAATGCCATATTCTGTGTATAGGAGCAATGTTTCTCTACTCAATCATCCAAAATAAACTCTTTCATTAGGGGAATCTATGTTACTAATTGAAGGCCACATTGAAAGAATGTGTTAGAACTCATTAAGATACTCCAAATGCACGAGACAACTATCTTGTTTTTCCCTACATACATATTGGACATTGTTTCATATTGAAGACTTCAGCTTATAGGGTCCTTCTCTAATTGTAGAATATAGCACAAAGCGCCACAGAAAGAGTTTCAAGAAATGCTGACTGGCATAAAAGTTACACGCGAGAAGAGCTGTGAAGGTACATAACTGAAGTTGCCCACCTACAAATCTTTGAATATGCTCCAGAATATCAAGTTGTAAAGAAATGCTTGCTACCTAGCAAAACTGATTGGTTAAATGTGTACAGGCAAGCTTCATTTCAGCCTATGAAAATATTGCCATTTCATAAAGGTATAAGTTAGCACATCTAATACACATGGGCTATGTCTACATTGGCAAGATTTTGCTCAAATACTTTTAACGCAAGAGTTTTTGCGTTAAAGTATTTGCGCAAGAAAGTGTCTACACTGGTATGTGCTTTTGCGCAAGAGATGTGCTTTTGCGCAAAAGCATCCGTGCCAGTGTAGACGCTCTCTTGCGCAAGAAAGCTCCGATGGCCATTTTAGCGATAGGGGTTTCTTGCGCAAGAAATTCATGCTGCCTGTCTACACAGGCCTCTTGTGCAAGAACAGCTGCACAAGAGGGCTTATTCCTGAGCGGGAGCATCATAGTTCTTGCGCAAGAAGCACTTATTTCACACATTAGAACATCAGTGTTCTTGCGCAAGAACTCCATGCCAGTGTAGACAGGTAGCATGTTTTTGCGCAAAAGCGAGTGCTTTTGTGCAAAATCATGCCAATGTGGACACAGCCCTGCAGTCTTGGGCAATTTGATTTTTTGCAGTTTTCCTTAGTATGTAGTTTTATAAATGTATATCATCACATGTGCCATAAATTCGGTCCAGAATATAGTTTGCCTGTTTTATTTAGAAAACTTCTAAGCCACTGGGCATGTAAAACAAAAGCAGATAAACAGGCACACACAGAGACACACAAGTTATAACATTTTGCACACATTTTATGCTCATTCAGACCTTTGACCAGACAGAGCAGCATTTATAAATTACCTTTGTCATTGATCGTCTACCCCTCTTTTTTTCTTAGCTTTTCTCTTCATTGAGGTTTGTGGGCTCTAAATGGGGTTCTCCTGCATATAAACCACTCACTGAACTTAAAAAAAATCTGCAAATACATGCAGCTGACTAGATTTTTCACAATACTTACCCTAAGTTACTATGTTTCTAAAGAGATGCATTTATCTTAGAACCAATACGTGCACACACAAATAAAACCATATTAGTTTCTAAAAATTAATTACATATTTTACAAAATCTCTCTATCAAAAAATTTTGGTTCTCTTTTAAAATAAGGGTTTCTAACCAACATTAAGAAACATACCTATATATGTAGATGAACTTTGAAAGATTTTCTTCTAACAATGACGTCTGTCTCCATGGCAGGTTCCTTGGGCAGGCTCTGTTGGCAGCTTTGGAGTTGTCATGAGGTTATGATGCTGATGGGTTGTCATTAGTGTCTTGTCTTGCTGGCTGCCATTTTCTTTTGATATACCTTTTGATTCTGAGGAATTTTCATGCTTTCATCATTTCTGGACACAGTTCTGTGCAAATCCCTCACAACACTCCTCTGTAGGCAGTAAATAAAAGGGTGTTTCCCAATGTGCATATTTTTTGAGGTGTAAATCTAGGCGTGCTGCTGGCCTATTTCTTCCAGATTTCAGAAACTACTGCTTTAGAGTGGCAGGCATGGAATGTGAAACAGAAATGAAAATCCACAGCTTCCTTGTTTCACAGAAATAAACTTGTTTTGTTGTTCTCCAATGAATGAAGCCCATCCTATGTGGATGGGCCTGATTCTCAAAACTGGGAGCTTATTCTGATTTCTAAACCTAAACTAATCTTTAGCCCTTAAACATCAAGCAATTTACCAAATACAACACTGCACAATGAAAAGCCTCACTAGGGCAATAATCTGGGGCTAGGGCTCATTCAGATCTTCTCCCACCTTTGTTTTCATTAAGAAAAGAGCTAAGTAAAAGTCTTTTACCCCTACCTGGGAAACCCTGGCTTTGAAACAACTGAAAACTCCATCTTTTTTCCCCATTTCCATTGCACTGAAGTAATGACAGGGTTAAATTGCTAATAGAGGTTTCATGAGGTCTGCCAGAGCCCACTCTCCAACACTTACATCTGTTCAACAATTATTACAGCATTTTTGTCATAAAAAATTCAACACCCTGAGTGTCGTGCTAGCAAAACCTGAAAATTTATGCAGTGAATAGAATAGCTAATTTCTCTGAGGAAATGCAGGGGGGGAAATACAGATTTAACTTAAATTCTCAAGTACTGTAGAGCACATCTGACTCCTTTAGGTTTTGCTACTGTGTACTGTAAGTAGGAATACCATCGACAGTAGATCAGCAGAGCTTGCAAAGTAAATTTATGACTTCGAAGAAACAATGGTTAAAATTCAGACCGGTACTGTGCTGGGTTTGCCTCTTTATCTCTTCACAGAATCTCATTTAAATAATACATTCTTTAGTTTAATTTCAGAATGGGGTTATTCTCTCAGTTCATAGTGCTCCTATAGAATTAATGGTATCTTTCAAAATGGATAGATTAACTGCATAGATGTGAAGGAGAAAAGCTGACAGGAAAAACATGCTTTAATCTTATGAACTCTCTGTAATGGTGCTTGATGCTTTCAATGAAAAAAGAATCTTGTTTCTTTTCTCCATAAGGTTAGCAATATGGATTTGATGCTAAAATTAAAGCTGTCTAGTTAGGATGCCAGTGGACTAGAACAACATGCTAGAGGCTATAGCCTTCTATTCTCAAGGGCCACAGTCTAACTTCTAGTACTGGTGAGTTTGCAGCCATAATGATAATTGCAGATGATGAACAGGGAGTTCTTTCACTGTCACAGGAGAAACAAATAAGACAAATGGTTAGTAGGGGATCAAGGAAGTGCAATATTTTCAAATATTAAGGTGCACAGTAAGCTGGCTCAAAGAAGGAAGAGTATTCTACATTTCCACCCTGAGGCCATATCCTGAAGAAGCTACAAGAGCTGAGCAAATGCTGATACAAAAATGTATTCAAAGATATTTGTTCAGATATAAAACCAACAAGTGACTTGAAAAGTATTTACATTCACAGAAATGAAAAGGTTTTTTTCTTCACAAGAATGTGAGTCTTGCAAGTGCTCATGCAAACATATATTCAAGCAAAAGTTTACATAATAAGTGTTCAAGTCATCCAATCAGGGGCCAGAAACAAGCCCATGTGACTTACTAACCAATCGTGTGCCACAGGGAGCATATATTGAATAGTCAAAGTGTATAATCCATAGACTACTCTCAGGCTGGTATTAAATGCTTAATGAATTCTTTTAAATAATCAACAGATCCGAAATTAAGTCTCACAGTTTCCATAGGGTCAAATGATTTGAGTCCCTTAGTTTCTGGATGTCCAATTTGAGATATCTGGGACCTGATTTCAGAGGTGTTGAACACCTGGCACTGCCATTTTCTGGGCTCCTACAAAGGGCAACACCGAACATCAACTGTCATTTTTGAGAATTTCATGATTTATTGCTTAGATATAATTTATGAACAGAAAAAATGAGATTAAAACCTAATCTTTACTGAACCAAAGCTACCACTGAGGTCAAGAAATGAGTGGAGACTACGCGATTTTGCCCTTGAGTATTAATTCACTTTTTCCAATTTTCAAATTGTCAATATGAATGAAAATAGGCATGTTATACCTAAAACCCAATCTCTCCGCTCCATAAATACTCAAAATAATTCTCTGCTCACAAATTAATGACTGCTATAAAATGGTCATTTGTATCCCCTACAGTTGCAGCAAATGGTGGAGGTGCATATGCTCTATGACCAATGTACAAATAACATTTCAACTATGCTTATTCCTTGCCACAATGTACCTACTAAAGCATATTCCCCATATATATATTTTCAAATAAGCATTCCAATTTTTTGGTATTGTTATATAATGTGAATTTCAAACATATTTCCCCCAAATACTTTGTGATTCTACATCCTAATTTTAGATAACTGTTAGGGTAATGAATTATATGCCACAAAGAACAGAAAGAAAAATAACTTTTCTTCTCTACACTTCCCTTTTCTCTTTCTCTCAGCAGTGGAGCTAGCACCCATGGGTTATTGTTGGCCATCACAGGACACAGATGCCAAGTTTTGGCAGATATTATTGCAGTGTCAGAATCTTTTTCCTTGTCAAGACATCCTGGCAGTTGTGTTAATGGATCTGGAGCTGCCTTTGGGTCTGTCACATTGGGCAGCAGCTGATGGGTTGTTTTCTATAGTGTCCTCCTGCATGACATCTTCCTTTAACTCGCCTTTGGTCTGAGGAATTTGTACTCTATTATCTGCTTGGAAATAAGCTTCTATAAATTTTGCATTAGGAGTGTGAATTCTTCACAGATTTCTTTGCTGCCCTTAGAGCTCACATGTGCACATTTTTCATCTGTAGCACAGCTTTTATATAATTTTAACTATCCGGCAGTTAAATCACTTCTCTTGCAACAACAAAAAAAGGTTTGAGCTGGTGAAATTATTTGTTATGAATTTGTTCACCACTCCTCCCCGTATTTTGTTTATTTGTTTTTGGTTAGTTAATCTTTTGCCAACGGATCCAAATTTTTCCACTGTATTTGTTACTTGTGCATTAGTTGATTTATTTGAAACAATAATTTTCAGCCTGTGGACTTTTCCATTAGTTCTTTATAAGCTCCCACAGGTGGAAGCAAACCTGGGACTGCTAGAACTTAGTGCATGAGCCTCTACCACAAGGATGGGAAAGCTCAGGCCTATGAGCAAGATGTGGCCCTAGGCTTGCCTGGCTCCGGCCCCCAAGGCTCAGCTCCCTCCCCTCCCCCCCGCATCGGGGGTCCCACGCTGGTGCTCAAGCCCTCCTGCTGCCCTCCTGGGGGCTGGAGCGCACAATATCTTTTAGGCTGGGCCCCCTAGGTTCTGACGTATGAGAATTTGGGGAGTCTCTTTCTCCTTCTCAGTAGGGGGCTACAGTGAGGGTTTTTTTCCACTTCTTACAAGTGTGAGGCTCCCGAATGATTTTTCTGTGAGTCTGTGGCCCCCAACCCAAAAAAGGTTCCCCACCCCTGCTCTACTGCTTGAACTAAAAAACAGCAGGCTCTCAGCTGAGGCTATAGAGCGGATTCATTCTTTCTCTCTGTAAGGGTACATCTACACTGCATGTTTATTTTGGAATAAGCTATTTCGGAATAGAAACTCCGAAATAGCTTATTTCAATATAGCGCATCTACACGGCAAATGCCCATCGAAATAGCGCTGAGCTATTTCGAAATAGAGCATCAACACTCATTGGATGCTGAATTGCACTTAAGGCCACCTGGAAGCACTTCAGGCAGGGAATCAGGACAGCACGCACTTCCAGGAGTGGCTTCCTGAGGCTGGGTTTGAGTTTAAAGGGACCCCCTTGTACAGCTGTGTCTCAGGCTCTTCTCCTTTCCCTACCTCGTTGAGGGACAGCAAAGCCCCTCCAAACACCACAGCACTCCCAGACATGGAGCCAGACCTGCCTCCAAGCTGTCGACACCTGTTAGACGCCATGTTGCACCTCTTTCTGCAGTTTCTGCAGGCTGCCCTCCTGGGTCTGCAGGAAGCTCATTGCGGGGCACCTCCTCTTCTCTCTCCACATGCTGCTCATGCAGCACAAGCCCTTCCATACTTTCCTGTACACTGCTGCTTCTGGTGACTGGACACCAGTTCTAACTGGTGGGACCAGATCATCATGGAGTGGTGGGAGACCATAAGTGCATGGGCGGCGAGTTATATGGGCTCATGGTGCCCATGCTCCAGCAATATTCAGAGCTGAGGGCCCTGCTCCAGCAATATTAGGAGCTGGGTCTCTCCCCCGGCCCTGCCTGGAGTGGGCCCTGGCCCCCACCTGC
>CM057848.1:23782687-23794949 GCA_030068395.1 Apalone spinifera
TGTGGTGGGGTCCCCTGCCACGCCCTCTTCTCCACCCAATTCAAGCAGGCCCTGCGGCCTAGTTCAGCCGAAATTCAAAGGCCCAGAGGCCTAGTCTAAAGTTCAAGCAGGCCCTGAGGCCTAGTTCAGCCAAAGTTTACAGGCCCTGAGGCCTAGTCCAACCACAGTTCACAGGCCCAGAGGCTTAGTTCAAAGTTCAAGCAGGCCCGAGGCCTAGTCGGTGCCCCAAGGGGATGGGATAGGGGGGTCCGGGCCCTCCCTCTCCACCGCACCCCAACCCAGGGCCCTATTAGTGGTGGGGGATTCCCACCACTGACTCGGCAGGGAGTTCTCCCCGAAATGTGCCGAGTCCACTGAGGGGTTCCCTGCCCCTTGCCCTGGGTTGCTTCCTACCCCTGCCCTGTGGCCGACGGTAACCCCACCTGGTGAAGCTGGGCCGGCGGCGGCAGCAGTGTCAGCAGGTCCCGCGTCCGAGGCAGCAATGAAGGGGTTCTCCCCTGCGGCGGGGCGGGCAGCCCCCCGGAGTCGGCGTTGTGGACGTGCTCAGCCCGGGGACGGTAGCAGCGACGACAGTGGTCCCGATGGCCCTGGTTCCAGCGGTAGGTCCGGCTGTGGCTTGGCGGTCTGGGCCGGAGCTCCTTCCTCCCCGGAGGTCAGTCCCAACTGAGCAGCCCGGCAGCCTTTTATATTGAGGCTGCACTGTAAGCATGCCTAGCAGGCCATGGGGGCGGGGCATATTCTACCCAATAGACGGGCTCTCCTCCCCCCTGTCCAGTGCCCTGTCACACTGACCCAATAGCATATCTTGAAAACTAGAGCCAATCAACAATTTTAAGCATTATTTTCGTTCTCAGTGACCCAGAATTAGTAAAGTTTGACTACATTTATTTCAGAATCATTTTGGTTGTAGAGCAGTGCAACCAATGGTGGGGGCATGAATGGTCTAGTTATAGTTATAGCCTTTGTTTACGGCAAATTTCTTACCAATATTTTGTTCCTAGAGCCTTCAACACCCTTAGTTAAAGGACACATCTTTCTCAGCTTGAGTTACTAATAAAGCCAGACCCCAATAGAGTGATGATTTTGGCCACTAGCTGATGGGTATGTATGATCCGATGAGGATGGAATAGGAAAACCGCCTACCCCTTCCCCCCCGCCTCCCAACCCAGGACTCCTTAGTTCCTAGGTATAGTAAAGATAAGGAATAACATTATGTAACCTTCATAAAATGGGTTACCATCTAGACCAAAAGTAGCTGCAGGATGTCCTATTTTTGCAGTAACATTTCTCCGCTGCATGTCCAGACTTCTGCCTAATCTAATCCACAGAGTACTCCCATCACCTTGGAATCGAATTGTCATTTTCCATTATATCTGGTTAGTCTACCTTTGAAAATTGAAAACATGGGTGAAAGGTAGATTTTGGCTTTGTGAAATAAAATTAAAAACAAAATTAAAAACCCCCACAACCTTAAATCTCTTCAGTGAACTACTATGCAAGAGTTAAACTGTTCATTGAACTCCACAGATCTTTTGTCCTTTCAAAGCAGGAAGTGCGAAAGAAGTTTCCACGGCCCAGATATGTCTCTACTAAAATCACTTAGTAAGGTGTGGACGCCTGAGTCATAAACTTTCACACTACAGATGGCTATGTATCTTTTCTAGTGAACCTAGCTCTAAAAGATCTGTGATGTTTTATGTTATATGTTAGCTAAAGATGCATATTATGGAAAAAAACACATAGGGCTTGATTCTCCATGTGCACTATTGCCCTGGATAAGAGAAAATAATTCGTAATATTCATTTAAGAGACCAGTTTCAACATTTAATTACCTAATACAGAATACAATATTTATTCCATGTGCATTGTTATCAACTATAATCCCTTTTATGAGTAAAAATGTGTATACAATTATTTTGTATGCTACACAAATTCTTGTTTCATTATTTCACATCCCTTTAAAACATTATTCTATGTTTTGACAGAAAAACATTCAATGAGAGAATAAAGAGCAAAATTTTAATAGACTGCCACCTTATCTGAAGCTACTTTGAATGGCACACAAACATCTGATGCTAACATATACATTCATTTATTCTTACGCACTTAAATATAATCAAATGTTTTAAATACATGTTAATTTTTTTGGACAATTTGGTAATGTAAAATTATTTGGTGACTGAGCAGAACCAATTTTTATGGAAAATTCCCTGAATATAAGGGCTCACAACATAAAAGCTGACAACTTTGACTGCAGTGAGTCGACCATCAACGCTATAATAGCTTTAAAAGCTACAGTAAAACTCCTATTTACATTTTGAGTGCAAGCACAGTCCCGAAACACATTCATTTCTGAATCAGATAAAAGAGCATGAAGTGACGCCCGTTTGACTGACAGATAGTTATGTGGCAATGGGCTGAGGTACAATCGCTAAGAAGGATCAATAGCTAAAACTAGCATTAACACTTCATTTATTTGAACAAAGAACATCTTGTTCACATTTTCCTTAACCAGTTGAACATTTTTATATAAGCACAAATTGTTCTCTAAGCCAATTATGATTGACTGTATGTTTAAAGAAAAACAAAGATAATTTATAGCCAAAACTTTTCTACAGTACACCTATCAAGACAGAGCCTCTCCTGTAGGCAACAGAACCTTCACACAAACTTGTAACTATTAGTAATTATAATTATTAAAATGACTTCCATTCATTAGGGCCAAATGTCCACTTACGGTAAACTGATGCAGCTCTGCAAAGGCTTTGCATCAGCTGGAAATCTGATCTCATATTTTTAAAACTTTCTAAAGGCTTCTCTGCAAGTGTAGGCTACTGAATCTCTTGAGAGATGTAACAGCGCATAAGGCTGGATCACAGATAAATACACAACCCTTATTTGTGCCCTAGAACAGAACTGACCGACTACTAAGATCCAAAAGATAAAAAGTCCTCTGGGTCATGGAATGGCTACATTCTCCAGACAGCGAGAGGGACAGAAGAAGCAAAAATAAGTAGAAAGAAGAAAGGTGGAATGACAACAGGAATTATCCAATATCTCCCATCTTTGGAAATATAAGCAATGTCTAAACAATAATATTGTTCCATAAGCCTTTTATAACAGACTACAGAATTTAACATCCAACTATTTATTGGTTAATGAAAGGATGGGAAACATTTTGTTTATCAGGAGCCATTGACTCAAAAAAAATCACTCATGGACCACACACAGCCCTGCAGGTGGGAAGGCAGAGATCCATCTAGGGCTTCCCTTAGGCTCCAGAGCTGGGACTGAAAACAGAAGCTGAAAATGGAACTTCCCTACTCGCCCCTTTGTCTAGGGTCCACAGGGACATGATAGTTCAATGTCTAATTGGCAGCTGATATCAAATAGGGATTGGTCTTGGGGCCAGTTTTGTTCAACATCTTCATTAATCTTCATCCATCTGGATGATAGAATGGACTGCACCCTAAGCAAATTTGTGGATGACATTCAGCTGGAGGAGAGAGAGATGCTGGACGGTAGGGATAGGGTTCAGAGTGATTTAGACAAATTGGAGGTTTGGGTCAAAAGAGATCCAATGGGGTTCAACAGGGAAAAGTGTAGAGTCCTGAAATTAGGATGGAAGAATCCCATGCAGTGCTACAGGCTAGAGCCTGACTGGCTAAATGGTAGTTCTTCAGAAAAGGAGCTGGGGATTACAGTGAACAAGAAGCTGGAAATGAGTCAACAGTGTGCCTTTGGTGCCAAGAAGGCTAATGGCATATTGAGCTGCATTAGTAGGAGCATTGCCAGCAGATGAAGGGCAGTGATTATTCTCCTCCATTTGGCACCAGTGAGGCCACATCTGGGGTTTGGTGCTAGTTTCGGGTCCCCCATGACAGAAAAGATGTGGACAAACTGGACAGAGTCCAATGAAGGGCAATGGAAATTAATAGGGGTTGGGGCACATGATTTATGAGAAGAAGCTGAGGGAACTGGGCTTATTTAGTCTGCAGAAGAGAATAGTGAGGAGGGATTTGATAGCAGCCTTCAACTACCTGAAGGGAGGTTACAAAGAGGAGGAAGCCAGGCTATTCTCAGTTTTGGCAAATGACAGAATGAGGAGCAATGGTCTCAAATTGCAGTGGGAGAACTCTTAAGATAGACATTAGGAAAATCTATTTCACTTAGGCTACGTCTACACAGCGGAGCTATTTCGGGATACCTCCAGTATCTCAAAATAGCTATTCCACGTCTTTAAACACACCCATTATTTTGAAATATATTTTGAAATAACAGGCACGCTATTTAAGCATCTCCGTAGCCCTTTTCCATGAGGGTTAAGGGATTTGTCGAAATAGTGCTTTATTTCAAAATAACTTGAAATAAGCTGCGCAATTTGCGCAGTGCGAATTGCATAGCTTATTTTGAGGTAAGGGTGCTGTGTAGATGCACTCTTAGGCTAGGTCTACACTGATATGGTAAGTTGGAAAAAGAAACTCAATTTGCAGTACAAAAATTGCGTATCTTCTTCCGCTTTACTGTCAAAAGAGACTTTTCTGAAATTTGGCGTGTCTACACGGTACCAATTTTAAGAAAAAGTGGTCTTTCGACACATCCCTTATTCTTCGTAAAACAAAATTTTTCCCAAAAAGCAGACACGTTGCTTGGACAGGACATTGCTTTTCTGGGATACCAGAAGTATCCCAAAAAAGCAGTGAAGTCTAGACGCAGCCTTAGAGAGTGGTAAAGCACTGGAAAGGGTTACTTAGGGAGGTGGTGGAATCTCCATCCTTAGAAGTTTTAACGCCTGGCTTGGCAAAGCCCTGGCTAGGATGATTTAGTTAGGTTGCTCCTGTTTTGAGCAGGGTATTGGGCTAGATGACAACCTGAGGTCTCTTCCTACCCATATCTTTTATTATTCTATCTGCATGCTCACATACAGTCCATTTTGCTCATGGGTTTCTCCTTTTCCCAGTTTCCCCAGCCTACAGTATTGCCTCAGCTAGACACTCAGCTAGACCTGATCTATCCTTCTCTTTATAGTACATAATCTTACTGGCACATTGCACAAGTAGGATTTCTCAGTTACACACAAATATTTGCTCCCTAACAGTACCTAGGTCTCTAAATAGATTGTGAAAACTTTTCAGATTAATTTGTTCCATTTAATTGAGTATGTGTTCTTCCTAATTATGGCTAAAATTCCATATTCCTCGTAGGTAACCAAGCTTTCAAAATATTATTCGACTCTCAGCACATCAGCTGCAAATCCTGCCACTTCATGTTATTTTCTGAAAGAATCATCTACCATCATTTTTCCTCAATGGTCATTCCTGTTTCACTACAAGCTTTCATTATAATACCAATGTTAGTATTTTATGCATATTGAGAAACATCAGGATGAGAAGAGACAGTCAAAATTAGGATAAAAAAGTCAATAAACTTTCATAATTTTATTTGGTTTGCTTTTTCTAACATTTCTAATGATGAAATTTCAAAGATTCATTTAACAAGACCACTGAGATGTATTTTATAAGCAAGTTTAGAAGGAGCTTGATTGTGGCTAAGTCCTAGTATCAAGTGCTAAAATGTTAAATATTTTCCGTGTATTGGACAGGTTTTGCAAGATCCTTCAGAGCAGGAAACAGTCAGCTCTCCTTAGGAATTGAATATCAAAAGGTTTTCTGTGGAATATTGCAAGTCATTCACTATAAGAAATTGACTGTACAACCATTTCTACTGTAAAACAAACACTGAAGAAGGTAGTATTTGCATAGATTCATTCTCATAACAAGGTTCTTATAATAGCAGCCTGTGTGATGTAATAAACTTCTAAAAATTAACTTCCAGACATATACATCCTTTTCATCAGCCAAACACGTGCTTTCTGTGTGATGTTGTGGCTAAAAGGGCTAATGCTGTCCAGGGTTGTATGAACAAGCAGGAATATGACAGTGATGTGACCACTACTTAAATATTGTGTCAAGTCCTGAGGCATATGTCTATACTAGGAAATTATTTTGAAATAACTAATTTAAAATAACAACTCCCGAAATAAGAAAATCAAAATAGCGTGTCTACAATACAGGGGAGCATTGAAATTAGTCAGAATTAGATCAAAATAGCATGTCTACACTAATTAGAGCCTGCCTCGGACTTAAAGCCCCCCGAAAGCACTCTGGGGAGGGCACCAAGAGGGCAGATATTTTCTGTGGCTGCTTGGTCAGGCAGGCTGCGATGTATGCTTTCGGGGCAGCCTCTCTATGGCCGCATCTCACTTGCCACTCTTCCACTGCCTCCCCCCTCACAGGACACAAAACAGATGCAATGTGCTCTGGTTGCCCTTGCAGATGCCACAACACACAAGCATAGATCCGGAGCTGTTGCAAAGTAGTACCAGGCTCATGGGCCATGTGCTGAGCCTCATGGTGCAGTATTTCTAAACTGCCCGCATGCTCTTCCAGCAGGACAAGGACCAGCTGGACCACAGGCCCTGTTCACCCAGGTCCTGGCACTCCTACTGCGACGCATACCCTTCAGTCCTCTGGACACTACGGAACACCACTTCTGGTGGCTGGAGACAAGCTCAGACTGGTGGAACCACATCGTCCTGTGGGCATGGGACAATCATCAGTGGCTGCAGAACTTACACATGCAGAAGGTCACCTTTTTCGAGCTCTGTGAGTGGCTCGCCCCTGCCCTTAGGCAACAGACACTGCATGCAACCTGCCACTCAGTGTACAGCAACAGTCAAAAAAATAAACAGAATGTTAGGAATCATTAAAAAAGGGATAGAGAGTAAGACAGAGATCAACTTATTGCCTTTATATAAAACCATAGTAAGTCCACATCTTGAATACTGTATACAGATGTACTCGCCTCATCTCAAAAACGATATATTGGCATTGGAAAAGGTTAAGAAAAGGGCAACAAAAATTATTAGGGGTTTAGAACAGGTCCCATATGAAGAAAGATTAAAAAGACTGGGACTTTTCAGCCTTGAAAAGTGGAGACTTAGGCTATGTCTACGCTACAGAGGGGTTTTTTTTTTTGGTCAGAAAAATGGTAGTTTAAAAAAAAAATCGTGGAGAGTCCACAGCTCAAGGACATTTTTGCACCAAAAAATCGAAAGAATAGAGGGTTTTTTCTGGCATAGGTATTCCTTGTCCTAAAAGGAAGAATGCCTTTTTGCGAAAGAGCTCTTTCCTGGGGACAAGCAGGCACAGGAAGGTGCCAGCCAGGCCAGGAGCCTGTGGTTAGGAGGGGGGACAGGGCGGCTCAGCTTCCTTCTGTGTCCCACATACGCTGAGTCTGGCACTGGTGGTGTGTGACAGAGAGAGAACTTCTATTCTTACCCATCGGGGTGGGGTGTTGAGGGAGGTGTATGCAAGTGGTAGACATAACTTGCTGGAAAGAGTACTATTGGGTTTCCCTCCTCTTACTCCCCCCGGCAGGTTCCCATGCACAGGATCAGTCTCCTCTGCATTGCCATGCTTGAAAAGTAATGGATGTTGCCTGAGTGCAGGCATGAGCTTCATGGGGCTGGGTACCCCGGAATGGTGTTCCATGTGTACCCATGTGCACAGGCTGTTGTGCGACCCCCAGACTGTAAGCCAAGTGAGGAGCGTGCAGCCCCTCACAACCCCCTTCACCTGCCCCCTGTGTGTAGATAGGGAAAGGTATAGAACTCACCTGAAGTGCCTTCCCTGGGGGCATCCAAGGCCTTGGAGACATTCTGGGAGTGGGGGACTGACTCCTGGATAAGGAACAGCTTCTGGCTAGTGGGCATGGTCACTTGGCTGGCCTCATCCTCCTCTGCAACCCAACTCTCCTGGAGGCTGATGCCATGCATGTCCTGGTCAGACTTGACAACAATGGAGTTGGGGGGCAAGGTAACTGGTTCCCCTCCCAGGATGGCATCCTGCTGGTCGAAGTACTGGTAGCTGTGCGGTGTCACCCTAGAGCATTCACTCTGCTCCTGGCCTTGTTGTAGGCCTGCAAGAGCTCTTTCACCTTCATGCAGACTTGGTCCAGGGTCTGGTTGTGGCCTTTGTTGGACAGGCTGGCAGCGATCCTGCTGTAGACGTTTTTCCTGGTACAGAGATTCTGGAGGTTGGTCTCCTCCCCCGAAACCACAATGAGGTCCAGGATGTTATATTGACCTTGGAAAAGGTTCAGAAAAGGGCAACAAAACTGATTAGGGGTTTGGAACAGGTCCCATATGAAGAGAGATTAAAAAGACTTGGATTTTTCAGCTTAGAAAAGAGGAAGTCTAAGGGGGGATATGATAGAGGTCTATAAAATCATGTCTAGTATGGAAAAGTTATTTACTTATTCCCACACTATAAGAACTAGGAGTCACCAAATGAAATTAATAGGCAGCAGGTTTAAAACTAACAAAAGAAAGTTTTTTCTTCACCCAGCGCACAGTCAACATGTGAAACTCCTTGCCAGAGGTTGCAGTGAAAGCTAGAACTTTAACAGGGTTTAAAAAAGAGCTAAATAGATTCATGGAAGTTAGGTTCATCAATGGCTATTAGCCAGGATGGGTAGGAATGGTATCCCTAGCCTCTGTTTCTCTGGAGGTGGGTGACAGGGAAAGGATCATGTGAGGATTACCTCTTGTGATCCCTCCCTCTGGGGGATATGGTATTAGCCACTGTCAGCAGACAGGGTACTGGGCTAGATGGACCTTTGGTCAGTATGGCCATTCTTATGAGGATATGTCTGCACTAGTCCAGGCCGGAGCTCTCCTGCATCCATGGCCAGCAGCCACTGAAGGAGCAGCAGGAGTGCTGGCAGCTGTGGGGGGCTCTGAGGAGCACTGGGGTTGCTCATGGCTACTTGAGGTGCTGCTGTTTGGCACAGGGTTTGCAAAGGTCATCACAGGGTTTGCAAAGATCAGGGCACAAGCCCTTCTCCTGAAGCCTGGAATTTTAGCTCTGCAGGAAAAGGGGAGCAGTGAAGATGGCAGGTGTGGCCAGAGCGGTCAGATGTACAGCTGTGAGAGGCTTCTGGAGGCCAATTATTTTGAATTAGTAACACCAGATCGATCACACTAATGCTATTTTGAAATAATAATTTTGAAATAAGCATTGTTCCCTGAAGAAAGCAGGAGTATAGATGTCAAAATAACCAGTCCGTTATTTCAAAATAATGAGGTTGGTAGTGTGGACGCTTTACTTGTTATTTTGAAATAGGGGTCAGGGCCTCATATGTATACTTCAGGAAGGATGTTGAGAAACTGGAAAGGGTTCAGAGAAGAGCCAGAAAAGACTGGAAAATATTTCGTACAGTGAGAAATTCAAGGAGATCAATTCATTCAGCTCATCAAAGGAAAAGTTAAGGAGTGATTTGATCACTGTATGTAAGTGCCTATTTGGGAAAGAGAAATTTGAAAATAGACGGTTCATCACAGGTTAAACACACTCCAGTGCCTGCAAACTGAAGTCAGATAAATTTAAGACTAGAAATAAGGTGCAAATTGTTAACAAGAAAGGTAATGATCATGTTACCAAAGGTTGGATCCTCCATCAGCACAACTTTTAAAATCAAGATTGTGTATTTTTCTATGAGATATACAGTGATACAGCCACAGCTATTAGACTTGAAGCAGGAACTAATTCGAGAAAGTCCTATGGCCTGTGTTAAGCAGGCACTCCAACTTGATGATCACAATAATCTTTTCCAGTCTTTAAAGCTAAGAAACAGTTTTCAGTGTACACTAGTCCAGTATAGTACTATAATCATTGTCCTTGTTTACAAAAAATAAAACCTTTGAAGAGTTTGAGGATGGCATATTAATGAAGGTGGAATTTTAGCTGATTTGGAATTGCTACTGAGTTTAATTCTTGCAGCTACCCGCGGCCTACTTTGGGTGTGTATTGCTCCCGAGAGAAGCACTGCATAGTCAATGTTCATCAGGCAGACCCTAAGGAATAAAGCTCTGAATGTCAGTACAAACTTGCCACCTAGAGTGGTGTTCACTCTTGCAGCCTGTTTCTCCGACTCCTTATTCAGTACTTTTGTAAGAGTGAAAGGGGCTGGAGAGAGATTCCTCATACACCTTTGCCTCTCTCCAGTCTCTCCTAAAAAGGCCTGCTGTGCCTTTTCTTTTGTTTGTTCTGTCTCACTTGCCCTCCTCCATGGGTATAAGAGGCAAGGGGAGGCAATGTCTTCCCTGGGTCTTAGTGTTCAACCTCTCCCCACTCCCTATCACTATTCTGACCCTTTCTGAAGGCTCCCACAGAAAGCTGTAGGAGACAGGTGACTCTTCTTCTCGCCCCCTACCCCAAGTGAATTTGTTAACTTAAAAGTGAAAAGCCTTCCAGCTTGCCAGACCTATTAGCATAACATTGAACCTGTGAAAGAGCCATTAAGAGGTAATGAAACCATTTAACAGGCATGTGCCAACACTGAATTTACTGACAAAAACAGGTGTGCATTACTATGTCTACATCTACAGGAACTTTATTTTGCTTTAAATATTTCATTAGTTTGTTGCTGAAGATTATAAAATCAGATTTTTTAAAAAAATCCTTGTGTAGATATTTAGATGCACAATCTGAGTATTCAGCTTTAGTCTTAAATGCTTGGATATTCAGACATATAGCTTTTCAATAAATTCTTCAAAAAAACAATCTTATCTAAAATACACATTTTAATTTTAATTATTATACTACAAAAACTTGCTTCCAAAGTCATCCTGCACTTTTTATCCATCCCTACTCTTTTACCCACTATTGACGAGAGCCCTTAAATGGACAACATTCCTTTTCTTCCAGATATCTGGACACATGGGTTTCCCTTTTGCTTCTGACTATTTGATTAACTAGTTTTAAAAAAAACCTTCCACCAAAATCGGTACCTTACTAAGGGTATGTCTACATAGCAGCGTTATTTCAGAATAATGACAGTTATTCCAAAATAACAAAGAGAGCGTCTACACTACAAGCCTTTATTTTGAAATAATGTTGAGCTGGAAGACTTCTTACTCTGACTCATGGTAACCCTCATTTTATGAGGAGTAAGAGAAGTCAGAGGAAGAGTGTTCTTCCTTTATTTCCTGCTATGTAGATAATGCCAAAAGCTGACTTTGGCTACGCAACTGAAGTAGCTGAAGTTGAGTAGCTTATTCCAACTTTAACCCTGCTGTGTAGACGTACCCTAAGATATAAAATCTTTTTGTTATGACTAAAATCTTTGGAAACATGTTTTAATATAAACATATAATGAAATTTTCATAATAAGATATGTTTATGAAATTACACAAAATAAATTAATGTTCCTTTTTCAGAAAAGCAATGAACTTTGTTATGAACATACTAAAGCGCTCCCACTGATTAATTTATTTAACTTTGTTTCTGTGAGTTTCAATATCTAGTAATCTGGAATGATTAATTTATGAAGATTTAAGAGTATATTTAAAATATAAAATCAGCTTAGAAATACCAATAAAGAAAATGTAAAACAGAGATGGGCTGCATCATGTATTACATAATAGTTAGTGAAAAAGTCTCAGAGGAGTAGCAGTGTTAATTTGTATCTGCAAAAACAATGAGGAATCCTGTGGCACCTTAGAGACGAACAGATTTATTAGGGCATAAGCTTTCATGGGTAAAACACACTTCATCAGATGTTGATGAATTTCCACTCCGATTCATCTAATGAAGTGGGTTTTATCCACGAAAGCTTATGCTCTAATAAATCTGTTTGGAAGATGCCACAGGATTCCTCATAATATTTAATGTTGTATTCAGCAGGACAATTCACTTGCCCTCACTACAAAGTTTTGCAAATAAATCTGTGACAAAACCTGGGACTGACATTTTTTCTTCCAAAATATAGTGCTTTTAATTGGGATTCTTCTGCATCTCCTGTCGTCATAGTCTGGCATGCAGTGGAAAACATGCTCCATTTTCTTTAGAAAGAAATTTCAGAAGAGTGGTGGGGTTTTTTTTTCCCCTCAATGTCATTTGCTACATTTGGGTTCAGGGATTTGGCTGGAATAAGTCAGCAAAGAGAAGAGAGACTGCGGAGAGGAGTCAGAACCTGGAAGAAGCAGGGGTGGATTATGGGCAGGGCTAAAGGCTAGGGAGCTTGCCTCCCCAAGCAGAAGCTTCTCCCACTGCCCATGCCCTCCTCCTCTCTCAGGGTACGTCTACACTAGCTCGTTTGTTCATGCAAGGTAGGGTAATGAGGGCAAGCGGAGTTGCAAACGAAGCCGGGATTTAAATATCCCGGGCTTCATTTGCATGTTCCCGGGCGCAGCCATTTT
>CM057848.1:23795049-23813657 GCA_030068395.1 Apalone spinifera
GAACATGCAAATGAAGCCCGGGATATTTAAATCCCGGGCTTCATTTTCAACTCCACTTGCCCTCATTATCCTACCTAGCTTGAACTAACGAGCTAGTGTAGACGTACCCTCACTCAGAATTGCTTATAGTCTGTTACAGAGTAGGAACAACAGACAGCAAGAGCAAATATTTCCAAAAAAGGAAACACTGTATACTGCTGGTGATAGCTTCACCCACTGAAGTCAATCTCTACATCAAGTGGCTACACCCTGCAAGCCCCCAATATACATGCTTTGCATTGGTGTAAAATGGGGCCTGCACCAATGTGCCTTATGTGGGTCTGAACAGTACAAGCCCCATATTACATTGGTGAAGTGGTCTGATGTTGTGGTGTAGACTGCTTGGCCTAACTACCCTGGCATAACCAGCCTTAGTATAGGCAGCCTTAAAGAGGACATTTGGAGGAGCCTTCAGAGGAGAAGGACTGAGCTTACAATGACTCTCACAGGAGTGAGACACATCCAAAAGGGTAGAGAACTCTACTGCACTTTATATAGAGGTTCCCCAGCCATCTTTCGTGCATCCACATCCATACCGTAGATGTGTGTCGTATCTTATAGAACAACAACAAAGAACAGATCTCCACACTCAGAAACTAACCATTTAAAAATCAGACAACGCAGATCTGCACAATTACAGAATTAACTTCCCTTGGCTCATCCCCAATGCTATTCTTGTCATTGGAATACAATAATCTGGCACAAAGAATGCTCTTCTACATGCAGAGAGGGCAAAGATCTGCCCTTTCTACCTGGCCTTCCCCCCTCATTGCTCCATCACTGTATTTAACTGATGCAGAAGGCTTTGTGTGAGGCCCACACAGAAGGGTGAATTTGGCTGAAAGTGAAAAGCTGTCTTTGAAAAAGGAGAGGGCCTTAGGGTAGGTGGGGTGGAGAATGATGGGGGTGGCACACTGTAGCATTATGTCTCAGCTTTTAGCTGAGGTTGGTGGCCTTTTTTCTTTTACTCATCATGCACTTCACCTGCATGAAGCTGATTATTCAGACTTCGTGTGGATGGCGTCAATTTCACCCTCCTCCCCCCCAATTTGTTTGGATGTTGAGCTGAAAGCAGTATGAAACTGGGTCCTCAATCCTCGTAAGCAGTGTTTATCAATAACCTAATCCGGGGCCCAGTGCTGGTCCCTGAGATGTCCTTGATGCGGTTTAGGAAGGCAGCAAGCTGGTCCCTGGTAGCAAAAAGGTTGACAAACACTGCTCTAAAAAGCTGTGTGTAGGCAGTCCCCTGTGCAGTGCTCATTGCATGATCAGGACATACATTGGTTATAGGGATTGAAGAGCAGAACTAGGAGGTGCCAAAAACCCACATATAGTTAACACTAGAAATGTTACAATTAACTCCTGAAAAATCCTAATTTCAGACTGAATGGGGAAATGGTGTTTGCTATGTATGGCAGGTTGTTTATTCTTGTTCATAATGTTTCATTTATCCTAAATATTAATCAATCTATGCACAGTAAAAATGAGTCACTCTCATTCCAAATTAATGCAGAATCATCTTCTTAATGGCTTATGGTCGACACAAATATGCCTCTATCTTGAAGAACACAGCAATATACAAATAAAGCTTCTGTTAAAATTCATACATAATCAAAACAAATTGAATATCCACTCTTATTTCCATAGGGAACAGAGCTATAAAGATTAATGCTAGACAATGATATTTAATTAAAGCTTATTTACTTTATAAGTACTTCCATGTTTTCAAGAGAATTCTACTTTCATGGAGCAGGAAACAGTAACACATTCCAGAGCCATCTAGCAATCATAGATGGAGGAAACTACTTCTGATCACAGTGCAACACTTACAGAGAAAATGACAAGCTGTCTAGCAAAAAATATGTACATTAAAAGAATTCTGATGTTAAAGAATTTAAATGCATTTTAATTGACTTTTCAAAATTCGATTTTTTGATTCACAAATACACCTGAACAAAATAACAAGAAGTCATTTTGATATGAATTATTCTCTCTGATGGCATGTTGTTGTTTTGCACACACATTGCTCTTTTCTTTCTTCTAATACAAAACAAAGGTTGTGCTCTTACATGTAAGGACCGAAAAAGTTTCTTTTTCCTTGAGCTCTAGTCTTGTGTGGTGTTCTCGTTTCTTTTAAATAAACTTAAGTACTTCAGTGAAATCAGATGGTCTGGTATAGGTATGAATTCAGATATTGCCTTGAGGAACCAAAAGGAGCAAAGAAGATAATTGCATGCAATAGAAAAAAGCTTTCATTCTTCTTAATGAGGTTAAAATTACAACAAGGCAATACTGAAATACTAGCCTCTAAAAGGGGTTTTAACATTAAAACATAGGGACTGTTTGGGTATATATTGCTAACTCTTATTTCTCATTCATATGAAGATAACTCCTGAATGCATCACATTCCACAACAGTTGCATTAGTTATCTACAGCTATAAGCTGCTAAAGATGCACAAATAAAATTGCTTTATTAGGTTTGTAATTAACATGGTAAATATAATAATCTTCAGGAAGCAACCCTTTCAAATATATGTATTTTATTTCTTCTGACAACTAGCAAAGTATATTTTACTACAGGATGTTTTATTGCTTCTTAACTATTCATTCTACCAGCATACATAAAAGCTTAATGAATATAGCTGAATACAAACTAATTTTAATGCTTTTAAAATCAATGATGAATAAAATGTTATTTAAATTGTTTTACAAACCACTATACACATCGGATCCTTTGAGGAAATATAATTACTTCTTGTTGCCATAGACAATCCATTTCTTTATTCCCCCATTTTAGATTTACCTTACTTATACACCTTTACACTAGTTGTCATACAAATAGTTAAATGCTTGCACAAGTATAGGAGAATATAGTTATTAAATATCCAATCGATAAGCTAACACTTGTTCTAATAGGCTAACAGTAGGGAGGTAGGGGGAATGATTTTTTGTTTTAAACTAACAATATATGATTAAGTATGTCTGCAAGGAAATATTTTAAAAAATAATTTATATAAATGGTATACAAAGATCCTTACAAAGAACAGCTGTTATAATCCATATTTAGATTATTGTTCTTTTATATATTCTATGAATAACCAGCAGCTCTTGCTATTTTCCAACACATCACATATAATCTTTTTTTTTTTTAAGTTTCAAGTGCTATAAATCACTGGGAACTTATGTACACCTAATTTATGCAATCTTATTGCTAGTAAGGAAATCATCATTCTTTAGTGTTTTGTACCCCTGTCATTCTCTCACAGTGTATTTCTTTATTACCAAAGGCACCATGACTGTTAAGAGTTTTTCGGCATTTATATTATTGAGAAAATTTTTAAAGGTATATAACTCAGCCATGAAAATTGAAATCTCAGTTTGAAAGTGTCTGTGAATTTTTCAAACACACACACACACACACACACACACACTAATTTCAAATGCTATTTTCCCCCACTTTCACTCCTGGAATATTAAAACATCTTTATTTTTTTACAATCAGTGCATAATATAGACTAGCTCTTGTGGTAGAAACAAAAGGAGAAAAAAAATCCACCCCCAACAAATGGTTGACATATTGAGATTTAAAAAGCAGCCTCAACACATGCATAAAAGCCACTTTTCATAAGGAGTTGCTGTGTATTCTGGAGTATGTTTCAGAAATACAGAAAAATGCATAATACGCAAGTGTATACTATTATTCATAGACATTCACAACACACATCTCCTATTGTGCGTGTTCTGAATCCATATTAAGAGTAATACAGAAACTTGGCTAAACATGTTCCTTTTTACCTAGTCCATGATATAGTATACACACTTGCAATGGAGTAGTGTAGACTATTGGGCTATGAATGCTAGGAATATGTATTTATTTATATTTATAAAAACATGTTTCTATTGGGAATTTTACTGTACAATGACTGCAGCTTCAGGCTTATGTGTTAAAATAGCATGAGTAGGTTATGCACAGAATTTTCTTGCTTTTGTGAATTAAGGCAGCCTTTTGGAAAGAAGTTTTTGAGGAATATTCATTTAACCTTTAACCACATGGTCCAGTAAAAATAATGGACATCAGTGCCACTGTAATTTATTAAAAGCACAGCTATTTAATTTAAGTGCCTATACTTTTTATAATGATTTTTTATTTGCTATGTAAATAATGAAAAGCAATAGAGGCAACAGAATCTGAGCACAAAAATACAGGTTTCAGACATTTCAACCAGAAATTAAGTAAAAATCAGAAAAAATGAGATTAAATTTCAACTTTAAGGTAATAAAAGATGGATATGGAGGTGCCAATGAAACCTGCCAAAACTAAATTTCAGAAACATGGCTTTCTCATCTTGAAATGTTACACCTATAAAAGCTCTCCATAAAATTAATCTACCTGGAGATTTTCCATGTTAAATCAGCTCAGAAATAACTCTTAAGCACTTATGGTATTATAGCTAAAATACATATTCTCCTGTTATCATATATCAAAATCCAGCATATTTTGAAAAAATAATATCTGAGCTGCACTGAAATGTTTGTATTAAAAGAAAGAAGAGTAATAAAGAATATCACTTTCAGAGAGATTTGAGATTTGTAAGCATTCTTAAAAATACAACATTGGATTGCAAAATGGAAGTGGGAGAGAATAAAATATACTGTTAGAAGATTCCTAAGTCAAATTTTCTACACTTTTTTGGTCAAAGTAGCTCAAACTGGCATTGTTTGATCAAAAAAGAAATCTATACATTGCAATTACATTTGCTTTTACAGCTCACCTTCTGTTAATTCTGACTTAGTGTTTTAAATACTGCAATATTCCTCCTTGAGATTACCTTGCAATTTTAAGGCAAAACCATGTTAATTTTGGAGAAAGGAAAGAGAATACATATAATTGTTGCTCCCATTGTTTCTGGTGGCTGTAGATAGAGCAAGTGCATTTTTGAACCTGTACCTACCCACAAATGAACCTCTACCTTAAAATGCCATTGTTTCCCATGGTACCAGAGATTTGACATGATCTATTAACATAAACTCTTATATTCCATTGGGACAAGAATAAAAGATATAATATGTGAGAGAAGCAGTGAAATAACTTCTAAATAAAACTACTGTTTTATTTTAAATCTTTTTCCACATCACCAGATCTGGAAAGAAAGTGATTTTAAAACACAGGGAGAACGCACTAATTAACTTTGTTCAACTGAGATATTAAAAAAATAGCATAAACTATATAATGCTCGATCTAAATTTGGTTTGTTTTTCCTCCAAAACCATTTTAATACACAGAAGTAGCAGATATAAGTGGTTTTTTTTTAAAAAAGGAAAGCAGCAGATTCCATACATTTGGGCTCTTTCCAAGAACTTTGTCACATTTTGCAGATTCTCGGCTTTCAAATAAAGAGGTCTTAGCCCTTCCAATCATGGAAATATTCTTGCCTCTGTAAATCAATGTATTGTTGCTATGTAAAGGCAGCCTTGCAGAAATCTGTCTACAGCCAGCCAGCCAGAAACAATGGGAGCAACAATTATATGTATTCTCTTTCCTCCCTCCAAAATTAACATGGTTTTGCCTTAAAATTGCAAGGCAATCTCAGTAAGGAATATAGTAGTGTTCAAAACACTAACTCAGAATTAAAGAGAGGGTGAGCTGAAAAAGGGAATGTAATTAAAGTGTACAGACTCCTTTTTTGCTCACATAATGTCAGTTTGGGTTACTTTTATCAAATCAGAATAGAAGATCAGGCACAGAGTCAAATGAATGTTACAGAAAATACATTTAGGGTGAGCATTAGAATTTTATCAGGCTCGGCTGGTCAGACAGCAAGAAGTTTGACCAAAGTTATTGAAAAGGACAAGAAAAAAGTTAAGGAATACTTCATGGGTCAAATTCCATTCTCTGTTATACCAGTATATATCCCGAGGAAGTGATTCATTAAAAGTTTATTTTGTTTAGTTCAATAAAAAAGCATATTCATAAAGTTTCTCAAAATTTACTCTGACGTACTCAAGTTCAGGATTTTGCCCATGTCTTTTTATGAATACATTTATTAAAATATATTTTGTATTCTTATTCCAAATTATTATAACTCACATTACATTTTTACATCTATAAATACACTGGAAATTGAATGAAATGTTAGACTCCACAATATAATAACTGCACGAAGCATGGTGCAGTGAGGTATGTTGTTAATATGTTTCATATTTCTCAATCTGGAACCTCTGAGCAATTTAAACATGTTCACTTACATTCCTGACACATTTATACACAGATCAGGTTCAAAGGTGGACATTCTTTGATGTGAAATCAAGGTGCTACAGAATTCTGCAGAAACTATAGAAATACCTCCACAGATTTTGCCAAAAAACCTCAGCAGATTTACATTGGCCCTGCCAATGACTTTCTGTTTAACTTGTAATCAAAACAACTCAAACCCAGTTACTGTTTGCATATCTGCCAAGCCTCTCAATTTCAGCAGTAGGCAGCAGACTCTCAGTATGACAGCCTGTCTTTCAGATTCAGGCTGAATCTGCCAAGGCTCCACTACAGAGGCAACTGGTAAATTAAATGCCAACAAGCAAGGACATTCATGTACCTTTATGCACTGCACATGAAGAGACATCATAGACCTCTTCATTCTAATGGGTGCTTTGTGTATTTTGGGCTGCAAAGTAAAGAGTGCCTCCTCTTATGCATAATGAAGCCATTACATATATATCAGCTTAGCTGTATCTATAATTCTACAGTCACAAATTCACTGACAAGTTTCCTTATTATAAAAATACATACAATTCTTCACTGGCAAACTGAGCCCATGGAAAATCAAACAATGCAAGAGAAACCCCACCTTTTAATTGTTCTTCTGTCTCATAGAGGCAACAGATAGAATTATGTATTCAGATTAAAACAGTGTCAATTCTAAATATTAATAAGAAATAAATAAGAAATAAATTCAGAACATATATACAAATTTTTAAATCTCTCATTCCAAAAGATAAGCACTCTTTGATTCTGGGAAAGTATAGGAAATCTTTTGAAACCATTAGAGGTAAGTTTGATTCTTTATGGCAGACAGGATAAGTTAATTGCATCTGTGGTTACTGACAGTTATTAATACATATTGACTGATTAGTATTATTTGACTACTACTGTCTAATATAGTGAAGTTGAGATAGTATTTGTGATTATACTGCCATAGAACAACTAGTGATATTAATACCATTGAATATAAACAATAGTATTCAACAAAATTATAGAACTCAATCGGGGAAAAGCACTAATACTGGTTATACTAATAGATTAAATAATAAATTCAAGTTATGAATTTATATCAACCAGTTTTAGTGATATCTCTTTTTGAATTAAAGAGTAGGATGGGATCAGTTTTGGAATAAGAATGAGTGTAAAAACGTTTTAAAAATTAAAAGGTTGTTTTCAAATAACTGAAAGAAAAAACACTGACTGGAAAACTTACCTATTATAATTTCCAAGATTCTACAGTGGGCATTATCACTGTTTCCTTACATAGGTTTAATCTGTCATCACATATATAAATGAAAGAAAACTCAACCATATGAGCTTTCCAAGATGTACTACAATAATGGGGATGATTTTCTTTAACTTGAGGAGGAAGAGAGATTCTTGGTCCAATATAAAAGAGGTGACTGTTGTGCAAGTATCTTTTTTTATTTACTATAATTTGGCAGGGACAGCTTTGCAAGATTTCAGAACTAAGAGGGTGGGAAACTTTGATGTTTCTTTGACATGAACTGGTTGAGATGTACCTTCTTGGTAATTGTACAGAGATAATATATTGTTGCAGTTGCCGGTTGTTAGAAATGAACTATGCTTCGTTTTACAAAGGAAACCCTTCCTCTCCCACATGTACCCCAGCATTTAGTACTTACCTTGTCATATTCAGCTTTACTTTAACTGGAACCCTGTCAGGTCTCTCAAGAAAGATGATAAACCAAAATTAACCTTTAATTGCAATTCCAGCCTGAAGACTTGAGTTTGATGGGGGAGGGGGAATAGGGAAGATTTGCTTTCTTTGGACACATATCAGCAAGTGTTAAAGGGATGCACAAAATTCCAGACAGCACATTTTCATTAATGAATAGGTAAATCAGTTATCAAGCACCTTTGCTTTTTTCAGTGTAAATATAATGTGCATATGGTATACTCTATAACATACATTTAATATGTCATTGTGGAGGTGATCATTATCACCAAGGTATGATCCAGCACCCTTTATAAACAACTGGCAATGCAACCATTGACTTCAATGGGGTGCTGGATCGGGCCCCGATAATATGCATTTCCCTCTATTGCACTGTCAAGAGTACCTTACAAATGACTTAGGGTGTGTCTAACACAGCACTCTTAGCTCGAAATAAGTTACGCAATTTGAGCTACACAAATTGTGTGCCTTATTTTGAGTTAATTTCAAAATAGCTTATTTTGTAATTTGGCGCTATCTACACAGCACCAAATTTAGAAACAAACCACTATTCCGAACCGTCCATTATTCCTCGTGGAATGAGGTTTACAGGACTGTCGGAATAGTGAGCCTCTATAAATAAAGGGCTTGTTTCAAAGTCATGGAATAGCTATTTCGGGATACCAGAAGTATCCTGAAATAGTGCCACAGTGTAGACATACCCTTAGTGTAATCTGCCTTAGATAAACAACACTAAATTATAGAAGTGAAATTACAGACTTTCCTAAAAAGGGAAAAAAAATTATATAAAAATCCTCATCATTTGCAGTTTCCTTTTGCTGTATGGACTTTTTGGTTGCCTATCTGTCAGATTAAAAGAGATTTGCTAGATAGACAGAAAAGTTATATTTGTTGCCACAGGCTATCCAGGTAAAAATTAACTATACTAAGGAATATGAAAACACACTAACCCCTCCCTGAGGCATACCTCAGTCAGAACATAAAGTTCAAGTAAACAGAAGTTTAAACTAATGAAACTTCTCCACTCTCCAGGAACTATTTGATTTTTATAAACAGAAATTTCCATGTAAATATTCTGCATGCCTTCCTGGAAACCCCATATCTTGAAACAGCACAATATCCTTGCATTAGGGCACTAACCCTTTTCTCCCTTTTCCTCTCGCTTTTTATGTTTTTTACATCAAGTTGTAAAATGCTCTAGCTTACCTTGAAAAAGATTAATGGAGTTTTTAAAATGTGCCACAGATGTTCAACCATAATAGAGAAATAATTTAATGTTTTGTGTCCTTAAGCCATTTGATGGCAATTGATTTTGGGTTGGGGGGAGGGGGGAAGGGTGATTAAAGGGTTAATATTCAAATCAGAAATTTGCAAGGCCTGCATAATGGAACTGCCACCCTGATAACAATAGGAATTTTTAACAATATCGAGCCTTGTTAGCAAGAGAGTTACAAGCATTGAGGGCAATCAGTGTGTCTTGTCAGTTTCTTTTTATCTACCATCTCCAACCGCCAAGGAACCGAAATGAAGCACTTTGGAATTATCAATTTCAGCCACATTTGCATAACAAAGCCCCCGAGGAAGAGGCATGATAAATGTGAAGGACCCCTCTTGGAAAAGGAACTGTCAACCGCGCCCCGAAAGATTCTCCGACCGAGCGCATTCTCGGGGATTGTAGTCAGCGAAAATAAAATGAAAGCATTAAAGAAAGTCATTCTCTCAGAGAGAAAAATCTCCCCCTCTGCACAGAGAGAACTGGATGAAATGACATTATGCATATGAAAATGTCCAGAAAGATGTTTGATTTATGTATGCATTAGATGCAAATTCCATTACCGCACGCGCGCTGTTGTGTGATTTGGCTCTGAACACATCACTGCCCTGATCAAATCTGATCTCATTAATTCCGACAAGGAGAGAGAGAGGGAATTGAGAAGAATTTATGGCCTGGACACTTGAAAGAAGTAAATTGTAATTCTGTTTAAAGCTGTAGCGAACCTTTTAAACACCTTTTATTATAGAAAAAAGCACTTACTTTTATAACACTGTTAGAACTTACTTAATCTTGTACTTCGAACTTCTAGTCCTCATTTTAAAAAAAATCTATGACCTTGTTTAGTGGGGGGAGGGGGGGAGAGAGGAAGAGAGAAAAAAATAAGTGCCTGTCTTAGAATGAGATTCTGCAGAAGCATCATAATAATATGATCAAAGGAGACCTATTGACTATCTGAATAATCGTGTGAAAATTCAACTCCAGCAGTACATGTTTATTTTTAAACAATCTTTTAATATCCTCAAATAAAATATCAAATACTTTACAAGTGTTTCTTATGGGAGTGGATAGACATTTCCTGCCTAAAAATATTATTAATTATGATGTAGACAAAAAAAGCTATGAGCACATGTTCTATAACAATTTTCTCAAGGAGTGCACTGGTATCAGCTGAAACTGATATAGGTTTTTTTTGAGATACAGACAATTTAAGAAAAAAATTGCTAAAAAGTAAGCATATTTCTACAGGGAAAAAACAAATTGTTTCTTATACTAATAAAGATTCTTATCCTTGTTTTGCTCCTGAGAAAGACCTTAATAACTCATTTCCTCCCTTCATGAAAGATAATCACCCTTCATGGGTGAGATATCCTGTATTTACTTGATATCAAGTGTAAAACTGAAAGAGTGTCTCAATATGTTATTGCATTGTATAATCACTGTTCCTCCCCCAACATTCATGAACCCCGAGGGTGCATCATAGCTTAGAATAGTTTATTTTCTATTAGGCATCTTAAATTTTAGTGAGATTTGGTAAACTACTTCCCCCAATAAAGAAGAAAAAACAAAAATCTTGATTCCTAAAATCTTAGTTGCCTCTCGTGATCCATTTATAGAGAAATGAAGAGATTTCTGCAAATAGCTTCCCCAATGAAGCCTGCAGCTTCCCTTGGAAATCTACTCCAGCAGAAGTAATTGTTGAGCAAATGTTACCCACAGAGATACTGGAAACTTGTAAGTTGCTACATATACTAACAAGAAACAATATTTGCAAGATAAACCATCTTAGAAGCAAATGAGCATATTTCATGTGTCATTCAAATTTTCAATGGTTAATGCTGAATTATGTGCAAAGCGGTTCATATTGCCATATGTAGGAAATATATATGCATTTGCAAATCTGTATGTATATGTGTAGAAAAAAAAATGCAGTTGTTCTTTGAATAATTAAAGTCACTACATGTTATTATAAGCATAGACAAAGAGACAAATTAATCATGCTTTGAGTGGAAATTTCAGTGTAACACTAGATATGGAGTCACTAGCAATACATACATATATACAAAGATGCACACATAATTATCTACATATGAAATATGTTCTTTTTGCTCTTTTCTATGTGTTACATATAATCATAAACAGAAGAGAGTAAAAAAGATAATATATTTCATATACAGACAATACAGTTAATATATATTTCTGTGTACATAACGAGTATAATATGTGTAAGTGTTAGAGAGAGAGAGAGAGAGAACAATCACACATACAAATAGCTATCCTAAGAAATATGGGAAATAACTTGACAACTGTAATACCTAAAACACTAAAAATGTTACTGGACATAGCTCTAATGTTAGTTGGACTTAACATATTAAAACAATATATTCTTTTGGATATAAATAATTTTTTCTACTGTATTAATGACATAACTACAAATTCCTACACTGTGTCTATGGATTGCAAGCACTGTAACATTCTGTAATAAAGGAGAGGGTTACTTCAAGACTTTAAGGAAATTAACATAATGAAGACACTCTTGAAATTGCAAAATTTAGTTTGGTGCTTTTCCATAGTTTATCCATCTCCTCCTGCAAACCCTTTAATAGATCAGAAAATGCCTGAGCATTTTTATTAAATATTCTAACCCCAAGTCCATTTATGTCTGTTTCATTTATAACCCAAAATAAAAGCAATCTTGTGCTTTAAAATAAGATGACTATGAAATAAGATACTGGTGGCTAATTAAGCCAACTGTTCATACTGTCTCTTTAAAAAACCTTCTTGTCACTCTAACCCCTCCTTCTGACGCTCCCTCCCCTCCAAATACACACACAGACACATACTTTCCTTCAATGAGTGGTTCAGGCTCCATGATTAAGGTCATGCCGTTTGTTCATTACTGGCCTGGCTAATGTGATTGAATTGGAACAATACCTTTGAACTCCTTGCCTCTGATCTGCATACTAATTGACTCTCTTGTCCTTGGCAGTGACCTTGACAGGCTCTTAACCATTCTGGGAATGTCTGACCAGTTTCTGATCAAAAGTTCCTATCAAAAAACAAATCAAATATTAGTCATTTATGTTACTCTTCTTTCTATTCATATTTCCTTATATACCATTAAGAAGGCAAAATTGTTACTCCCTAGCTCCCCCTGGATGTATTTTAAAACTAGAAATTCACCATGTCATTTTAAAGTAAAGTACTGACACACTGACAGCATGGATTTTAGAGCATTCATTGTTGCAGCTTTCAACACATTTTCACATCTAGTTTGAGGGGATTTTTCCCCATCTTTGTTACAAGCATGATGCATGTTACTAAAGGCTCTTGATACTTTTGCAAGATTTCATGTTTTTTTTAAAAGAATCATCCATTGAGTTTTATTATAACCCAAGAAAATTGCACAAATTATTTTATTTCTACAGTCCTACCCATATCTCGACAGCACAGATTTCAACAGATTCTAAAAAGGAGTACAAATTATGGTAATTAAAAAAACCCTGCATCTAAAAATGTGAGATTTCAGGTAATGATCTAAAGTTTTTATATCTATATTGCTGAGGCTCTTAGAACAACACATTTCTCTGCAGAGGCAGGATTTATCTGTGAAAGAGGTTATTAAACACTGTACTAAATGTTTATGAAAAAGCTGTTACAAAAAACTACTTTTCTGACTGGAAAATACAGCTTGACTTGTTTCTTACTGGAGGGAAGTTTTACTTCATGAAGCAAGTTTAGCATGTGTGAACCCTTGTTTTTAAGCAGTCCATGTCATGCAGTAATAACTTAAACCACTAAAACTGAGTATCCATCAAGAAATACACAGAGATAGTCAACAGAGAAAGAAAGAGTTACTCACAAATATCAGCAACAGAAAAGTTATAGTATAAAAAAATTTTGATTTTAGGCAAAACCTATAGTGAAGAAAAAAAGAAATATTAGGCACATTAAACTCATTCATTCTTTTAATAATACTTTGAACTTCTCTAACACTTTTCATCCAAAGCTGTCAAAGTCCTTTAAACACATTAGTGAATTAAGCCTTCTGACAACCAGGTGAGGTAAGTACTATTATTCTATATCACTAGTGACCTATAAATAATGTAGCAAGCTATAAAATTTCTGACAAACACATAGTTTAATGTAATGTCTACTTTTATTCGGCATTGGTAATTAGACCAGCTGTTTTGAGAGAATGGTCTCAAAATGTATAAGAGGTTTTCATGACAAAGAAAATTAGGATTGTTTTTAAAAGACAATCTGGCCCATATCCAGGTACTTAGACAGGGCCAGATCTGGGCTTCATGGAAATCTATATGAAATACATATGGTAAGAGATATGAAATTCTTTTTTCCAATCCAGATTTTCCACAAATCTGGGCTTCTGATTCAGGACCACTGAGTAAGTCACCAAGTTCAGCTGCAGATCCCAGCTTTCCCAAAAATCAGGGGTGACTTGGTTCCAGGATTCCAGTTTGGACCCAACTCTAAAATATGTGTGGTTTCATCCAGTGCTTATGCCTGGTTCCATTCCATGCCTATGACCTAGAAGAGGCTCCTTACCTCATCTTGCTGCTATCTGCCTGAAAATCCTTGATTTATGAAACTCTGAGTTGTGCAGGAAGTCTAGAAGTACAGCTAAAGAAGAAGCAGCGAGGGAAGACAGGTCAAGAGTTCAGCATCCAAAGAGGCTGTAGCAGCCAATGTCAGATAGAGTTGCAGGTAGCAACCAGGAATAGCATTTGGGTGAGGGTATGTGTGTGCCTGCAGTCAGGGTCACCAGAAGAGTGGAGCTTTATGTCCCATAGAACTAAGCACCGGAACTGTGAACGTAGCCAGGCACCTAAAGATTCAGATAGGTGCCTAGTGGACTTTTCAAAAGAGCCTAGATTCTGAACTCCATTGATTTCACTGCTCTCGGCCCAGGGTTTGCCCTGGGAATAGCAGCTAAACAGGTGACACTGACATACAGATGCATGTAAGAAATTGATCCATTTAAAAAATAAATAACACTGTTTATGTAAAAATACTATATTTATTTAAGACCCCATATTGCATGTCAAGGTATATACACAACACTGAGTTATATACATTTCGAGTTATTCACTCACTACTGAAATGCCGCTACCTCTATAATACAATATGCCAGCCATTCGGAAACAAGACAGAAAGCCGAAAAGATTTCACAGAGAATAAATTCTCCAAATGAAGCTGCAAAGAGGATGTTCTAGGTACACTGAATGCAGCTACCCTAATTAACCAGAATTTACTCAGGTAATATTTTCACTTAATCCAATATGGAACAGGAAATCAAAAGGAGTTTAGCCACTTGGGTTTTGCCCATGAAATCTCATGATAGAGAGTGTGTGTGTGTGTGTGTGTGTGTGAGAGAGAGAGTCTTTAAGCTACTACAGGACAACTCTTTTTTTTTTTTTTTAAGTTTACAGATTAACAGGGCTACCCCTCTGTAACCTACCCTGCATAGCATCTGTAAGTAGCTGCAATAAGGGCCAGACCAGAATCACCACGTTAGATTCTCTCCTGTGCCAGAGCTCAGTTTGGACCAGAAAAGTAAGAAGTAGCATCTCTTCTGTTTGGTTTGTCCTGATTCTAAAGACCAGCACTGGCCCTGACACCTGACATCTATTGTCAAAAGTTGCTCTAAGTTACACCGTTAGTATAGGTCCTCAATGTACCTTGTGCCAGAGATGGATAAGTATAGTGTAGCAGGACTCTGCCATGCCCCCTCCCTGTCCATACCCCACAGCTGGGATGGAGTCAGAAGCACAGACCCAACTGTAGCTTAACAATGCCCATCAGAGAGTTTCCCTACAGCAGAAGAGTTGTTTCTGGGGCATTTCCAGCCAGATTACAGCTGCCTGAGGGGTGCATGGGGCTGCCACACATGAAACGATTTAGCCCATAATTAGTAACATTAAAATAAAGATGTCAAATTAAACACTACAGAAGAATTGCTCTAAGCGTGCATGGTGTCATCCATGCATTTTACATATCACATGGAGAGAGTACGGTGAAAAATGGGGATGCGCAAGCTATGTTTCTTTGACCTTGCTTTCTCTAACAAACATATAACAACGTGTGTATATATACTCCTACTGAAAAAAAAAATCCAAAACAAGACACTCCATTGCTCACACTTCTCTGTCTGAGGAGAGGATGATAGAACAAACACCAGCAGATGTGTAGACACATGGCTTAATGCACTAGTGGGAGGTTCTCGGAAACTACAGTGATAACCAGAGATAGAACACCCTACACAGGAGAGAATATAGGAGAGATAATAAAAGGACAAATTATTATATATTCTATCTGCCCACCTGCTTACCATGAGGATGACAAAGACGTTGGGTTCTCTCCTTCCTCCCCTGTCTAGGAGGCTGTTACATATATACTGCATTACTTGAGTTTCCAATTAGCATCTATTGAAGTCACTGAGAGAAAAAAAGTATAATTAAATAAGGCTTTAGAGGATAGGTAATAAATGACTAGTGAAATCAATGGATTGAAGTAAAGCCAAAGATCTATATGGCCATTCATGAGATGTAAGACAGCTAAACAGTTCACTGTGACCAATGAAGATCTCAATTAAAATCAGTACTGATTAGCTTCAATAAAATGTAAGCCTATCAGGACCTATTAGATGTAAGCATATACTTTAAATGATCAGGGGGCATGATCTTGCAAGATACTGCGCTGATTTACCTGATCCTGTAAAGCATTAAGCACATGCTTAATAATAGGCATTGTTTTAAAGGGAATACTTACATACTTAATATTAAATATGCTTTTATGTGCATTGCCTAGGATTTGGGCCAGAGAACTCTGAGCTTTGCAGGGTCAAGCCTCTGATGAATAGGGAAGAGATTACTTATGGGTTTAAAAATAAGCATATGCTTAACTATTTGCTGAAGGAGGGGTGTAAGCAGGTTGCAGTTTTGCTTTTGTTGTTTGTTAGTTCTATTAAGTTGTAACATAGGCATATTTGTCTGTGATTTATTTCTAGCCTTTTTTAAAAAAACATTCTTGGTGTTTTAATATTTAATAGCACCATTAGATGTTGAGGTACTTAGAATTTTTGTTTGTCAACATTCTGTTTCCATTATCACTCTAGTAATTACTGCTATGTTTTTAATTGATTAAATAAGAGTTCTCTTCTAACATTTAAACCTAAAGGTTAATAGCAAAAATGTGTGATGATAGAAACTGTAAAACTGCATGGCTTAGTTGCCTACTGGGGTCAAAGCAGAACTATGTAGTGTCCTCCATAATCCACAAAGTGAAGGAAGCCAAATATTCACAACATCCTTTTTTTAGTTGAAACATGCTGTTTTCATGTTTGCAAAATGTGGATTGTATTGGGGCAATTTTAAAAGATTTCGATTTCTAAACTTTGAAAATTGTTTAGCTACCAAGTTTACTGGGGAAAATATTGCGAAAGACTTATATGCAAATTTTAAAATGGGGCTGGTTGTTGATAAGACTAAATACATGAAACTGGATCTGGTTCTCAGGCTGGCTGATCTAGCCCTTATGTCTCCAATCACATTTTTGTGGCTAGATGCCTGCAGCTCTGAGAAGCCCTATTTGCTTTTCTGTTTTTCTAAAGGGAAATCATATCTGGAAGAATCAGCATAGTTTTTGTAAAGAGAAATCATGCCTCAATTTACTAGAACTCTGTGAGAGGGTCAACAACATGTGGACAAGGGTGATACAGCAGATATTTTGTATTTAAACATTCAGAAGACCTGTGACAATCTCACTAAAGGCTCTAAGCAAAGTAAACATCCTGGGATAAGAGGGAAGGTCCTATCATGTAACTGGTTAAAAGGAAACAAAGGGTATGAATAAATTATCACATTTCAGAATGGAGAAAGGTAAAAAGTGGCATCCTCAAGGGGTCTGTATTGGGACTACTGCTGTTCAACATATTCAGAAATGATCTAAAAGAGGGGTAATAGTGATGTGGCAACATTTGTAGATGATACAAAACTACTCAATATTAAATGCAAAACAGACTGCAAAGTGGTACAAAGGGATCTCACAAAACTGTGTTAATGGACAACAAAATGGCAGGTCAAATTCAATACTGATACATGCAAAATAATGAACATTGGAAAACATAATCCCAATTATATATATATAATTATGGCATCTAAATTACCTATTATCACCCAAGAAAAAAATTTTGGAGTCATTGTGGCTAGCTCTCTGAAAACATCCACTCATTGTGCACCTGCAAGTCAAAAAAGCAGAATGTTGGGAATCATTAGTAAAGGGATGGAACAGCTTTCCATATGAGGAGAGATTAATAAGACTGGGACATTCCAACCTGGAAAGGAGAGGGCTAAGAGGAGGGGATGGCATGATAGAGAGCTATAAAATCATAACTAGTTTGGAAAAAGTAAATAAGGAAGCGTGATTGATTCCTTTTAATCACACAAGAACTAGAGGTCCCCAAATAAAATTGGTAATCAGTAGGTTTAAAACACACAAAAGGAAGTATTTCTTCAAAAACACACAGTCAATCTATGGAACTCTTTGCTAGAGGATGTGGTGAAGGCCAAAACTATAAAAGGACTCAAAAAGAACTAGATACATTAATGTAGGATAGGCTATTAGCCAGAATTGGTAGGGATGGTCTCCTTAGCCCAGAGGTGGGGAATCTGTGGCCCACGGGTTGCATGCTCTTCATCAGGGTTAGCTGCTGGCAGGCTGCAAGATGGTTTGTTTACCGAGTGTTTGCAGGCACAGAGCCCTGCAGCTCCCAGCTGGCATAGTTCAACATGCCATGCCAATAGGAGCTGTGGGAAGAAGTGGCCTGGCCTGCAGGTTCCCCACCCCTGCCTTAGTCTCTGTTTGCCAAAAGCTAGGAATGGATAACAGAGGATAGATCACTTGATTATTATCTGTTCTGTTCACTCACTCTGACTAGCCTGGTACTGGCCACTATTGGAAAACAGGGTACTGAGTTAGATGGCCTTTGATCAGACCTAGTACAGCCATTCTTACGTTCCCCTCTTCCTTCTCTGCTCACCTAAATGAGGAGGGAATGTACCCCTCCAAGTCTTCTCTGCCTACAATCTGATGCTTCACATTAATAAATATGAAATTAGCAGTGTATTGGTGGCTCTGCTCTAAGTTTCATGTCAGAAAGTTTGAGCTTGTTCCTCAACTCCACTTGGGATATACACACATGCAACTGATGGAACCAAAAATTCTAGGGACCGATTATTTCTACCCAGGAGGGGAATGACTTGAATTAAGGAAATCATTAAATAGGAGACAGAGGGCAAAGCCTAACCCATTTCTCTCC
>CM057848.1:23818985-23837989 GCA_030068395.1 Apalone spinifera
CACCCCAAACTATCCTGGCTCCTTTGGGGAGCGTAATTCTGCCATCAGCACAAACCTGGAGCATAAGCAATGGAATTGTGCTGGGTCACTGAGGGATGGATCATGTATCTCCTTTGCAATCCTACACAAGGCCAGACACCACCTTGCCAACCTTGCTCTTCTGGAAAATACTCTTATGTTTTTATAGCCATCTGACAGCACACAACTTACAAGCACATGGGCTGCAACTCATCACTGACACCTATCCAACACGGGCAGAAAAAATATTGATGCAGATACAAGCCGATGAGAACCCAACATTTCCTGCAGCAACATGATGAAAGGTAGCATACGTCCTAATGTGCAGAAGATTGCATAACTGAACTATTTTGTCACTCCCCACATGCTTATAACAAAAAGAAAAAAAAAGAGGGAGGAGAGTTTCTGACTTTCGATAACCTTCTCTTGTAGTTCAGGTTATTTCTTTAATGCATTTATCTGCTTTAAAATTGTCTCCTTAGCCTCTCAAGGGAAACCAATATAATACACCATCACATTTCTCACAGGAGAAAAAAGAACACTTACTCTTAATAGGTGGCAATTTTGCCAGATGTTATTGACATAGTAAGTACGAAATTTCAGTGATACTAAATGCAAAGTGCAGCAGATTAAAGAACAATGGAACAAAGTGCAAAATGAAGTTTCAAAAGCAGCAGTGTCAAAGTCAGAGAAAGTGTAAAAAAATACATTTTAACAACACTATTAAGAACAAGTTTACTAATTACTGTAACTGGCACAAATTTAAAAGTACATTCCTTAGACTCGGGAAAGTTTTTAAAGTGTTATATTTTTCTTGTCAGCATTTCTTCTCCCTCTATCGCTTTTACGCACTCTAGAAGAGACATAACACTGCTGCTACTAAAACAATGACACTTCAGGCTCTTTAGCTTTCACTTCTTAACCCTTCCAAAACATATAATACCTGCAATTCCTGCTTATTTAAACTATGCAGTGAACTACAGAAAATGCTTTGATAACTAACACTGACATCATTTAGAATAAAGACCATGGGATTGATTCACTCATGCTTTACACATTTTTACATTAAATAATGGAATTTATACACCAAGAGTGACTTCTTATAAATTCAACTATATCTTGTTTTTCTATTAAAAAAACCTGTACACTGTGCATCATGTCTTCATACTTAATTATCCACTAAAGTTCAATAAGAAAACACTATAGTCCCCAGATGCTCAGCTGCTGTAAATCAGCAGAGCACCAATGATTTTAAATGGCTTATCCAATTTACACCAGCTAATGAATTGATCCTTCACTTGCATTTTCATGCTGTATTAACAAACATAGGGCCAGATTTTTATCTGGTGTAAATCAGCATTTCCCCATTGATGTTAACAGAATTCTGCTGATTTACATCAGAGGAGTGTCTGGCTCATACTATTGTATTAGACTGGTCCCGTCTACAATTCAACTTTAGCTACTTGCAGCAGGCTAAGATGTCTAGAGTGGATGAGAGCTAACTGTGTTTCCAAAATAAAGCCTCAGAGATATGAACAGGTCTCATCCATGCTAACATTTTAACTTTTGTTGCAACAAAAAATGTAGATGTTATGGGCCATATGGTCAGCTGGTATAAATCAGAGCAGAACTACATTGATTTGCATGGGGCTGAGTACACAGCCTTACACACCATATTTCTGGATACTAACCTTCTAGAACTAAAACTAATGAATTACCATTATTTGAACTCAGTATCCTGCCTGATTGTGGAGAAGAACTGTAAATAGACTTCATAACCCTTCAAACTTCAGAGACAGTTCTTTAATATCTCACAGTGAAATCCCTGTTAATTGGCAAAGAGTTGCTTTCAATTTTTTCTAATAAACTTAGGTCAGGGTTGGCAACCTGCAGCTCCAGAGCTACATGCAGCTCTTTGGCAGCCCCCCTGCTGAGAAAATACAAAATTTACTTCATTTGTTTCTTTTATACTCTATAGTAGTGGCCACCAACCCGTCACTCACAATCAACTGGCCGATCCTGGAACCTCTGCAAGTCGATCACAATCTCCAGACAGCTAAAAGTCCAGCAGTGCAGAAAAGCTCATGTCATGGCTCCATATGACTCCCGGAAGCACCCGCTGCCCCATTCTCCCAAGGGATGTGTAGAGATGTACTGGCAACCAGCCACTTCCAGCAGCAGCATGCAGTGTTTCCTCTCATTTTTTATGTCATGTGTGAAATAACTGTCATTATGTGTACCAATGTGGAGATGATGTATCATGAATGGTGTGTGGTGGGGTGGGGCTGAGGGGTTGAGATTTGGGAGGGAACTCAGGGCTGGGAATGCAGGGAATGAAGGTTTAGGCTGAAAGTATGGACTTTGAGGTGGGGCTGGGAATTAAAAGTTTTGGTGCAGGAGACAGCTCACAGCTGGGGCAGAGGGTTGGGGTGCAGGCTCTGGGGTCGGACTGAAAATGCAGGGTTTGGGGTGCAGGCTGGCTAGGGGAGAGAGGACTCCTCCAAGCCTTTTCTCACCACAGTAGCATGAGGCCTGATGAGAGCTCCTCTCTTCTGTACTGGCAGCTCCAGCCGGCCCAGTCAGGGAAGGGGCACCTGTCCCCTAGCCAGGATAGGTCCAAGTAAGGCTGAGTGGAGGGCAGGGAATGGGCATCTGTCCCCCGGCTGCAGCAGCTCTGGGTTGAGGTCAGTGGGCAGAGATGCTTTTGCCCCCCGCCACGGCACCTCTGGGTTGGGACAACAGGGAGAGGTACCTCTGCCCCAGCTGCAGCAGCTCCAGTTAGGGGCGGCGGGGAAAGGCACCTCTCCCCCACCACGGCAACATCAGGACTTGTGGAGAGGCATCATGCCCTGCTGCAGCTCTGAGTCCCTGCATGGGGATTAATAGGGAGCTGTGCAGCCATACAGCTTAGAGGGAACTTAGGTGGAATAGCCTATTGAAACTAAAATTTATTATCTGCTGTATACCTGCTATCTTTGTGTATGTGTATAGGTAGTTTTGTGTGTGATTCTTAAAATATTTTGGTCAAAGACCCCCTCCCCCCCAAAAAAGGTCCCTAGTTCTTTGAAAAGCTGCTGATCTCTGACTTGGGTAATTGTACATTACCAGGATTAAGTATCAGCCCTTTCTCTATTGTTACATTGAGCATAAAACTCTCAGGAGATCAAAGAGGAGAAACCAAGTTGTCAGTATCATCCCCTCTTTTAGTCGGTATTTCTAATTTATTATCCTCTGAAAAATGGCCAATTTAAAGTCTATTTACAAATACAATACAAGTAACAAAGCATGAGACCTGATAAAATACTACTAAGTTTCTTTAGAATACTGGAAAGATGACTTTACATGGGACACAAATAGGCTGCACTAATTATGATTCTGTTAGCACTAGCTCTCGAGCATATCAATGGCTACTCTTTTAATGGGAAATCTGATATTATGCAGCTGAATACATCTTCACAGCTTTCTTGGGGCACTTTTCTTGAAAGTGCATTTATCATACTCATCTATCACCACTTTTCCACCTCATGACTGCACTTGACTCAATCAAATAATTTGTGAACTAGAAATAAAATTGGTTCAACATCAAAAATTGTCTACTGTACAATTGGACATGGGACCGAAGGCTCTGATCCTTAAGGAAGAAAAGTAGCTGTATAGTAGATGACTAATTTGCTGAAGGGCCTATTTCTGCTAATAAACAAAACCTGATGCATTTTAAGTTCTATCCTCTGGAACATTATACTGGCATAAAGAAAGCTACTGATATTTTGCACTGAAATTTCTTTTTTAGCCAGGCAAAGCAAACACTAAGCTAATATGAGAATCCTGAACCTACTGATTCAATTAACATACTCTGTTTAACATTGCTAATGTTCAAAAGCTTCAGAGGGGTAGCCCTGTTAGTCTGTAATAGGAAAAACATAAAAAACAACAAATAGTCTGGTAGCACCTTAAAGACTAACAAAACATGCAGATGGTCTCATGAGCTTTCATGGGCAAAACCCACTTCTTCAGATGACTAGAGTATAATAAGTCCAGATCCAATAATAAATACGGGAAGGGGGGGGGAGGAAAAAGGGGAGGGGAGGAAGAAAAAGAGAGACCGTGAGTAGTTACAAGAAGCTGTTAAGAACCATTACTTGGTCCATTGTTTGGTTGGTTGTTTAAGTCATTAAAAGGTGGGAGATAGTGTGTGAGCCATCCTATATCCCGGTTCAGACCATTAGCACAAGAATTATACTTGTGAATGAAGTTAAATTCCAGTCCTTCTCTGTGTATTTGGCTTGTGGTATTGGTCTGAAACGAAATAGCGACTTGGAGATCCGTTAAGAGTGTCTAGGGAGACTGACGTGTTCTCCAACAGGTTTTTGTGTGTTGCCTTTTCGGATATCTGATTTGTGTTCATTCATTCTTTCCCATAGAGATTGTCCAGTTTGGCCAATATACATTTCTAGTGTTGTTATTTCTCTACAGCAGATTTAAATGGGGGGGAAATGTTCATTTTATTTCTTGTTACAAAGACAATCTGCTCTATTCTATTCTGGGCTGAATGAAACTAATGCTCATATAAGGCCACGTTCACAGCACCTGCCCTTTTCAATGATTTCACCAAACACACATTAAGGGTGAGCTATACTGATGATGCATATTCATTTCCCAGCAGGTGTGATATAAGTGTCAGTGTTTCATGCCACATCCTCAGTAACCGGTAGCCATTGGTTCCACTGGATTAGACAGAATATAAGTACATTTCACGATTGTAAAGGTAACTGAAGATTTCTTAGTAGTTATGCCACCATGCTGATTTCTGTTTGTATTCCCACTCCCTGGATGATGAACCACATTTCCTCCTTATTACTACACGAAGGAGTCATTTGGTATAATAGTATTAACTGATTTGCTCTTTATTCTTTTTTTAATATATCTGTAGTCTAGTGAGGCCCCAGTCATGATTAGGCCCTGTTATGCCAGACTCTATCAACAGGTACACACATACAGTCCTTGCCCAAAAGAACAGTCTCCCTTCATCGTCCTACTGCCACCTGGATTCTAGACGGCAGAACACAATATGCTGGAGGAAAAATAAGGGACAGGTCCTGGACTCAAGAGGTATGAATTGTCTTTCAGGCTCAGTCAATAACTTATGGTGTGGTCTTGCACAAGATACTTCCCCCGTTACCTATTTGTAAGTGGAGAACATTATAAAATACTTATCCTCCTTCCTAAAAGTGCTGAGAGACCTATTAATAAAAAACGTTAGGGCTATGTCTACACTACAAAGTTTTTGTGCAAAAACGGCCATTTTTGCACAAAAACCCGCAGAGCGTCCACACCTCAAGCGCGTTTTTGTGCAGGTAAATTGACAGTAAAACGGCAGAACAGAGGGCTTTTTGCGGTGTAAGTAAACCTCCTTCTACAAGGCTTATCTCCTTTTTGCACTACAGCTGTTGCGCAAAAAGAAATGTGTGGACGCTTCACAGGGGTTTCTTGTGCAAAAAGAGCATATCCGAAAAAGCACTGGGGCTCTGATGGCCATTCTGTGAATGGCCATCAGAGCTTTCTTACACAAGAGCGTCCATACTGCATGATCACAAAAGCGATACTCTTTGAGGTGTGGACATGCTCTTGCGCAAGCAGTTTTTGTGCAAGAACTCTTCCACCAAAGACTTCTTGCGCAAAAACCCTGCAGTGTGGACATAACCTAGGAGTGTTATGCATGTTATTATCATTTTGTTGGTAAGCATCTATTACATGATCCATCAGCTGGCTCAGGTGTTTTCTCTGCAGTGGCTTCCCTGGTGTCTTCACTGCTTCCTGAGTTTATGAGCACTTCTTCTCATTTTTGATACTATACTGACATATACTACTTACTACATGATGCTTTTTTTCCCAGAGACAAGGAGGGTCAGGTAACATCTTCTACTGCACCAACATCCGCTGGTGAGATACATGCTTTCAGATTCTTCTTGTTGGTATAAGCTTGAAAGCCTCTCTCTCACGAACAGAAGTAGGTACAATAAAAGGTACTACTTCACCCACCTTCTCTCTCTAATAGTCTGGGAATGACACAGCTAAAACTACTACTGCTAGTCTTCTTATGCATTTTTACTTTCAAAACAGATGATTTTCACTACTTTTCCTCCTTGTTTTCTCATTTAAATAAAAGAAGTTTTGACAAAACTTTTCCAACCATTTAAACTGTTGGCCAATTACTATGGAGGATCCATACATGGTTTTGATGTTTTTATCTTGACAAGTCCGTTGTGAAGGAAAGCTAACTGTCTGGAACTTTACATTCACATTCACGTAGCAATCAGCTTCGTATTCAGAGTGTGTTCCTGAGAAACTACCATTAGAATCATTTGTCCTGTCTCTTCTTTCTAGATCAGAAATAATTGCCCATCCACCTCCCCCGCCTTTATCTCGTTCTGTAGTTTTCACCTTCTGAGTCTCTTCCAGTTACCCAGGGGGCCCTCATCAGAGCTACATAAACCTTTGTGACATATATTTTACTTCCTGCTGCACTGCTAATGGAACTCTTTGATCTCCCACTAAACTACACTGGACTTTTCCAAGTCCATGTTTAATCTTTTGCTGGACTTACAGGTATTCTTTAAGTCAATAAAACTGTCTTTTAAAGTTACAACTCTGAAAGGAGCTGCCTCTCTATTAAGTATTTTGTATAAGGGGCTATACTGAGTTTTATACTTATCCTGTATCCAGGTTATGCTCCATCTCCTCCTGCTTTTTGTGGAACTGCTTCTCAAACCAATTTTGAGGCAGTTGAGGTCACAAAACTACCATTTTGGGGTTTTGTTTGTTTGTTTGTTTGTTTTAAACTCTGCTAAGATGCTCTTGGAATGGTCATGGAGCTTTCCTTGGTTTGTGCCTGATTTGCTTGACAACTGTTTTGCCATATTTATCAAATAGAAATATAGACAAGATGTTTATAATCTGAAAAAAAATGAGAACAGACCTTCAAATCCAAATGTGACTTAGAAACTCTGAGGCCACTAGAGAGAGTGAAGTCTGCTCTACAGACTTAGCTAACAGGAACTTGACTTTTAACTCCTGCCATAGAGGCTCATGGTTTTAGACCAAAAGTTCCTGGGTTCAATTACACCTGCCAACAACCTGGGTCCGTGGCTGTTACATAAATGTAAAGACAGGGTAAGGAAAAGTGGATGATCTCATTAAAGTCTCCAGATCTGATTCCAACTCTAACATTCCAGGGTTGAGCAAACACACATCTAAATGGGGATAAAGCCAAACTCTTGCAATAACATTCCTTGCCATGAGATTTTTGGCTCAGAGCCAGCTGATATCATAGACCAGGCTCAGCTGTAGATTTCTACATTTTGGTGATGAACATCTACCACAATAGTTTGAGAGACTTTGGTACAGCCAAAGATGGAATCACACCCTCTCATCTCAATTCAGTTTCAAGCTCTTAACCAAATCTGAACACTACCTCATGAATTAATCTTTACTACTGAGTGTTGTGAGCAATTCTCATCTTACTGCTTCCAGCAGAGCAATATACAGGAATCATTACTGTATTTATGAAAAATAGTATTAAAATTATGTTCTGTTGATAGTTTGAAACCAGCTACTAGCATTCACCACCAGAAACAGACAAGATTTTAAGGTAGGAGGGAGTGAATTTTGTGACCAGATGGGTCCCAATTCCCAAGCTTCTGTCCTTTTGAAGTTTAGATGATATATTATTAACCTTCTCACTAACTGCGTTATAGTAGATAATTCAGGTAAATCAATGAAAACTTAAATTGAAAGCTATTCTGATTTTGATCCTCCTTTCATTTATGTTAGTTTCAACTTTAAGAGTAAATAGTTCCCACCACTGGGCTGAATGTGCTGCTTTCAAAAAGTGTGCTCAGCCCATGCCTCCCATAAACCTCAGACAAAAAAAAAAGAGAGAGAGAGAGAAGCCGCAAAAACAGAAGGCTCAGCCTTATATAGTCCCTTGAAATAATCAGCCACACTTGTTATTCACATGGGCTAGACATGTAAACTCAGGATGACCCTGATATTTCCAGGCTAAAACAGGAGGCTGGACTATTCAAGTCTACAAAGAACTCCAAAAGAAACTGATTTAAGAATAAATTTTTAGATCTGCTTTAGAATTAAGTTACAGCTGGCTTTGATTGTGCATGGGGTCATACATCACTTTTCTGCAGGTTTCCAGCATGATATTGACTAACATGCACTAGTAAAAAAAAGTGTTATATCAATAATTACTAGGCTTATAAATATCTTAAATACAAATTTTCCATCATATCTTGCTCCCTGAATTTGCATGAAATTGGCACTTTTTCCTGAAAGTCCCCACAAAATTAGTACTTTTATTCGAAATGTCTCATACTATCACAAAGATTGTATCACTCTGTTTTTGTTACACAGCCTTGTTCGTATATGTTATTGCAAAGAGTTGCTTTGAGCACCTCTTTTTTGTTGGTATATTCACTAGTTGATACTTGCAGTATTACAGAGAGGTGCTTGCCACAGTTAACCTAAGATTTGATTTCCATTTATATGCCTACTTTTGGCACCTATTCAGAAATAGTCACAAAGGTCATTTCCATTTTAAATTCTGCATGAGATCTTGGTGAGTTAAGACAAGTAGTGAGACAAGAAAGAGCATAATTGGGAAATTTCTCAATGGTATTTTAGGAATATCACAATACTCAGCATCTGGCAGATATTTCAACAGTCCTGAATTATTAGTGGGATCATGAAAGCTTTCATTGAAAAGAAGAGAAAAATGTAAATCTTCAGCCAAAAACCAGTCTTCAAAATATAAGCCAATTTTGATTATTATTAATTATTTGTATTTATCACAGCACCTAGAAGCCCCCAGTGTGCTAGATCTTGTATAAATATAGAACAAAAGACATTCCCTTCCCCGAAAAGCCTACTATCTAAGAAGGGGGAGGGGAAGCAAAATATAGCCGGCAGGTATATCCAGCTCAACAAACTACCACTTATGATCCGCCACCATTCCACAGCCAAGCGGGAGCCTCAGGCAGGTTCCCTGCCTGCCACTCCACTGCACACCACTCAAAGAGTCCAGCTGTAAGGGCCATGTGCTCTCTACATGATGCATATGTGTGCTGCCCTTGTTGGAGATGCCTTGGCTGAACTTGTAGCACAGGCAGTGCACAGAGGTTCCCTCCGAGAGTCGTGCAGTGCAGAGAACACATGGTCCCCACAGCTGGCTGCTTTGAGTGGTGTTTGGGGGCGTGGCAGGTAGAGAATCTGCATGAAGATCCTGCTGGACTACTGCAGGAGACGCCAAAGCCTCCCGACCAGAGACTGCACCAGGCACCCCACAGTCTCCTGCATCCCAACTCCCTGACACAGGTCACGAACCAAACCTTCTGTACCCCCTGCCTCAGGTCACAATTGCCTCCCAGACTGTGCACCCTTCTACATGCTCCTCCAAGTCAGAATCCTCTCCTGAACTTATAACACCTGCCCCCCTCCCCCCGACCACCACCACCAGACTCTGCACTCTAATCCTCTCCTGTGTCCAGCTCTGAGCTCCTACACCCAACTCTGAGTTCCATTCTGCACCCAACCTCCTTTCCAGACCCTGCACCTCCTCTATTAATATCATAGATGAGTGCAGCCCTTGACCACTTACCAAATTTTTGTAGTGCCCCCCCCCCAAAATTATTGCTCATTCCTGATCTGAGACAAAATATAATAGATGGAGAAGTGCAATGAAACAATGAGATGGTATTGGTCAGCATGATAGTTGGTAGTCACAGCACATAGTAGCTTAGCCATTGTCAAGCATTTTGTAGAATTCATGGCAAAAGAGAGTCTTCCTAGGGAGAACTGTCATGATGACTTTTCTGGGGGGAAAAAATACAGCTTGCAGCTTCCACCCATAACACTCTTATTCCTGCATTCTTGTGATTCCCCTACTAAAACCTCTTCCTCTTTCCTTCCATGCCCTACCACAGTATGGAAAGTTCCTTCCTTGGAGATTCTCTTCGGAAAATGGCTTTTAGCATCAGTGGCAGTGCCATAAGTGCCAACAAAGAAAAATGTCAATACTCCTTCCCTAAGTCCTCAACTAACACATTCCTGGGGGAACAAAGACAGGCTAAAAGGGATATACTCTGAAGCTGTTTCTGGGTTGTTGTTTCTGAAACCCTAGTTTCTCCAGGCTTCTCTCCTACATGTCTATATTCCTGGGTTGAAGTACAAGACCTCTTCTTCCTTGCAGCAGTAATCTTGTCCCAGAGTCCTTAGATGCTGATGTACATCACCAGAATATTCTAAACTCTCTTCTACCTGGGTCACTCAAGAGGCAGGTACCAGAAAAATTTCTCTAGCATAAACATTGCCTATCTTGAGCAGCTTCTAAACACCTTCTAAGAACCCAGTAAGCAGTGGAAGTATTGGTAATGCTGCTAGACAATAGTGACCTCCCATGGTTGGGCAAATTCTCTGGTTCAATACCAGTCAGGTTCTGAGGGTGCCAGATTAGAGAGGTTCAACCTGTAATATTTGAATTTCTAAATTTAATCTTAATTTTTAATTTGCTGAATTGTAATTGTTATTTTTGATAACAATAGTATTCTTGTGATTTCCGTAGCCATATGCAACTTATACTCAGCTTTAATTCACATTGATCAATATTTTGGGAGGCAGGGATTTAAATAGTATGGTAAAGGTCCCTTAAAGAATGACAAATCACCATTCGTTGAACTGTATAGACCATAGCTTTTTGGAATTTTGAATCCTTGGTTGTAACTGTGGCAAAGAACCATTAAAAGAAAAGACAACTTACAAAGCAGCAAATATAGTACAACCAAGAATCAAGCAATCTAACCGAGGCTGTTATAGATCTCCCATTTACAGGTTGCCCCAGAACAGTATCAAAATAACTAAAATATTACTGAGGGAAAAAAGTAATAAAACTCATAATATTTGCCTTATTTAATGATTTTCTGACCTCCTCTTCAAATTTTAAAAGTACTTTTCCCACAATTTATAAGATTAAAAATGCTGTCAGATCAAACATCTTTTGACTGACATTTCTGTCATGGCAAATCTTGCTCTCACTAGCTTTTTTCAAAGTCCATCTTGCATTGCTGCAACCTATGTAAACATGCTGCTATTAAGGGAACGGTGAAGACTTCAAAAGGAAAGATTAGCGGAATGAAAGAGACAAAGAGGCATTACTGGTGTGAAAGGAGAATCAGGCCAAGACAGACATTTTGTGTGTATAACTGCAACTTTTAGGTAAGATGACAAAAGGCACAGAATATGGGATATAAGCACATGGAAAGAGAAAGAGAAAAGTTATGAAGGCGGAACACTGAGACACAAGAACCAGCATTTAGGAGTACTTAGGAAGAAGGCACAAACACACAGAATTAAAACCAAAAAAACAAAAAGTAGTTTTGCTTAGGAAGTAAAATGTAATATTCAGCAGCTTCACCAGAACTTTCTACCTAACCCTGGCTACTGTCTGAATCTCTACTCATTACTAAGGAGTTCTGGATGATCAGCATCTGTCAAGAACAGGCCCTGACACCTGGCATTGAATTCATCATACTAAGAACAGCATCTATCACCAACAGCAGAGCCATTACATTGCATCTTATTTACAGTGCTCTCATTCACTGCAAAATCCTGCAGTAAGAGAAACAGTTAGAACAACAGTCCATTTCAAAATAATTGTTACGATTATTATTTACTGCATTAGCTCCTAAAGGACTAGTTTGGAGACCTTTTGCACAATGGCTAAGTACTGTACACACTTATAGTAAAGGATAATCCCTGACTCACAGGACCTGACACAAGTTGATGTATACATTCAACATTTAAATTACTCCCCATACCAACTGAAATACCATGTATTGCAGCTTATGACAGGGCACTCCGGCCCTGTGAGGGAAGAGCCCGTGAGGTGGGGCGGGCAAGCCCCTTCCCCCCAGTGCTGCTGCGCATGCTCCTGCCATATGCCGGGAGATTTAAACACCGGCAGCACTGTACAGAGGGGGGAGGAAGCGGGGGTGGATCAGCACCGGCAGAGGAGATGCTGCCACCGGCCGCAAGGGTGGAAGGTGTCTCACCCTTGCTGCGGCTCTACTCGCCAGAGCTGGCTCTGATACCCGGTTCCCCAGATTATAATCGCCCCCTCCAGGGACTTCGCCCTCTGAGGGCTTACGGCTGCCCCTGCTGCTGGGGAAGACGGACATCGGAAGGCCCAAAGAAGGGTCCTCCCCCCGCATCTGACGTCGCGAGGTAGGCACAGCCCCGGTAGGAAGTGGCGCAAGGTGGGGAATACCTGAGAGGTTGGCAGGTTTGGGGGGTCTGCCCTGGGCCGGGACTGGGTGGAGAGGGAGGGCTCAGGTCCCCCTACCTCCACCTGGGGGAAGGCGGGAGAGCTCTCTGTCAACCTCCAGGCCCTCTGGAGTGTAGCCTATCAGATAACCCCGGAGCTGAGAATTATAGCTAGATGTATTTAAGGGCCGAACTGTGGTCCCCCGGACATGAGCCCCTATTAGTTCGGATATAGAAAGGGAGAACTGTGTGGCGTTGTTGGAAGTCAGCATCCCCCCTGTAGTCAAACCTTGAGGTCCTTGGAGGGAGTGGTGAGCTGGGAACACTGGTCCACTGACCGTACCTTAATGCCTGGGGGAGTAGGGGCTGCCTGAGGGGAGAGAAAAAGTAGGAGGGGTCTCAAAGGGCAGTGGCCCCAAACGCTGGGACTCGGCCCTGGCGACCCACTCCCCCGCCCCCGACACAGCTAGCAAAGCAGAACCGTAAGAAGTAGTAAAGCGAGTATTTCATGGAGTAGCATTCAATATGTTGATATTAACTTATCTTGGTGTTTTCATCTTTAATTCAAAAGAACTCTGCACGGAGGTTTCTGAGAGCAGATCACAAGATGGTATAATTTACTTTTACATTTATCATCCAAAAAGCTACAACTGAAAACCATTAATAGGTGAGTAAAGAGAAAAACATCAGGGTGCCAAAAGCAAAATGAAAGTATTTTTAATGTATATAATGGACACAATTCTGCCCTTGCCTACATACACTGAACTAAAATAGTTTGATGCCCAATATGTCCGTTTCTGAGGATATGGGACTAAGAAGTACATGGTTGAGTCCATAGTTATTACAATCACATGGTTAAGTACTTGCTAATTTTGAAAAATGCAAGTCAACTTCTCTCAGTTCCATGACTACAAACCCATTAACTTCAGTCAGATTGCATTGGTGCTGCTCAGCATTCCCTTAAGTGTCTCTCACATTGACATCTCTGTCACTATTGATAACACCACCATCCTTCCTGCCACTCAGGCCCATGACTTGGATGATTTCTTGGATTCCTCCCCCTAATATCTCTCATATCCAGGTTGTGTTCAAATCCTGGAACTTTCCCTCCATTGCATTTCCAATACTGACTGCTCCTCTTTGACTGCATCACTAAAAGTCTTATTCCAGTCCTCATCAGTTCCTGGCCTCCCTACTGCTATCTCTTTCCCTTTGGCCTCCCCGACAATCACATCACCCTCTCCCACTGCCATCTCTACAAAATACTTAATCTAAGCTCATCTGTTTGGCTATCAGTCATTCTGACCATACATATCAACCACCCTTCTTGAATCTATGCATTGACTCACCTTACCTATGGCATCAAATTCAGGTTTCTTGAGCCTTTTCCAAGACCCTTCACAGATCTTCATGTGTCTGCATTCAACCCTTATTTTATTCACACCCACCTACCCCCCAGGTCCCTCCACTTGGTCAATTATTCCAGCCTTGACTATCCACCTTTCTACTATTCTCTCAAACATTTATTGCTTTCTTCTATGCTATTCATTTGACAGCAAGTGCCCTCCCTCTCCTCTTTGAAGCAGTCAATAAGACCACATTCTTCTTTTTCTTTAAAGTCCTTCTCAAGCAATGCTGAAATGCCTAGAAGAAAATGCCTAACAAATGATGGCATGGACCAATGTTCCCTCTAATCTTTTCCATTTTTGTGAGGATTTTTTCCATCCACACGTGGAACAAATTTTATGTGCACTGAGGCATGTGCAAATGTGCACCACCAATAAAAGCAAAAAACCTAGCTGTGGGCACTCTGCTAATCAGCTGTGCAGCATCTGGATCATTCCAGAACAGGTTGCACAAGCACATAGCTTACAAGGAACACTTGTTCTAGGATTCAGAAGGGGGAAAATCTCTACATTTGTTTAAAACATTTAATAAAAATGTATACATTTTCCTCTCCCCCTCTCCACAGGCCACATGTCTCCTTAGACTGTAAGCCCCTTAGAGCAGGGACTGTATCTGCCACTGAGTTGGCACAGTTCCAGTCACCATGTGGTCCCAATCTTGACTGAGATCAGTGTTTGGTGCATCATGACTACAATGAAATATCAGTGAGCAAGGCAAATGCCACCTTTTGTTTTGCCCAGTAATACCCATAGACGTCAAGGCTGATCAGGTGCAACTGAAAACAGAATTTGGCCTGTATTCTTAATGAAATATATTTCTGTCAAAATGCTCTTACATTATCCAGTGAGAAAAGGATAAAAAAAGAAAGAAATTATGGAGAAAGGACTTAAATCAGGAAAAGTCATTAAAAGACATCATTAAATATATAGAAATTTAAGCAGCTTTTAACAAAGAATACAGCTGGAAAGAAAGCCCAACTGTATTTTAAAATCTGACATTATGTTCAGCTTCATAAAGCCTAATCTTTAAAAGACAACACTACTGTACATTGAGGAAGGCCAGGGAGAATTTTTCATGCAAAGGCAATGACAATCCTAAAATTCAAGGACAGATAAGAAGTATGGTTACATCAGTCTTATGTTTATAAAATGCTATCCATCCGCTCTTGCATAATATATTTTTGCAGAATCCTAAATCTCCTAATAATGTGATAAAATGCATGTTGGCCCAAGTGCCAGTATCAGAATGTTGCAATAAATTAAGTTTTAATACAGACGCATAGTTCTGTTTGTTTATCCGTGCACAACTATGCTTCTGCACACAGTACACATGACCAAAATCACCAAACAAAAGGTCTGATTCTGCAGTTCTTATGAAGATAAAATGTTTACAGAAATAAATGCAAATTTGGAAACACAATAAATCTTGAGTAGCCTTTAACAGAGCTTCTCAACCAGCGGCCTGGAGGGGACTCCTAGGAGGTCCCGCAGGTAGGTTTCAAGGGGTTCACCAAGCCTGAGCCCTGCCACCTGGTGCAGAAAACAAGGCCTGAGCAATGCAGTTTTTGGGGGGCACCTGTGGTGTGGAGCCCCAGGCACTGCCCTGCTTACTATCCCCTAACATTAGACCTGGCAGAAAAGCAGTTGCAGCAAAGGTGGGCCATGGAGTTCTTACTGCATGTAAGGGCAGAGGCTCAAAAAGAAAAAAGGTTGAGAGCCTCTGTTCTACAACATACCACATCATGCAACATTCATGTTGACTTCATTGGGAGGAGGAACAGGCCCTTAACCTGTAAACCTACAACTGCCTACTTTCCCTAAATACCAGCATATTAGTATTGAAATGAAGCGTGTGTAACTTAATATAGACCTCAAACTTTCTGACCACCCAGATTCTCGAGTGTCAGTCCTCGCATGCTCCCCCTCTCCATTAAAATCTTTTCAGTTTTGTTTTTCCAAGGAGACACCATTATCTGTTATTTTTCGTTTAGTGTAAAGAATACTAAGGATGTTAAGTATCATGTAATTGACTAATCGAATAGTCAATGCACTGAGGCATTTCAAAGCAGCAGCATTGCATGGCCCCTGGGGTCACCTGCAGACTCCCCAGCTGATCCCGGGCTCCACGTGGCATTGCCCCTTTGAAATGCCGCAGAGGCGTTTCAAAGCAGCAACGCTGCACGGAGCACCTGACCCCGGGCTCCGTGCGGCACTGCCACTTTGAAGTACCCCCATCTTCTCTCCCCCCTTGCTGCCTCTATCTATTAGAGGCAGCAAGCGGAGGGTAGCGACTAGTCGACTATCCTGTCGACTATCTAATAAGCATTTGCTTATCGGATAGTTGACTATCCCTAAAGAATACCTCAAAAACAGGAAGATAATGTTACTTATTTTCAAAGTTATGTCTTAAGATGTTAATGATCATTGTATGTAAATTGTAAAATCTACAATAACAACCATTTAAAAACTGGTTTTTTCTCCTCTTTTAGCATAAAATGCCACTACCATATCCATCTCTCGTGTGCACACGATCTCAAGTACTTCTAAGGAGTCTATTACTGTGGGAACTGGATACCATCACAGTGATAAAACTTACCTTACAACATCAATGTACAAGTTTCAGAGAGAAAAGTAGCTGCCTGTGGCCAGCACTTTTTCCTTATATACTGATATATGGCATCCTGATAAGAAATAGAGATGGACTTGCCATATTTCTAATGAATCATTTTATAATCAAATCTATATATTAACCTGGTCTCTGGCCAATCCAAGAGCTGGCTGCCAAGTTCATAATTACACTGTTCTACAGTGAAGGGTATGGAAAATTAATGTCATGCCATTTTTGGTCTTGCTCTAACATGTATTCATTGGTTGGCTTGTGCCTACAACAATTAAAGTTTGCTAATTTGAGTCTTGATTTTGCCCATTTAAATGGTCTTTGGTAGCTCCATATTCTCATGTCCAATCCATTTTATATACTTATTTTAAATTTTCTTTCTTTGCTCAATAATTTTGAACTTTTCCCTTGCAGTTTCTAACTTGTTCCCAAACAAAAGTTAATTTTTTTTAACAAAGTTCCAACAAACCTGATGCTAAAATTATCAACAGTTTAATATACTGTTGGATCACTGACTTTTATGGCACATACAGTTGTAATGAAACATTACTTATCAATCCCTCATTTTTAATGTTCAGACATGTTATGTTAAGCTAGCTTGTTCAAGTAATGGATTTACTGATTAGTTCCTGTTTTGGTCCGTAATTGTTCAATGATTTCCTCAATATTAGCTTAACCAAAAAGCTTATATATAATTCTTAGCAATAGGCTTGACAGAAATACAGAAGCATTCGCAAGAGAATCAGAGTTTAAGTTAATCAATAATGGCTTTATCAAGAGTTTTTATTTATAGCTAATGCAAACGTTAGAAAAAAATGTTACAGCCATTAATTATTAGCAGTTTTTTAAAGCGCAAAGTAAGAGTTGAATAAATGTACTTTAAGACACTTAAAGCCCAGGCATTCTTTTTAAAATGACTAGCTAAAGAGCCCCTTGGGCTGTCTTTTTACTGCTTTTCAAAGCTCTAATAGCACTTTTTCACCAAAGACACACCCCTTGAATCCTCCGAGAGATACAATAGCATAATTGTTCTTTTAGGTTTTAAGGCCTTGACATATCTGTCACTGAAAGAACAGTGAATAATAATACCAGAACTATTTTATGCAAATTCCACTTAGAGGTTTCAAGATTTTTGTGAGACTGATCTTGCCTCCTTGTTGACAGTTTTATTGTCACATTAGCTTTACATGAGAAAGTGGTAAAGTTTTGTTCTTTGTTAAATAATACCCATTTTAAAATCTTAAAAGTTAAAAACAAATACAAAAACAATGAGATAGAAACATCAATTTGGAAATGCATCAAAAGAGAAAACAGTAGTCAGTTGGAACTATTTCTTTTTCCACAGGTATTCATTTACAAAATTATAAGTCATTCTCATTATGATGTGTAATATGTACAAAAGGAATATTTACATGCATATACAGTATATATTTACGCACACAAAGATAAAATATACAAAGATGCATATTTTAAGCTAGTCAATGATGAATGGCTTATATCTAAAGCCTGCAAAGCCATTAACTCTCTCTGTGTATAATGTTCATAGGAGACTGATTTTCCTAAGGATTGTATACAAATAGAACACATGCCAATATGTTGGCAGCATTAAGTTCAGTTGGCAGACTGAGAAAGGAAAGAAATATATGCTCATGACAACCCTCTGAACACACTTATATTAACATCTTGTGAAGGATTTTTGTTAAATTAAGTTTGCAAATTCCCCAGATTCATAGGTTCAAAGAAATTGCCAAAGTGAACAGAGCGGTGCTCACCAGCAACCTACCTACTTAACAGAACCAATGACTCCAAATTCAAATAGCATTGTTGCCTACAGAGCATACAAAAAAGCAGGGCTGGAAAAGTACAGGTTTTTCGTTATTACCACATGGAAAACTAGGGCAAAATTAGTTAATGTGGTGTCAACAAGCAGTGGGTAGGGGAAAAAACATTACTCTGAAATAGCCCAGCCATTTAATGTATTTACCTTGTGTTTTGTAATATACTTGAGATGGACCCAAAGCATTATTTCAGGATGTCAGAATTTGGAATCCACACTTAGCTTTGTGACTCAGGCCTATTTCTTTAAAGTAAAAAAGACAGAAAGAAAGAACTTAGGGTATGTCTACACAGCAAAGTAATTTCAAAATAACAGCTTTTATTTTGAAATAACTTTCCTAGCATCTACACAGCCAAACTGCTATTTTGAAATTAGATCGAAATAGCGGAGCGCTTATTTCCAATTTGGTAAACCTCATTCTACGAGGAATAATGCCAAATTCGAAATAGCTAATTCAAAATAAGCACTGTGTAGATGCTTATTTCAAAATAGGGGGCCTCCAGCCCTTCCCAGGGTGCCCTGTGGCCACTCTGGGCACAACCAGGAAAACTTCCTCTCCTCTCCTCTAGCCCCGGAGCCCTTAAGGGGGTAGACTCTGGCCACAGTGCCTGTGCCAGCTCCAGGCCTGCCAGCACAGAGCCAGCAGTCGCTGTCCCTGACCCAGTGGCCCCACCATGAGCCAGGCAGCCAGTGCTAGCCAGCTCTCCACTGCTTCCCGGGCCTAGTCCCCCAGCTCCCAGGAGCCTGCCAGGGGCCGGAGAAAGTGGGCGCCTTCCTGGTCTAGTGCAGAGATCGTGGACCT
>CM057848.1:23838089-23850782 GCA_030068395.1 Apalone spinifera
AGGCTAAAGAGACTGGGACTTTTCAGCTTAGAAAAGAGGAGACTGAGGGGGGGAATATGATAGAAGTATATAAAATCATGAGTGGTGTGGAGAGGGTATATAAAGAAACGTTCTTCATTAGTTCCTATAATATAAGGACTAGAGGACACCAAATGAAATGAATGGATAGCAGGATTCAAACTAATAAAAGAAAGTTCTTCTTCACAAGGCAAATAGTAAACCTGTGGAACTCCTTGCCACAGGAAGCTGTGAGGGCTAGAACTATAACAGAGTTTAAAGAGAAATTAGATAAAGTCATAGAGGTTGGGTCCATGGAGTGCTATTAGCCAGGGGGTAGGAATGGTGTCCTTGGCCTCTGTTTGTGGAAGGCTGGAGATGGATGTCACGAGACAAATGGCTTGGTCATTGTCTTCGGTCCATCCCCCCCCCGGGGTACCTGGTGTTGGCCACTGTCGGCAAACAGGCTACTGAGCTAGATGGACCTTTGGTCTGACCCAGTACGGCCGTTCTTATGTTCTAAGCTCAGGGCTCAGGGTCGGGGGTGTCACTGGACCAACTTGATTTTCATGCAGACCTGCTCCTGGGTTCGCATGTGGCCTTTGGTGGCCAGGCTGGCAGCTATCTTGCCCTAGTCAGGCACTTTCCTGTGCCTAGTGCGGAGATTGTGGACATTGGAGGCCTCCCCCCAAACCTGGATGTGGTCCACGATCTCTTCACTAGAGCAGGCGGGTGCCCACCTCTTGTGGCCCCAGGCAGGCTCCTGGGAGCCGCCAGTCTGGTCCTGGGAAGAGGTGGAGGGCTGGGTGGCAGCGGGTGGCTGGCTCATGCCATGCCAGGTGCAGGGTCTGATGGTTGGATGCTGGCAGGCTTGCACCGTAGCCAGACCATGGCCCTTTAAAGGCTCCGGGGCCAGGAAGGGCGCAAAAGAGTTTCCCTGGCTTGGCCCAGAGTGGCCACCAGGGCAAGCTGGGAAGGGCTAGCCTCCAACTAGTTCGAATGAAGTGGCTACACAGCCCTTAATTCTAGCTACTTAATTCAAACTAGGCATTAGTCCTCGTAGAATGAGGTTTACCTAGTTCGAATTAAGCGCTCCGCTAGTTCAAATTAAGTTCGAACTAGCGGTTTGCATGTGTAGCGCCTATGAAAGTTAATTTGAACTAACAGCTGTTAGTTCGAATTAACTTTGTAGTATAGACATACCCCCCTTTATTAACATAATTCCAATGTCCTTGAAAATGTTTATTCCTGCAGATGCTTTAATAGTTTATTTGTATGAGTTGTCCAAGGAAATAAGCTTTCTGTCCATTCCTTCCTTCCTTCCTTCTGTAAATATTTAGTTTGGGAAGGCAGAACTCTATTATGACATTTCACTTACCACCCTCCCCCCAAAAAAGAACAAACAGATTTGTCACTCATTGCTGCTTCACTGCTGAATTATCTCCTCTCTGTATCCATAAAGATTCATATCATAATAGAGATCAACCATCATGTAATTTTTTCTCTGTACTGCATGTATGTATAAATAGTGTTGATTGCTGACAAGAACTCAGAGGGAGGAAGGTGCAATTCCATGTGCTTGCAAAGTAGGGGGATGCCACTTATAAAATGCATACTACATTTTGTTGATTATTTTTCCATCCTGGGCCTTTCTGGATTGTTTCCTCAAGTTCCCAAAGAGCAATCAGCAGAGTTAAAACTTACATTAGTAATGGAGTGTCTTCTTACAATCCTGTTGCTATTGATCAGCCTGTAAAGGAACGTGAGACATATAGGAGAGAGGTAAATGGTAGATTGCAACTTGATTTACTTTAAATCAATTAACTGGGGTAGCTGCCCCCTTTAAATTACCAGGGTGCAGTGTGTGGGGAAGCTAGCTTTAAACTGGTCAAGCAGTAAGGAAGAGGAATGGCAATCCTGAGCTTAACACCCCATACCTCAGAACATAGGAGTCATCCCACTTTCTTCTTCGAATGGTTGCTCATGTCCATTCGAATAAGGTGTGCGTGCCGCATGCACGGTTTCTTCCGGAGCGTTTTCCCTAGTTGTACCAGTAGCGCTGGCAGGTCGCCCCGTGGAGTGGCGCCACTATAGCAGAGCATAAGTATCCCTGCCAGCACTCCCCCACCTCAGTTCCTTCTTATTGCCCGTGACGGTTGTAGGAGCATTGCTATCTTAGTTCTTTGATTGTTCTTACCCGTTCTATAGTTAGTTTTTTTGCCTGTAAATAGTTTGTGTTCTCAGCAAATAATGTCAGGCTCCGCCCTCACCTGGCCTTCCTCCCTAAAGTAGTATCACCCTTCCACATGTCCCAGAAGATATACTTACCTGTGTTCTTCCCGAAGCCTCACAGCTCCCCTAAGGAGCAAGTACTGCATTCCCTGGAAGCCAAACGTGCGTTAGCCTTTTACATTGACAGAACAAAGCCCTTTCGCAAATGCCCACAATTGTTTATTGCATTTGCTGACAGGATGAAGGGGCTTCCTATCTCGACCCAGAGATTATCCAACTGGGTCTCCGCATGTATTAGAGAGTGGTACAGCTTAGCTCGCAGGGACCTGCCTCATGTTACAGCGCATTCTAGCAGGGCACATGCATCCTCGGTGGCGTTTGGGAAACAGGTTCCGAGTCTTGAAATCTGCAGGGTGGCCATGTAGTCCTCTGTCCACACATTTACGACGCATTATGCGCTTGCCCAGCAGGGTAGGGAGGATGCTGAACTGGGTACTGCAGTCCTTTGGTCTATGCTGTAACTAACACATATGTTCATCTATTATTTGCCTGTTGCAGGTTAATTGAATAAATTCTTCTATTGTTTGTTTCAACACTTGCCTATGTATCTTTATCCGTGTGCTCCGACCCCTCCTCCATGGGGGTCCAACTTGGGAGTCACCTTATTCGAATGGACATGAGCAACCACTCGAAGAAGAAAAGAACGGTTATTTACCTGTAACTGTTGTTCTTCGAGATGTGTTGCTAATGTCCATTCGACTCCCCCCCTACCCCCCCTTCGTTGGAGCGTGCAGCAAGAAGGAACCAAGGTGGGGGAGTGCCAGCAGGGATACTTATGCTCCATTATAGTGGCGCCACTCCAGGGGGCGACCTGCTGGAGCTACTGGTACCACTAGGGAAAACCAGAGTGGCTAGATCAGCACATCCTGGGACAACCCCAAAGGGATTTCTGTGATCCAACCTGTCACATTTACCATTTATGTAGAGCACAGAATTTATAAGGTTTTCGCTTTGACAGGAATGCTGCTGCTGTAGGAACCTTAACTTTTGCATTTCCTGACTCTTAGCCTCAGAATTTTAATGTTGCATTAAGAGTTTTACATTTAAAATGTGTCCTATAGCGAGAGAACATAATTTTACAAACTGTTGTCAGTGAGAGTTTATTCTGAGACTGTTTCTCTCTTTGTAATTAAAACTAGACTTTATTTAATTAACAGTAAAGCTTGTCTCTGTATGGGTGGTTGCTATGGAGTGGCACAAGTTGCTATGTGACTTGTGTGTCACAACGTAAGGCAAAGTGGTAATGGTCATGCCATTTTAAAAACACCGTCACTTTTTTTTTAAAACACACACAACACCTTAATTTCCTGGTGGCGCCTCCTTTCTTGTCATTGGGTCATAACAAGAGGAAGGAAAATACTGGATTTTCAGAGTAAACGCAGACAATGAGTCCTGCTCCATACGGCTTTGGTAGCATAAAAAGTCCAGACCATTTTGCTGCAATGGTCACTGAATATCCCTGTTTTTTTTTTTAATGTTTCTTCTGTCATTTCTCTTGAAACATGATGCTAAACACAACTGACAAGTAGTTGAATTGTTTGTGTTTTTGCTCTATATCCTCATCTCCGCACAGTCTAGTGATACCTGAATAAGGTGGGTTGACTTCCCATGTAATGTACTGGCCTTATGTGTAGGAGTGAAAAAAGACATTGTTTTAGGTATCTGTAACTTTCTAGATATTGTTACTGTAATAGTCTGACAGCATATTTTGATCTGACATTTTAACTATGCATCAGGCCTGGAAATACCTGGAAAAAGAAAATCCATGGCCTGGGATATAGGGGTTACTGTTGATAGTTTTATCCTCAAAGGCAGTTTTGAAGCAGTATCCAATGTATCATTGAAGGGACTGGTGCTATTGGAGTTAGTCTCTTCAGTTGAGATATTTTTGTGAGGCCCTGACCACTCTGAATCCTGAAGCACTTTTGGCAAGAGTTGAACATGTTAATCAAGTTGCCCTGTTGCACGAATAATTACACTCTGCCTTCAGTATCTAAGTTGTTCTTTTGCTTTAGTTGGATAAAGTATGGACCACCTGATCAGGAGAGACCCTGATTGACACCTTTAATGCAAATGATTTCATGCATTAGAAATGAGGTAAACACTGGTATAAATCCTCATTTGCAACCTTGGACAGAGGGAGGGAGGGAGGGAGGGAGAAGTGTGTATAATCCACCTTTCCTTTTCTCCAGGATGAAGAGGTTCCTGCTAAAGTGCTCTAATTTACACCAGTTGGGGCCAATCTGTTAGCCAAGGATCAGCTGAGTGCTATGAAATCCAGTCACACCTATGATAGACATCAGCGTCTCCTCTGATGGTGGTGAATCTCTCAGGCAGCTTTGTTACCTTTGTGCTACTGGTCCAGTAGTACTGTAGAGCACAAAGACAACTTAGAACCATAGGGTTAGAAGTGACATCAGGAGGTTATTGAGTCCAAACCCCTGCTAAAAGCAGGACCAATCCCAACTAAATCACCCCAGCCAGCGCTTTGTCATGCTGGGAATTAAAAACCTCTGGAGATGGAGAGTCCACAACCATTTCAGTGCTTTTCCACCCTCCTAGTGAAATAGTTTTTCCTAATATTCAACCTAGACTCTCCCCTATTGCAACTTGAGACCATTGCTCCTCATTCTGTCATCGATCACTACTGAAAACAGTGTCTCTTCATTGTCTTTGGAACCCCTCCTTCAGATAATTAAAGGTTGCTATCTAATCCCACCCCCACTCTTCTTTTCTATAGACAAAATAAGCCTGAATCCCTCAGCATCTCCTCATAAGTCATGTATTCCAGCCCTCTAATCATTTTTGTTGCCCTCCGCTGGACTTTCTCCAATGCGTTCACATCCTTTCTGTAATGGGGGCTTAGGAGAATCAGGGATCTGGCTTGTGGGGTGTCTGAATGATCCAGTCCAGCTGAATGACTCATTATAGCTCTGCCTGCTCTGTTTTTGCCAGCTATATGTCTTTGCTCAGAAGAACACTTGTTAAAAAAAAATAGATGAGAAGGACATATTCTGTGTTTTTTCATTTGAAGAAAGACAGAAGGAACCCAACCTCATCTGCAATCAAAATCTTACTGGCCACTCAGAATTTGCAATTGTATGATAATTCAGCCTGCAAGTTTTTGGATGCTTCCTGTGAGGAGCTGACTGGGCTCCCTGAATTCTCATTGCAGTGAATAGTATGACAGCCCCTCAAACTGGGGTGCTTAGCATTGTGAAAACTCTTTTGTGTGGTCATTTTTGAGGAAAAATGTGCAACAATTTACTGGGCAAATTCTCCTGCAGTCACACCAGTTCAATTTCATGGAAGCCAACAGGGTTGCCTTGGTGTTATATTAGAGGCAGGACCGGCCCGAGCCATTGGTGCACCCTGGGAGCGCGGCGCCGCCCCTGGGAGTGCGACGCATGCATGGCCCTGCCCCGGGTGCACAGCGCATGCGTGGCGCCACCCCAGGCGTGCAGAGCATGCGCGGTGCCACCCCCGCCTGGCCCGGCAGCCCCGTGCAGCATCCCCTACAATGGGGCACCCTGGGCGGTAGCCCAGTCAGCCCGTAGCTTGGGCCGGCTCTGATTAGAGGACAGTATGTCACTAAATGTTTAGTATCCATTTCAATCAAGAATAATTTTTCTAAATATATGAGAGATGAGTCTTTTAACCATTCTGAAAATCAGTACAGAAATACATGCTTATTCATGACGATTACTGCATGTCATTGCTACGCATTTATACAACTGAAAAAGGGGGGTTGGGAAGACAAAAAAAAATTGGTAATTTTAACAGTAACATGACATCTAGAGCTACATTGGTACTTCCTTGAGATTTTTTACATTAAAAAAGTATTTGTTAAACATTAACACTTACTTAATGTATTGATTTATTGAAATTCTCTTTCCAAACATGGCCAGGTTCTCAGTAGCAGCTACTCTTTGTATTAGTAGCTTCGGGGGTAGCCAAGTTAGTCTGTATAGGATAAACTTAAAAAACAACAGAGGGTCTGGTAGCACTTTCTAGACTAACAAAACATCACAAAAGCTCATGATACCATCTACATGTTTTGTTAGTCTAGAAAGTGCTACCAGACTATTTGTTGTTTTTGTATTAGTAGCTAGCCAATAGAACAGAACATTTCTAAAAGTTGTAAGAAGGTGCATTTCTTGAATTACTTTATTGTTGCAATGTAAACTGTATATTACATTGCAACAATAATATAGCAATGTTGTTGCTATAATATTTTCTGCACTAGTCTGATCCTCTTGCCATTGAATTTTTGCCATTGATGTTGCATGAGCAGCAGAAGCTATGTTACAAGTTAGATGCTGTTTAGATAAAGGCCATGTCCTCACTTGCAACACTGGAGATGGACCTTCTGGTGTTTGATTTAGGGGGGCTAGTAAGGACCTATTAAATTGAATACTGAGGGCACTCCCTGTTGGCACTGGTACTCCTATATCCCATGAGGAGTAAGCTGATGGGACTATTTGCTTCTGTTGACCTCCCGCTGTGGAGATGGCGCCAAGTTTGCTTAGGTATGTTGATTCCAGCTACGTTATTTACATAGCTGGAGTTGCGTACCATAAGCTGACCTTCCTAGTCTAGCGTAGACCTGGCCAAAGAGAGATAGAGCTGAAATTGAAGGGTTTTAAGGAAACCTGATCACCACTATCAGCAACAAACATTGGTACAAATCCAAGTATCTCCGTGTATTATTCTTTGTGGTGAATATCTCCATATGTGGAAAAATTTCACAAAACCTCTTTTCCTTTCAGCTTTATTTAAACATTTGTATTTACTAAAACAATTCTCAGGCAAATTTATAAACTGCAGCTTCATCATTTCCTCCTCTTGCTGAGTATGCCTTCTATTCCACTGCAGTATTTCCTTTTTTTGTCCATGACATCATCTTAACCCTCACTAGGGGAAGGGGTTGGGGGTGGGGGAAAACCTTCCTTGGCAACAGAAATACCTTTAAGTGTAACATAATTACCATCTCTCTGCCCCTTCTCCCCCCGCTGGGACTATTCAGCAAACCCTACAACATACACTTAAATCTTCAACTTCTCAGAGACACTACACACAGATGGGAAAGATTTGATTAAAATTACAGTGCTTTAGGTTCAACTTCACCTATTAAGAAAAAAAAAGGATCTGGTGCTGGACTTTTTTTTCCCCTGAGAAATAACTAGGCCACAGTAATTACAGACAGGGCCCTGCTGTGCACCATGAATAGAATCCCTGGGGTGGTATTTTCCTGTTACCTGTCTATGCAGGGCTGTTGACATCAACATGAATGATAACCATGCCAGTTTTTTTAATTTTATTTTATTATTCTTTTTTATGCCTTAGAAAAAGAAGAGGAGAAAGAAAAGAAAATACATTAGTTATAAGTGTTGTGATTTACATTTTTTGTGTCAAGGATGCTTTTATGTACTTTTCTATATATCTATGTGAGTACCTAATTCCCCCCCTCCCCTCCAGTTTAAAGGTGAATTTTATCCTTTGAGAAAGAAGGAGTTCAGTAGCTGGCTATAGCCAAGCACAGAGCAGTAGGCATTGCACTCCAGGAAGTTCTCCCAGTTCACCATAGTTCCAGTTGGTAATATTCTTGGTTGTACAGTGTTGGCTCTATTTAGGACAAATGCTCACTGGGATTAGATCATGCCTACCGACTGATTTCATATGTGAGACAAGCCAAAGGTGAAACTCGATAATTTTGTTTAAACTGATGTAGATCCAGAGCAACTCAACTGTTTAAGCATTACAGATTTATACAGGTACACCTGCTAGTAGCAATTGCCCCACTCAGAACACTAGAAATGCCAGAGGTTGGGCAATAAAGGGAGGGAACAGGGTAGGAGAAGATAACATCAAGGGGGAAGGAAGGAGTTGGTGGGGGTAGATGGGTAAGGAAGGGACACAATAAGGAATTGAAAAGTCAGATGTGGTATATTGGTTCAATTGAGACCTATGAGAGGAGGTACCAGTGAATGGTGCTTTTTGAAGTATGGAATTTGAGGAGGGAAAACAGTGGTGGAGGGCCTGGGGGGGGGGATATATGCCCAATAACTGTAGTTATAAGAAGCAGCAAGGATGGATGGATAGAGATGCACAATCACATTCCTTCTCTCCACTTGGGTGGTTTAAAACAATGGAATCTGGCTTTTACAGGCTGGGGAGAATTCTGGCAAGAGAGGGGGGCATTCAGCTGCCATTAATGAGGTAGACAGCTCTCTTGCCAGTTGCTCCCCTTCACCTTTTAGTTTAGTGGGTGGACCGAATGATTTGGGAGCCTGAGAAGGGGACAAGCCAAGTGAGCCTATGCTCTGACCATTCTCAGCTGATGGGGACCGTACCCAGCTGGTATAAGTTAAAATATTCTCTAAACAGGTCTGACTTATGTGGAACACAGGGCTTGTGCAGCTGTGTCATGAGAACTAAGGAGGTGAAACTTGTTGACTGACAACAAACCCTCATCCTGTCCTGACAGAATTTCAGAGCAGGAGAGAATCCTAAGGCCACTGTTAAAAGTGCTGGAGGGTATACTAAAAGCTAAGCTCTGAAGGATGCTGTCAGCCACACTAAGTTAATCCATAAGTATGTATGAATGTATGTATGGACTGTGCTGTCAGTCAACGTATCTCATCTTCTATGATGCCATTGGTGAGCAATAAAGCCAGTTCTCAATTGGCAAATCTGATGTCAGATACCCCATACAAATCCATCATATGTATGTGTTGTACATTCTTTTTGGATCCAGTGCTTTTCTTGTAATGCCTGGATACATTGACTTTCAAAGTGTTGGAGAGTCTGTACAATAGTTTGCTGCCAGAACAGGCTGTCCTGAGCTATGATTTCCAGGTCACCGGGAGATATGCTGCATCACATTGGCGTTTAAGATAACTTTATAACGCTTATACTGAGCACCAATAGAACACTTTCCATCAACAGACTGGCTGTAGAAGACAATCTTTGGTATCCATGTATCAACCATCCTCATAACATGAGCAATCCGGTAACAGAAGTGTGGTAGGGTTAGGTGAAAGAGAGAAGGAGCCATTGGTGCCTCTTTATTGCCTGTGAGTTCTTAGAGGGAGAGAGAGAGAACAGGTGCTCTGACAGACTTTTGTTGAAGAGTGGCAGTCTGATTGCTTACAAATGCTAGGAAGAACTTCTGCAGTTTGGAATAGGATAACATTTTTCTCACCTGCTGCAGAGCACCTCTTCTCCAGTCTCTTGTTGCTTAGTCCACCTTTTCTTCTTCTGTCTGATGGGGATCAGAGTCAAAGGGTGAGGGAACAGGGGCACTGTTGCAGTTCACCGGCTTCCCTGTGTTTAATTTTTCGTCCTGCTAGCTAGCTAGCTAGCAAATGTGAAATCCAACATGCTCTGCCAGTAGTGCATAATTTATAATCAGTCAGCAGGGCAAGCTCTATCCTAGTGCTTTGCTCAGTGTGTAGCTCTGTTGATAGAAAGTCCATAACACAATCAAGAAACCTCTTCTTTACTCTCCTTCTCCGGTGGTATTTAGTGAAGAAATATGCTTACCAAAGCTGGGTTTTCCCAAGTGCTCTCATAGTTCTATTGATATAAGTTGTAGAATAAGACTGTGACTATCCAGTCCTCTTTAGCTCCCATTAATACCCATTTACTCAAAACAGTATAAGTCTGAGCTAAACCAATTAAGCTTGTGATGTTTAGGCAAGAGATTAATATAGCTCAGAAAAGCATAACCTTTGCCCACAGAAATGTCTTAAGGTAATGAGTTTGATTCAGTGGGCTGCATTTTCTAGAAAGTGTATTCTGGAAGTAGACAGCTAATTGTAGATACTAAATCAGCAGGAAAAAAAATGTGTTCAAGAAGACAAGTTTCAGTGGCATGCATGCAGGTATAAAAGAGGTTAAATGGTCTCAGTGTCTAGCTGGCTATTTGAAAAATGTAGGCAATTGATAACTCAAGGACTAATAAAAATGAAGAGTGGATACAAAATACTATAAGCACATTTCCTTCTTTATGCCTCCTGCATCTTGAAAGAAGCTGGCTTTGTCATCTAAAGTTATATTCACAAACACAGACCAAGTTCCCCAAATGTCTGTTTCTCTAGTATATGGTGCTTAGTTTTCATATATACCAAAATCCACCAAAGATGTCTGACAACAGTTGATATTAGACCAGTTATCCTTTTTCCATCATCAATGAATATTAGAACTGTGTGAACATTTCAGCTCAAACTTGAAAAGCACATGAAACAAGGCTTGACTTGGATTCATAAATCTGTAATGATTTGATAGAAAGGACCAAATGTTCTTCACTATGCATTTTTGATTCAAGCTGCGTCCAGAGGGATACATGTTCTACAACGTAACTCATCTAATGATATTTCTCCTGTGCTTGTGATTGGTTGCCATAAGGTCAGTTAGCATAAGTCAGCAGAGGCCATTTTCACTGATATCTCAAGGGGAGAGGAACCCCCTGTTTGGTGCCTCTCTGCACAGGTCGTCTGTGCTTATAACGGAATTCACACTCATCAAGGTGGGTAGACAGTATTTGCATTGTTGTCTCTAGTGGAGCGTAGTTTTAGGTTGTGTCATTACATAGAGGTGCTCATAGGATTCCTGTATGGGAAAGTGGGAAATGTGGTTCGCATTTTGGCCTCTAGAGACTGCAACTGTGTATGAGTCTATCCTCCCTTGCTCTTCAAGGGTAGGAAACAATGTTTCCTCTAATCTTTTCCATCCATGTGTGTGTTCTTTTCCACCCAGATACGGAATAGTTTTTTTTTATATACACCGAGTCATATGCGAATGTGCACAACCAGTCTAGCTTTGGGTGTTCTGCTAATCAGCTGGGTGGTATTTGAATCTCTCCTGAGTACACATAGGAGCGCACAACATGCAGGGAACACTGGTAGGAAGGAGTAGCTCTTGAAGGTGATGGGGTCAACACCACAAGGGGAAAGTCTTCAGGCTGTTTTCTGTTGTAATCAGCTGCCTAGACTGCTCCCTTCCGCCCAGAAGACCAGCAGAGAGACCCCTACATCCTTACGCACCCATTCCAGAAGTAAGAACCATGCTTCCTGATACACAGCAGCACCTCTAGGAGTTCCAAGCACCATTGTTTCCCCTGGAATTCTATAGCATCTTCTGTTCTTCCCCTGATTCATCACAAAAGACCCTCTGCTACACCCCACAGCAGGAGTGTGCAATAATTTTTTGCCGGGGGCCACCCTAGAAGGGGTGGGGCCTAAAACAGAAGGGGCGGAACCAGGGTGCTTCTGGGCTTCCTCACCCACAGATCATGATTGGTCTGGGGTTGGGGGAGCCCCTTTTCCCCCTCCCCAATTAGGGCTGGGATCAGGGGAAGTACATAAAGTTTTCTCCACCTTCCAGGAGCACGTATCACTTTGAAGTACCGCACGCTCCTGGTAGGGCAGGAGGAGACTTCAGGCGTTCCCCTGCCCCCAAGCTCTGATTGGGCTGGGGGCGGGAAGAGCGCACAAAGTCTCCTCCAGCCCCACCAGGAGCGCACGGCACTTCAAGGTGCTACGTGCTCCTGTCAAGGCGGAGGAAACTTTGTGCACTTCCCCCACCCCCAGACTCCAAATGGCCTGGAGGCGGGGAAGCGGCAGGGCCTTCACGGGCTGGATCAACATGCTCGGCAGGCTGAATCCACCCCACGGAGGCCCTTTTGCCCATCCCTGTCCCAACATCCTATTGATGTTTTTGAGATTCCCAAACAGAATTTCCTGGTCACCCATACAATTGACCACTTACTTACCCCAGCAAGAGCTGCAAAGTTTTGTGCAGCTTCATGTCCTCACATTGTTAGTGGTTGGGGAAGGGTGAGTTTTGACCATAATTATAAATTTATGGTAATAGGCACAGCTTATTTGCAAATTAGCTTTGTAATTAACGCACATAAAATGTGTCCTGGAAGAAAACTTGGCAGCCGTGCCCATCTGCCCTGGGTGCACTCTTTCTCAAACAGTTTTGATGGAGACAGGGTCCTTGTCACCAGAGACCCATTCAGGCAGACTTTTATCACTAAGGATACAGCAATGTGGGTCAGGTCAGCTTCAACCATGGCAGAATCTAGCTCACTGGTTGCATTTCAATTATTTGTACCATTAGGATGATGCAATATTTCACCACTGTGTCCACGCTTGTAACCCCAATGCTTTATCTAGAGATCAGCTAGCTTTGTGTCTCTCGGAGGTGGTTTACCTAGAGTGCAGCAACTGCGGAGCTAGTATGCACTTGGTGCCTTACCAATGTGAACACCTTAAAAGTTACAGTGCCGGGGGCAGTATCTTACTTCAACCTTCCCGTGGTTGAAGTGTAGGTCAGGCCTAACTTGCCAGTGTAGAGTTCGCCTTCGTGTCGTCACACAAATATTTCCAAAAAAGA
>CM057848.1:23867704-23878459 GCA_030068395.1 Apalone spinifera
CTTGTTCTTTGGCCCAATTTACGTGATCAGTATGTTAGGGTAAACAGAATTGTTTATGCTTTCTTGCCCTTTACCCTTATCTTATACTTGTTCTTGCTATACTGGCAACAATGCTTATCTTAAGTGGCGTATGTTCCCAAAAACTTGCTTCTGGCTCATCAGATATAGGGAAAAGGGAAGGGGGGTGGGGGGAATGCAGGCCTCACCACCCCAAACTATCACGTACAAAGTTCTTCCGCAATTGACCACTACACCATCACTTCTGCTATGTATATTTGCCAAGCCAGACAGTCTCTGCAACAAAGGATTAATGAACACAAATCAGACATCAGAAATGGTAACTCACATAAACCTGTAGGGGAACACTTTAACCACACTGGCCATTCAATAATGGATTTAAAAGTAGCCATTCTTCTAGAAAGGAATTTTATCACCCAATTACAGAGGGAGACTGCTGAACTGGAATTCATTTATAAATTCAAAACTACCAACTTGGGCTTGAATAAAGGTATCAATTGGTTAATGCACTACAAAGGCAATTTTCCCCACCTTTGATACTCATATTTGCACATCAAAAGCTATGAATGGATGAATGGGATATATCCAGCCTGATTCAATTAACATAATTAACACTGGTGCTACAATTGACAGATAACTGCTTTTGCAATTCTATATACTCTGGATAGAATGGTTACTTACCTTGTAACTGTTGTTCTTTAAGATGTGTTGCTTATGTAGGTGTGTGCACGTAGCATGCATGGGTCATCAATATTTTTTCCCCTAGCAGTACCCGTCGGGCCAGCGGGGGAGCCCCCTAGAGTGGCACCGCTATATTGGCCAATACATACCTCTGAGCACTCTTTCATCAATGCCAGTACCAGGAGACGACCAGGATGAAAAGAGTAGCTGACAGGAGAGCAGCCCCTGCTGACCTCACTGCACACAAGACACCATGGTAAGTATGTCAGCTATGCTATTTGCGTAGCTGAAATCGCGTAGATTAGGTCAGTGTTGGTTATTAGTATAGACAAGGCCTCAGCTGAGCAGTCTTTTCATCTATATGCTGGAAGCTTAAAAGCAGTAACATTCTTTCAACAAAAAGAATAGGGTAATCCAGTATTGAAGCATATACTAAGGCTAAGCAACACTGAGGCATGGCTTGCTAGTCCTAAAAGTGGAAACACAAATGGTGAACAGCCCACTGCACCTGCAGTGCAGGAGTAACTGTGTTTATGCCATCATATTAGAGAGAGAGAGAGAAGGTGGGTGAGGTAATATCTTTTATTGGATTAACTTCTGCTAGAAAAGGAGAAAAGTTTTCATGCCATACAAAGCTCTGAAAGAAGAGCTCTGTGTGGCTCAAAAGCCTGCCTCAATCATCAACAGAAGTTGGCCTAATAAAAGATATTACCTCATCCACTTTGTTTCTCAGCACAATATATATACAGTATACAGTGTGCTGGTGTCTGAGGGAGAATCTCGCAGCTGAAGACAGCCAAGATCTTTTGCAACAACGTGGATACCAATCTCCTTAAGAAACCTTCAACTGGGACTGGGTTTTAAATTGGGTTTATTGGTTCATTACTGAAAAAACTGTAGTCAGTTTGACTTTTAACCTCTGATCAGTTGTTATTTGAGGCATTGCACTGTGAGGTATGCTCTCTGATATAACCTGGGTTTGCTTCTTTCTAGCAATGACAGAAGACCCTTACCTTACAGTAAAACTTACCTACTCCCTAATGCTTGAAATGCATCACTTCACTTTGGTTTGGAACTTAAATAAATAGCTAGGTAGACATATGCCTTGTGATGCACAGTTGTGAGTGTTCACAAAAATGGCAAAAATAACCTGGACAGCGAGGGGATCAAGTCCCTCATATGCCAGTAGTTCCTTATAATGGCCACTGCAAACAGACTGCTTTATGCTCTGAGCAATATGTATCATGTAATATTGAATGCTACATCAGGGAAAAGTAGTGAATCAACAGCCTGTCATGGCCGCTCTAATCACAAAGGATGTCAGACTGGTCGCCACAGAATGGAGAAAAAAATTCTTCAGGGATGTTAAAAGTCGATGAAAAAGGTAACTGTAAACGCTGAAAATCTTTCATGCACTGCAGGCTCTGCAGTATAAAGCTTAAATATACTGCAGAGCCCGCAACGAAGTCTCCCCAGGAATGGGGCTGCCAGGCCCTGCTGGCCCCACTCCCAGGGTGGAGGCTCCCCTGCTGCAGAGAAGCCGCCTCCTTGGGAGCCGGCCAGAAGGGGCTGCTGACTCCACTCCAGAAAAGGCTTCGCTGTGGGCTCTGCAGCCAGCTCCTCAGGAGTGGTGCCAGCAGCCCCTGCAGGCCCTGCTCCCGGGGAGCTAGCGTGTAACTTGTGGCAGCAGGGCCGGGCCAGAGCAGCCCCTGCCTGTGCGGAGCCCCATGGGACTGGAGCAGGTGGGAAGCTGCTCCAGCCCCTATGGTTACCCAGAACCAATAAATATAATCTATTTATGGTGATACTTACCAGTTAACTGGTTAACCTTACACAACCCTAGGAAAGACCCTTTCCATGAATTACAGATCACAAGGGATTAAAGGTACTTTCTAAGAGAGAAATGAGGTTATGGTGACTACAAGCATCCAAGAATTCCTTTCACATCCACTGAGCAAGGAAAAATAAACCTACTGCACAGGATGATTATCAAGATGATGAAGACAGACTTTGAGTTACTATAGAACATCCTTGTTGTTAGACAATTAATTTGGTTGACTCTGTTGCCAAGATATGTTTGGAGGAGACCCAAGGGATTTATGGCAATAAATCAACAGGAAATAAAGTAAACACAATTCACAGACATTGTCAGAAAGTTAGTATCCTGATGTCTTGTTTTTTATAATACAAGTTTATTTCTCATAAACATTCTGGTCATTTTATTTAGATAGATTTTTCCTATCAAAGTTGATACTGGTCAAGGCAAACTAGAGTCTTATATCTGGACAGATAAAATGTAAAAAAGCAAGTTATGTTAATTTCTGCTCAACATAATGAGTATTTAGCAACTGGAGTGACATTATATTAAAACATCCACAGAGGGAGGTGGTTATAATATATACCAGACCCATTACAAAAACAGTAACAACACACACATAAGCTTATACTGTAGCTATGTTAGTTCAAGTAGTATCATACATCAAATTGGACTGAGCCTAGTCAGGGTCTAGATGAGAGACCAACAGCCAAAACCCAAGTACTATTGAAAATGGCTCATTAGATATGATACTTTTATCTTGACATCCATGAAAAAGAACCTTACAAAGATACTAGGAGGCATAGTCCCAACAGAGGTCATTTTCAGAAGAGAATGTAAAAGACAAGACTTAACACACATACAGTCTTGACAAACCCAAGACATTTTTCTAAATAGTGTGTATATGTCCTGGCTGAATTCTAATGTGGTTAATAATGTTGTGTTATAAAAACTCTCTTTATCTGAAAAATTCGTTCTTTAATTGAATGTGCTTTTGTGGTGTGGCAGACATATATATCATGCCATGTTGCAGCCCAAAAGCAAGCCAGATTTCAAAGGTTAGCAAGTACTGTAAGTGATCTCCCCCTATACACGGTTTTGTTAAAATCTCCCTAGATGAAAGTGATTAAATATGCAAGGCAGCGTTCCCTCTAAACTGCGCGGCAGCACAGCTTCACAGGTGATTAATCAGCTTCACCCAGTCAGAGGCTCAGGTCTCCTTGCAAGGAGCTGACTGACTGGCCAGGGCTGATTAATCACCTGTGAAGCTGTGCTGCCCTGGAGCTTTGAGGGAACACTGATGCAAGGTATTCATGATAATCAGCATCAAGTATTTTTTTATTATTGTAAATGAGGATCCAGGAATCAAACTGGCTATCCTTCCACACCTAAAGATGAACATACCAGCAAACGAAATGGTTAATTTGAAGTGGAAAATAAAGGTCTCTCTCCTCTCTCACATACACATTATGCAGGAAAGGTGAGGTGCTTAGCAGCATGATAAAATGATACTCCAACAGCAACCACTTTGGCGAACTGACTTTCTGTTTCCAGTCAGTCTTTAGGTTGGCCTTATTGCTTAGGTTGTACAGTCAGAAAGTTATTTAGCAGTATGCATTATGTTCTGAGTGGGCTGAGTGCATGTAATTTATGACTGTTGCACTTTAATGCATATTTAATACAGCTGCAGACATTTATATACCAAATCAACTGTGTCAATTTTGTTTGCTTTGGGAGGCTGGAGATGTCCCATGGCAATGCTGACACTCTTACTGAGAGATTTAAATTGTAAGACATTTCATTTGAGAGGAGAGCACTTTTAATATACTGTAGCTTGATGCAGCAAAAATAATCAGCACAGGTTGTCTAACAGGCACAGAGAATCAGAAAAATATGATAAGTCCTACAAAGAGTTTCACCTTTGCTTTCAGACAAAAAAAGAGAGCTTATTGTATATAATGACTGTCTCAAACAAGACCAATCAAAACTGATAATTCAATTCCATTTCACCTCAGGTTGGGCAGAGGTGAATCTAAAATTATAAATGTGCTTTATTTGCCTACTGAAGCAGACAAGCACAATATTTTCATACCAGAACTATCAATAGCCATAGTTTGGGGATTTTCAGACTCTAAGATCTAGTGCAAGAGTGAAGGGTATTCCACTAACTGCAGATCCTGCATTTAGATGCAAAAAGAAGGGGTGACATTTGCAATTTATATAAAAAGAGATGTTATTTATGATATTAACTTCAGTTTTACTCAAATGCATGTAAAGCCATTTCCAAAAAAAGGATCAATGCATATTTAGGAGGTTTCACACCGTCTTTTTTAAAACACAGTTTTCTGTGCTAACTTGCATATGGAATTAAATCTAGTAAATGAAAGACTTGGGGCAGGAGTTTTAACTGTTACGATGGTACCGTATAAAGGCTTGGTTTAATCAACTACCTACACAGAGAGAATACCTTTTACTCTGCAAGGAAGCCTGTGCTGAAGTCAGCTTATCTATCTATATTTTCATGTGTTTTTCATCTTGCCTGATATGAATGCTTTTTGTTGAATCTGTCTGTGTATCCTATCTAATACATAATCTTTATTAAAACTCGTATTTTTTTTAAATAGACTTAACCTCATCTGCTGCATAATGTGACAAAATGCAAACATGATACCTACATGCTTCATTTCATTGAGTACCATCCGAACTAGCAAAGGCTGTTATACTATAAAGTGGAGGATGTTAAAATTGGCAACATGCTTCAATATCCAAAAATGCATTGACTCACACTCTGTATCTATATGATGACATAAAATCTGGTTCTAACTGCAACAATGAACTACAGTACTCAACAAAAATGTCATGTGATATCTGTCATCTAGAACTTAAACAACTAAACATTAAACAAATTAATTTAAAAACAACAATAAAAGGAGGAACACAAGGGGTGAAATCCTGACCTCATTGAAATCTGTAAGAATTTTACCACTGACTTCAGTAGTGTCGGATTTCACAGAGCCTACTTTATTCTTATATGTGTAATTACTGTATATTCTCTGCAAATTTAAGTGAATGTACTGAGCACATAAATGGTGATATCCCATTGATTACAATGGGGCTTATTATAGGTGTCCATGTTAGAGGACTGGATTGTAGAATTGGGGCCACTGTGTCTATATTTTCAGCACATTTTCTGGGCTCATGTCTTGCTGTCCCTGCAAGTGTTTAAAATATTTTAAACTGCTCTATTTAACATATTACCCACCAAAAACAGGTCCAGACTTGAGGTCACTACACATGAAAAATCCTCTATCAATTTTAATGGAAGTTTACTTAAGGAAAGACTACAGAATTGACCCTACATGCATGTCTTACATGCCTTAAAAGCAAGGAAAAGTGATCCAAATGTCATATGTAGAATACATCATTTGAATACAGGACACTTTAGACTAATATATAAGCTATATCATCAGTTACTGTACACTGAGCTATGGATCTAATACTACATGTGATAACATGACTAGCCTATCCTCTGCCAGTAATACCTAATCTACAGATCAGTTAGGAGGATTATAGTGCAAAACCACTTAAGTTTACAAAGTCCTGCCACAGACAAGTGTATTAATCCTGGCAATCCAAGGGTGTAATAAATATACCGTACCTAACATTTTTACTCTATTATATACATTTAAATTGCACCACAGGATGACCATTTATTTCATTTCATGTTATGGGTTCCCAAAAATAAATTTTTTTGACATCAAGTTTCAGGCTTCCTAACTCCAACTTCAACAATGCTGGAGGCTAAAAATTTCATCTAAATATTATTGAATTCCAGCACAACATTAGCATGCAGAGATATTTACAATAACACAGCCATTACAACTCAATCAAAAGCTGATTTCAGCCAGAATTATGCAGAATTAAATCTTGCAGGATTCAAATTATTAAAAATCAGAGACTCAATAAAGTGTGGTCTAGGAGTTCCATTTATCAAGGGAATAGAACTGCCTCTACAGTTATAGTGACTTTTTCATATATATTCTGCCAGAATTTGCATGCATTTTAAAAGATCTGAGTTTAATTCGTATTGAATTCAAGTAACTATGCTATATTTATAAGGCAATAGAAGCCAACTTTGAATAATTTTTTTATATTTTCTTTTCTACATCTCACATTTATTTCTGGTTCCCTCTGGGTAGAGAGATACTAGGCTAAAATGCAAGAAATGTGTGTATGTTTGGTTCCAATAAAAGCTGAATCAATGTAGCAATATAAGTAGCTAGAATAAATCCAAAGCAAAAATTAAAAACAACATTGCTATGCAAATAATGCATTGAAAGCAATTCCTCACTTATTATAGTTGACCAGAGTGATTGTTTTCGAAATTCAGCATATTCATTTTGGCCCTTTTCCAGCTCATCACATATGTACAGGCAGAGACAGCAATTCTGAAAAAGAAAAGGATGTGGAAAAAACACACCCAGCAACAAAATAACCCACAATTCACTTCAGGCTTTTCACCTATTTCCAAGTGAATTTGTAATGGAAAGAATCCTGCATCAGTCTCACATTATGCAAATTTATGATGGCTTTTCTTCTTTGAAAGAGATGGGCCCCTAAGCCAACACATTTGCAATTTCACCCAAACTTTCCTAAAGTTCTCAGGTGAGCCGAAGAGTTTGGTTTGGCTAATTATAGATATAAGGGTAGGAGACAAAGAGCAAAATACTCAACTCACTCCACTGACTTCAGTGGATGGATAACAATTTATCCATCTGACAATCTAGTCACAAAAAAGAGAAACCTTGAATTAAAGTTTTGAGTCCTTCCTTCTCATCTTTTCTTCCCTCTCTACCCATAATGGATTACATGTTTCATGAGAATAGTTTCTAGGTACTCTTGTACTGAGGAGATGTAATTCCAGTAAAGTACAAATAATGAGTAGAAATAATCCCACATGTAAAACCTAAACCTTTAGTCATCTAAAAGCTTGTTTTATTTAACAGATTATTAGGGATCACAGTCAGCCTTTAAGAAATACCAGTTTTAATTTTAATAACACCGACCCTTTGCTGCAGTTACAGTACACAGAACTGACAGCCTAAAACTAAATTACTAAGAGATCTCAAAGTGCCAAATCATGGACCTCTGCTCAAAGGTGAAGTTAATGGGCTTTGAGCATAGGGACTCTCCTACGGACCAAAGGACAGAGATGTTTTTTCCCCATCCCAAGCTGCAAAGCACCAGTTCAAATGACACTAAAAAAATCGATGGGCTGAAGTAGCAACTGCTGGCAATCCCAGCGAGGAGCTGCATAATCATGAACCTACTGGCCGCATTCCTACCTCTCCCTCAGCTAATCCCTTCACCTTGCTCTGCAGTAGGTGCTGAATGTGTTTCAGAGCCTGGTTTACTTTGTAACAAAGCTCTGGCAATTCTGCTGTATTTAGGAGGCCCAGTGCACAACACATGTAAATTCTTGCAGCTATGTTGAAGTTAATGGAGGACAGACAATATAAAACTGACAGAGCTATTCCAGGGCCTTCTACATTGCTGCACAGGGAGGCAAGATTTGGCCCTCATTACCATATTTTGATTGTACTTTAATTTTATTCTAATTTAAGGGCAGAGACACACTTACAACAGTGCGGCTGTGCCACTGTAGCATTTTAGTGAGGAACTACTATGCTGACAGGAGAGCTTGGCATAGTTAATCCACCTCCACAAAAAGATAGCATCTATGTTGACAGAAAACACACTCCCCTCAACATAGCGTTGTCAGAACCCAGGGTGAGGTTGATATAACTATCACCCAAGGGTGTGGATTTTTCACATACAGATATAAGTTTATACTGCAACTCTGGCCTAAACCTAAATCCAAAATGATCAATAATATATCAAATAGGGGACTTAATGGAAAATAAACTTGGAATAAAGCAGTTACCAATCAGAGCAAGCCAATAGTAAAACCTTAACTATGCAAAGGTGTGAAAGTACTATCAGAGAACATGGTAAGAAGGGGATGAGAAGAATCACAGAGCTAGAAGAGATCTCAGGATATCATGAAGTCCAGCCCCCTGCCCAAAGCAGGACCAATCCAAACTAAATCATCCCAGCCAGGGCTTTGTCAAGCCAAGACTTAAAAACCTCTAGGGATGGAAATTCCACTACCTTCCTAGGTAACCCATTCCAATGCTTCACCACACCCCTAGTGAAATAGTTTTTCCTAATATCCAACCTAGACCTCTCCCACTGTAACTTGAGACCATTGCTCCTTGTTCTGCCAACCATCACTACTGTGAACAGCCTTTCTCTATCCTCTTTGGAACCTCCTTTCAGGAAGTTGAAGGCTGCTATCAAATCCCCTCACTCTTCTCTTCTGCAGACTATACAAACCCAAATCCCTCAGTCTCTTCAAAGGTCATGTGCTCCAGCCCCCTAATCATTTTGGACGCCCTCCACTGGACCCTCTCCAATGTGTCCACATCCTTTCTATAGTGGGGGTCCAGAACTGGACACATTACTCCAGATGTGGCCTCACCAAAGCCAAATAAAGGGGAATAATCACTTCTCTGGATCTGCTGGCAATGCTCCTTCTAATGCACCCTAATATGCCATTAGTCTTCTTGGCTACAAGGGCAGACTGTTGACTCATATCCACCTTCTCATCCACTGTAATCCCCAGGTCCTTTTCTGCAGCACTGCTACTTAGCCATTCGGTCCCCAGCCAGTAACAATGCTTGGGAGTCTTCCGTCCCAAGTGCAGGACTCTACACTTGTCCTTGTTTGAACCTCATCAGATTTCTTTTGGCTCAATCCTCTAATCTGTCCAGGTCACTCTGGACCCTATCCCTGACCTCCAGCATATCTACCTCTCCCCCTAGCTTAGTGTCATCTGCGAACTTGCTGAGGGTGCAATCCATCCCCTCATCCAGGTCATTAATAAAGAAGTTGAACAAAACCGATCCAAGAACCAATCCTTAGGGCACTCCGCTAGAAACCGATCACCAACCTGACATCGAGCCATTGATCACTACCCGTTTGGCCTGACAGTCTAGCCAGCTTTCTATCCATCTTACAGTCAATTTATCCAATTCATATTCCTTTAGCTTGCTGGCAAGAATATTGTGGGAGACCATATCAAAAGCTTTGCTAAAGTCAAGGTATATCACATCCATTGACTTTCCCATATCCACAGTGCCAGTTACCTCATCATAGAAGCTAATCAGATTGGTCAGGCATGACTTGCCCTTCATGAATCCATGATGACTATTCCTGATCACTTTCCCCTCTTCCAAGTGCTTCAAAATGGATTCCTTGAGGATCCCCTCCATGATTTTTCTGGGGACTCAGGTAAGGCTGACTGATCTGTAGTTCCCTGGATTGTCCTTCTTCCCTTTTTTAAAGATGGGCACTACATTTGCCTTTTTCCAATCATCCAGGATCTCTTCTGATCTCCACAAGTTTTCAAAGATAACGGCCAAAGGTTCCGCCATGACATTTGCCAACTTCCTCAGTACCCCTCGGATGCATTGAATCTGGGCCAATGGATTTGTGTATGTTTAGCTTTTCTAAATAGTTTCTAACTTGTTCTTTCCCCACCAAGGGCTGTCCACCTCCTTCCCATACTATGTTTCCTAGTGCATTTGTCTAGAAGCTGACCTTGTCCGTGAAGACAGAGATAAAGAAAGCATTGAGTACTTCAGCTTTTCCCACATCATCTGTCACTAGGTTACCTCCCTCATCCAGTAAGGGCCCCACACCCTCCTTGATCACCCTCTTATTGCTAACATACCTGTAGAATCCTTTCTTGTTATCCTTTACATCCCTTGCTACCTGCAATTCCAATTGTGCTTTCGCCTTCCTGATAACTCCCCTGCATTCTCGAGCAATAATATATTTATACTCCTCCCATGTCATCTGTACAAGAGTCGATGACCTATGACATTCTTTCCACATATAACATCTATGATTCTGTTGTTCCGTTGGCTCAACAAACAACTGTAAGAAGCGTCATTCTTACAGAATAGAATTCAACTAGTTACTTGAGCAAAATTTCCACTGACTAAAATGACAATACAGTGACCAGCTAGAAAACAACAACAAAAGAATAAATTATGTTTATTATTATTCACTATCAAAAGGCCATACATTTTGATTCATGTCCTCTATAACTATCTATATACCTTGGTGTCAGCCGACGGTCAGGGCAGTGAGTGGTGTGTGTGTATTATACACCC
>CM057848.1:23885872-23897475 GCA_030068395.1 Apalone spinifera
AATCAGTTGTTTTAATTGTCATATTTGAATTCAACACCTCAACATACATAATAAATAGCACATTTTATCTCTGAAGCAGACGACTTCTAAGAAATTATAGACCAGTGTAATTAAGGGGAAAAAAGCCTAAGGGTCCTATCTGACTAACCTTTACTCACTTTTTTGCAAATCAGTGGAACTGCAGGATCAGTCATTTAATGAGTTATTCTCCCATTATTATTATATAATGTTTATTTACAGCAGCACCCATGATGTGATAGTGACTTTCCAGTCAAGAAAGGATGGTTCCTGCTCCAAGCAGCTCCTAATCTCAAAACACTTACTGAGTCAGGGAAAAGGGAACATTAAGCAATTGATATACAAGTCAACTGGCTTCACTATTGGCAACACAGCAGAAACAAGTCTTTAAAAGGGACTTAAATGTGTGCTGGGTATACGAATGAGCACCAGGAGATCACACTGAACGTAGGAGACCATGTGGAAAAAGACATGGAAATGATAGTGTAAGACAGTGTGTATAACGGGCACAAGGAAGTAAGTGTTGGATTACACGCAGAGACAAATACAAAATATTCCAACCTTTCAGTAACACAAAGCACCAGAATATTAACAGCAAACACTGATAGAATGTTTGGCATTCAAAAAGCTAATCTCACTGAATTACAGAACCCAAATGTCAGAAAAGACCAGAAGGGTCATCCAGTCTAACCCCCTGCCAAGATGCACTGTTTGTTGTGTCTCAACATCCAAGATAGATGGCCATCTAGCCTTCTTTTGAAAACCTCCAGTGAAGAAGCTTCTGCAGTCTCTCTAGGCAGCCTATTCCATTGTGCTATTATTCTTACAGTTAAATTTATCCTGAGATTTAATCTAAATCTGCTATGCTGTAGTTTGTACCCATTGCTCCTTATATTGCACTATGTGACAAAGAACAATAACTTTTCTCCAACAACTTTTTTATTGTAGCCTTTCAAGTATCTGAAGGCTGCTATCATGTCTCCCCTTAATCTTCTCTTTTCCAAACTAAACAGACCCAGTTCCTTCAGCCCTAGCTCATATGGCATGCATTTCATCCCTTTGATCATCTTTGTCATTCACCTCTGAATCTCTTTCAGCTTCTCTACATTCTTTCTATGTTAGTGACTAAATCTGTACACAATACTTCAGCTGAGGCCTAACCAAAGTGGAGTAAAGTGGTACTATCACTTCCCATGGCTTGCATGCTATGCCTCTGTTAATGCCACCTAAAACTTCTTTTTTTTTTTTTTGAAACTGCATTGCCTTGCTGAGTCATACTGAGCTTATGATCCATCACAGCTCCCATCTCCCCAGTTTCAAGCAGGGAAGCTAAACCAATGCAAAGTGAGGCTTATAGCAATTTACCCTGTCTACACAAGGAGTTGGCAAGGACGCAGCAAGACTGATGTCCAGGCTGGATGCTAGTCAGCCATGACTGAAATTCCCAGCATAAATGAGGTCAAAGAATACCTCCCCTCATGCAGTTGCTACCTTTTTTGAGATTAAAGAACAACAGCAATAAGCTGTAAACCTCCTCACCTGGAAGCATGGAGAGTATAACAAACTGGGCTTTCCAAGTGGAGGAGGATAGATCAGAGAAAGCCTCAAAGTTCCAGCTAATGCCTGATGGAACAGTAAATTCCTGACTGCTGGTTGCTCTTTCTGCTACTATAAATAACATTTCAGTGACTGCAATCACTCTGATTACTTTTGCCAGATCCAAAGAAGAGCTTTGTGAAGTTCAAATTCTTATATCTCTCACCAGCAGAAATTGGTCCAAAAGAGATATTATCTCACCTACCTTGTCTCTTTCATATCCTGGGATCAACACAATTACAACATTGCAAATTTCAGTGAAGACACCTCTGTAATCATAATTTGCCAAGTACTGGTTTTCAGTGGAAAATGTTTAGACCGGGGAAACTCACCCTCTCACTTTCCTCATATAAAATATTCAAACTAACTAATTTCACCTTAACAAGAAAAACTGAGTTCCTCCACCCAGCAGTTTGTGCTATCATACAAAACCCAGGTCAAATATCTAAAATGTCATACTATTGTCATTAAATTGATGTTTTAATCATTGTTAATAAATGAAAGGAATAAGCCGTCAATTACATGGGGAGTATTGACATTTTATTCCCCACATCAGTTTCAATGGAAAGAATAAAACATCAATTAAACAACAATTATACACCACCAAGGTATGTCATGTTATATATTTGACATGCAGTGCAGTCAGAAAAATTAGTTCATTGCTCACTAGTAATGAGGGTGGGGGGAGAGAACAGGAGTTGATTAAGAGCATGAATTACTTACTTTGGCAATTCTGCTTTACATCTATACACCTTACCAGGGTGTTAATAATCTCCAAATAATTTAACAAAGGCCTAAAACGGACGGGGAAGAGAATAGTGAGTGGAACATACAGAGTAAGACAAGGATCTAAAATGGAGGCAAATGACTGATGTCTGAACTACAATTGATTATGGATAATTTAATGAAGACGGAGTGTTTGTGTGTAGGGAAGAGGTAGAGAGGAAAAGAGTAAGCATTTACACCCTTTGTAAAGTCTCCTCTTTTTTTTGAATATCCTTCACTTTTTTCCTGACTCCTCTTCTACCCTCAGTGCATCTCAGCTTCACACATACTTACATATCCAGAAAATCCCTAGAAACAGGGAAAATGGTTTCCTTAGGTTAAAGCGTAATGCTGTACCAGTAAAGTACATGGTTCCAGGCTATTCATCTATGCTGAATTCCCACTAGAACATTGAGCAGGGAATCAGCCACTAGGACCAGATGTGTGTATCCCACACAATCACTCTCCAGTGACTACCAAGGGGAGGAAGTTACTGATTGAACTCAGTCATTTGTTCCTTTTTCTCCCTTCCTACAGACAGCAAATGGCTACAATGGTCAGGCCCATCACTACATCCAACACCATATAATAGAAAAATAAGTTCTTTATGAGAAAGCTTCTCTCCATTAACCCTGAATGAAAACCATTTCTCTTAGGGATCAGTTGCACAGCCATACAAGAAGTCTCTTCCTTTTTATTGGTCCACTCCTGCAGGATGCAGAGTTTCCTCAACTTAAGTTATTAATGGCTTAAAAGGGTACTATTTAAAAAAAAAGCTTTGTTTTCAAATAAAAATGAGCTGAGTGTGAACTTCAGAGGATTGGTCCCTATTAAATATGACAAATAAAGACAGGAGATTTGGATCCAATCTTGCCCTTCTTGAACTCAATAAGAATTTTACCATTTTCTTCACTGAGAATAGGATGGAGGCCTTAATGTTCAGCATCTTATTAAGAAGTTTCTTTAAAGCTATTTGAAATACTAAAACTGTGGTTTAAATTGTGAGCCATAAATAAGGGAAGTTGGTTCTCATTACACACCACACACATTATATGTCAGGTCTCCACCAGCAGACTTTTAAAATGGGTCTTGTGAACAAGTGTCATTTGGATACAGCGTCTAGATCAAATTTCACATTCAGATGCATGCTGTTACCATGAAAATTCATTAGGAATGAATTACATTTACACCCAGTTTAAGGCCCACTTAAACCATGAGAATCATTTAAAGGGACCGTTTTCAAATGAGAATCAAATCCTAGAACAGTTTTATGCTAATATCTTTTCAAATACAGATTATAAAAGAGAAATTTGGGGACTGCTTCTGATTTCACTTACACCAATGTCTATCAGAAAGAACTCCATTGGAATCAAGTGTAAAACTAATGTGAGAGGAATATGTTAGGTTCTTACGTCTTGACTGTTCAATGCCTTAGCCTTTGTCATCTACATCAGAGCAAATTGAGTGTATCAAATCAGAATTTTATACTCATTTTGCCTGGATGTAAATGACTAGACAAAATGCAAGGCAATGGATTAGTCATCAGAAATATATTTAACAAATGCACTGAAGTATCATCATATTGGAAGTCTTATTTATGCTTCTTACATGACTAAAAATAAACACCCCTTTTGCCCTTGAAAGAGCTGCCTCTTGTATTGGAAGAAGATTATGAAAACATATGAATGGCCATTCGGGGTCAGACCAGTGGTCCTTCTAACTTAGGATCTTATCTTCCAACAATGGCCAGTGCCAGATGCTTCAGAAGGAGTGAAAAGAACAAGGCATTTATCAAGAGATCCATCCCCTGTGATCCAGCCCCAGCTTCTGGCAGTCAGAGTATTAGGGACACCCAAAGCATGGAGTTGCATCCCTGACCATCTTGGCTAATAGCCACTGATGGATCAAGCTTCCATGAAGATCTTAATTAGCAGATTGTGTGGTCTAACTGGACTGGATGCTCACAAGTGTTTCTCAGATATTATCCTAAAATCTTTTCTAGACATCAGCTTTCTAAATGTCACCCCCCTCAAAAGCTGATTTCTCAATAATATCAACAAAAATAGATACACTTTTATTTATGAAGCACTGAGGAAAACTTTTTGTATCTTGTTGTAAAACACTGTAAGGGGTAAGCAGTAAATAGGAAAGAGAACATAAAACTGATGAGCGCTTACCCTCTATTCCCTACTGATGCTTCTACTTAGCCCTGCTTAGCATTTCAATCTATATAAAGTCAATGGGCCATATAACCTTCTTCTATATACACTAGCCAATTAACATTATTCTTTAATAGGAAGAAGTTTAGTGGATTTTCTTCAGTTAGATTCAAAGTAACATTGTTACTCACTAAACGACAATGCTGATGAGTGCAATAAGGTGCAACCTTGTTTTATGAAGAGGACAACACATTATAAATGTATCTAACCTACTTATAAGTCACAGTAAAGACTCATTTATTTTGAATAATAGAACTGCTTTCAATAGCAGTGTCTTAAAACTAAGTAAATGATCCAGGTTTACATTAGAGCATTTACAGTATAATATTACAACCCTACTTTGGCAACCATTCATTTATGCATTAAAATATATTTAAGTTAAAGGGACTCTGTCAGATTAAAAACACAAATTACCTTGCTTGTCTGCTTTTTGTAGGTGCAGTGAAATCAACTAGTCAATCTCGCTTTTGTTTACAGCAGATTTCTATTCAATTTCACTCGCAATTTTTTGTGAACTAAAACAAAGCTGTATTATTTGGGTTGTAAACCCTCAAGAGAAAATAAAGTTATTTGTTTGTTCTAAGTCTTTACACTGGATTCTTTTAAATAGAAAGTTTCCTATTCATGTGAAGTTTGGAAAAAGCCAAAATTGAGCAGCATTTCACTACTGCATCTTTTTTCATTCTTTGTTCTTCTCCTTGTCTATTTCAAGCAGACTTCTGGAAAAGGGGAAGTTTTGTAACATGCTCCCAAGTCCCGGCTCAATCTTATCTTCTCTGATTACTCTTTCCTCCGCCAACACCTTATTTCTGACTCTCAAGAGTTTTGTCCTGGGCATTGCTGGATGAATCATTCATTGGAATAAATTGCCCAGGGAGGCTGTGGAATCTCCATCTCTGGAGATATTTAAGAGTAGGTTAGATAAATGTCTATCAGGGATGGTCTAGACAGTATTGGTCCTGCCATGAGGGCAGGGGACTGGACTCGATGACCTCTTGAGGTCCCTTCCAGTCCTAGTATTCTATGATTCTATTATATGATTCTATAATTTCAGAAAAGGCCAATCTCAGTGGCTAGCAAACTGTCTGATATTGGTCAACCTGTAGCTTGTCACCCCTTAATTTGGTTTCTCCAGATCCTCCTACTCCAATTTATACTTATCAGTACAGGAAACACTCGCCATATGTGGTAGATGCATGAGCACATCCACCGCGAATGGTGAAATTCTCAAATACTGGGAGGTATAGTTCAAAGTCCCCACAGTAAGATTCCCACGGCTGCCCAACTTGTTGTGGGAGCTGGGAGCTGCAAGGAACTTACTGCAGCTTCCAGAACTCTCCCCCACCCTGCTCCAGTTGAGAGAGGCATCCTGCAACTATGTGGAACAGTACTAGTAAAAGGAGGCCAAAATGCTCAGGGTTCTGAGATTCTCACTCTTCTATTTAGAGCTTGCTGGATCAGGAGGCATGATAGTATTAATTTTCAGCAATAACCACTGCAACAACAAACCACTATAGCCTGCAACTTAAGGAAATCAGGTGGAATATCTGGGCTTGCCTTGTATAGAAAAATTTGGAGAAACCAAATTACATTTCACCTATCTCCCTCATACAGCCCAGAGGAGTGGCACATCACAGCAAAACCCACTGAACTGACAAATGATTGAACTGCCTAGAAATAGCAGCCTAGTTTATCTAGGTACCAACCACAGCATCACAGCAAGCAGACATATCCAGCATGTACTGACACAAAATGTATTTATGGAAGTCTCAAAAGTAGCTCTACAAGAACCTAATGAAGACATGACCTCTTCTGACTTGGATCCCAACCATAACTTGCCCTATGGAGTCACCTTTCATCCCAAAATGAAGGTAATTTAACTACATATGCCTTGCATACACATTCTCTTATCAGTTGGGAAATGATGCCCATGGAGACTGATTCTCTGGCACGATAGCTGATCCCTCTTCTGAAGGTGCAAATGCATATGGTAAACCTTGACAGCCTTCTTAATATCTGTGTGATTACCCTCTCTGTCCAGAATCTAACTCAGGAGATAGAGGAGACAAGATTGTTTTCTGATGGAAATAAACTGCCTTAAAGTGACAAGCATCTCAGTAAAACTCTAAGGGCAAAACCCCATCTTTGAGCAGTGGTGAAGAAGTGGAAAATCGTAAACTCTTTTGCAAGGTAGGACGGCTAGGGGATCAGAAGTAACTCACTATGCAGTGCTCCATAATGCTGCCCGTAGAAGGAGAGGCATATGCTTCCTCTGCCCCACCCTTCATCCAGAATGGACGTGCTGCCACCCAGTCCTGATGGAGAGTGGCAATAGGCACAAGGGTATGGAAACACAGCCACTTTCTAAGCTGGCTGACTACATCCCTTTGGGGCTATGGACTAGTACTGAATAGATTTCATAAGGATGCCAAAACTCCATTGTCCCATTTAGCACTAGCAATGCCTCCCTCCAATCTTTTGCATATGCCCTGGAAGTAGGAGATGTGAAAGAGCCAGGGATGGTTTCTGCCGTAAATAAGCTTCCCTGTGTGATACCCCTCACAGTATTTTGCTCCCTAACAAGAACATACAGTTTGCAGTTCGTACAGACCAGTGCTCCAATTAATTCATCATATTATCAAGAACTATGGTTTGCAGACTCAGAGATATCATATCAACATCTTTATCTGAACTATCATGAAGGATAGAATCCCATTCACTCGATTGCTTTATTTTTCCATGTTATCATACCTCATGCTCTGTAACAGGTGACTAAATGGACAGTTTATCAGCATGAAAGAGAGTGAATATTACTTTATCCAAACAATTTTCTTCATTTGCATCCTCACTGGGTTTTCTCAGTTGCATTCTCTCTTACCACCAGTCCATAAAAGTGAGTGAGGCTATTGTGAAAATTCAGTTCCCTCAGAAAGAAGGGTTCTTCTCAGAAGTACAGTAGGACAAATGGCAGAACCACAATAAGGCCCTCGGGGCTCCAAGATCTTCCATGATCAGGAGTCAGTCAGAAGAACAGTAAATTCACAAGATATGCTAGAGTCTAAGAAGGAAAGACCATCCATTTCCAATCTGAGAGGTTTTATAAGCAATGCTTCTACCTTCGGACTTCATGGTCGTACAAAAATAAAGAAGTGGGAAATCTAAGTTCTGTTAGAGGTGTACTTCCTATTTCCCATGAAAAATCTACATGGAATTGCTGACTGGCTCAACACTTCCGGGGCACAGTAACATGTACTGCTGCAATTGCCATTAGATTCCTTTCTGTCCAGGAAATAATCCACTCAGCTCCCATACTGTTTCCTCCCTGAATGCTTAGGGACAACATGGCTAGTAGCACTGGCTACTTGGATGCACTCAAAACTCTAAAGATGCCTTGAAATAGAGAAGAGGAAATTATGAATGTAGCATTCATGAGAAATGTTGGATTGACAGCACTTCGGAGATGGATGCCCTTCACTTAGCCACAGAGCAAATCTAGCAACAGAAGGGCAAGCTTCCCAACAGTCCCCATAAATATTTTATCTCTTTCTTTTTTTTAATTCTGTTCTAAAAGACAACCCCTAGGGATGAGAGGAGCAGTCTAATCTCCCAGCAAATTAAACTCAGACTGCAAGAAGAGTGCCAATTACTCCCAATTGTTATAATACTCTTCTGTGATGCAGACATCTATCTGTTAGGTATTGGACTGAAAAAGTAAGATTATTTAACATAAGTGATTAAAAAAAACACAAAAGGAAATTTTAAGTCCCACTGCCAATGTCATACATGACTGATGGATGGACAGAAGACTCAAGTCTCAAATTATGCCAATGTAAGCCTTTTTATATGAACTACTGATTTCACTTAAACAATTTTGTGGTAAAGGAAAAGGTAACTCCTGCTTTTATATGAGAATTCTCTATCCATGATGCCGGCACACACGTGCTGCATTTTCAAACATGCACCCTTGGAAGGAGCACTTTATACATATCCACAAAGCTACTTCATTATCTTCCTTAAATCCCTTCTAAAAACTCTTCCCTGCTGTGATACCTATGTTTGGGAAGCTAAAGGGCCATGACCACCACTACTATGCTATTCAGGACTGGCTTACTCTGTCCTTTTACTTAACCATGAAGCTGCCCACATTCACCTTTTGTCTCTTACCTTATACTCTGATTGCAAGCTCTTTAGGCATGGATTGTCTTTTATCATGTTTGTATAGTACTCAGCTTTGATGGGGGATGCTAACGATCCAACCAGCATACCAAATTTGGTGATGAACTCTGGTCATGGGCCACCAGTGGCATGCTGCGCATACATTAAGACAAGAGTGCCTGGCACAATAGGGGCCTGATCCATGATGGGGGCTGGTGCTGAATTTTTCAAAATTGGGCCACAGACCCAAGCCTGGTATCACTGCAGGCCTCTCTCTTCAATGGATGGAAACTGGTAATCCAAATTCAAACACTCCAAACTATAGAGAAGTTCAGACCAAATGCTAATCTGGAGCTGCACTCTGTGATTTTAGCTTATCTCAAGCTATTCTGAAGTGACTTCAGAACTCTGGACAAACACAGGTATGTCTCCTGGGGTTATCATTTATATCTCACAATATTAGTTTGTAATGATTTTCAAAAGAAAAGTTTGCTTTGTGGACAAACGAGTGATCCACTGTATACATTGTGGCTCCTCTATGCCTGAAGTGTTTACAAAAGCAAAAACACAGTGCTGTAACTAAGGCAGATCTGAATTCAGTTCCCGATTCTGCCACTGGCACTCCTGGTAACCTGGGAGGAAAAAAAAATCACTTAACCCACTCTTTACCTCAGCTACTCATCTACAAAATAGGCACAACACCACTTGCTTTTTTCCACAGCCTTTGTCAGCCTTGTCCATTTAGATTGTAAGCTTTTGTGGTGCAAGGACAGTCTTTCACTATATATAAAGTACCTAGTATGATGGGGCTTTGAGTTTATTTGGGGCTTCTATCTACTACTATATTACAACTAAATAAGATCACTCAATAGACATTTGACACAACCTGACCTGACTAACAACTGAGGAGCTGACAGTATTAAGATAGCAAAAGTTGGCAGACCTAACTATACTTTTGTTATAGACTCCCTACTTATATTCAGGCCCCATAAAACGGATGTGATGATAACTAATCATTCATTCATATTTAGTCGTTATTTATGTAGTACAGTGCCTTCCATGCAAAAGATTCAAAGACACTCAAATTAAATTGCAAACGATATAAAGAAGGATAACCCTACCCAGCAATGAAATGTAAACATCTTTAGGGTGAAAAGTGCCAGTTTCTAAAAGGACATAATGTTACACTAAATTCAAAATGAAAAATGAAAACATTACACCCAAATTTAAAAATATGATAATAAATTAACCTTTCCACAGAAGGACAAAGACACATTCAATGAAATGAAGAGACACCGTATTTAAAACTCATCAAAAGAAACAAACACATAATTAATCTGTGGAACTCTCTGACACAAGACACCAACCCAAGAACTCACAGGACTAAAACAAAAGGTTAGATATTTAAATGGAGAACAAGAATATCCAAAATTATATTAGATAGGAGAGCAAAAGGTAATATGAGTGTTCAGGCTTCTGGGCAACCTATTTAGGCTTCTGATCAAACTTCTAAGGTCTTGTCTAAACCAGGATTTAAGGTGTGACATTAGAATGTGTTAGCTAACATGCGGTAACAATACATTATAAAAGTTTGGTCTAGATGAGACATGTTGCCTTTGGCACATGCTAAGCAGACCAAGTTAAAGCCTAGATTTTCCCCTTAGTTAACAACACATTTAAAAATCCTAGGACTAGCCTATACTACTGCACTTACACAGCTGCATCAATGTACAGGTTGAATCTCTCTAGTCTGGAACCCTTGGGACCTGACCAGTTCCAAATGAGAGTATTTTGTGGACCATAGGAAGTCAATATTGTCTAGCAGCATTACCAACACTTCAACTGCTTACTGTGCTATTAGAGATCATTTAGGGGTAAATTAGAGCTAAATAACAGCACAGAACACTGAGAGCCAGGACTCGTAGCTATAAACAAACTTTATGGGACTGAAGGAAAGTAGGCCACACCCATGAAAAGTGGACATCCAGCTAACTAAAATCATTTGAGATGACAGATGTTTCTGGACAAGAGAGTTCTGGATTAGAGAAGTTCAACCTGTAGTACATCTGGTGGAGACAAGCTATGCCAACTGGAAAGCACTGTCCCATCAGCATAATCACTCCATCTCAGTGAGAGATGGAAGCTATGACTTTAGCATAGTGCTTAGGTCCACGTATCTTAGAATCATAGAATCAAAGTGTTGGAAGAAACCTCAGGAGGTCATCAAGTCCAACTCCCTGCCCAAGGCAGGACAAACCCTAACTAAATTATCCCAGCCAGGGCTTTGGCAAGCCAGGACTTAAAAACTTCCAGGGATGGAGATTCCACCACCTCACTAGGTAACACTTCCAATGTTTCACCATCCTCCTAGTGAAATAGTTTTTCCTAATATCCAACCTAGACCTCCCCCACTGCAACTTGAGACCATTGTTCCTTGTTTTGTCATCTGTCACCATTGAGAACAGCCTCTCTCCATCCTCTTTGGAACCCTCCTTCACGTAGTTAAAAGCTGCTATCAAATCTCCCCTCATTTCTGTAGACTAAATAAGCCCAAATCCCTCAGCCTCTCCTCTTAAGTCATATGCTCCAGCCTCCTAAACATTTCTGTTGCCCTCTGCTGGACTTTCTCCAATGTGTCCACATCCTTTCTATAATGGGGAAAGGGGCAAAATTGGATACAATACTCCAGATGTGGCCTTACCAGTGCCAAATAAGGGAATAATCTCTTCTCTAGATCTCCTGGCAATGCTCCTCCTAATGCACCCTAACATTCTGTTAGCCTTCTTGACTACAGGGCACACTACAGGAAGTCCCCGGGTTACGTACAAGATAGGGACTGTAGGTTTGTTC
>CM057848.1:23907986-23929310 GCA_030068395.1 Apalone spinifera
CCCCCCCGCCCCCCCAGCACAAAGCTTTATTTAATGTTAGTTTAACATTAACCACATGCCTGACAGTTGGAATCTTTCCACTGACACAAAAGGGAACTGCATCAAACCCCACATGTAAAAACAGAGTTGATATAGAAAGGTCTTCTAAACTGAATCAGAAGCCGTTTCATGTAACTTTCAGGGAAATACTCAAACTGAATTATGCTGTCTGGGCCTTATGCAGCAATCAACAAATAATCAGCAGATGTAATCTTCCTCAGCAAAAAATTTAGCCTGGAATCAACCTTAAATCTGTATTCCTGGCTTCTGTAACAACCTTCCCTGTATATAAAACTCCGAACCCAATTCTGATCACAAAACTACTGGTTCTAATTGAGTTTTATACCACAATGACTGAGATCAGACACTGGCCCTTAGTTCTTCAGGGCATAAAGATCAGGAATGTTAAATTACATGAGGAGGAGAAGAGAAAAGGGAAAGGAAGTCCAAAAAATGTCCCTAACTTAAAAATATGTAAAATAAATATACTGCCTTGTAAAACTGTAGCTACAGATGCAGACAGTTTAAATGGACTCACTGTATTAATTTCCTCACTACTGAAAGATGGTTTCACTATGGAGTTTTATATACAGCACAAACAGGCTGGCCCTACAGCTGTTTGTGCAGCACACTGGAAAACGTGTTTTCCATGGACTAAACCACCTTGAACCACTTTATTTCTAAAACTCCAAAGGATTTGTTATATCAGGGTTTTCAAAACATTTTTTTGCCACAAGTGTTAATGGTTGTCATTAAAGCTGCCAAGTCTCACTCTGCACACAGAGACTCTCATTGGAGTTTATAGAATCTGACACAAGAATGTTAAAGAAAACAGAGCACATATATGGAGAGTGACAGCTGATTATTTATTTTTACATATTTTTCAAAGTATCAATAAATCCATGTGAAACTTCATGGCTTGAGATGTTGTAAGAGCAGCAGAAAGCATGAATTATAATTTAGTTTCATTCGCTTACAACACACAAACACGCACAAAGAAATGTGTGCAGAATATATTCACAAAATGAACTTTCAATAATCAAAAGTACATCCGTATCCAGGAAAGCCCTAGATAGGCGCTATTAAAAATAAAATTACAAAAGTGATACCCAACTCATCAAACATCCACGACTATTTCAAACCCTTTTCTGGCAGGCACAGTTCAGCAGGATGGTTTAAAGAATGATGTGTTTGATCCACGGCCATTTCCTCTACAGCAGAATTGTAATCACCTACAATTTTTTGCTGAGGATTGCAAGTTCTGACTCATATCCATGAGCCTGTGCAATGCATTATAACAAACTCATGGAGCACCCAGAACCATTATTATAAACAGGGCTTGTAACACCACATATTATTAAGGATGCCCAGCACTTCCCATTATAAGATGCTGCTGACAGTTGCTTATAACTTTGACAAACTTAAACCATCTGGGTTAAAATTTTCTATGTTGGGTGTTTGCTTCGGGGCGATTACTGCAATTACTGTTATTTAATTTCAGCCAAAATGGCACAGCTATTTTTGAGAGCAAGGCTATGAAAAATACATTGTTTTGCCCACTTCAACAAATTCAGGCATCCTTTGACAAGCTTAAGCACTCCCATCTTCTGAAGCAAGAGTCTAAAATTTATGTATGACTGTTTGGGTCAGGGAGGTGCTTTTTGCTGCCACCATGAAAAGCGGCAAAATTGGCCAAACTAAAAGTCTTTGAAAAACTTCAGTTTTCACATTCTCGGTAAGTCCTTCTTAGATTTCAGGAGATAAATTCCCTGAAGATTCATTCCATCTGCACTAAGCATGGTCCAGCCTGGGACTGAACAGGAATTTCTCTGCAACTGAAGCTTGTCCAGGCAGCTGAAATGAAAACAAGAGAAAAAGCCTCTCCTGTACCCTCAATGAACCTACAGCCTGGGCCCAGGCAACATGGAGGAAAAAGCTGCCTGATTCAAACATAGAAAGGATAAGAGTCAGACCAATGTGGAGGTGAGGAGGCAGGGAAGTAGATTGGGACACAAAGGCTGGCAAGAGGCAGAAATTGAGAATTTACCCTGTCAAAATGAGGGCGGGGAGAGGAAAATGGAATGAGTGGGAAATGGGGAGGGAGAGAGACAGAAACTGGCTGGTCAAGGAGACAGGGAAGGAGAATCACTGTGTGGCAGGAAGGACCTGGGAGGAGGACAGACAGATCTGATAAAAAGCCAATATACCAGGAAAGATGACACGCTGCATCAAAATGTTGGCATAAGGAACTGAGGGGTAGGAAGCACTAAGATTGGATAAGAGCCTTGAAAGGCAGATGGGGACTGGAAGTCAGTAGGGGCAGGGAATGGGAATGAGGTGGGGAAAATGACTAGAGGCAAGTGTGGGGGAGAGAAGCAGCAACTAGCACTGACTGGACAAGGAGACTGGGACAGGGATGAGAAGCCTGAGCGAGGAGATTGGGACTAGCTAGGTGAGGAGAACTGGACTGGGACAAGGATCCAGGGTGGCAGATGTAGGTGTGGTGAATCTAATGATTTCAACCTTGCTGATGACCCAACTTGGGGTCAGTATGATGCCATCCTATGGAATTTCTGATTTTTCAATTTGTTTGTTTTAAAAACCTAAGCAATTATACACACACACCCAAAAAAACAACCACGTATATTAAAAGAGCATTATTAAAGTTGCAAATCAGGCACTCCAAGTCAGGAAATATCATAATTAAGTTTACCTGTTTAACTTGGCTCCCTTTTTTATTATGACACAATCTTTTAATTCTATGACCACACATAATTTTTTGCCATTTTGGTACTCTGGAAAATTTCCCCCACAGTATCTTACCTCCAAACTGAGGGTTCAAACCCAGTCTGTGCCAATAGAGACAGAAAGCTATACCCTGGAAACTCTTCAGTCTTGCTTTTCCTCCCCATTACTACAGCACCAGGGTATTTAATTAGATCATATGAAATGAGGGGGTATCCAGTTCCGAGTGAATACATCTCCATGTCAACAAAGCAATCACCTCCTACCCCCACTGTGATCCCATAAGACAGGCCAACGCTGAATGGAAGATTAAACTTTTTTCCCAGTCAGTGCAGCTGATCCTCACAAGTCAGAACAGAAGCAAACTAGCAGGGCAGGGCAAGAGAAGTTTGTGGTGCCCCAATCTATCTCTTCTCTGTTCTGTGAACAAAGGCCGTCACTCTCCAGGGCCTGTCAATATGGTGCCCCTCCTGAGCATTAAATTCAATATAAAAATAAACACATTTGTAATCTGTATTATTAACTGTATTATTACTGACATGCCAGGAGAAAAGAATATTTCTCTTCTTTTTTTAAAAAGTTTGCGGCATATTATCCCTTTAGAGCCTGGCATTTAAATAGAGTTGTTTTCTTTGTTTCCAATAACATCTCAGCCACAATTACTTAATAAATTATAAATCATGATGTCGTTTTTACTTGCAGTTGTGTGTTCAAACACAGGATGAATGTTTGTGTATGCAAATGAACAAAGGATATGTTCAAAGGAGGCTGCAGTTCAAATCATTCCAAACTTTAAAGTGTTTTTACCCTGCTAATGGTTAAATATTACATCATTCTTTTTTTATTTAACAATTAATAATTTGGTTTAAGTTCACCTGTTGCCAACAACTAATTTCTGTTTAGCGCAGCTTCATGGAAAATATGGTCATGTGTCAGCGTATAATTCCTGCTTGATGTTGCATATAATTCTTATAATATTCTGAATGGCATGTGCTAATTATTTAATACAATAGCTCATCTTATGGAGCTGTAAGGCTGTAAAAGAAGGGTGGTAATTACTCAGAATGGGACTGTCTAGTTGTGGGGTTTTTTGATTTTTTTGTTAAAAACAAAGTGTGGGAGGGAAAAATTTAAAATGAAATGAAAAAGGACTGAGCCACAGTCTGCAAATGCTGAAAGGGTTAATATTCTGAAGATTTTATTACTTGTAAGTCTGGAATCTAAGGCTTCCGAGGCAGATGCTGCAGCTTAGTGACATGAGCAGCAGTTATTAAATATATGTTCAGATTCTATTTTCTCTACTGCTTTCCACTTGAAGGGTAAAATCCGTGTCTCACTGAAATTAACAGTAAAACTTTCATTGACTTCAGTGGGATCAGGATTTCACCCCCAAATTCCCTGAACAGCTCACTTTGACCATGGTTACAGCACAGGAATTTGGTAACTTCTCCCCAACCTCTCTGAATCCTGCTCTTTCACACTGCTCTGCTTCTCCCATACTTTCCAGTGCAGTCATTTAACCAGATATTTTGCCTACAAAAGCTCATGATACTATAGATATATTTTTGTGAGTCTCTAAGGTGCCACAGGACTACTCATTTTCAAAAGTTGTTATTTATAGACCAACATGGGTACCCTTCTGAGACTTTTAACCAGACAGACAAAGCTTGTCTAAGGTGATGGTTACACCACCAGCCACCACACATTGCCATACCAGCTCTCATCTGGACTAGCACACTAAAAATAGTATCGTAGACTTGGCCACACGGGTAGTCTAGTACAAAGCCTCCTTGACACATGGGGTACATACTCAGAGCAGCTAGGCCATGGCACCGTTGCATATGCTATGGCAGCTACACAATTATTTCTAGCATGCTAGTTCAGATGAGAGCTACTGTAAGTATGTCTACTCGAGCTGGGAATCACAGCCCTAGGTCATAGTATTAACATACCTTTAGCTAAGCACCATCCCAAAGAGCATAAAACCTCACAAAACTGTTACAAGGGTCAGAACAAAAGGAAAACATAAAAATATCCTTTATGAAAACTGTTAGATTCAGGAAGGGCAAAAAAAAAATGGTGAGTAGCATCTAATTTACATTAGACTGGTTGCTTGAATTGTTGCAGTTCAAGGGATGGACACCCTTCACAAAGAACTAGGGGGAAATTTGGAGGTAAGGATGTTACACAGGGGAAAGAGGGCCTATAAGGTAAAGATGGGAGGTAAACATCAGAACAGACTAGCAGACCAATAAAAAGAATAAGATACTCATTTTGCAAATGGATGGATTTCTTAAGTAAAAACAACTCACATAGTGATTGGAGGCTGAGCCTCTTATCCACCACTGTCTTAAAACCAGATTGCATCCAATCGTCCCAGGCACTTAACACAAAAAAGAGAACATCTTTTCCAGCTGTCTTAGGTAGTTCCAAATATCCATATATATATATATATATATATAGCATCTAATTTTACTGCTGTGCTGGATGCAAGGACTGAACAACTGGAACACAAGATAAATGGAAAAACTAAAAAAAACCATAATGGATTGACCCAAACCTTTAGAGCTCAATTCTTCAAGATATTGATTATCTCAACATCTCTTGGCTTTTAGAAGAAGTTGAGAGCCCTTGGTTGGACCTTTGTAGCAGGGTGAAATTCATAACTGGAGGACAGAATGAATAATCAAGAAACAAACAGGGAAGCCATGATGAAAAAGGTACAATCTGTAGTCCTGATTCTGCCAACACATATTGCTGGGCATAATGCTTACTACAAAAAGTGCACTTCTACAGGTGTGTATGCAGAAACAGGGATTACATCATGAAGAACATGATGACAGGATCGAATACACCAGAAGACATGGAAAACAGCAAGATTTTCCAAAGATATAGATGGGAAAATTCCTACAGTGAATACACTGTAAGCTCATAAATGAGAACATAAGAACAGACATACTGGGTCAGACCAAAGGTCCATCTAGCCCAGAATCCTGTCTTCCAACAGTGGCCAATGTTGGTAATAGGTAATAATAGGTAATAATCAAGTGATCCCTCTCCTGTCATCCATTTCCAGCCCCTGACAAACAGAGACTAGGGACACCATTCCTACCCATTCTAGCTAATAAGTATTGATAGACCTAAGCTCTGTGAATTTATCTAGTTCTTTTTTGAACCCTGTTAAAGTCCTGGTGTTCACAACATCCTCTGGCAAGGAGTTCCACAGGTTGACTATGCATTATGTGAAGAAAAACTTCCTTTTGTTTGTTTCAAACCTGTTACCTCTTAATTTCATTTGGTGACCCCTATTCTTATGTTATTGGACAAGTAACATAACCTTTCCTTATTCACTTATCATGATTGCATAGACTTCTATCATATTCTCCCCTAAGTCTCCTGTTTTCCAAGCTAAAAAGTCCCAGGCTTTTTAATCTTTCATCATATGTCACCCAGTCCAAACCCTTAATCATTTTTGTTGCCCTATTCTGAACCTTTTTTTATGCCAATATATCTTTTTTGAGATGAGGCGACCATATCTGTACGCAGTATTCAAGATATGGATGTACCATAGATTTATATAGAGGCAATAAAATATTCTGTATCCCTTTTTTAATTATTCCTAACATTCTGTTTGCTTTTTTGACTGCTACTGGATGTTTGAGTGGATGTTTTCAGAGAACTATCCACAATGACTCCAAGATCTTCTCTTATAGCTAAATTAGTCCCCATCATTTTGTATGTATAGTTGGGATTATTTTTTCAAATATGCATTACTTTGCATTTATCAACATTAAAATTCATTTGCCATTTTGTTGCCCAATCACCTAGTTTTGTGACATCCTTTTGAAGCTCTTAACAGTCTGCTTTTTTCTTAACTATCTTGAGTAGTTTAATATCAACTGCAATAAAGTTGAGAGAATATTAAAAAAAATCAGATGAATATTCCTTTTGAGTCAGAAATAAACAAACTACACTCATATTTGCAGCTCTCTTTGCACAACTACAGGACTCATGCAATCAAGATTTATACCCCAAATATTCAGGGAAAGTGAATCTTCAAGTTCCATACTCTGCTGGTCACAGAGAGGCAATTTAAAATTTGAACTTCCCAAACGCTTATCCAGAAAGTTTATTGTCAAGGCTAAGTTCATCCAGACAGAAGACACAAACAATGTCATGGAACTTTGTGTTATCAATCACAACTTAGCCAAGCAGTTCAAATTTTCAGTTTTAGGTACGGCATTGCAAGTCGCAGAATAAACACATTCAAGAAAAACTCGATCTAATAATTTCCGATAATGAATACATTTTCAGGAAAGTGTGATTTGCTCATGGACAATTGTGAAAAGAAGTGAATAATTTATTCACTTAGATCTACTGATTGATTAGGTGACATTTTATATATCGAAATGTCCCACTGAGCAGTCAGGTCACTACTGATCTTGAAAATGGTTCAACAAATTTCTCTGAAATTTCTCTGAAAAGGTAGATGCCATTAAGGAAAGCTTCAGTCCAACTTACACAACATTGTATCAAAGTCTAAAAACAGAGTTTATAGCAAAATGTAGTCTCAACATTTACTTACAGTAAGCTTGCATCTGCTTTCATTGATGTGAACAACAGAATTTCCACAGACTTCAAATGGAACTGAACATTAAAACTATGTGCTATTTGTACTACATTTATTTTCTATAACTGATCATTCAAATTCTGTAATTATTTTTATAATACTTTATGACAGTGGTGTCCAACATGCTAGCCACTAGCCTCATGTGGCTATTTGACGGGTTCAGTGTGGCCACTGCGCTATGGCAGTAGCCTGCTTCAGAACTGGTTGGACACCACTGCTTTATGACATACTGTTAAAAAGTTGCAAAAGCGGCGAGGAGTCCTGTGGCACCTTATAGACTAACCGAAGTGTTTGGAGCATAAGCTTTCGTGGGCAAAGACCCACTTCGTCAGATGCATGCCAGAAGTGGGTCTTTGCCCACGAAAGCTTATGCTCCAACACTTCGGTTAGTCTATAAGGTGCCACAGGACTCCTCGCCGCTTTTGCAGATTCAGACTAACACGGCTACCCCTCTGATGTTAAAAAGTTGCTACATCATATAAAGTTGAAGAATATACAACTTTTGGACATTGACAAATATAATTATGAAGAGCCAGATCCTCAGCAACTCTAAAAAGCAAATATACCTAGTGAGGCTTGGGTTTCTACTTTACTATGTACCTGAGGATCTATCACGTTTGCAAGCTTTTCACTGCAAACATGAAGGCCAGAAACATTTTTTTTTAATGAAGATGCAATTCTCACTTGGCTCATCTTTCTCCAGAATTGAGGCCAGCTCTGCAATCCAGTAACCTACCCCCTGGATCATACTGCCTTTTTTATGTCAACCCGTTTGGCCAAGCACAAAAAAACTGTTTCTAATGCTTCAATGTATTATAAGCCAACAATATAAATTAGGGTTGGGTTGTGTATGGGTTTGATATTTTTTACTTGATTTTAAGACATCTAAACTAGCAAGCTTACTTCCAAATAGCCTCAGTATTCACAAGAATTCCAAAGTAATGTCTACATTATTTTCAGATTAAGAAAAGAAAGCGGAGAAAAAAATATTGTTGGAATGTATAGTTTTCTAATACATTTTTGTGCCTTCATCACATATACTATTCAATAATTAACAAATGAGATTAAATGCTAACTGGTTCAAATCTGTCAAAATATTTTAAATAAGGAGAAGAGCTCTTCTATTTTGTTAAGTATCACTATTTACTTTATTAGGTAATAACAACCTTACCTTTTGTCTACAATAGTTAATAGTAAATGGTTAGAGCTTGCCAAAGAGCAAATAAATCATTACACTAAATACAGGTTGTCAGGCTACTTTAGTACCTTGTACACTCCATTTTGCTTAGATAAATGGCTTAGAATGGGTCTTATTGTCTCTCTTATTTTCTAGAAAGGTTATGGCTTTTTTGTTAAGCATTGTTTCATATCAGTTGTAATAAAAATAAAGGTACTCAGATGTTACATAAATATCGAGATTTTAGGCTGATGCCCCTGCTTGTTTGCAAGGATTTGATAAGATAATGCGATGAAATATTCCAAATAAATAATCTGAGTGCATATGTGCTTAAGGAGGATTGTCAGGTATTAGTAAACAAATAAACAAAATAATGTGAAAATAAACAAAATAATGTGAAGCGAGAGATGGATGGATACTACAGAAACAGTGATCAGAGACATTCCTTCAAGTTCTGAAAGCAGTCTGCTTTGATCATGTTGATCCCCCAGTTAGTATGCGCGGCTCAGATTTCCAAAAAAGTTCCATTCTGCTGGAGACACTAAAGTGGAATTCAGCCAGATTTTCAAATATTGTTCAGTGCACTGGATCATGGAAAATCTGGCCCCATCTATCGGAGCTGAGCATTTGAAAATCTGAACCATGCTGATTGTAACTATTGTGCAGAACCACCACCCCAGGCCTATATACCGCTCAAACCGCACTTAAGATTGTGAACATTTGCACTCACGGTTTTTTTGTTCTTATAGATCTGTGGAGAATGGCAGCTCTTTGTCCTAATCCTCCCTCCTCTCCCGTATGTACAATTTTGGGGGAAAAAGTAATTGCATACAACAATATAATCTATCCACTGTCCAACATTCCTTATTTTCCTGCTTTAAAAGCTTCAGCCATCTGATGAGGATCACTGAGAAGAAACACTGCCAAATGACCATGGTGAACAATCACACACCACCAATAGCAAATAGCTGAAGAGCACAGCTCACAAATAACCCCACAGGCTGCAATTTGTTTGCATAAACTAATTGTCAAACACTTGAAAGTAAGGAGTACGGCAGCAGAAAGCAGGATCACATCATGAATGATTTGTGAACAAAAAAAAAGGCTCAATTAATTGGATCATTTATTCACACTGAATAAATGTGTCTACTCCTAACTAAATGCTTTCCTCTTCTTTCCCTTTTTAAGGACTGAAGTATACATTGTTCCACAAGTAAGGAACTTTTTCTTTGTAAGGGTATATTTTCCCATGTACTCTCAAGAGTGTGAAATTTAATTCAGCAGCTTCACTTATGGAAGCTGCAAGGCTAAAACAGCACCAGTAGTGGTTCAAACAATGCTGCAAAACTTACACTTCCAGGGGCACCCAGGTTGTGTCCTGCATCAGTCCTTCCCCAACCAAGATAAGCTGAATGCTGGTGACATATTTATTACTTATGCTCTAGTGCCACAAGGTAAGTTTCATAAATACCTTCCTGCTGACAAGAGATTTCTGTACAGGGCAAGTCAGTGTGAGAAGGCAGAAGACTGCAACAGAGTATGCCTACTCTGCAAGGGTGTGTCTAGACTACAGGGTTTTTTTGAAAAAAGTGACCCTTTTTCAAAAAAATTCACCTGCATCTAGACTGCTGCCGCGTTCTTTCAAAAGTAAATCGAAAGAACGCGGCAGTTTTTTCGACCGCAGAAAACCTCATTTTACAAGGAATAATGCCTTTTTTGAAAGTGCTCTTTTGAAAAAAGGCATTATTGAACGCAAACAGTGCTTTTTCGAAAGAGAGCATCCAGACTGCCTGGGTGCTCTCTTTTGAAAAAGCGGCTCTCTTTTTCGAAAATACTGGTTGCTGTCTAAATAATATCTTTCAAAAGAAGCTTTTTCGAAAGATTCTTTCGAAAAAGGCTTGCAGTCTAAACGTAGCCCAAGTGAAGGTGTGATTACAGTGCAGGTAGGCATACCAATGCTAGCTTTAATCTAGCTGGAACAGCTTACAATTGCAGCAACAGCAGCACAGACTCCAGTGTGGGTCAGCAAAATGCCTATGTACCCAGAGTATCTGGTGGGTGTGTACCAGGGATGGCATGTCTTCATTACCACTGTTACCAATGGCAACTAGATTAAAGCTAGTGGGGTTTGACCACTGTGCTGCAATCACACCTTCATTGGCAGCGTATTAGTATCTTGTGGCCTGGCATCCAAGGAGTCCACTTGGATGGAAATGCAGGGGCCTCCAAACATACTTAAAGCAGCTGTGAGCATTACTCCACAGAATAAAAATGTAAGGGGCTAACAGCTAAAAACCAGCACTGTATTGGACACACATTTGAATATATGCTTTAGACAAAGCCAACTATTTTTCAACTGCCTTAATTTTCCCTTCCATTTTGTCACATTTCATGTTGTGAAAGGTGCTCAGGTTTTACAAATTCTAGAAACACTCTCTGTGTATCACAGCTATTTAGTAGATTCCTCTTTCTGATAATTCAACCTGTTCAGGTTTGGTTCCCCCCCCCCTCTCTTTTTCAGACATCTTAATTAGTCTAATCCTGACTGGTCTCTTTCCAATGTTCCTGTTGGCACAGCAGGATTTCAATTAACATTCTGTTTTAGTACTGCAAATGCCCCTGTTCAGAATTTTTTTAAAAATACACTATTTTGGATGCTATCTCTCGCCTTTTTTCTTCCTCAAAAATTGCTTAGCTTCTAAAAAGTTTCAGAGGCAGAGGTGTTCTGCCAATTTGTGCTTTTGGAGTTTATTAAAAAAGAGTCCTGTTTTGTTTTTTTCATTTGATCATTATATTCTTTGCCCACTCTGACCACATCACCCATTCCAAGTGAATCACTCATAGTTTCATGGCAATAGATTCATGCTTCTTAACTTCCTCTTTAAAGTGCCTCATGATTCTGCCCTTCCTTGTCTACTCTTGTCTCAGTGAATTTCTCCCTTCTCACCTTTAGCACCCCACCCACAATGCCCTTGCCAGCTGTTCCTCATCCTGCCCCATACCTGAGGACCACTTGCTCTGACCTGAGCTTCAAGGTGATTACCCACTCTTCTTTGAAGTCCAGCCATAAAATACACCTCAGCTGTAATGCACATAAGAAATCAACTAATTAATGATGGCTACATTGAAGGGCAGATGGAATAGTTGACATTTATTTTAGAATACTCCAAAACACGTTATCTTTTGCAAATATTTAAAACTAAACTGGATAGATTCTCCTAAGAGGAGAGCAATGTGGCTTTGTGGATTGGGTCTCAACAGACCTGAGTTCTAGTCCTGACTCTATCAATTAATTTGGGAAAGTCACTTCACCTCTGTTTCCCTTCCCACTCCAGTCTGTCTTGGCTAAACTCTTCAGAGCAGAGCTCTCTCTTTCATGGCATCTGTACAATCAATGCACAATAGTGCCTTGATTTTGATTGGGCATCAAGTGATTATATATGTATTACTCTCCCCCATCACTGGTCTCAGATTTTAAGCTCTTTAAACCAAGGACCATATCTTCATATGTTTCTACAGAATCTTAGGGCAAACCTAAGTACAGCATCTTGACACCACCATGATATAAATATTATTAAATAAGTAGCCAGAGCAATATTGTTCCACCCTCACTTAAAACCCAGACAAAGTAGATCACACACATCCACCTGTAGAAAACAGCAAGCAGATTCCTGGCTTGAGCTACAATTAACTGCCTAGCCGTTAATCTTTCACTGCCGTCTGGCATTGCTTAGGTTGACAGCCCCCTGTGGGCACCCAGAGACTACTCATTTTCACAAACATGCCCATTTGCTGTTAACTTGTTTCTCGCCCCAATGCTATTCTCCGTTGCACCTAGTCTTAATCCTAGATTGGGAGCCCTCTAGGGCATGAACAGCATTTGTTTTTGTTCTGTTGTAATGGGCCCTAATCCCTGACTAGAGCCCCTAGGTATAAATAATAATCATCGTTTAATTGAGCATAGTACTATTCCTATCACTAGCAGGTCCCACATGATCAGATAATCCTACAAATCAACAATACAGAAAACAAATAGCTAAATACACAGGTAAAACACATGAATACAAGAAGGACAGTGCATAACAAGGATAGGTTAAAGCAGGGACCGGGAGTACATTCTCTTTGGTTCTATACCCTACTCTGACATTGACTCCCTGAACAGCTTTGTGCAGCATCTATAGCTCCCATCAATTTCATCTGGGACTGTGGCTGCTCATCACATCTGAAAAACAGGCCCAAGCTCTCCATGCTCCAACTATCCCATTAGTAAATTGGACATAATGATTGCCTTTTTCATAGGCATGTTGAAAAATACACCCATACTTCATGTTTCTAAAGAGCACTGAGAACCCTGCAGAAGCATTAAAGTATGATGAGCAACCTAAGAGTACGTCTACACAGCAACATTATTTCAGAATAACCGACCCTATTTTGAAATAATATAGTGCACGTCAGAAACCGCAAGCCGCTATCCTCTGAAATAATTTCAAGATCGAGGACTTCTCACTCCGACTCCTATAACCCTCATTACACGAGGAGTAAGGGAAGTCGAAGGAAAAGTGTTCTTCCTTCAACTTCCTGCTGTGTGGATAGCACCAAAAGCTGAATTAAGCTATTTCGACTTCAGCTACACAATTGACTCAGCTGAAGTTATATATCCTAATTTGACTTTTGTTCTGCAGTGTAGACGTGCCGTAAAAATTTAGATGAGTTTCCAGCAGGCAAAGCTGCTGCAAATTGAAAACATAGGTCCAGATGTGAAACCGGAGGAAACAGATGAGACCTTGCAGGCACCCTCACAGTATGTGACTCAGCAAAAGATGACCGACAAAGCAAAGGTTGTGTGAATTCATTTCACAGGAGTCCAATATACTCTGCAGAATTTTAAACCTAATAACTCAACTACTAGGATCCACCATGAGCTACCAGAATGTGTCAACAAGTCTGAAAGGTAATTTTTCTTCCTGTGTTATGGTCCTACTAATGCTTCCATCCCACACATTTCCCAAAAATGGGGCCAAATCACCTGCCATGAGGCATGAGCTGACAGGTCTCGCTGTCAACTTAATCTCACAAATCACCTAACAGTTTGGAGTCATCCATGCAGAGACTCTGTGCCTTCAACAGCAGCTCAGGAGACCCAATGTCCCCATCACCCCTGCCTTAAATTCCCATGAAAATGGGTGTCATTAACCTACACTACAGAAGACTGTCCAGTCAGAGGCTGTCTCAGAACCCCCATCACCACAAAAGTCATGGTAATAGAGCCTGGGCTGCAATACCTTGCCTGTGTTATCTCGTAGGGCCAAGGCAGGGACAACATGCATTTTTGCCATCCCTCTCCTATCCAGGACCGAAGCACCAATCCAGACAGTCCAATCCAAACTCCAGCATTCCCAATACCTCGGCGGAAGGGAAGGTCGCTATCGAAGAGACATGGGACCCAGCTTGTCCATGTGAGGATTAGGAATGGAGTAGCTAGCTATATGAAGAATTCCCTGTGTGTATGGACCCAGTGACCACTAACAGATGTAAGGAGCACAAGCTTACTAAAATGTCAAAGAGACCATTTAGCATCATGGCCTGTTATTAGTGGGCTGTTGAGTTTATGGTGGAAATTATGTACGTTTACTTTTATTAAGTCTCAAAAGACAATATGTGAACTGAGGCGCTTGCTCACTTTCTATTATGAGCACGCAAACTCATGCATGCTTTTAAAAAAAATTAATTCGTGGTTCCAGCAGGTAGGGGAGGTACCTGTAGCTAGTAATGGCAAGGAAGAGATATGTGGGATCTTCCTTTGAGTATAAAATTCTTCTGTACATTAAATGACATGAACAAAAGAGAAATTAAACATAATACTATGCCACGGTACTATGACATAAGTGTCAACCTAGAATTTCAAATACAATTATAAGAGTCTTATAATAATTATATAGGGTGGCAAACATGGCTCTAGGGCAAACGTGTGTGGCAAGAAATGACTAATGGCATTTTGTAGAAAGGCAGCCAAGGTTGACCCTCCTATGTATCATATTGTGGTAGGATCAAAAGCAGTGGAAAGGTTAAGAGCAGTTAATGTTAAACACTGACCCATCTCTCCACAATCTTTTCCATATTCATAGCAAACTATCATCCATATTCATGCCACAAGATTAGTACCTTCACCATACAAAGGTTAACAAAAATTGAGATTTTACTTCTTTTATGACCTTATTTGGTGCAATGACAGCAGCTCCCAGGGCATGGAGCAGGACATCAATTAGGTCTCTGTAAGACTGGGGAGGATAAGTGAGCAGAAAAATTACAACAGCTGCTGGATGATATTTAGATACTATGTATATGCGTTCTGTGGCCCCAAAACTGCAGCGGATCCATACAGGCAAGGCAACAAGACTTCAGAGGGAGTCTGCCCGGATGCATACTCTGCCGGCACTGATCAGATTGCAGGCCTATATGTACATACTTAGTTGTGAGCTGAATGTGCATTCCTCCTACAGCCAACTGTCAAAGTGAATTCCTTATGTGCAGTATTTGTGGAATTAGGGTCTATGGTAACATAAGCCAAGGTCCTGTTGCAGCAAGAACCACACAAGCAGAATCCACACTCACACAGTTCCCACAGTAGCACCAGGGCTATCCATTACCATCTAGCAGAAAGCCATCTACTAAAATTGTGGCATGTGGAATGTTGTTCCTCCTGCTCTTCCCGCATTCTGCTTTTTACCTTCTCTTTTTGCCTGGTGACTGAGTTCAGCAGGGATGGAGGGTGCTCAGAACTTCACAGAATCCAGCCCACAGTTGTTATCTTCCCATTGGCCTCTTCTCAGTGTCTGTTGTCTCCAATACCATTTCTTTATTATTTAAGAATTGTTTTAATGTTCTTTTCATTTTATCCTTTCAAAACATTTGTTCCTCATCATTCTCATTCTGCCTTTCCTAGTCTATTTTTCTCTCTTATTTAGTATTAACTTCTACTCAGTTTTATTCCTCCACTGAGAGGTGCTTTTTTAAACTTGAAGCTGAGAATTTCAGATGACATTAGAGGCAGTGGACACCTTTCTCACCCTTTCACAGCTGAATGTGCCAAAATTAGTTTTCCCTGCAAACTGAGGTTTTTTCCTTGGTATCTCTATTGAAACAAAATTTGCTTTACCAACATAATGTCGTGGCCTGCCTTTTTTCCCTTAAAAAACCTGCTTTCCATCCCTCAAGTGTCACCTTCTCCAATGTATTTCAATAGGAATCATGTGTCTGTTTTGCACTCCATCCCCACTCATCATTAGTGTAACAGTTGCAGAGATAGGGGAGTCTCCATAGGCTTAACTAATAGCTTTCTAGTATTATTAGTCACTGATTTATAGCTCTGAAAGCATTATTAAATATGGACCCAATCCTTCAAGAGATTACTCACATGAAACGCCAGTTTGACTCCACTGGGGCTTAGGGCTTGCAGAGCTAAGTTCTGTATGAGCACAGGAGCCCACTTCCACTCCACGTGAAAGGCAGCCTGGTTGAGGTGGCACCTGCAAGCAATCACAGAACAGCTTTGGGGACAGAGAACCGGGAGTTTATCAGCTAAGAGACAACAAGGGAGTTGAGGCTTCTCTCGGCCAAAGCCAGGCAGAACAGCGTGAAACGTGGAGCTCAAGTGAACACTTCTCCCCCGGGCCTGTGAGACACTATAGGGGGACCTGAATGGCCACAAGCAGCCAGCCCTTCGGCTGCCTGCGCCACCGAAAACAGCGGGCCTCAACTCCTCGGCCCCGTGCGGGGACTTTTGAAGCCGAAGCAGGGCCCGCTGCGGCCTGCCCCTTGGCCCAGCGCTGGCTTCGGCATCTGAGGCTGCCCGTGGCCAGCCTGAGCAGCGCGCTGGGCTACTGCTGCCAGCCCTCCGCTTTCCAGCGCTGACGCCGCTGCCAGCTCTTCCCTCTGCCTGGTAGCCAGGGGGCCCTGCGCCACCTACACCAGCGGCTGCTACGCCCTACCCCCGAGCCCCTGCCTTCCTCCCTGCGGCGGGAGCCGGGCTGGGAAGGCAGGAAGCCGAGCCGCGATCGGGCACGATAAGGAGCCGAGCTGGCGGGCAGCGAGCGCTCCCGCGATCGCAACCAGCCCGACCGCCCCCTCCCGCTGCCGCCAGTCTGGCACTGCAGCCGCGTGGGGCTCGGCACCTGGGGGCTGCGCTTGCACCGTGCCGGAGATTTCGGGCTGAGATTAGGTGAGCGGCAGCAAAGCGAGTGGTGCCGGGCTGGGGCCGGGGCCGGGGCCCGGGTGTACCCTCGCTCGCTCGCTGCCGCCGCTGCTCTGCACGCGGGAGAGTTTGGAAAGTGCTCGCTGCAAGTTGACTGCGGTCGAGAAGCCGCGGGCTCCAGTCCCGCTCGCTCTTCAGAACTGCTCAGGTTCTCTCCCCTTCCTCCGCAGCAGGCTGGTCGGGGGTGGAGAGGGAGCAGGTCTGAGGCTCCCCCCGCCAAAACAAAAGGCAAGTCAGAAACTTCCCTATACAGATCCCTCTGTAGCAGCTGATTAGTGCTCTGGCACCTGTCTATCCCCATCCCGTCTTGCTTCACTCACTGGCTCGCAGGATTTGAGCTTCCCCTACGTGATTTGCAACTGCGGCCAAACCCTGACAACTGCGGGATCGGGATCGAGTATTTTAAAAGCGCTTCCTCGCCTGCTCAAGTCAATAGGAGTTCTTTGCAGTTGCTGATGTGGGAGCCTCTCACCCCCACCTTCCTTTACCCTTTGAAAGTGTTAAAAATCAAACTGTTCCTACTAGCACTGTTTGGTATGAAGAGCTTTACAAATCCCCTCTAGAAGCAGTGTCAGGAGTAGGCTTGTGTCCCTGGCGAGGGCACTAGCTAACACCATGCGCTCTGAATTTTCTCCTCTGTTGACAAAAAGCCTGGTGATACAGTCAAGTGAATCAATGACAGAGCTCCCACCGACTTCAGTGGGTTCAAGATCAGGCCCTTAAAAGACAACCCTGGTATATGGAATCTGGAGGATACAGATAATCATGCTGGACCGTTCTAGCCTTCAGCTCTGTGAATCTATGGTCATTTTCGAAACCCCATTGCCCTTAGGGACACCATGCATCCTTAATTGCTGCTGCTATTTAGTGAGGCTGAGAGGCACCCCTTTGAGAGTAGCCACAGTGAAGCCTACAGTTCATACTATCCAGATTAATAAAATGTTTTAAACATCTCAGCCTCTGTTGGGCATTCTCAGCCTGTGTTGGGCGCATATGACTAGATTGTAGAGTGCTCTTTAATTCCTGTTTAGTGCTATTATAGTAATAGTGTACTGTTTGAATCATTTGTAGTTCAGGATAAGAAAATTGAATTCTCTTTTGAAGCAGAAACTTTTTTACTTGTATAGACTCTTCATAAAAGATTACTTACTATAGCTACAATTTTACAGCTCTACAACTCTGATCCAGTAAACATACAGAACAGAATAACATCTCTGAAATGATCATTAGACCTAGAAAATACAGGTTGAATCTCTCTAGTCCACACACAATTGACATGTTGTTCAGCATTGTCTTTGGACAGCAAAAGGAAATTCAGACCAATGGTAAAGCTACAGTGTGATGAGTATAGACTAGGGATGTTAAATATTGGTCAATTGAATAGTCGATTAACCTCATGAATTTTTATTGGTTAGTCAACTATTCTATAGTCTCAGGTGAGCTCCTATCTGGGGTTAGGGGTCTCAGTTCCCAGACCCAGCACGAGCCGGAATTGAGCCGGGCTGCTTGACCACCTGGCTCCTAGTACACTTTAAATGCAGAGCTGCAGCGGGGGTAGGTCCAGGATCCAATGTGAGCCGGGAGTGAGCTAGGCTGCTGGCCAACCTGCTAAAAAATGTATTGGCAGGGAGACAGTGAGGAGGGAAAGAGAAACGTGTAGTCTATAGCATTAACCTATAAGCTTTTGCTTATTGGTTAATCGACTATACTATCGCATCCCTAGTATTGACAGTGCAGCATGGTAATTTAAAGTTCTGACGGTCCATCTTGTTGACCTGATTTAAAATTTAGCATAGCATTATAATTGAAATATGCTTGGTACACTTTACGCCAGCAAAAGATCTCAGCCATTACCTTTTTTATGATTCTGCATGAGGGAAGGCCTTTTCTCTGGAAAAAGGAGGGTGTTACAAGTCAGGATTAAGATGTGTTGTTTGTGCAATTCTGGTAAGCTTTCACAGTATTTACCTATACTCTGGAAATCTAATCATCTCTTCTTACTATATATTTGAGAGAGTTTGTCTGTGAGTGAGTGAGTCTGTTTGTTCAAGAACTCCTCCAAAACCAGGGGTGGGTAAAAGGGCCTCTGTGGGCTGGATCTGGCCTGCCAAGCGGGTTGATCTGGCCCATGGACACCCAGCTGCTCCCTTGGCCCCCAGGCCAATTAAGGCCTGGGAGGAGGAGGGAAGTGCACGAAGTTTCCTCTGCCCTGCCAGGAGCAAGCAGTGCTTTGAAACACCGCAGACTCCTGGCAGGGTGGGAGGAGTCTTCATGTGCTCCCCTGCCCCCAGGCCCTGATTGGCCTAGGGGTGGGGGAGCATGGGAAGTCTCTTCCCACTGCCAGGGGCATGGGTGCCTAGTGGGAAGGGAGGGGCAAAGGGGTTCCCCCACCGCCAGACCAATCATGGTCTGTGGGTGGGGAAGCCTGAAGCATCCTGGCCCTGCCCATTCTGGTGCAGCCCAGGGTCACTTCAAAAAATTATTGCCCACCCCTGTCCTAAACAGTAAGAGCTAGGAGCACCAAATTTGGTGTGTAGCTTCCTCTGATCATAACTTAAACCATGGTAAGGATTTGGTTGTGCCAGGATAATGGGATGTGCCTAGAATGTGGGAGGGCTCTGCTAGCAAGGGCAGTTATACCCTATAATGACCACAGATGGCAGCAAGGGTCCAGAGATGAGGCCTGGGACAACTATAACCCCATTGGGGCAACAGAGGGCAGAAGTGGAGAAAGGGACAGCTATCTACTATATATTTGAGAGAGTTTGTGTGTCTCCATCTGTCTGTCTCCCATACATCCCTCCCCCAGGTCGTGCACACTGCAGCTGTAGCAGCCATGGACAGACGCTTCTCTCTTTGCCCCAAGCTACTGAGGAACAAGAGGGGTGGGGTTGTTCACTCTGCCAGCCCCACCATACAACAATGATTTATATGAAGAAAAACAAAAAATAGTTGATTTAAGGACCTGAGGTACATCAGGTAAATCTAGTATTATGTATTTGGATAACTTCCCACTCGTGTTAATATTGGTCTGTACTAGAGAGCTTGGAGAGCAAGGAAGTTCAGTGGTTGAAACATTTGACTTCCTGCCCCTTGCTTCCTTGGTCAAGGTGCTTCAGTCGTTAAGGATGCAAGGTACACAGATCAGGGCCCTCCCACACCACTAGATCCAAAGTACAGACCCTGCCTGAGTCAACCCCTAACAATATGACCATGTAGCAGAAGTGTATTTCCACTGCTTTGGGCTGTTTCCTATTGCTTTCCCTCCAGTTTGGGGAATGGCCCTTTTAATCCAAGTCTCCAAATCTTTGTCTCTAGTAGTACCCCCTCATGGACTTTGGCCAGCATCCTACTGCAGTCCCAGGTCCTTTTGAGTGGAGCAGCCATAAATTTGGTGGATCCAGCATGCCACAGGTTGTTGTGCTTTGGTCACCCAGCTATCTCTTAGGCCAGGTCTCCTTAAATCTTTTCCACTGTCATCTTTGAACAGAGATAGAGTATTTATTTCTTGGCAGCTGGCCTGCCTGGCAGGCTAGTGACCCTTCCCATCAAGTAGGAAGGCTGCTACATCCTACCTCTTCACCATTCAGCCCCAAATTCTGCCATAGTCTATCCTTTCTTCCCCCTCCAGTCCTGGTATTGGTAGTAGGAATAATAGGAGGAGCTCCATGAATCCAAAGGCTCTTTAATATCTTCCATAATGATGGATTATTTCTGCACTTGATCACACAGTCTTCCATACATATAAAGAGAACAGTAGATTCCCTAAGCATAATTCTAGGCACTAAAATCATGCTCTCCACTGTTTGTAATACAATTCACCAGTTTAAGAACATAATTTAAATGATGTATATTTTTCTGCAGCCTTCCATTCATCTTTTCTGATCTACCAGAGTGTCCTGTGCAGAAATAAGCAAGTATATTTTGTTCTTTATTGGCAAGTGAATAGGAAAGAGACATTTCAGCAGCCCAAGATGTATAGCGTAGAAAGCCAATAATAATTCACTGGATGGACTAACAGTGCAACACTGGTTTAGTAGAGCATGTGTGATTGCCCTGGATTAGTTCTCCAGTGTATTTATCCCACAGCAACTGTTGTATTCTATGTCTGTTTCTCACCATATCTGTGGTGAATTCATCATGGCTATCGCATGATGCAAGGGAGCAGTTCCCTAAGCAATCAGTGTAGTTTCTTTGACCATAAGAATTATACAGCCTTGTACTCCAAAAAGCAAGTACTTGAGTTATTTGAGACTGTAACACACAGGCTGGCCAGATCTCCCCCTTCCAAGATAGGTGGCAACCAGAGCTAGCTTTAGGATTCTAGAGGTCTCTAGTGAAGCAACGGTTGGGTGACATGGAAAAGCCTTTTTTTTTTGTAAGCATCTTGGCCCTCAAAAATGTCATCTACTCTCTTCCTCCCTCAACAAATCCCTGGCTACGTCTAGACTGGCATGATTTTGCGGAAATACTTTTAACGGA
>CM057848.1:23967824-23994194 GCA_030068395.1 Apalone spinifera
CAGAGTAGAGTAGAAGAATGACTTATCGTGTCTTGCTCACAACACATCTGTTAATAGGTTCGTTGGACATAGGTTGGTTTCAAATTGATTCTCTATATTTTCTGTATAATAGTACAAATCCCTTGAGATATCTAGCCCTACCATTCCCAGGCTTCCCTCGAAATATTGTACTCCATACTGCATTTCTCAGTTTATGGGTGTTTGGTGGCTTCATTTGGAAAGATGGGCCCAAATCAAAATTCTGGATTTGAACATCCCTGAATTTTGGGAAAGATCCAGACTTTGTAGCTCATCCTTATCCTTGTGGATCTAAAGCAGAACTCCACAAACCAATGCCCCCCACACTCTGAAAAGGTTTCACATTGAGATTTGAAGGTTGTGTCATGGGTCATCTTTAATTTTCCTTGGGGTCTGTAAATAAATAGAATTGGGAGCACTACATGTGCTTTTCTAGTTAGGTTTTTTAATACAGTTGTGATTTTATATTTGTTTTTCTTATTTTGAGGTGTTTCCAATTCATTGCAATCTTGAGCATGAATATTTTCTATATTTTTTTAATCCATTTAGTTTACACAACCGGGAATGGAACTGATCTAGTATGTGTGAAAATATTTTTCATGAAGTAATCCTTAAGGCTATCTAGCATGAACCTACTTCTAGGCAAAGACAGCTAGGGAAGCAAACTGTTCATTTTCCATAATATGACCTGTAAAATTATTCCATCTTTGTGCTTCTCTCAACTTTACTAATCACACAATCTACTTTCAATAGGTTGTTTTGATCTTTTGGCCAATCACTGGATTTACCAGTGTCCTGTCTCTCTATCTGTTAACAAAAAATAGTTTTGAGACAACCAAAACACTTCTATCAAGTAGAAAAGAAATTTTAAAAAGTTTTAATCAATCTGAAATTATTCTTAACTCAAATTAGAATTAAATGTTTTGAATCAACATGGACACCTTTTTCCACTGATTTTTTTGTTTTGTGTATCATTATTTATTCAGCTTGAAGTGTAAGTTCATCAGGGCAGGGGCTGTTTTGATTTATGTTTTGTACATTGTACATGGGTAAAAGTGGTCAGCTAAGTACCATAATGGGACAGGGCACACAATTTGTAAAATAGGCTCTAGGACTGATGACTCAAGGGCTTGGTTATGGAATACAGAACCTATTCCTACTAGGCTGCCAGTTCAAATCCAGTCCTGCTAGGCAGATATTACCATAGCAGCAGTTTAGAGCCTTATGAGAAAGGAGCTTTTTAACTCAATCCAGTTTGCAATGGATGTTCCTATTGCATAACCACCATATTTAATGCAACTAACTGACGTTTGTTTGCCATTTCACTAGACTGACGTGGGATGGGAACTGATGAACCCTTTCACCCTTAAATGTGTTCTTTCCAGCCAGAAGCAGAGGACACTGTGAAGGAAGTGTGTGCTGTTACACATGCTATTTGTATATTTTTTTAACACTGGAGTTATCATCACAGGGGTGAAACAATTCAAACCCCTCCATAGGAGATTTTTTTTCTTTAGCTGCTGAAGAGATTTTATGTCACCATAATGATCAGATTGTATCCATCATAAAGTAGGAGTGGAATCAGAGTATTAAATGTGATGGGGTGGACAAATGTAGCAAAACAACAGAAGTTGTCAATGAAATATCTTCAGATGAAATATTTGGAAAGATTATAAAGAGTTATGTAACATCTAATATTTTAGCAGGTTAAAAAGATTGGAAATATTTATCTTACACTAGTATGATAGGTTTTATTTTAAAATACAGGTTGTACCTCCCTTAACCTGGACTTCCTGGTCTGGCATGGACCATGGATCTTCCTGCACCACAGAGCCCAGGAAGAAGGAGGTCTGGCAGAAGGGGCAGGAGTATTGTAAGGGGCACTGGTAACTCAGCTGGGAGCCCAAAGTGTGTGTGGGGGAGGAGGATGGATGGATGGATGTCATGGCAGGGAGTTCTGGTCCCAGCAGAGCTCCCTGGCTGGGGAGCTCCAAATGCAGCAGCAGCCAGGAAGCTCTGGCCCCAGCCCCAGCTGCAGAGTTCCATCCACATCCTAGCTCCAAAGGCCAGGGAACTCCAGCCCTATCAACAGCCAGAGAGTTCTGGCCTGGGCTGCGGAGATCTGGCCCCATCCCTCCACCCTGGCCGCAGAGCCAGGCAGCTGTGGAGCTCTGGCTGTGGCTCCCCGGCCCTGGCAGCAGTGGGGCCGGGGAGAGCTCCAGGGGGCTGAGGCAGCAATGAGGGCAGGCTGGAGCCCTAGCCAGTGGTAGCATGGCCATGAGAGGAGGGACTGTCCCAGGAAATCCCCTCATTGGGGTCAGTCGGGTCCCCAGAGCGCTGGACCAGCGCGGTCCAACCTGTATAAAAAATGTATTGAAGTATTTAAATGGCAAGTCAAATGTAAACCTTCCCATGCTCTGACATTTCAAAAATATCATTTGGAGTCACCTGTCATTTTTACCTAATAGAGTTGTTCACATTAGATTATTAATGGTAAGGCTCAAATGCAGAAATCACAGTGGATTTGTAATTTTTAATTCTTTTCTCTTTAATTTCCAGAATATCATTCTGCCCCCAACTGGTTACATCGTTGCCATAGGAGGCTGAAAGGGAGAGAATATTGAACCTCTGAACTCTGCTGGTCCTCAGATGTAGCTTATAATGTGCATGCAAAGTATCAAAAGCTGTACAGTGCAACATATGTGCTAACGCCATTCTCAGTTCTTATGCAAGTATATACTGCACCTGCTTCATTATTGTACTAATAGCAAAAGAATGAAATAGTTGTCAGAAAACAGAGCTCATTGACTTTTGCTATGGTGCATTACAAAAAATGAGCTACAGATCATCAATCCTACTGTAATTTTTGTCCTGTATCAGATAAACTGAAAAATGGAAAATTAATAACGATTCTTGTTGTGAGACTCCAGAAAGTTGCACACATCAGTTAGGTAGGATTTCTTCATGCATGCTTATCTATCTGTTTATTGCTCTTTGTCATTAGAGAATTTTAGTCTATATTCCTGCAAATGGCATCTAATGATCTACATGACTTTTACTTTCTTTTTCAGGTATAATTCCACCACATTCCTTGTCTCTTTGGGCATGTCTACACAGCAGAACCAAAGTCGAACTAAGATATGCAACTTCAGCTATGTCAATTGCATAGCTGAAGTCGAAATAGCTTAATTCGGCTTTTGGTACTGCCTACACAGCAGGAAGTCAAAGGAAGAACACTCTTCCTTCGATTTCCCTTACTCCTCATAAAACGAGGGTTATAGGAGTTGGAGTAAGAAGTCCGCTATCTCGACACTATTTTGAAATAATGGCTTACTGTGTAGATGTGCATTTTGTAATTTTGAAATAACGTCAGTGATTACAAAATAATGCTACTGTGTAGACATGCCCGTAGAGAGAAAAGAGTGGAAAGCAAAAGAGAATGTAAAAGGTAGAAAAGGAGAAAGAGAAAATATTTATCTTCAGAGTCAAAAACTTTCACCCATAGGCTTCTCCCCAGCCTCTCCTATCATTACTTGCCTTCTGATTCAGCAGAATAGATTAAGATATCTTCGAGTCCATTTAACTTACTTTCTAGTCCGTGTATTACTTTTTCATCTGAAGCTGCTTCTGTGACATCATCAATCCACTCCCTCTTTAACAGCCCTGATGCATCCTTTCAGTTTCTCAATTTGTTCTTTGACATCACCAGACTAAAGGGAACAATGTCAGGTAGAGTATGCCCAAAATTTAGACTTTTTGCATGAATGTATATGGTTTAAAGAAATTTAATACAAATGTAAATGTTTTGTTTTATTTCCATCTAAACTTTCAGTTAACACTTAATAAAATAAACAGGAAAAGGGGAATTAAAAACCAAGGAATTTCACTGTCCAAGCGGCAATCCAAAGCACAAATAAACCACTTTCTCCCCACATCCTCTAGTAATGATGTTCTATGGGACACAATCTACCAAGCACAGCTATCCAGAGCTACACCAGATTCTTATCTGCAGCCCTGAGCATGGGTCATCTCAAAACCGTGCAGTCTCCCATGATGTGTGCTGGAACTGAGGGAGCAAGACTGGGAATGTTGCAATCCCACAAAACACTATGGGAGCATAAACTTGTGAATATACATTGTAAAAAAGATAAAGCTTCAGGGTCTAGCAGAGGAGTTGCTGGGATGTACTGCTTCAGCATTGGGATGAGGATCATTCACCACTATGGAAGTATATCAGCAGTGTAGATTTGGGAAGGAACAGGCTTACCAGGAGCATAGTACTGTCAAAGGATGCATTAGACACACCAGGTCATCTCCAATAGCAAGCAAGCTCAGCAAGCTCATTGAGGATGACTGAGAAGAAGATGAACAGAACTAGCTTTCCCTCAAGACACTACTCTCGGAAGCAGGGAGGAACAGGCCTACCAGGCCACAGCATGAGATGGCTGTTTGGAAAGTGAGTCCAGCAGATCACAGAAAGCTACTTCCCAGAGAAACAACAACAAGTAGGAGGTTCTAGTGTTGTTTCAGAGACGATGATTTGGAAGTCTGATGAGATAGGAGGGAAGATACCCTCTGTATTCAGCTAATTCCCTTAAGAACCTTAATTTCTATGGTGGTGTGGTGGGCTCACCAGCCCCGCCCCCTTCTCCCCATGGTCTGGTTCCTTTAAATGCAGGCCCAGAGGCCTAATCCTTTACATGCAGGCCCCATGGCCTAGTCCTTAAAATTGGATCCCCTTGTCATCCGGGATCTGAGCGGAAGGGGTAGGGGGGCCCAGGCCCTCCCTCTCCACCGGGCCCCAACCCAGGGCCCTATCAGTGGCAGGTGGTTCCCACCACTGGCTCAGCGGGGAGTTCTCCCCGAAACTTGCTGAGTCTGCTGGGTCCTTCTCTGGCCCCCGCCCTGGGTTGCTTCCTACCCCCTCACCCTGTCCGACGATAGTCCCACCTGTGGATGCGGATCCGGCAACAGCTGCGACGTCGGCCGGTGTGGCTTGGGAGACAGCAGGGGCCTGGGCAGCAACGGCTTCTCGGGAAGCTGCATAGTGCAGCCGGCGTTGTGGTCTGGCTCGTCTCGGTGACAACAGTGGCAGGGGTAACTGGTCCAGCACCTCTTGGTCCAGCTGCAGCGGCTGTGGTTCTGATGTCTGGAGAGGAGCCCCAACTGAACAGCCCGGCAGCCTTTTATACCAGGGCAGCATTGCGAGCATGCCCAGCAGGGCTGCGGAGGAGGGGTGTATTCTACCCAATAGGTGGGCTCTCCGCCCCCATGTTCAGTGCAGGGCTGGCCAGCCCAGTCACAGGGGGTTACCTAAACCATACATCTGTTTCTTTTCAAATTTGCTTTTCATTAGTTTTAAAGTTTAAACTTCACTTAGCCACTCACCTTGCAACTCTGGTTTGGATTTTCCATTTTCAAAAACCACACCCCAATGTGTGTACATTATTTCTTATATATTACAGCAGCTGGGATTCCTTTGTTTTCCTCCTCCTTTTACTCATCCCACAGCTGTGGTTATAACACATTCCCAGTGAGATGAGGGCTGCATATGGTAGTCCCTTTTCCATTGTCCTATTTAAGGTGTTTTTTCACTGTGCTGCTGATCAGAAGAGGACACCTGGTGAAAGTCTGAGCTCAAGCCAAAGACACTAAGAACAATTCTCTTTTGAAAAACAGCCAATCTGTGGACTACTGTGTCTGAAGAGAAGAAAAAAAAAAAAAGGTAAAACCAGATACTTCCAATCTGACATTGGAGAGTGAACTGACGAGGATCCAATACAAATGTGTTCTCCATTACATATTAGCGAGCATGCTGTGACTATTTTCCATAGAGACAAATTCTCTGCTGGTGTAAATGGGCACAGTGCCAGTGAACTGCACCCATATGTACACCAGCCGAGGATTTGGGCCATAGTATGTTCCAAAATTACTGTACTTGGTACTCACAGAGATCACAAACCCACAGAGGCCACTAAATAGCTAAAAAGAAGAAGAGAGAATGGTGCAAAGAATAATTTGACACATTTCCAGTTCTGATTTATTTTTTCTGTGTAACCTTTTCAATGAAAGAAGTGAAAAGAATTATGATTGTAAAAGCTTTGATTCTATATTTGACTTTCGCAGGTTTCCTTGACCCCAGCAGAATTCTTTTCAAAATCCATCATGATTTGCAGCCAAACCTAAATCAAGTCCACGTGAGGCGAGTGGAAAAATCCCGTCTCCATCTTGTTGTCTTGAATGCCCTATGGTTGCATAACAACAAAATGCCTTTGTTCTTAATACTAAAGTATGCATCAAAAATCAAAGAAGCAAGAAAAAAAAAGGAATGTTCCAAGCTATTACTGTAACAATCCAATTACAATGCCTATCAAACTTAACTTCACAGGTTATAGCTCCTAATTGCCTGACAAAAATTGACACTTCAGTCGCAACAGCATAATATAATCAGAGTCCAAATTAAATTTGATCGTGGGCAGAAAACGATGCTATCATTCGGCGGCATGGAAACAGGAGATCAACTAGCATGATATCAAGGATCAGAAATGAAAATTATTCATTAATGGCAATGGTTTCCTGATAATGGAAATGACACAGTTCAGACGGCTTCGTAAAAACACTATTAATTAAAAAGATGATAGACCTAACAAGGCATAGAAACCGGTGGAACCTTTTTTGCTGTGCTTGTTAAGGTGAAGGATGACAATGTTTAAGAACAGAAGTTTATGCACTTTTGTGAAAAGTATTCCGCTGATTCTGTAGCAAGTTTACTGGTTCTTGCTTAGTGAAGCATCTTTCTCCAGGGTACTATGTTACAGGGATATAAAAAGTGGCTAAGGCCATAATATGGCATTGTAATAAGCATGAACTAGTACTGGCTATAAAATAGAAGGGTCCAATTCATAAAAAAATGCACATGGGATTTTTGCATACTCCCAAGGAAAAAAATGCAGAGAAAACTGTTTTATTTTCCTGTGCAAGCAGCTGTGCCCTCCAGAGGCACAGTAGCAACCCAGTGACCCTCCTTTGAACAGTAAAGCTTTACTTGTTCATCTAAAAGAAAGGCAAATGTCCAAAACACAGTTCTAACATTTATAGCATGCCATGGTATAGCCTATGTGATCTGTGGATCACAGTAGCTATGCTCCTGACTTACCAGTCATTGAAGCCAATGGGCATGTCACCACTGATTTCACTGGGTGTAGAATTAAGCACAAGTTGCCCAGTCTAGCAAGATGGCGGGCTTGCTTGGCTACCATTGAAGTCACAGGCAGATTAAGGTGCTCTGTGCCTGCAAAGAGACATTCACCATTCCATTAAGCTGTGCACATCAGCAGTGGACAAATCCCTGTGGTGTGGTGAGATAAACTAATGTTATCATGAAGTTTAGACATTTATTTTCTAAACTCATTTTCTGCAGTATGTTTCTTTGCCTTTGTGAATTTAAAAGAAAAGACAAACACCTGAGGAGAACAGAAGTCTGCATTGTATTGTTCAAGGCTGTGTGTCCTCTGTGCTATGATGTTGTTACCATTGAGAGAATCACAGAGTGCAGGACTATAGGGTCTTGAGTTCTTCCTGCCAGGCCAAGCATTCCCCCCAGGAACAGCAAAAGGAGATTATTATTCCATTTCAGGATTCACAAATCCAGTTACTGCAATGGATTTCAGAGAGCTAGCTCTACTGCGTATGCCCCTATGTGCCTCATCACCATTGAAATACACATCACACATTTTAAAATACCTTGAATCCCAAATTGGAATAATAATCTTCTTTTCCCCTTGAAATCATTTCTTAATATGCTTCTAGTATATTACAGAGAAAAAGATAAAATAAAGAAAAGCTCAACACTAACACAGCAGAGCGAGATTTGAAGAGTATAAAGTAAACAAGGCTCTTTATTGAAAGAATTTTCATAAATCCCATGAGGGGAGATTTCAAAAGGTTCAAGATTGGACATTTTATGCAAACTTACTTTAGCATGAAGGCCTTCTCTCTCTATACAATCCTATCCCCCTCCAATGGGTTCTTTTGTAGACCTGCCCAGGCTGACAGTCCACATACCATTATCTTCACAGGAATCTGGTTTGAAGATGTACTTGCGTAAGCATCTGTAAGTGGTTGTGAGGGAAAACCCATGGTTTAGACCCTTTGAAAGTGCACTTAGAAAAAGCGCACAAATGTAGCAACTCCCTCAAAAGAGAAGAGACAAAATATAGATGCTTCCTTAGAGGGGATAAGTCAAAATGGTTTTCTTTGTCCCTGGTGTGCCCATAAAGTAGGCTTAACTAAAAAAAAACCCCTTGTGCCTTATCCCCACCCAAAAGCCACTAAGTACTCAGCTTTGACAAAAGCTTCATTGATTTGAAAATCACCACACAAACTTTTTTTGCAGAAGCACCAAGTACTTGCAAATAGGCAAATAATGGGTGTTTTTTATTTGGTGGCAAATATTTTACATAGCTCCAGTATGCAGACAGTACTTGGAGAGTAGCTGGATCTTTGACTTGCCTTTTTAAAGCAGCAGACAGTAATATCTCAATTAAATAGCTTTGTGTCAGGCTGGGATTACTGGTGGAACTGCTAGTGGTTAAGTCCCTGAGACAACTCTCCTCATCTTAACTGCCCTCTGCCAGTGGTCACTCTGGTGCAGTGCTGGTCTCTCTCCCAGTAGGTAGTGACCTGGCCCTCTGGCTAGTCACCATTGAAGTCCACTTCTTTCCAGGTTCACCGAGTCTAATAAATTACTGAATCCCTCCGCCCCCCCCCCCAGCTCTGCACCTCTAAAGGCATCACATCCTTATTTCAAGGCTTTCAATGTCATTATCCCCTGATCTCAAGGGAAGAGGAGAGGTATGCCTCCTTTGTAGTTGGATGGCATGGGAACCTTAGCTCTCCTCCACTGGGTTTTAACCTTAGGCCCTATGAGTAGCAGCAATATCAAGCACTTAGCCGCTCTGATGGTGCCTCCTTGGGCCACTCCTGCCACTTACTTTCTCAGTTGAGGACATTGTCATGGTCTCACAAACAATCAAAGAAAAGATAGAGAGTGAAAGGTTCCTCAGTCTTTACGGAAAAGCTAGTACTACCTCCTCTGGCCCGGGGTAGCTGCTTTTTGTGGATCTCCCTTCCCTGCAGCAAGAACTCCTGCTCTACCCTTCTTCAGGAGTTCTCAGGATAGGTCTGTCCCCCTATCTTACCTGCTGTTTTTCTTTAAACTCCGCTTTTATCTGGAGCAGGTTCTGCAGATGTGCGGGGTCTAAATGGTCTCAGAACTGCTCTTAATCTTTTATATTCTAGTGGAGGGTTTATAGATCCATCACAAGGGTGTCAGAGTGTCCCAAAAATCTTAACTGTACTTAGTCTCACAATGCTTCTGTGAGGTAGGGAAGTGTTTTTATCCCAAGATACAAAGGGGAAAGAGAGACAGAAAAACAAATTGTTTTGTCCATGGTCATACAAGAAGCACAGGGTGGAGCAGTGAATCAAACATAGGTTTCCCAAGTCCCAGTCTCATTATCCTAGCCACAGCATCATACTTCCTCTCCTTTCACTATGCTATCTAACTTGCACATCAACAGTTGCATCACAAGCACAATGTGCATAGTAATAGTCCCCCTTTGTTCCTGGATCTTGCTAAGGCAATGTGTTGCTTTTTAAGTCTGATGAATAAAGGCAGATGTCAGGATGTGTTGGAATTCCATATGCAGACAGCTTGGGAAGGGAAAAAGTAAAATATTAAAGGCCGAAAACAACTACCCAGCACTGGCAGCAGTGGATTCATACGACAGTAATTAAGCTACCACATGAACATACTTTGGTACTAATACACTGACCCCTGTTGAAAGGACATTTACAGAAGACTAGAATAGAAAAAAAAGTCTTATAAGATTTCCCCTCTCCCCCCCCCCCACGTGTGTCATTTCATAAAAAGAAAGCTGAATGGGGGGAGGGGAGGGAGAGAAAGCAAAAGAAGGAAGAAAAATAATCAGAGTCAAAAAGTTGGTGATAATTGGATTACATTTTTTATGGTTTATTCTGACCTATAATGTGAGCATTTTCCTGATAAGAGTGCCTCTGTACAAACACTGGAAATGGGCAGTGTTTGGCTGCAGGCTGGGAATTCAAAGCGCAAGGCTATGGATTGGATGATCTAAAACTCATTTCTTTCTCCAACATCTCTGATCACTCTGCAGCAAATTTAAACAGAGGTAAATTTGATTATTTTAAGAACGTAGAATCCAATTGACACCAGAATTACTCAGATTAATGTATTCTCAATTTATGCTGGCATGAATGAGAGAAAAAATGGGCTTTTGTGATTAAAATAGAAAAACTATCATTCTGATGCTACAAAGGGATCAACTCTCATAGGCTCTTATGCCCACATGCAATCCCATTGCCTTCAATGAGACTTCACATGGGCATAACAGTTGGGACAGGAGGTCCTTGGCAGGAGCTAACATACACTAGCTACCATTTGTACGGTTTTAAATGTGGGCTTCAGTATTTGATGCATACAGCCTATGATTCCTCACTTTTCCAGCAGTGTGCACTGGACCAGGAAATACAGGGCATTAGAAGGAAAATAAATAATGGAGTTCAGCTTAACAGGGTTGCTGGCCCATTTTCAGATCCCCCATTCTAAAACTTGCAAGAATCACCATTAGGCATTTTGCCAAGACCATTCCCTTGGTGAATGCAGGCTTATGCACCACTCAAGAGGAGTCCGTTAATGACTACAACAATCCACAGCTGTTTACAGTTTTATACTCAGTGGTGGACCAGGCAATAAGCTTGATCCGACAATGAGGCTGTTGGGCTCTCGCGGCAAGAGGAGACATCATGTCAGCTATTTGTTTGCTCATATTGCGAGTGACTAGCAGCATAGCTTGAAAGGGCTGTAGGAAGTAGGCAGAGGAGCAGGTGTGGGCTGTTGTGGGGCTATTCATGGGTCTTGAAAATGAAGGAACAAATGTATAAAGACACATTGAGAGACAGACTTAAATGCCGTGGAATTTCAGAGTTACAAGCACCATATATATGGACATTATTTGTAACTCTGAAATGTTCGTAACTCTATACAGAATCTTCAAAGGGGTAGCCGAATTAGCCTGTAACTGGAAAAACTTAAAAAACAACGAATATTCTAGCAGCAATCTGAAGAAGTGGATTGTGCCCACAAAAGCTCATGATACCATCTATTTGTTTTGTTAGATTTTAAGGTGCTGCTAGACTATTAGTTGTTTTTTAAGTTTTTCTAAACAGAATGTTATGGTTGTTCTTTCAGAAGTTTACAACTGTACATTGACTTAATACTGCTTTAAAACTTTATGGTGCAGAAGAAAAATGCTGATTTTTACCATCTTAATTTAAATAAAACAAGCCCAGAAACAGTTTTGTTAACTTGTCTAAAAACTTACTTTTCAAACTTACTTTTTTCAGTAGTGTACATTTAACACAGTACTCTACCGTATTTGCTTTTGTTTGTTTGTCTATTTGGTCTCTGCTTCTGCCTGATTGCATACTTCCAGTTCTAAATGAATGTAGTTGACTGGTCTATTGAGGGTTTGCAGCTCAGATGTTCTAGTGTAGTCCAAAAAAGTAATGAAATAAATGGGAAATTTAGAAGACTATTTAAAATTGTCTCAGGAAAGTATGGGCCTGGGATGTTCTCGGACATATAGATAAAGAGACACAGAAGTAGGGAAAAAATTCATCAGCTAATCTAGTTAAAAAAAGATTTAAGCCCTCCTGAAAGAGCATTTGGCACATGTTAATTGCTAGACAGCTTTGGAAAGAGACTAACCACACAGCAGCAACTGACAAAATAAAAAATTAGCAAAGAGTAGGGTTTTAGATTGTAAAATATGGCCTAGCAACATGCATTTGTCCCAGTTTGTTTTACTCCTAACCTATGTCTCTAGTCTCTTTTTGTTAGAGCTGAGAATTGACAGCAGGGGATGAATCACTTGTTGATTGCCTGTTCTGTTCATTCCATATGGGGCACTTGGCAGTGACCACTGTCAGAAGATAGGATAATGCGATAGATGGACCTTTGGTATGACCCAGTATGGCCATTCTTATGTACTCAGAAGGATTCCATTTATCACTAAGGATAGAATATTTTCAATCCTTTCAGTTCACATGGTTCCCAGAACTTCCACATCTGGAGCCAAGGGGTTATTACTACCTTATAGGAAGCATTAAGGACATGTCTGTGGGCAGCTGATCAAGTAATTTATTCATAAGCTATGTAGCAATAAATCAAAACAAAAAATGTAAGGGAAAAGATGACACACTGGTTTTGCAAGAAGGATATGGCCATGAAAGGGACTAAAGTATTTATTTTCTAATTCTTCAAAGAAGATATTCCACAGTAGGAAATACTTAATTGATTAAATACAAAGGGGAGTATGTTCTAAGCCCAACTGACTTTGTTGGAGTGATGATGAGACCATTTACACCAACTGATGATCTACCTCCAAAATATTTTGTCAATGTAATGGCAACCTTAATCAATCAAAGGAGAAAAAATGTCAGGAAATTCAAAAATTAAAATTCCACTTGGCCATGTAATATTTTACAAGAAACAATTAATCAAAATATAAGCATAGAAAATAATAGAGACAAATAATAAGGCTAACGGTATGTAGGAAAATGATCTTTTGTTTCCTGATTCCTAAATGTTAGCTTGGAAAAAAACCTATGGTGTGAAACAGAGAGAAGAACCACAGGTAAAAATGGAACCATACAAGAGTAGTGAGGTGATGAAGATTCTATTGAATCACTGTCTGAGAATTCAAGACACAGAACATTTTCAAAGTAGGAACCCAGCCCACATTCAGCTTTGAAAATTCCCCTTTTTATGTCAGCATCCAAAATTGAATACCCCAAATTTAATCTGCATGACTTTAAATTGCTTTCTGAAAATTCCCCTGTTCATCTCTATACTATCTATACTATACTGTACATTAGTGTTCTGGAAGAGGTAAAGACCACCAGTATCAAAGCAATGATCATCCGTCAGCAGCTTCGCTGGATTGGTCACATTGTTTGCATGCGAGACCACCGCCTCCCAAAACAGGTCTTGTTTTCTCAGCTGAAAGAAGGATACTGTAATATAGGAGGACAACGTAAGCATTATAAGGACTTGCTAAAGGATAACTTAACGAAATGCAACTTTGACGTTGACACTTGGGAGACACTTGCCCAGGATCACCCAAGATGGAGACAAGTCCTATGCAGTGGCTCCTTGCATTTTGAATTTGCCCGCCGACCAGCTGAAGAAGAGAAGAGGCACAGGAGGAAGGGGAAACTAGCCTCCTGATGTACCTGGAATCATCTGTCCTCATTGTAATAGAGCTTGTGGTTCAAGCATCAGCCTTATCAGCCACCTGAGGGTCCACAATTCCCATGGAAGATGATCATACTTGGCAACAAGTGATCACCCATCATACAGAGTATATAGTATCATCTGTATGCTTAGAAGGACCTTCAATGAACAGGATAAAGACAATCCTAAAATCATCCACATCCACATCTTCCTTCTTGTCATCGAGTGCAGTTGGATTTTGAAGGAAAGTCTTTGTATTTTACCTTCATATATTTTTCTTGGAATGACTGCCATCTAATATTGTCAGCCACCCAGAATGACAATAGTACACTGTGCTGTAAAATATTGTTTCAACTTGAACTATTATCCTAACTGCTTGTTATTTAGGAGTTATAGGGCTTTAATAAAAACAGGAGAAAAACACCATACCTAAAATGTATCATTTTTCTGGGACCAGGACTCGTGGAAAATAACTATTAGATGTCTGTACTGCTCTTTTTATTTTTTTAATCTTACATGCAGTTTCTTAAGGCTTGGAAAACTCCTTCAATATCATGTTAGATCAAAGTAAAATACATTTAGCATGAGCAGCCTCACCGTAAATACTATTAACAATCCAATTTCTGACAGAAAAAATAAATTATGAAAGTAAAAAAAAATTAAAATATGATTCAATGCAATGCTGAAGCAACAAGCCATGCCAGGGGGCTGGAAAGGGTTTTTTTTTTTTTTTTTAAATAAATGAAGTTTGGGTTTTTTTCCCTCTCACCCCATTTTATAGCCCCTTGCTTCAGCAACTCTGCTTCTGGATTTTATTCTCTATTGATACCTAAGGGATTAAACCAGCGAAGAATCTCTATTATATATATATATATATATATATATATATATATATATCTTTAGACACTCAAGGTGCCAATTTATACTCACAGACAAAACTAAAACTGCAGTCTTATCAATCTTCTGTAGACCATCCTCTTATCCAATTTTGTTACAGCAAAGTGCTAGCCATGTAAAGACTTACACACTTCTACTCCTCATTCAAACCGGCACTTATCAAGGTACAAGTAGCTACTGTAACATGTGCATTAAACTGTATCAGGGTAGAGGATGTCATGTGATCTAACAAAACCTGATGTAACAAGGCAGATGTGCCATGATTCATCAGTCAGGTGAAGAAATTCTACCACTTTAAAAAAATAAATAAATGGGTAATTCCCCACAATTCAGATATTAGGCTTCAATCCATAGGAGTCTGCTGCTATCTGCAGGTAAAATATTCTACTACTGAGGAAAAAAACTGAAAATAAAGCCAAGCAATTAGCTTTCAGTCTTAATTTTGCTTTCTGCAAGATGAATGGAGATGGAGATTCCTCAGAAAGGGTGTAAAATATCTTACCTTCATACTTGTGCTACAAATTATAATATATAATTCCAAACTCAAAGTGCAATTCATTGTGGAACTGGTATCAGGGCCAGCCAGGAACAGAGGGCAGACTCAGTCCCAAGCCAAAGCCAGGAAAGACTTCATGCAATTAACTGTAAATGCCACTGCAAAAGCATCAAATTAGTGGGCATAAGAACAATCTGACTATTCCCTCTCCTGTTTTACTCCCAACATGCTTCTCTCCAGCCCTGGAATGCCTCCTGGACTGGAATCTCCTGCTGTGGGTTGGGACACAGAGCTGGTTCTGCGGGTGCTAGGATTATTCCTCAGGGAAATGGACACTGTGCCCCCACAGCAAATGTAAAAGAGCCACAGGCCAACTGTGGTTTGGACCTTCAGAGTCTCTGTTGTGAAGGTTTCTGAGAACACAGTAACCCAAGTGTCATTTGAGCAAGTTTTGAAAGGACATGGTTCAGCCAAGAGCCATCTGTAGCCAAAACCCACAGTTCATAGTTATGTCATTTCATGGAATGTCAAAGAACACATGGAGCTTTACTGGTCACTAAAAGATTCCTAGGAAGGATTCACTTAGTTCCCCAAGAACACTGCAATGGCATGCTCGGTGTCTTCTCCATTTTAGGTAGGAAATGAATATTACAATTGTTCTGAATGAAATGAGGCGGGTTTGACTATTGTTCTGTCTAAAAGGAGATAGATTTGAGTGATTAAACATGCTTAATCATGCAGGCTCTTATCTGAGGAGCCATTACAAGAGATACGGGGAACAGGAAATGGCATCTCCTCCTGCATCGCCTCAATGCTTAGAGGTTAATCAAACAGTTTTGCAGTGCTAGGTTGCAGCTCTGAAAGCCCCACCTTGATATTAAATACACCTCTCTGGAAAGCTAATCAAAACAAAAAATGAGCAACATCAAAAAGAAATGTTGGAAAGTGGGGGAAAGTTTAAGTACAGCCTCACTTACACAATTACAAAAATCCAGCAGTTTTGTTTAGAAAGAAAGGTTTGAATGTGAGCTGATTCGGGCATGTCTAAAGATGAAGGATTATTAAATTGCTAGCACTAGAAAACCAGATTTTAACCCTTAAAATGTAGTTGAAACGTGGGGAGTAGCTAATTACCATTGTTTATATGAAGCCACCAAGGAAACATCTACATTGCAATGAAACATCTGCAGCTGACTCATGTCAACTAACTCAAGCTTCCAGGGCTCAGGCTTGGCTGTTTAATAGTGCTATAGCAGATCAGGCTTGTCTTGACACTGGGGCTTTGGGACCCCAGCCTGAGCCCCACAAGCCCAACTCAGCTGACCCATGTCTGTTCTAGCCCAGCCATGCATCTTTTATTCCAGCATAGATGTACCGCAAAGGAAGACTGCTGCAGAGGACCGAGTCTGTGGCTGCTAGCAGGATCTGGGTTGTGGCCCTGACCTGCAATGAACCCTTCTCTGCCTCAATTTGGGGTTTAAACGAGGCTTTTTCCTCCAGCAAAATAATGTCCCGTTGCTATTGCCATCAGTAATTTAACCCCCATAACCCCTAGTGTAAATGAGGCTCCAAAAAGCTGCTGGAGTTATAAGTGCTATGTTGACCAATCTTTCTCAGATCAGATCTACCCAAAGCTGTGCTTAAAATATACATGGCCACTAGATCATGTTGCCTATTCTTGGAAACCCACAGTTCCTATTACCAGTGAAGTGGAAGCAATGGAAACAAGAGTGGGAAAGTTTGGGGAATAAACCTGGCATAGACAAGGACTCTGTGTAAAAGCTGCCTTGCTTTGCCACCAGGTCTTACTGTCTCAACTCATTAAGCAGACAGAAAAGCTATGGGCTGAGAACATCCTGGCATGGAGCCTATTAAGTAGGCTGACTACTAAGCACAGAGGAGTGCAGACAGAGAGGCTGGCTGCCCCATCTAAGGGTAAGGGAGTATCCTCAAATGACCATAGTTGAAGCCAGGATAGGGCTATGAAAGTAGTAGAAGGCTCATCTTGGAGAGGAAAAGAACTGGTTGAAAATAGCACGAGACAGATATTGCAAACATGGGGCTGAGGCCTCAGGATGGCCAGGAAAAGTATACCCACCATTAGTTTCACACAGGGACACTATGACGGTGATCATGGTTAAAGCCAGGATTACCATCAACATTGTTCTTGTTCCAGTTAGTTGACAACAACAGTAAAAGCATCATACAACCACTCCTTTAGTCTAGAAGATTCATGCCTTCTGAGGTGGCAGTGTGGATTATGGTGCTGTGGGATGGTGGAGTGCTGTGCTCTTGGTGTACCCATCAGTCTGATCTCAAGCATGGATAAAACTCCAGCCAAGCTAAGGAAATAGTTCTAGATGCATATGCAATGCCTGATGTCGGGAAAGCACCATCTCATCATTTATCCACAGGAAAGGCATCATTTCATTGGCTCTTAGAAATAGTAAAAAATTCATTGGCTCTTTCTCCATTTGAGCGTTAGTGCATGAAACAAATGGCTGTACAACATATAGGGTTAGCAGAGCCAATGAATGCTGTCTTCTGGAAATGAGTCTGGAGGTTATTCCCATTAAACCGACTGTACTACAGAAACTGCTACACACTGTATTTTTAGTATTTCTATGAGGCTGTCCTTTTAGCCTTCCTTAGAGAGTAGTTACAATTCAATGTAGCATTTATCTCCCACCTCAATTACTCCCTAATATCCAAGTCATTGTTTTCCAGCCCAACTAAGCGCAGCTGCTAAAATTACTTTCTTTGCTCCATCATGCCACTCCAACTCTACAGTTCCACTTCTCCACTGGCTCAGCACATCAAGTTTATCCTCACCGTTAAGGCCTTACATAATTCTGTCCCCTCCCAAAATGTGCTAGGCATAGCCCTCTGCCCCAAAGAGCCTACTATTGAAAAGACAGAGCAGAGGACAGGGATTCAGCATACAAGATACAAACGAGACAATGATGAACACATCTTGTCAGATCTATGTTTTCAGAATGAATAACACAACCCACCTGAACATTCTCTCTCTTCTATCTGTACAGATGAGCAGCTTTCTTTCACAACTGCTAAAAGGCCACAGAGGCCTAACCACTCTTTTCATAGCCCTTTCCCTACTAATGCCTCTTCCTATGCAGTCTGCTCTATCTGGGTCCCTCTTTTGCAAGTTATCTAGTGTTTCTGCCCTCTGGGGGCCTGAATTTCCCTTGCCAGGCCCCTGAAGCAAGCATTTGCACCCATGCGGGATGAATACAAAACACTTCTGTACTAGAATGGTCATGTCTCACATGCACTTTGCCTGGGTGTGACCAAGTACAAAAGGAGCAAAGAAGTGGAACATTATTCTCTCTGACTTCAGATCCCATTTCTCATGCAGTCTATATCAGTTCTACATGGATTCAAAGATTCCAAGGCCAGAAGGGCCTTTGTGATCATCTAATCTGACCTCTATAGAACTTCCCCCCAAAATTCTTTGAGCAGACTTTTAGGGCAGAAAAAAACAGCCAATCTCAATTTAAAAATTGTCAGTGGGGAGACTCCACCATGACCCTTGATAAATTGTTCCAATCATTAATTACTCAAAGAGTTATTTTTTATTTTACTACAGAAGGCCAGGCAAAAAAACCCAAACAAACCCCTGTGTACTGACTGGCCTGTTATACTGTGACTTGCTATGCATCTCGTGCACTGTCTATGCTTGTGTTTTTCTTTGTCTTCTTAGATCACAGTCTCATTGTAGGCAGAGCTAAGGTGTCCTTTTTATTCTGAGGACATTGTTAGTGCTCCACAATTGAATAATAAATAATAAATAATAATAATAAAAGATAAGGAAATAGCAATAAACAGTTTAAATACTCTCATTCATGTTTCCTATATGAATCCTATTTGCTAACCTGTTCTGAGAGAATTACTAAATTCTGAAACAGAGCACAAATGAACTGCAAAGAAGCTGCAACAAAAACAGGCAGTTAAATATATCTCTTATTGTAACAGAAAGTGGTCACACTACAACTTTACAGTTGACTCATGTAACTGAGTACAATTGCATTTGGCAGCATCTCATTTATTCCAGTTATCTCCTCAAAGCTAAAACAGTCAATGAGAAAGTGAGCTCGATTCTGGGCCTTTGTGGGAGTAAACAGAATTCTTTACTAAGCTGCAATCAGTTACATCCCTACAGAATGCCATGGGATATACAAAAATAAGAGAAAAATCTGGCTTGCAGAATCTGTGTGAGAAGGAAACAACTCATGTTGTCTCTATGCGCTTAGGTTGAGTCTGTGGCATGTAGTAAATACATCATTTAGTAAATACATCATTTTGTTTGTAAACTCCACACATTTGATCTGAAATCGACAAAACCCAGTTCACTTTTTGCAATAGCACCAGATTTTAAGGGTGATCGTGGTACAGAAGTCTCAAATGTCTTTCCTTTCAAGAGTTTTACAGGCGAAGCTGTGATAGTCTGTATTTGAAGAAGTGGGATGTACCCCCGAAAGCTCATGATACCATCTATATGTTTTGTTAGTCTTTAAGGTGCTGCAGGACTATTCATTGCTTTTTAAGTTTTTCTTTTTAAGGCACATCACTTGTTTCAATAGTAGCTGAACCAAGTGAAACCGGACGGGACCAAGTCAGTCTGCCACTGGCATTGTGTGATGCTGGACAGTGCTTGTGCTACAATAAAAAGAGTTAAAACACTTTATATACAGTATATACTGTATATAAATAACCAGGGCTTGACAAATCAGTGTATCTACTCGCCTGTGACAATTAGATTTCAGCCGGTCGCCCCGTTCACCAGCGGCACGCAGTGTGGGGCTGGCGAGTGGATTTCGCCGCAGTTTGTCAAGCCCTGTATATAACACCAGTTTATAGTACCTCCTGATAGTCCAGCATATCTGATAATCTGGCACCACCTAGGTCCCAAAGGTTCCGGATTATCGGAAGTCTTCTGTACTTATATTTTACCAAAATCATCTGTGTCTTATTATTGAAAATTACTTGCATCAGAAATAAATCATCAAAGTGAGGATCTATAAGAGATACTTGCAAGAAAGCAGTGAATCCCACAGCAATCTTAATTTCCTGGAAGAATAATTTGTAATGCTTGTCATTTTGCGAGTTTGTCCCACATTGCATTTTCCAGCTGGGCCTTGGTAGGTAGAGAGGTATGTTCTTGAGTTTTGCTAGGAAACTGTGACCTATGTTATCACAGTGGCAATGTGTGGAAAGTAAATGCATATTTATTCACTGAGCAAATGGGAAATATCCCATTTAGATCACGTTACCCAATATTTTCTGTTGCACACAATATTTGAAACATATGTTTGATTGTCAGGGTTTCTGTCAGAAGGCTGTGCAGGTTAGAAGAGGAATCTGACTGACAATTCCACCACAGATGCGTTAATTAATGTGGTGGCAGTTTGAAATGCTGGCAGGCAGCCAATTAGAATTATGTCTGTTTGCTTTTGGTACAGGTGTGAAATGAGTGACAATTGATTTCAGACAGTGGGGTCCTACTTTCACCCTCCCTGAACCTTAAGCAATGGGAGGAACTAAAATAAAATACTTCATTATGAAATAAAAAGTATGTAAAATTAGGGTCAACTTGGAAATTTCTGGGAACATCTAACAGTTATGGAGACCTGAGCACCTCAGCTGGAAGGATGACTGATCATGGAGATTCCTGAGAAAGAAAGTGAACATAACCAGTATGTATGACCATAGGTGTTTCCCACAGAAACTGCTAGGAGTAAACTGTATGCATGGTTTCACTAATGGCACTTGGCAAGGAACTGGTGGAAAGATTTAATGGCTTAAAACTGACCCTCAACCTGGTAAAAGGAGAAAAGATCAGGGAGCTGGCTCCCAAATAAAGCATTTCAGAAATAGCCGGAGTAGCAGCCTAGTCACAATGTTTTTAAGTATTGCTCTGGGTATTTGGGTCAACCATTCTGCCCCTCTAACTCTCTTTGTTATCATTCTCCCCTCATAGCTCCTGGGATCAGCCGACATATTGTTGTTGTCTGCTGAGTGTGTACCTGGTTGCATGAAATCACTTTTTGCATTCATATTCAGACCAGGGAACCTGCTCTGTTCCTCTATAGCTCCACAAAGAGAGTGCCAGTTTGTTACTTCCTTCAGTTAACAGGAGATAACTCATGGGTTTGCCCTCTAAACCTAGTGGAAAGCATCTGGGGAAACTGAGGCCCTCTGAATGAAGCCTCTGGATCCACCTCAAAAAAAGATCCCAGAGCCTGGAGAAAGTGGAGGAATGCAAGAAGAGTCCCAAGGAAGTGGTAACTGTAGAAATACTATAATATTCTTTTAGGGATCTGATTGTCACCTCAATCTAAATATCATCCATTCAAGTATTACATTCTTAAATCATTGGTCAAAATTAAAACAAAAAGTCTTCCATCAAACCTTAGTATTTTTCTTAAGCTCCCTAATTTTCTTGATAGTAGCCATGAAAGAAGAGAATATAGGGGAACCCACATTATGATATGTAAGGCTCTTTCAGGTACAAAGATTTTAATTGTTCGCAGGAAGCATATGAACATTCTAGTTATCCCACTAATTAAGAGGGAGGTAAATACAATATAAATATTTAATATGTTGGGGAGCGGGGAGATGAAATAAACTCCTTGTTTTCAAACAACTAATACCTGATTTTTCCCCCTAGCAATGGCCGTGTACTTTTTTATCTTCAGACATAAAATAATAATAATAATCTGCACATCTATGGTACCACCCACTTCAGGGGCTCAAAATGCTTCACGATGAACAAATTTAGTTTCACAAAACATATGTGTTGCAGATCCATGTCTCTACTCCCAGTTTCAAGCTGTGAAACTGGGACACAGATACCACATGCTCACATGTCTATAGGAGAGCCACAAACAGAATACAGGGCCTATTCAAAAGTCAATAGTGATTTCAGGTGCTCAAATTCAGACTTACAAAGGGCCTGATTTTTAGAAGGAGTGGGTGCTTCACATTTTCTGAAAATAAAAGCTCCTTTAAGGTGTCTCAGTTAGGGTACTCAGAAACACAGGTAGGTACCCAAGTCACTAATTGTTTTTGAATATCTTGGCTCTAGTGATACCCAGCACCACAAGAACATGCTTCTTGATCTTCCCTTGACTCGGCAAAAAACAATCTTCAGAGCCAGTTGCTCCACAGCTTTGAATCTTCTATAGTCATTTTATAGAGGTACAAAAGAGGATAAAATGTTACGAAATCCAGATGCCCCATTCAATCACACTAATGTTATATTATACACCCACTTTGTGCAACTAAATGACTGGCAGATGCAAGGCAGTGGAGAATTGGAGCTCTTTGTCTTGAGTTCCTGAAACTTTTCTTCATTCACCTTGCCAGTCTACTTCTACCTAAAACCTTATGAGAATAAGTGTGACTGCTACAGATGTGAGTTTTGTGATGTGTAGATATGTGTGCCTTAAACAAAGATAACATTAATGAATTCACATTCAACCTTTTCAGCCCTGTGATAGAAAAAGATTTTCAGTCACTTTAGCCAGAGTTACATTTGCACTCAGGGTCACCCAAAGAAAAGGACAAGACATTCATCTTGAGTCACAGTACTGCTCAGATAATCTATAGCAAGTTACAAAGTGAAATTAAATGCCTTAAAATGCCATCTATCTGATCCCCAATTAAAACATAATCTTTTTTAAAGCTGTCAATAATTGTTGACCGGAATCAATGGAGAGGAAGATCATGATTGACACTTCCACAGTGATCTTCAGTCGGACAGAAAATAAATTGCTGTTGTCAGGTCAGTAGGAATAAGGAAACACTGGACCCTGGGCTTAACTGCATGGCAGACAAGCAGAATTTGAGGTAGCTTGTGATTATTCTATATTTTTAACTGATGGGGAGGAGAGAAATGATACATCTAAAGGTTTTTTAAAAAATTATTCTTACGTTCTAAAATCATGGATCTTTAGAAAAGTACTTGCAAAAGTAGTTTTTCTTTGATCTTCCTATATACTGAAGTTAGTGAGTCAAATTCAGCCAGCTTCCTAAAAGTATGAGATTTGTTTCCTTTTCATTTGAATTTAAGAAATATAAGCTTACACTTGTTTAAGTATATCCTGGATATTCCTCGCCTTCGCTACAGGAGTTTTAACTATCTAAATCTAGTGTTTGACATCCATGACATGTGAGTGAGCCTTACTATAATATGGAAGCTTAGGGAAATAGGACTAAACTTCTTCCATTCCTCCTGACCTACATTTTGATCTCTTATTTCTAGGCTAGCTTCAAAAGTTCAGGATGAAACAGTTTTCTGGTGTGCAGAGGGCATAATAGCCTTTTCACTTACAAGCTGTTCTTTTTCTGCAACTTTCCACAGGAAAAATTGCAGCACTAATACTCCAACCTGCCTCTGAAGTCAGAGAAGCCAGCACAATACATTTGTTGTACTGACATAAAACCACCCTAAACTCTAGGTCAAAAGGAAATTTCTTTCATTACAGTCCATGGTCAAGGGTGAGATTGTTCCCAGACCCTAGATCTACATAACGATTCCCCTCCATGTGTGGAATTTCCTCTTTTCACTCCCTTCAAACATCGTGCAATGTACTCTGGTGGTCCAGGGTCCTTTCGGTAGGGAACTAGACGAGGACTTGGAAAACCTTTATTCAAGGTCCTGCTCTGCTACAGACTTGCTTCAAGCACCAGTCCAGTCTCAATACCTCTCTGTGCCTCAGTTTCTCACCTGTAAAATGGGGATAATGGTTCCTACGTATCTGACCTGAGTATTGTGAAGTTAAGGACATTAAGATGGTGAGGTATTCAGATCCTATGATAATATCAGTCAGGTAGGTCCTTAATATAGATAGGATCTGCATGGTGGTGGGAGGAGATCGAGGAACTGGCTGTGTCGCAGGCAGGACTGGATGATTCAAGTACAAGAGGTGAGTCTGAGGAAGGGCTGGAAGGACACATGTTGTTCTCCCCTTAGAGATTCCCCAGAGGAGATAACCTGGGAAGCTATGGTTAGAGGGAGTCCCTGGCTGAGCAGCTCCCTTGGAATCATGTTGCCAGATATGGTGAGCACTTGATGTTTACTAGGGGAACCAGAGCAATTGCAAAGACTCCTAGGATACCACAGGGTACCTTTTCCCATGGAGGAACAAACGTTTCTTTCCCAGCACTGGGAAAATGTGAAGGAAATCTCTCCTGAACAGCAATAAAATATGAGTGATCAGAGTGAATAAATTATTTGAAAAAAAAAACATTTTGACTTAGCTTTCCTAGAATAAAGTTCAGATTCACTTGGCTAAAGAGGAGAAAAACAAGATAAAAATATGTCATTAATTATATGTCTGCAAATGTAATGGTAGTTTTTGCTAGGTGGTTTGTTTGGATTTCATCCATGAATTCTAGGTAACTTTCCAGTGCTCCCCAGTTTTTATTCTTTGACAGCCCAGGTGTCGACAGGCCACTCTGTCTTATAAAATGTGCTAACGACTTATACTGAACAATCTGTTCCACCTCACATTTAGCTGTGATGTTGGACTTTTCCCAGACCTGAAGAGGAGCTCTGTGTGGCTCCAAAGCTTATCTCTCTCACAGAAATTGGTCCAACAGAAGATATTACCTCATCCACCTTTTCTCTCTAATTATTTATATGCTTCTTTTAAAATGTTGGTCACTGCTCATGTAACCAAAGTGAAAGAGTCATAAAATAACCTAGATAAAATGGTTACATGGTGAAAGTTTATTTACATTTCATTATAAACTGAAAAGTGGACTATTTTTGTGGTACTATTTGTTGCATTCTGCAATGGATTGAAGCAAAAAGGACCCTCTGCAAGTAAAACAGATCATTTTGGAGTGGAGGAAGCTTTGTCAATATAACCTGGGGAAAATGCTATATTATGATTGTTTTTCAAACAAAAATAGCCACTTTTTCCCCAACCTTGTGGAAACTGAGGCATGCAAAAATATTTTGGAACAAACCAATGAAAATGCCACTGTGAAATTTCTGTATGGGTCTAGACTCATGAAAACCATGCCTCACTACATTGTGGTATTATATTTACAGAAGAAACCACATGTCATATGCAGGAAAGAAGAAAAAAATGATTGTACAAGGCTAGCTAATGAGTTACTCTGCTGGGTCATTATAAGGCCAGACACAAAATTTTCGGTAAAACGTCAGCACTGCATCGTCACTTTGCAGAGCTTCTCTCTCTTCTTCCCCTGAGCAAAGAATGATGCTGAAGCTTCATATCGCTTTAGCTTACTTGAGACTGAAAGCTAGGCAATGCTATTGATAAATTACATGCAAACAATGTAGTTAACCTGAAGTTCAGAATACCATCACTGCTGTCAATCCCTATCCAAAATCTGAAAAATGAAAAAAAAGGAAAAATCCCCAACTATTTATCACTTACAAACTTATATACAGTTCTTTTCTGCATTTTCTACTGCTCTGTTTGCCATGCTTTGTATTCAGAAGCAAGCCAGCATACCCTGAGAATAAGGTCTTTTGGAACAGTTTCCAAAATCCTCAGTCCACATCAAGCAACTGAGACAAAAGAATCAGCCCAATCCATGAAATCAAAGCTAACCTGTGCAAGGAAAGATGAGAAATAGACTTTGGATACTGAGCCTTACTGACTGTACCAAGCGGAGCATTTTCTATTTCAGTGGTAAACAGAGGAAAAAAAGTGAGAAGCAAAGCAATAAAAGTCAAAGCTTAATTTAAAAAGATTCTTATAATTACATTAGCAAGATAGCCACCTTGATACTGACATTAAACAACTCTGAATCTTCTACAAAATCTCATGCCTAATCAGGAGTTGCCTATCCCAGAAAGAACACAAGAACTTGCACCAAAATGTAGGTTCCTAAATCAATATTTAGTTATTTTCATAGAAGTGGCTGATTTTTGGAGATTTTGAGCAAGCACAATTCCTTTAAGAATACACTGGAATTTAGCAACCTAAAAAGGGTTTCAGGAATCTATTTTTAGTCATCTGGATTTTAAATATTGGTGTTTGTGTAGGCACTTAGTGCATGTCTACACTACAGAGAATATCAACCCCTCCAGAGGTCAATGTTCTAATATTTGATTTAGCAGGTCTAATGTAGACCCCTGAGTCAAACGCTGAAAGCAGCCTCCGCTAGTGTCCAATACTCTTCCTATGCGTGTGCTCCTGTCAACTTCCCACAGTATGGATGCTGAGGCATTTTGCGTACCTTAAATTGACCTGCCTGGTCTAGCATAGACCAGGTCTTATTGCACAGGTTTGGAATAGAGTCATCCTAGTAATGGCTTACTTCAAGCATGCATTTTAACAGATCATCAAATCACAAAAATCAAAGAACATAAGACCAGCCATACTCAGTCAGACCAAAGGTTCATCTAGCCCAGTATACTTTCTTCCAACAGGGGTCAATGCCAGATGCCTCAGTGGAAATGAACAGAATAGGCCTTGTCTACATTACCAAGTTTTGTTGCCAAAATCTGTCTTTTGGTGACAAAACAAAGAGAGAGAGAGTACCCACTGCAGGGTGACTTTAATCAGGAAAAATGACCAGTTGTGGCGACAAAATATTTCCACCCCATGAGAGACTTTTT
>CM057848.1:23998909-24012654 GCA_030068395.1 Apalone spinifera
ACTAGTGGGCAGTACTCATATTTAGGGGACTTAATGAAAGCTCTGAAATGTGGACTCACATATTTCTGCTCTATTGCCTTTCACATTTTTCTCCCTCCCTTGAATTCCAGCACTTCATATTCTATTCAGTCCCCATTCCCAAACGCCACCTTTTTTCCCCTCATCAGTTTCCATTTTTTATTTATTTCAACACTTTGTTTTCTGAGGAGGTGGTGACACTTGAAATGCAACATTTAGGTCCACATTTGAGCCCCACCAAAATTCAGTGGGTTTCAGTTCCACAGTGTGGGCTCACATCTACTTACTTTCTCTGAACCAGCTTTCTTTCTCCCCAAATGAAGGCTTTTAGCTTAGAAACAGCATCTTTGAAATTCAGCATAAGAATCAGTAGACATGAGGAAAATTCCTTAGCTGGTGGAAACTGTCATAGCTCCACTGACATCATCCATTCAAGATGTGCCTTGTAGGTTCTATGTATAGCTCTGCTACTGATTCACTGTGTGAAGTTGGGCAAGTCACCCCATCTGTCAAACACAATTAAGGATATCTTCTTAGCAAAAAAAGCAGTGTGCTTGGTGCTCATCAGATGAAATATACCTTTAAAATATATATTCTGTAGTTTGAATCCAGAATAAATGTTCAGACCTATGTCTCCCTAAATGTGATCAGTGAATATGAAAGCCTTAAAAAAATCAAGTGCATTGACTCATTGTTATTTCAGGAACTTCCACTGTTATTTTAGGAAAGCTCTGTCTGATTAATAAGTAAACACCTAATGTTCACAGAATTGCTGGCATGTAACAACACTTTATTCTCTCCCTATATGTAGAAGAATGTTACTCACTCTCTTCCCCTTGTCCGTCTCTGTGGATGTTGCTAGAACAGATATAGAATGTCCTCGTTTCATTTTCTATATTCTTCCTAAAAAGAACTCCAAGTGGATAAGTCTGTTAGAAATTAGTATATAATGTTATCCCCAAAAGAACACACTCTCTCTCTCTCTCATTTCTGACAAACAAAATAAGCAAATGCTATACTAAAAATATGAGACTCTATTGTGTGAAAGGTTATTTTTGGCAGGCACTGTGAAATGTTTGGTTGGACACAGTCATCTGATGTCAGCCTAGAATTCAGACACAGCATGCATTGCTGAGATGGAATTCTCAGATGGAATAGTCATGCTCTGGCTGGAATTGTCCATTGATGATGGTCATCTGTATAGGCTGATAATGGGGTCTAAGGGGCTAATCCTGCAAGTGTTTACAATTATGCTGAGAGTATAGGTGACTACATAGATCTAAAAGGCTACATCTGGACTGCAGGCTTCTTGCACACGAAGCTTTTATCGGAAGAGATCTTCCGCAAAAAGTTCTTGCACAAGAGTGCATCCATACTGCAAAAGCACATTTGCGAAAAAGAGCATCCAGAGTGCATGGATGTTGTCTCAAACATAAGCTCTGATTGCTATGCATGGAATGGCCACCAGAGCACCTGTGCTTTTTCCTCTTTCTTCTCAAAAAAACCCTCTTCTCTGTCCACACACACCTTTTTGCAAAAGAGCTCCTTCGCAAAAAGGTGTTCTTCCTCATAGAATGAGGAATACCTATGCCAGAAAACCCCCTCTGTTCTTTCGATTTTTTTGTGCAAAAACATGCTTGAGGTACAACACTCCGTGAGTTTTTTTTCAGAAAAATGGCTGTTTTCCAAAAAACCTCTATAGTGTAGACATAGCCAAAGAGATTTGTGACCATGTGTGAAGGCACCCTTCAACTAACATGCCTGTCAGGATATATTAATCACAAGTCCCCCCTAACTAAGATTTGGATGGGTTTTCAACCCTTTTTGAGTTTTAGATTGAGAAGGCAGAGAAGTTTTGCTGAGTACTGTTGGGGTAAAAGTGTTTGTGGAGTGTGGGAGAAAGGAGGGGTAGAATAGCTAAGCAGTAGCTTATCAGTCTGATATTACCCTGAAGAAGCCTTGAGGAAGTTCTGGGTTTGGTGCTAGCTATGGAGGCATGGGGCTATAAGAAAAGAACAGATCACCTGGCTCTTCCTGTGCTAGGAGAAGGAGGATTTTGTACATTTCTTATAAATAAACAAGTTTGCATCAAAGAAACTACCAGGCTCTATCAATTTCTTCTTCCTCCTGGAACTCTAGGCACACACACAACCATATAACAGCAGTTACAAGAAACCTCCTCCTGCTCCGAGTTAGCCTTTTATACTGCCTGCTTTCCTTCCTGAGTTCTCCAGTTGTTGAATTAATCCTCATTAATTTATCAGCCTGCCAGCAGCTCCTTTATACATTAACCACCACACCCACTCCCATAGATGTTCTAAATGACCAGGCTAAAGTCCAGTTTGAAGCTATTAACAGCTGTCTGTCACATCAATGTAGACTAAATTTAGGCTTTTTGGTTACTGTCATTTTTGAAGGATCAATGGGTTTTAGCTATCTCTTAGAAAGAATTTTCCTTTGGTTTATTTATGAAGTCCTGTGCAGATACAAAATTTGTATCTGCATCAGCATCTGTACCTGCAAAAATGAGCTGTGGATACCTATGGATACCCACAGTTTTGCAGCGTTCAAGATACAAAATTTTTATCCATATCTATACCCACAAAAATGGTCTGTGGATATCCACATGCACGGATGTGGAGACCTCTGGATATAAAGCAGATAGCTGTGGATTTGCAATGCTCTATTTATTTATGCTTGTCAAGTTGCTGAGGTGGTCAGGTCTAAAAGCTCCAGAAGTCCAAAGTAGATCATTCATCAGGATTGCATTGAATTTATGTAGTACCTCAGCCCTGAACTTTGGCACAAAGAAAGACTCAGAACACAAGCATCAACGTAACAAAGAATAGGACATTTTATTAGCTCTCCTCCATTTTGCATCTTACATCTTATATATGTATCTGGTCTGGGAGGATCAAATTATAACACTGTCTCCAGAATCACTCTTATGGAAAGTATAACAGTTCCATTCATGTATGCAGTGTAGTTGTATCTGTGTCAGTAGCAGGGTGGGTAAGGTAAGATTTTTTATTGGACCAACATCTGGTGAGAGGGATAAATTCTCTTCATGCTCATGGGCATAAGATTACAGAGAATACAAAAATTTGTGAGACTGGCGGGTAGTGTTTGTCTACACCCAATTTACCAGCAGGGAAAATGGGACCCCAAAGTTGTGCTACTAGAAACACGCATTCCCTATGCATATTTTATTAAGATCATTATGCCTGCAGTCCCTAAGATATTGTGCTCTCATGTGACATATTCTGTAATCTGCTTTGAGAATAAAGGAACCCATATACTGTACATCAGAAGAAGCCCTGACACACTGAATATACCCTTTACCCTTTAATAACACAAGTAGGAAGCAAGCATTTTGTAGATTATAAAGAGATTATGTTGTGGAAGTTAGGGGATAATTATAGTAATTATAATGGACTTTAATGTAGTTGAAAGGCCTGATGAGAGTCACTTCAGCTCCAGTTCCTTTCTTTATACTTTGGAAATGAAGGTTGAACATACAGACCTAAAATACTGATGTTAATTGGTGTTAGTCTCCATTTACATCAGAATAATTGAATACAGAATCTGGTCCCACTGTCTGGGAAAGAAATTCAGGAAATGCAAGAAGAACCAGCAGTGGTGCAACATAGAGAATGGGTGCTAACATATATCTTAGGGAAAAATATTAATACAGAATTGAATCAAACCCTTGAACTATTTCTTACTCAGACAAGTATTTTGTGTGGCTGAAATTACTGAAAAAAATAGTATAGCCAGAGTTGAAGCAGCTACAGAAGCCACACAATTTGAGCAGAGTAACAACAAAAACACACTTCTTTATTGGGTCTGACTTGCCTTAAGTTTAAAATCAAACAAAAGCAATCACATTTCTAAAATCTGATCAGCTGAGAAATAAGGATATTAAATATGATTAAATGTGATTGCATCTGAGTGTAAGGACTGTTCTTCCATTACTGCTTTGATTAAAAAAAGCAATCTGAGCTGTGAGGTAGAAAAGTTAAATGCACCAGGAAAGAAAAGAGCCTGAAGTTTGCTTCTTTTCTTTTTACATATACATATTATTTCTTCTTTGAGAAAATAGTATTATTTTAAGAATGCACTTTGCAGAAGTGAAAGCACATTTATGAAGTTCCTGTAACTGAATATTCCTTCATGGTTTTTAATTACTGGAAATGAGAAGAGAAAAAAGAAAGAATAAAAAGTTGTTCTTATGGGACTTATGGGAACAAGAATAGAGAGATATTTTCAAATGAGACATGGACTGGAAACCTTGGTTCTGATGCAGGAATTTAATTGGTGCAATATTGAAGTATAAAGAGTAATAAAGTTTTTTGTCCTCAGGTTATGAGGGGAAAATTACCCATAACATTTTTTGGATTATAATATCTTAGCTGCTCCACTAGTCTGCCTTTTTCTGGTATTATCATCATTATTGCTCTGATCATTTTCTGTGTTTCATAGCTTCACCTCCAAGCGTTTTGAAAGATGCTGAGAACCTCAGTGAACTTTTCAATGGGAGGCGGAGATCTGCCACTGATCAAAATGGATTTGGACTTAAGAGAACTGCAGTGATAAAGTCTATGGAGCCATTTACAGAAAGGCAAAAAGTGTCTCTCCTTAGTGATGAGATAAATGGCAAAAAAAGCACAGATCACTCGCTCTCACCTCCTAATTGAAAAGTTGGCTGCTGATCAAGAGCTGGCAGAGTGACCAGCTTAAGCCATCAGGATGCCAATATATGCTTCGACCTTATTTCTCCACCCCAGAAAAGATCAATCACAAATTAATGTTATATTAGCAAAAGCAAGGACTTTAATAAGGGGGAAAAATCCATAAAAATAGCATCTGACAAAATGGTGAAAAAACAGACTGGAGAGAAAATTAAGCCAGACTGGTAGTGAACTGACTGCTTGCTCATTCCTACAAAAATTATCTTTCTATAAGTGATAACCATGAGATAGGATAATGCATGTTGGTTTATATATATATATATATATATATATGTATATATATTATAGTTAGCCAGTAAAAATTATCTGTAGAAGTAGTCATGAAACACTATTTTTTAAAAGATAGAATAATGCCTGTTGGTTTATATATATCTATATCTATATATAGTTAGCCAGTAAAAATTATCTGTACAGTAGTACTGATTTATTGTCATTGCTCTGAAACATTAAATACAGGAAAATGTCCAAAGGATATTATGGTTGTGACACAAATAGCACATTAAGGTTGCCACTAAGGAAAGAGGGTCAGCATTTTTTAAACTTAACTTCAGTAAATAAAGGAATTCAGAATTAAACTCTGCCTCTCCCGCTCCTGTCCGCCTCTCATTTTAAAAATATTAAACACAAACCATTGAACACGCTAATGCAACAATGGACCTCAGGAGGATGCACATGCATGAGTGGGTACTGTATGTGTATCAATCCTTTCCAGTACATACTGAAGCCTGCATTTGTATATCCAGGATCCACAGATTCAGGAGAGACACAAAGGAATTATTATTTTGTGGTCAGTATCTTGGGTTAAATTCAGTCCTGTTACAAGCCGTTGATATGCAAGGGTTACTGGCAGCTCTGAATGGACTTGGCTTATGCATTAAAGATGAAGCTCTCTTCCTCCACCATTGTAGTTAGTGGGAGTATGTCTACACCACAGGACAAAGTTGAGTTAAGATATGCAACTTCAGCTACATTAATTGCATAGCTGACGTTGAAATAGCTTAACTAGGCTTTTGGAGCTGACTACACAGAAGTCAGTCTAAGGAAGAACACTCTTCCTTTGATTTTCCTTACTCCTCATGAAAGCAGGGTTACCAGCATCAACCGGAGTGCCCCTTCAAATTAGCTGTCTTAGCTAGATTGCTAATTCAAAACCTGGAAGATCGACAGCGGCAGCTTCGATCTTCCTCTATATTGTAGCCGTACCCTGTCATTGATTTCAGCAAGGATGGGATGTCACCCAGATTATGTTAGTATTTTCTGAATGGTCAGATTGTTAGAAGAAGAAGGGCAGGGATGTATTCTCCCTAACAGCTGGCAGTTTCCTTTAACTCAGATAAGAAATAGATGAAGCTTAGAGACTAGTTTGATAAAGATGATGACTATTGAATTACTGAGAGCCTTGTGGCCCCAAATCAGATCAGGGTCTCATAGTGCTGGGCATTGTATGTAAGCATAGTAATAGGAAATCCCTATCCCAAAATATTTGCTAAGTACACAAGAAAGATGAACAGGTCGGAGGATGGAAGCATTGCTATCCCATTTTACAAATGGGGGATGGAGGCAGATTCTAAAGAACAGAGCTTAAGAGACTTGCTCAACTGATTTGAACTGAACTCTATTAGGTCTGGACAGCAGTAAGAGACAGACCTGCTTTGAAGAGATTATGGCCCATAATCCTTGAATCATACTTGAGAAATCTGAGGCAGATTGTTTCATTTTGGCTAAATCAGCTCAAAGTCAGGGCTATTATGGAAAACTAGTTGCAAACAAGTTCAGATTATACCATCTAGGCATATGCAGGCCCAACAAAAGGGCAACATGAAGTTGCTTTACTGCTGGGAGAGCTCTGAGAGGTATTGCCCCTCAGAGTACAGTGACAGCCTGCCTATTGCAGTCATGATCTCAGCTCATCCTCATCCCTTCTTATTCCTCTGGTATGGCTTACTCTCCTTTTTGCACCCATACACAGTCCAGAAACAATCTGGTCTTACTAATGGAGAAACAACCCTTTCTTCATGATTAAGGTTGCAACCAAAATGGACCACAGCCAGGAAGTTTAAAATTAGATTGACACATCATCTTTTAATTCCAGGTGTCCTGGAGAAGGCAAAGAAAATCAGCTTCATAGCACAGGTTTCCTCAGTCTTACATGATCCAAATATGTCATTATTCAAATAATGGCAAGTATGGTGTTTTGGTTTGGTTGTTGGTTTCATTTAACTTCTTTTAAAAAACAAAGGAAAAGAGAACCAAAAAGCATAATGGAAAGTTCTCCATTGCATATTAAGTATTTAAGACACCAGAGTGAATCCTCTGGTTAAATACATGTTTATAAATCTTTTTAAAATGTAAATTTACCCAATACACTGAACCAGCTCTGAAGCAGCTATTGCTGTCTAAACTGGTAAGTATGCATTTACACTTTTTAATTAAGTAACATTATTTCTCTGATGACTAAGAATGGCTCTAAGGAACTGCTCTAGACTATCTTCACAATAAAGATGTGAAGCCACAATACAGGCTTGATCCTGCATTCCTTACTCAAGCAAATCTCCCAATATCTTCAGAACCGGGTTTCAAGTTCTCCTTTGTCACTATCTTAGCACAGAAGCTGTAGAAGATCTCTATTCCATTTTCTGCTTTCTGTTTCCCTCAGAGTTGGGTAATGCCTAGTAGATTTAGAGGTTTCAAGAGCATTGTAACTAACTTCTTTTCCATTTCTGCTCATGTGGTTTTGCATTTCTACAGCTCTGCATTAAGCAGAGCTAGAACCAAAACAAAAATCTGGATCCAGGCATCTTTCACGAGGGTATACAGTTCTTGGAATCCAAACCCATAGCTGGATATAAATTTGATGTTATCATAATCTGAATAATGGACAACCCCTTCCACCTGCATCCCTCTGAATAAAAGATCTGAATACCTCCAGACTTAATGAGATTCAAATTGTGGATAACATTAATGAGGCTTCAGTCCATCTCTAGTCTGAAGAGTGAAGATTTTTCAAACCAACTGTGATACAGGTGAAACTCAAAAATGTTAAATCAGTTTCAAGGCATACAAAGTCCACATGACCTACTCAGGGACCAGCTGAAACCAGAGAACACCACCACAATACTAAATCTTGAAAAAGTCATGCTTATATAGAAATAAGAACAAAACTTTTCTATGAAAATATTTGGGGCTAAGAAAATATCTGTGTGGAACACTGTTTGTTTTGTTTCCATGCTTGAACTCAAAACTGAGTTTTGCATAACTTCAGATTTTACTTTGTAAGGTTTACATAACTCCAATCTAAAACTCATAGGCTACGTCTACACTGCAGGCTTCTTGCGCAAGAACGGCCATTCTTGTGCAAAAACTTGCGGAGCATCTACACTGCATACATGTTCTTGAGCAAGTAAATTTAAAGTAACAGAGGGCTTCCTGCGCAAGAGTTATTCCTCTCCCCATGATATTTTGATATTTATGAGCACAGGCACCAATATTTGGACATTCCTGGGAGTGCTCAACCCTTGCTCCACCTCAGGCCCCACCCCTACTCCACCACTCCCTCCAAAGTCCCATATGGATCTTTTGATAAGTTAGTTGTTGACTATTTGGCTCAACCAAAATCCAAGGGTCAATCACACTTGAACCTGAGGGAAATCTGGAACTTGAATCCAAACTTTGTGGCTGTCCCACACAGTCTCGCTTTTACAGAGTGAAAAACAAAAACAAAACAAAAATGGAATCCAAACAGGCCTGGACTGGGAGTGTATGAATCACTTTGGGGGTCAGTTAATTAATTAATTGTGTTAATACTATTCTTCAGTCATGAATTAACTATTGCTCCCAGGGTTTTATTAGCTAACATGTTTGTTGGATTTTTAGGACTGTGCTTTGTGTGGAATCTTTTGCTATAGGGAATATGCTTAGGAATATAGGAATTTACCAGATCAGATCTGACAGAGACTGTATCAGGTATGTCAGAGGAAGGAACAAGAAACTTCTCAAATAAATATTAACTATGTTGCCCAGTAGAAGAATTCTCATCATAATCCCTATTGTTGGATTATTCCTCCCAGGATGATGGTTTATATCTGATCCAAACAATCCTTCCCAATTTAACTGTGGATGTTCATATTGGACCTGATTCTTGGCTATACAAAGGCCCTTTATACCATTCTGGCAGTGGCAGATACCTTAAAGTAGGTGCATGTTTAAACTGACAGTAATGTAACAGTCTTAATGTAACTGAGAATCAGGCCTATTTGTTATAAATATTTAATCTTTTTTACTCCTACTGTTCTCTTGACCTTAATGATATCTTGTGGCAATGAGTTCCACATGTCATAAAATGAATTCTCTTGCCAATTCTCTTATCAACCCTCCCTAATCTCTTTGTATATTCAGGAAGCTATTCACATTCAGAGCTAAGTTGCTACACACACATGCAGCACGGCTTTCATTAGGCATATACTTTACAAACTTACCATTTTGATGGGAAGGCTCTTTCACACAAAATGGTCATAAGAACTGTCTTCTTTTTTAATCATGGGGAAACTACTTTCCCCACTCTTCTCAGAACTCAGATTCCCTTTTACCAATCCCCCGCCCCCATGATATTAATGACATTTCAGCCCAAGTGGTGTCATTTTCAGAAACTTGCCAGTAACTAAAAAAAAGGAATTTGAATAAAAACTATTATACAGTCATAGCTGTAGCAACCAGTGTCTCTATACATTCACACACAGTATGCTACAGAATATCAGCTTGATTAGGTTTGTATTGACCTAAACTGACTTTTATTGCCATTTGGGTTTTGTTGCCACTTGGGTGGAATATTGTGACCACACAGATCCACCCTCCATAGACTCCTATACCAGTTAGGGTTGTGGGGTAGAAACAACAGCATAATTACTTGCCTAGGATATCTAAAGGCAAACTCATTTGCTGATACTGGGCAGAGCTCAGGCATACCTTCTACAAAACCTCAGAAGCATATGCGGTTGCAAGTACTGTTAATAGTGACAGGGTTAAAAAATTTTACAGCCACAGGTATCAATTGTAATCCATGTTCCTGGGGTAGGTGGGCTATTACACCTTTGCAGCAGCCTAAGCCTGTCAGAATTCAATGCACTTGGGTTCTCCACTTCCTTGAAGATTCAAGCTTCAGTCTCTCTCAAGAGTGAGGTATATAGAGATTACTAGCAGCAACATCTCATCATACCTTCTCCTATCCAACCTTGTAAATCTGAAACTGCCCTTGGTTAAAAGCACTGATGTTAAATACTAACACTGCTTCTCTTCTTGTGTCTTTCCCACTCTTTCCTTTTCTTTGCAGATTTCAAGGTGATGACAAAAGAGAGAACAGTCTTAGCATTTGTTAATACCCACTTGACCCACAAAAGAAATTCACTAGCATTTGCAGCTCCTAATTTAAAAACCATTAGACCGTTCCGCTTGGCAGACCAGATCTAAATATTCTTAAAGGGGTGGTTTAATTTAATCATTACCTTAACAAGCCCCCTTTTAAAATGATGATCCGCCAAATTCAAGGGATTTGTTTTGGAATCTGATCCAATAACTGGCTTTGTACAAAGAGAAGCATAGCCGCATCTGATTTGGTTCAGAACGGGGCGATAATCATGAAAATTACTTTGCATATTTAATCACTGTGAAAACATGAGTACAAACTACTTTCTAGAGATTACCTTAAAAAAAGCAGCTTCAGGCTTTGCAGCAAGCATGCCAAGTACTTTGATTTACAGAGAATTATTTGGATTTTATAGAAAGCTCAGTGTTTCAAAGACTTCAAGCTAGTCAGCCACTGGCAAAGAAACATTTTTAATCGTGAAAGCAAAAAGTTTGGGGTTTTTTTAAATGATGTTTAAGCCTATGTCATCCTTTAACAATCCAGATTTGGAGCAAAATACCCCTGACAGAAATGACTATAATTCTGATCATATGAAGAAAGCAAACAGGTTATATATTCTGCTTAGGTTTGATCCAGAGATAGACTAGAGCTGCAAATTAGGATCTTGATCAAAACTTTCATGAAGTTTTGAGGGAAGAGAGATGTCAGGGATCCATCCCCGCTAAAAAAATGCAATCACGGTTGTTTGTCTAAGGAAGAAGTGCATTGTCTGCTAGTCACAGGCATGAAGGCAAAAATATACTTTGGAAACTTTCCAATAATGAGTGAATGCAAAAAATGACTAGTAGAGAAATGCAGTAGCTTTAGGAAAGTGCTAGTAGTGACACTATAGTTCAAGTTGACTAAGGACTAAAGTATATATAGAGATATAGAGACAGATAGACAGACTGGAAGCTTCCAGGGCAGTGGGAGAGACACACATACACAAAATTTGCAGGAATATTCCCAAATTATAACGAATAGGCTCCTGATGTTGACTTTGTGATACATAGGTTGAAAATCAACTGACATGAATGGGCACATCTTCACTAATTCACCTGATTTGTGCCTGCTTCTGCCAGCCTTAAGTTAGCCTCACTTTTTATTGTCCATTAAATAACTTACGGTATTTAAATCCTTTGTAAATTTGTAAATAGAACCAGCATATGAGAGCTATAATGTATGCACCTAAAAGATAAAAGCCATCACCAACCAATAAAATGAAGAATGTTGTATTATAAAATGTTACACAGGTATATTTAAGTGTTTGCATGTATGTGTCTATATGCATATACAAATATATGCCCATAAAATAGCCTCATATTTATTATATAGACCTGACAGGTGTACTGTGTATATACAAACAGAGATACATATATACATAAATACATATACCTGTATCTTTAGTATACTTGTCATACAGAGTGGATATTCCTTGAAGCTTTATATGTTTCACAGCTTCAGCAGTCTAGAGGTTAATGAACAAGCTTTTTCTCACATATGCACAGAACAGATAATTTTCTTTACTGTTCACGATAAGTTGAAGGAGCATTTGAGTGACAGACCAATTTGTCAATCAACTACAAAGTGTTGAAGAAGCCTCCTCTGCATAATTTTACACACCGAGATCAAATGTGACCTTTGCTTGTACACTGGGTATGGGCAGCCAAGGTTATGAAGTCCAAAGGAGAGAGGCAAAGCAACCACCACTTCTGAGTGCTGTGTCTTTCTGAGGTTATCTGTGCATTAAAATAATTGCTGCTTTTATATAAAAGATTAAAATAAAAAAGTCCTTTTTTATTTTTAAGTGTGTATGTGAGGAGGACGTGTGTATAAATTTGTTACTGAGCCTCAATGTCTGTGTTTTTATTTTATAACCCAAATTATGTTTTTAGGTTTCAACACAGAGCCCTTGGTACTGACATCTCATGCAGTTTTTCTTGAAAGCTATGTTTTAATAGCAGCTCCCTTCATTTAATGTTAGCCACTTCAGATGATTTCTTTGCTAAAACCTGAATTATGAAAATCACTTGTCAATTACCCAGGGTAGCTGTGTAAAAGAATTATTGCACATTCACAGTGAAAAGAAAACTTTATTTTCACCACTTTCCAGTAAAAGCTAATTCAGAATAACTCCATTTAACAGTTATTTTATGCTGAAATACTGAATACCTCAGGGAGTCTTTTAGGGATTTTAAAGTCTCTTTATTTATAAATGATTCATGCTGCATTTTCAGAAAAACCTACAATTAGTGTGGGTAGCACAGAGACTCCTTTGGGAAAGGTAAAAAAAAAAAACACAAAAAAATATACATGCATTATATACAGCCTTTTTATCTATTGTTGTTTTGCAGTGAACTATAAAAAGAAAAGAACTGGAAAAAATGGCAAGGAGATATTTTATCTAACCTTTTAAATATATGTCCTGGTTGACAGTATTTTGTGAAGTAGTTACCCTTATGATTTGTACAGCCCACAAAATTCTTTTAATGCAGGTTACATTTTGGTTTGCACTTTCCAACCCCAGTTACAAACGATCAAGCTTGCAAAGAGAAGATACTTTCTGTGATACAGTAGAATAACCTGTCTGACATTCAGCATCTCACAGACATGATGGTCCCTAATATTTCTATAGTGTTTGCTAGCTGGAGTGGTGGTATAACTGTAAGGCCTATTGAATTTCTCAAATTTACACCATTTAGAGAGGACTTAAATCTTGTAGGCACCATTAGCCTTCCTGCTAAGGATAATTGTGCAGGAAGGAGGCATAGAGACTTCCTTTTCATCATTTTTTGGACTTTCCACATTGCGAGCGCTTATATGGTGAACGTAGCCACCACCAAGCTGTTATTCTCCCTTCCGTGGCGGTGGGCAGGAAGAACAACAGGGGCTATGAGATGGCAAAGCTTTGTTTCTGCCCTTCATCACTCCAGCCTACATAGCAGCTCCAGCACAGAGTGGGATATAGCACAGATTGCTTTTCCCCCAAACAAGGGGGCAGCAGGAAGCAGATTGGATGCCTAAGAGTCACAAAATAGTTCCTGTCCTGTCCCTAGGGCATTCCAACTATGTGGTTGCCTAATTCAGGGAGTTAGAATCCAACCAAAAGGGATGGGGTGGGGGTCAACAGATCATGATTTTAAGGAGCAGGACTGTAGTATGCTCGTGTGTTTACTTTCCTTATAGAGATTTTTTCTCAGGAGCAGAGCTCCCTTTATCATTGCTACCCAGAGTGGTGGGATAGACTCCTAACAAAGGAAAAACCTAAACTCCAACCTTCATTCAAGACATCAGGCCTTGTCTGTATTGGAATTTTATCCCAATTTCAGAAATCAATGGCAGGTTCCTGATGTAGCTACACCTGGGTAACTCCTAGTAGTTCTGAAACTGGGTTGCTACCCTGAGGGGGCTCATGCTATCGTTAGATGGGACTGTGGCAATCCTAACTGTGCAGAGGATGCCATTCTCCTCTGGATAGTATGACTTTGCATATACAGTTGCTCTACAAAATGGCACCCTCTATTGTTCTCTGGGGTCACAGGAAGCAATAAGCCTGAAAATGGGGTAATTCAGGCCAA
>CM057848.1:24032025-24049544 GCA_030068395.1 Apalone spinifera
GGCTGGGACCCGGTGGAGAGGGCAGGCCCGGGTCCCTCTAGCCCCCAGGCTGCCCTGGACGAGGCCCCGGGCAAGCCAAGCTGAAGGAATACCGAAGAGGTACCTGCGGAGTAAAGGTAATCACCGACAACGGACTGTCGGCATCGGCGAGAGTAAACTGGGAGTCTCGGGACTATCAGCTGGGGACGAGGGGCTCGCTGAACACCCCCGCCCCCAAGGTAGGGACGGGGTGGTTGTTCGCTCCCCGGGTTAGAAGGGGAACAGCAAGGCAGAGGGCTCGCTGGGCCGAGGACTCGCCTGTTGGGGCGACCCCGTGCTCGCGCCCGGACAAACCTGCCACAGTGCCCTGGTGGCCATTCTGTTAATGGCAATCAGGGTTTTCTTTCGAGAGAGCATCCATGCAGTGTGGACACTCTCTTGCGCAAGAAGTTTTTGCGGAAGATCTCTTCTGCAAAAAGCTTCTTGCGCAAGAAGCCTTTAGTGTAGACATAGCCTTTGAGTATACTTGTCCCTGAGAGGGATCACAGAAGGGGATGTGATATTTTACATGTCTGTGTGTATGTGTGGTTGAAGCTGGGGAGAGAGGAGTAAGATGCAAGCAATTCTGCTTTTATTTCTGAATATTTTTTCTTTCCATTTTTAAAATACATTCAGTAGTTTGGGTGTTCACCTCATACATGAACAATTGCAACATAGTCAAAGGAATACCTATAAGTATAGACAACTCATCCCCATAACAATATTACACATACTGCTTAACATTGCTGGAATCTATGCAGTAAGTATCTGTTAAGAATGTAAATAAAATACTTTTTTCTAGTTAACAGCAAAGACAGAGACTTTTACTTGACTTCCATGGTTTCATTTTAAATATTTGAATGTACTTTCAATTTTTTGAGGGGGGATTTGTATAAATACAGTTTTAATGTTGTACTGTTTAAGCAAATTTCCAAATGTAAAGGCATATGGTGGTGAAGTGGCACTAGCAATCTACTTTTCACCACCTCTCTTCGCTACATTACAAGGAAAGAGGGACCAATGGAAAAAAAAAAACCCCAAACAAACATGCAAACTGACACTCTGCATTAGCATAGCATCCATTCAGATTTCTTAGCTAATTCTTGAACACTGATTCCACTAATTGCTGTGCTGGTTCCTGTAGGGCAGCTGGGGATGGTATCTCATGTTGTAAAGCTACAGTGGATGCTCAAGTCTATAATGGTAGTTTTAAATTAGGAGGGAGTGGAGAGAGAGAGAGAGAAAAAAAAAGAACTTTTGAGCCAGAGGTGCCCCTCACAATAGCAGCCTTACTGTGTGGGTTTCAAGTATCCAGTTTGCATTTTGTCTGATAATGTACCAAGCACATCACACTATTCTAAAACAGCAGGATTATTTTCTCCATTCTAATTGATGAACAGCTGTGCTGTAATAGACTACAAAGCACAGCTTCACTGATCTCTCCTCAGGCCACCCTAGGAACTGAAGACTCCACAGGGAGCCAGAAAAGAATTAAAGTTTACAAAAATACATTTTGAAACATCCTATTTTGTTTTTAATTTTTTTCCCCATTTTGTAATGGCAATAATTAACTCCAGTTTTTCCTTTGTGTTCCAACAGCAGCCCCAGTGCATGGCCTAACCCTAAATACAGCATGCTTTGTGCTAGCCAAACACTTCTATTTAGAAATATGGGAGTTCAGGAGTGACTGTTCACTATGCTTCAATGTTTGCTTCAGTAAAGTCACTTTTGGGATCACTTGTTCGCTATAATTATTCTGAGGCCCAATAAACCCCTATTAGCCATTAATTAATCGGTTGAAACTCAGAGTATCTCTCTCCATTTTACTTTGTCTAGCTTTTTATTGTCTTCATGCCCATCAAAATGGATTCTTAGCTCTTTTCTCTGCTTATATCTAATACACAACCATATTATAGAAAAATTTACAGAAATCTTACAGCCATTACTAGATCTGGATTCTAATCTAAATTAGCTTTGGGCAGGTTTGGGGCTTTAAGTGAAGGACAGCTCAGAGCAAGGCTTTCAGTTCTGATTAGGTAGAAATGAAATTTTACAATCAATTTTTAGGAGATTTTGGCCATACCCGGTGGAGAGCTCATGAAATCTTCAATCAATAGAGATGTCTGCCATTTAAATGATAGAAAGCTCATAAGATCAACTGCTCTCCTGCATTTTCCACCATGCAGGCCTGCAATCTTGTAAAATTGTTTTCAAAAGATTTTGTCTGCATCCAGATTGGAAAAGAAAATAGACTCCTCTGAGCTTTGGAACTGTCCTAGAATCAAATGCATAGCGTGAGCTAATATCTTAGGAGTCCAATCTGACTCACCACTCCACTAAATTCAAACCCGGAAATGTCAGAATCAAGTTCCAAGTTTGAGGCCCTCTCTAGTTTTCACTTGCTGTGTTTTGTCTGTGCCCAAACGTGCAAGAAAGTTAAATGTTACCTCTTGTTGTATCAGTGACCCACTTTAGAGTGTGCCATCTTAATTAAATCAAAATTAGTGACGAGAGCAATTTTCCCATTCTGTTCAATGAAGGAAGGTTTCTGTTTTATTTTATAGAAATGATTCATGTATATTTTCTATAGGTAGAAACTGCAGCTTATGTCTTTTTGTCTCCAGTAAAATTAAAATAATAAGCCTTCTGTTTAGCTTAATGCTGTTTAAAAAAACCCCCTCAGATTCAAAAAAAATCAATAACTTTCCAAAACAATTTACCAAGGATTCAGTCAGGATAGAAAAATGTAAATTGTGCAGCTATTTTTTAAAGAAAAAGAAAAAAAACTGTTAATAAGGTTTAAATAGCAAAATGATATGTGGAAAAAAATAAATAAAAATTATTAGGAGGTTAGTATTTTCAGGACCCATTAAAGATGTTAGAGGATAAAACCAATGTTTTAAATTGCACTCAGAAAGCAACTGGAAACCAGTGTAGACTAGGAGAACATAGTAGTTGTATTCTTTCTTTGGAAAACCCCTTCTAAACATCTAGGCATTGACATCCTGCAAGAGATAAAGCTTCTGAGGAGAATGTAGCACTTACATACAGAAGCACTTTGCACCTTTAGAGCACTTTACAATCATGAAGACACTCACAGTGACTCTGAGGCGAACATTGTTTTCTCAGTTTTATAGATGGAGAGATGAGGCAGACAAGTGTCTCGCCAAAGGCCATAGTCCGGATTGTCATCAGTGTAAATAAACATCCAAGTTTTTAAATCTCATTGGCTCTTTTGTTTTCTTACATGTCATTGGCAATCCTAAATCTGGCATATGGCCTTTGGCAAGTCATTTAACATGTCTTCCTTGGTTTTTCCCCCTCTATGAAATTGTGATAACAATACTTGCCTCACAGGGACACTGATTGTGTTAATGCTTTATAAAGAGGTCTGGAGATGAAAAGTACTTGTATATTTAAGTGCTATGTTCCACTCAGAAGCTTCTAGTGCAATGTATCACTGCCCATTTAGTGACTACATGGACTATAACAGCGGTGTTCCCCCAGTTTGCACTGGTATCCATTTGGCTTCTTGGTGCTGTGTCAAACATTGGTTTTATCCTATGAAGCCCCTACTAATCCTGGCTACTTGAACATTAACCTTTTCCTCTTCTTCCACAACTGTTAAGATCAGCTAATGCATACAAGGTAACGGCCTCCAGATTTAAGGGTCAAAGCCGAGCATTCTCAATGAAGAGTTCTTAACTGGTTTTTACTTCCCCAAAACTAGTCTGGTCTGAATGAGGTAAAGGACCTTAGGGTTCAGAGCACTTTGATAGGCCTATCAGATTTGTTAGGTAGTGGGTTGATGGTGACTGCAATCTTTATAACAGCTTGAAAATTGGGATGGTTCTTATATGTGCTGGCAATGGGGTAAGGATAATATCATTAAAGGCAAGCAGAGTTTTACCTTTTAATTCATAGAACCAGAAGTGTGAATAAGTTTCTGCGTGGGGGCTCAAAGCAATGGTTTTGTTTACTTCCAAAGGGAAGTCCGAGCTGTATGCTGGGCAATCATGTTCTACTAAACCTGACCTTTCGGACTGCTCTTAAAAACTGGATTAGACTGGTGTCACAGAACAGATTTTTAAACAAGGCAGATTATTCTAAATACATTTCCCAGGTCTCTAGATTTCACCTGAAGTTCACAACAAATAAAGGCAACTATCTGAGTGAAGCCAAACAAGAGAAAAAGTAGGAAAGTTTCTCCTCAGTATTAAGCTGGCTTATGTCCTCCTTGATACGTCCAATATTTTAACAGTGATGCCGTAATTAATCTTGCAAGAGGACTGCACTCTTCCTGGTATCCCTGCATTTCTGCTGTGACCACTATGAAATGTTCTTTTGTAAGGGGAAAGAATGAATCTAAGTGGGAAAATTACTGGAACTGGAGAGAAGCTTTAATGGCAACTTTGGCATCCTGCAATTTCACACATTAAAACATGTTTAAAAAAACACTACTACAGTTCTTATTGTACAGGGCTAAGCTTTCCACTCTTCAAACTATTAATAAGGGCTTCCCATTGAGAAGACAAATACATGCTTGATGCATTTTTAATCCTGTGCCAATACATTTGACTAAAGCTGTTTACTGTTTCAATGACAAGATTTAACTTGCCCTTCTGTATTCAACATTACTGATTATTAATGGCATTAAAATACTGAAAAAGGCCATCAAAGTTCTATTCTGGTCAGTATTTCAAAGAGCAGCAACTAAGGCCCAAATCCCGATCACTCTCTAAACATGAGTGGTCCTTGCTGAAATCAATCAGCAGAAGAAACACAAGAAAGGCATGTTTGGTTCATTATGTAGGTAAATGTTAGAGATGTTACTGATTGTGCCTGTTTCAAATGCACCAGAAAGTGCAGCCTTCCAAATCATCCTCAGATTTAGTCTAAATTGGCTAGTCTACATTAGTCCATTGGCATTTGCCACAAACTGTACTAAAGATTCTCTTCTGTAAATGCACACCCTTGACAATGGTTTATACTGTATATGTCCCCCACACTCAGGGAGACACCATCCTGGGAACCGAAACAACTGTTCACTGAAGAACTTTAGACCATTCAGGAATTTAATTTACCAGCAGTGTTTCGTTAAAGGCAGACAACGTGACATTGGTCTCTGTAGCAAAGTACAGGGAGACCAAGGACTCCCACTGAGTTATTTTTAAATGTAAAACCAAAAAATGGAAAACCCTTCCCCCAGCCTGATTGTTATTTTGTTTCTTACGTGATAAAGTAAACCTAAAGTTAAAATGAAATTATATGTGCTGATAATCTCCTAGTGACCTCCATTGTGCTGTTCCATTACATTATATGTTAATAATAGCATTAACAAAATGCACACACTTATGGCACTGTCAAACACCAATGTAAATCAAAAGACACAGGAGGCACTTTACTTTTGTTTTAAGTGTTAAAGGCTCTTAGGAAATGACAGAAAAGCAGGATTGGATTTTGAAAAGGTACCCGGAGTAGCAATGATTTGCATGCTGATTGGTGTTGTTTTTACAGGGCCTTTCACTCTGCCGCTATAGTGAGGTCAAGTCCTGATCTTTTCTGATAAAAAGATGGTATTCTGTATCTCTTCCTGTATAACCTAGGAAATCAATACTGTACTAAACTGGAGTTAATTTTAAATATTTCAACCTTGGGATGGAAAAGACTGCTCTGAAAACTAGAATTCTTTTTTTATTTTTCCCACTGGTCTGTGAGTTTCAGGTTTGGCAAACCCTATCACTGTTTAAAAAAGGTTTTGAGAGATTTTAATAGCTAATAATAGGAGGAAACATAAAAGCACAAATCCAATTTAAGTGAAAGGGTTCCTGTGTAAGCATTACTTGTCAGTCTTTGGTCGTACTGTATAGGGACCAGCTAGAGAGCAGTGGCAGCAAAGAAATATAAAGTCCAGATTTAATTCTGATACAGAGAAATACAATTTCAAAACCGGACGTCTTATCATAGGCATGTCCCATTGGAGAACTCATTTCCCTAGCAAAAGGCTGTCACTGCCATTATGTTGTACAAGGAACCAATTTACTACTACAGCTAAACAGGGTTACTGGTGCTGTTGGAACTTAAGCATTTGAAGTTATCGCTAGAAAAAAAAATAGCATTTCAAATGTCACTGAAATGGGAAGGTATAATTGAAAAGGATCAATCAGAGAAGCAAAAGGGTTTAGAAGGCTAAGACTGCAGTTTTAGTACTAGCTTTCCCCCCTCCCTTTTTCCCCCAGCTTCTCTCTTTTTCTCTCATTTCCTCCCCCCCCCCCCCATGCAAATTCAGATTTGGCTCTGTACAATAAAAGATTTTGGCTTGATACTCGTTCTGTGTCAGACAAGAAATACATTTTGATGGTTTTCTTCTACACTCCAGTGAGCGTAATTTCACTATACAAAGTTGCTCACCCCACCCCGGATCCAAAGCTACCAATCTATAGTGCATCTAAATTCATGAAACCAAAGCTGATTTGGTTTTTACAAGTCCCATTAATCTATCCATTTAGCTGAACTTCCATCATTTCAGAATGACTTTTTCCTGCCCCACATTTATCTTGTAGAGAATAAAACTATTAGTTAAGATAACCTTCTGCTTGAGAATTCAGGGGTAGGAAAACATGGAAGAAAAAGGAGGACTGAATAGAGAATGAAGTGGATCAATGGCATTTCACAGTATTACTATTTGTGCCATTATAGAAAACACTAGAATTATACAGATTCAAATCCAGTCTTCATTAATTATTACTCTTTTTTTTTGGTTTAGATACCCAGAACAAAAATGGTAGTTTTGTTTTTTTTCCAAAACCTAAAAATGTTCAACTAATTAAGCCATAATCTCTCAGTATATATATAAAAATGATTTTCCTGCCACATGACAGAATGATGTCATCAGACTTTCCGGCCGCAAAAGCAGCCAGTGAGAGGGGGGTTGGCGAGCATAGCAAGCAGGAGGCAGCTCTCTACTGTGTCTTTAACAAAATGAAAATTATGGCCCATCAGCTCCTTGCATTGTATTCTCAAGTCATCCATACAGTCCTGGTCAGGACTTAAGCACATCCTGTGTGGTAGGTGACTTTAGGGAGCACAGGTCAGTCTGGAAGTTAGAGAACTAGGGACAACTAGAAAAAAATGGTGCTCCACTGCCAAAACAAATATCCCCATCTTTATAGTAATTATTTTTGCCCCTTTGCAGAGCAGTAGTGCATGTCATGGCCTTCATGTCATTTTCCTCATGGAGAAGAAATTAGTAACACAGAGTCATGGTTATTACAATGAGGAAGAAGAGAAAAATGTTCTCCTTAACCTCTGAGGATAGCACAAGAGGAATGGGCTTAAGTTGCAGCAAGAGCAGTTTAGATTGGACACTGGTGTCAATAGTTAAACACTGGAATAAACTCCCTATGATGGTCATGGAATCTCCATCATTGGAGGTTCTTAAAACAAAATTAGACGGTCACCTCATAGGGATTATCAATCTAATCATTCATCTGCTATGAGTGCAGGGGACTGGCCTGGATGACCTCTTGAGATCCCTCCCAGTCCTATGATTCTATGGTTACATAGTTAGTGTAACTTATTTATCATACACTATATAAACCAGTCCTTGAACAGAGGTGATCACAAACACTGTGCAGGCAATATTCTCTTTTAGTAACGACAACTAACTTGATTCCCAGTGAGCAATTCTACTCAAAGAATTTATTCTAATTAGAAAGTCAACTCTTCTGAAGCTCCCACAAAAAATAAAAAACAAAAAACCAAACATTACAAACATTTCTTCAGTGACGGAACATCTTTCACATGCTAAGAAAAAGAACCTGTAAGTCTTTTTGAGAGAGCCTCTCTTGGTGCCGCTGCCAAAACATTATATTCAAATCCTATCCTTTTACTGCCAAGGGCACTATGTTCTCCTGCTTCATAGCAAGGAGGGGAGGAAATATAGACAAAACATCTGGAAAGGAAGAGCTTGCACTCTTCTTTTTCAATAGAATTACAATGTTATTGCATAGAGAGGGTCACAAGATAAATTTATTTGGGAGACTGAAATGCTCAGAAAATTTGCAGAGGGATGTGAAGACCTACCCTAGTTCACTGGTTCTAATCTGTAGATACTACAATTTGTTACATCTGCTGGTTATTTTGGGGACCTATGTGAAAAAGAATTGCAGGTCTAAATCCAGCCTATAGAAAGACAAACCCACAGAAAAGCTGACAGCCATGCTAGGCCCCTGGGCATGGCTCTCTGCTCCCGGAAGGGTGGAGCTGAGGACACCCAGCCCTCAGCTCTGCTTTAACCATGGCGCCCAGGCCCCCAGCATTGCATTGAGCGTGCGGTGCCCCCAACTCCCTTAGCAGCGATTTAAAAGGCTCAGAGTGCCAGACGCTGATGCCACAGCAGCAACAGCTGGAGCCCAAGACCCCTTTGTATCGGTGAGCCCTGGGGTAATTGTTCCCTTTCCCCTCTCTCACTTCCCTGTTAGCAGGCCTGCAGACCCATCACAAATGTGCCACACTTCTCTTATGCAGTGACACATGCAGTATTTTAAGCTTCTCTTCCATCTAAAGTAATTTTACCTCACACAAAATCCCCTACCTACATTAGATTGTAGATGTATTCCTCCTCCACCTCCTTTTTGATGGATTTCAAATTCAAATAACTTAATGGCTAACAGCCTTCAATTGTTCTTTATATTAATAGCAATGCATGGTCTCTTTTGAAGATTAAGGTAGTAATTCAGTTCTCAAAATTCTTCTGCTGTTTATAAATTATTTGAGCAGAGATGTCATAGTTTTTGATGTGTCATCAGAACCCTTATGTTCAACTATGCTCTCTTATTCAACTTCTCTCTGCTGGATAGTCAAGCTAAAACTTGAGAGTAACTTGAGCTCCTGCGATTTTCACATACCTTGGTTGATGTGGACTTCACACAAAATGTATTATTTAAAATACATTGTAATCAAAACGTATCATTTAAAATCATGTGTATATCATAGAAATCTCCCTGAAATCAGTTTCTAATACAAATGGCTTTAGATTAAATGGAAATTTTCATCAACAAAATTGGAGGTTTCAAAAAAAACAAAAAAAACCCACACACACCCTCCCTAAAATTTCTAATATCCATCATTTTCAGTTTATCAACACTGAAAAAATAATCAGTTTGGGGATTTAACAAAAAATAATTCAATGAAAATCCCCCCTCCACCGTCCCCCTCAAAAAAAATTCAAATAATGTTTTCAATAATTTTCATGGAAAATAAGGTAATTTCCCAAGATGTCCTGATATTTAATGTGGATTATATGTAATTACAATTTTCTCAACTTAGATTGATGTTAAGATACTGCACCTTCAGAGCAACCTGATTCATCCCCCAGTGGGAATAAGTAATTCCTAATGACTTCAGTGGGGGTTACTTGCTGTGATTAAAGTTGACTGAAACAGGAGGAGGGATTTCTTTACTGCACCAGCCAAAGAGGAACTGTGGGAGAACAGGGCTGTCCCAAATCAGGGAGAGAAGAGGAACTTTAGCAGAGGGGAAGAAGTTGCACTCCCTTCTATCTTAAAGAAGCTTAAGGTGTCTTAAAACCCCCTAACCCTGCTAACCTTGCTTGTGCTGCCCCTGACCTTAATATGAGAATCAAAAGCTCCAAATCCTTGTTCATGTCCTCCTACTTATAAAATGTTCAGTCATCCAATCAATGAATGGAAAAATACCATGTGACTTAGGTGTCCAGTCACAGCTCAGCAAGCTCCAAATACAGATGTGTCATAGTGGTCATGGTTTACAAGCAACTCAAAGGCTTCAATATGCAGACATAAAACAACTGAACAAACAGAAGGGAAAAAAATTATTCTGTTGACAGACAAATGGAAAAAGGGTTAAATTTGTAAATTATTTCATTATAAACCACCTGCTCAGCTTTGAGCTCAAGTTGTAAGCCTTTCTTATTCATCTAAGAACATCCTGAATGAGTTCTCTCCTGGTGCCAGCTGGGAAGGGGAGAAACTTCAAAAGCAAACTATTTATATCAACACACCTACTCTGCCAAGATATCCAGAAGATAGAGTGGGATGTTGCTCAAAGTGATCAAGTTTGATGATGTTGGCTGTTAATCACTTTAGAACTGAATGTGGGAGTAGTAAAATGCTATCAGTGTTGTTGTCTTTGTTATTGCATGAATAAAGGGGGAGCAGAACTTTGCTTACCCTGTCCCAAATGGAGGTCAGGTGAAAGGACCTCAGACTCATAAAAACTCGGTCTCAAATGCCAGACACCTGTGAAAGTAAGAGGGGTGGGGACAGGTGTCCCAGCCAGGAGGTGTGGACTCTCTGTGGGGGTCCCCAATGTGGTTTAACCTGTTCCTCCCTACTGTTCAAAGACAGAGCTAAACAGGCTACATTCAAGAGTCTTGGTTGTTTTAAGTGCTTAAATGAAGGCTGAAATCACTTGTAGTAGGACAGCATTTCAATCCAGCCTGTCAAAAGTTGAAAATCACTAAGAGCTGACAATCACTAAAACACTGAACCACAGAGGTCACAGCAGAGAGGCAGGTGACATCAGAAGGCAACTGACAGTCAGCCAGCAGGAGCGGCCAAGGCGGAGTGGTGAACAGTCAGCCAGAAGAAGAGATGAATGAGTGTCTGGTGGGAATGGAACCAGAAGCTTGGCAGGGCGGCCAACAGAGGAACCGCAGCTGGCAGGACAGCCAGCCAGGGCAAGTGCTCAGAGCAAGCAAGGTGACTTCTTCTCTGGATGGGAAATGAACTCACACAGATGCACTTCTGAACCCTGATCAAGGACAACCACTGTGAGTGGGGTAGGGTGAGGGAGCAGAGAGGGGCACAGAAAAAGAACTTTGGTTATAGAACTCAACATGCTGCAGAAGACACTGCCCATACACTCTGGGCAAGTGTTCCGTTGGTAGCTTTATGGTTGTGAATCCTGTTGATGGCATTTTCCCTAATTAATGTTGGGTGACTTCCCGCCTTTCATTGCAAGTTTCTTTTCTTCTCTCACATTCTGTACTTGCAAGTGGGAAAGCACTGCCTCTCAGAGGCACCCAGAGGTGATGTGTAATTTCCCCAGGTTACTGGGTGGGGGTCAAGATGGCTCGGTGTTTTGAAAAGGAGCCACTAGATATGGAACCCGGCCCTGATTGTTGCCAGTTCCACTTGGCAGAAGGATTACAAGGATAGTCTAACACTTTGGGTATGTCCACTACAGATTTTTGTTGGAAAAACGGCCGTTTTTCCGACAAAACCTGAGTTACATCCACATTGCAATCATGTTCTTCCAAAGGTAAATTGAAAGAACAAAGGGGTTTTCCCAGCATTGGTAACCCTCTTTTTACAAGGAAGAAGTCTTTTTCCATGTGTGTGTGGATGGGGAAGAGGGAGTTCTTTCAAAAGAAGAGGAAAGAGGAAAAAGCACAGGTGCCCTGGTGGCCACTCTGTCCATAGAAATCACAGCTTAAATGCGAGATAGCATCCACACTGAACGGATGCTATCTTTTGAAAAAGCAGATCACTTTTTAGATGTGCTTTTGTGTGCGGATGCTCTCTTTCGGAAGAAGTTTTTTTGGAAGATCTCTTCCAAAACAAGGTTCTTCCAAAAGAAGCCGGCAGTTTAGACATAGCCTTTGTTAAAGCAAAGACTACATCTCTCTGATACAACAAAATCAAGAAGAGAAGACAACAATATGGCACTTTACCTTTAAGGAGGCAAGAGAAAGAGTAATCCAGTAAAGAAATACCATCTCATCACGTAGAATTTCTAGCTATCCTCTGAATCCACCATTAATACTGGACAGTTTACTCCAGAAGGCAAAAATAAAGTATGGATGAACTGAATACAACAATGCACTAAAAAACTATGAAAGATTTATGTATTCATTTATTTATTTGTGGTACAAAAGGCACCAATAGTTTCGCCTCTCACTGATTTATCTAAAAATAAGAAAAAGCCAGTGTTCCTTCAATCCAAGGCAAAACTAGCAGGAATAATACTGCTGTAGCAATGACAAAAGCAGATAGGCAGCCTCCAAAACACATGTAAAGTTGGAGCTAAAATGCCTCGTGCATGTGTAATTTATATGCAAAAATATTTTACAGAAAGCCATCAACTGCCAAGTCGCCTTTCACAACTTTTTGAGGCTTGCAGAAATTATGGACTTTTATATTATCCATCACCCTACCGAAGGCACGGCTGTGAGAAGAACTTGTAAACTTTCTTAAGACCAAAGTATTAAATCCTTCCTTACATTACTGTGTTGGTGGCTCAGCAGGAAGACCTATTTTTTGCTTGTGTTCAGGCAACTTCCCTGGCAGTTACAGCCTGCAACAGACTGTAGGGAAGCTGCCAACATTCCAAAGCTCTGATGATGTGAGCCAACCTTAGACTAATAATTTTATATCTCAATACAAGTGGAAGAATTACACAAAAATAGACAATTTTAACAGTATGGTATTCTGGTATGAGAGAAGGCTAAATAACATGGGTGCCATATGAACATCTTTCTCCTATCTTCAGTACCTAACTTTAGCATAGTCCATATGTCTATTTGTCTGATAGCTGAACTTATTTTGAAATAACACTACATTACAAAAGGGGGCTTTTAGAGCCTGGTGCCTCAAAACCTTCAGAGGTGAAACACGTTAGTGGTCTTTCCACTGTAATGTTGAAAACGAAAAGTTAAATTAGCAGTAGCACTGGAATAGTCCTGGGAAACCCCAAAAAATGCATTTACAGAGCCTCAAATCAGGACGGGGAGGGAGGAGGAATAGGCATTTACAACTACTTTGTGTCTGTATCTTGATGCATACAACTAACTCCTGCAAGCAGCTCTCCAGAGCCTGGAGGAGGACAGCGTAGGTTGGAGATGGAAGTTACTAAAATCTCAGCAGTTGCACACAAGTGAGTCAGTTGCCAAACTCTGGGGTGATTTATGGAGGAGTTGGCAGTGATTATACAGTTTTCAAGTTGCGTCAAACCCAGCCATAGTGGCTCCATTCAGACGGGAGGAATGGGCGAGGGTAGTCAGAAGCAGATAGAAAGGCAGACAATGGCCTCATGCACATTTTGCTTTCTCCTTTAGTCTCTGTTGGATACTTTACATTGGCAGAATGTTTAGTAAGAACACATGAGCTTTTCAAGAGCAGAGGCTCTGACATCCCTGCTCCCAGCAAAGAGTTGAAATGTTGGCTTTAAATTCCTTAACAGATTCCAGACCATCATCTTTTTTAATTAAATGCAAAAAAACTATGTTAATGCAGCGTTAATGCTGAGGTTGTCATTGGACTGATGTCAAGAAATTCAAAGTTATAGTTCCCACAGCAACCATAACTTAGAGACCCCCCCCTCCCCGACAAACCTCCTGGAACAAACTGGGCTCAGTTGTGCACAATAGGCACCACACTGAGGGGAAGCTCTGGGAGGGAAAAATTGTGCACAGTAAGTACCTCTTGGAACTTCTCAATGCACTGTGGGAGTGTGCCTGCTGCTTCAGGGGATGCAGTACTCTCTCCTCTGCTCTTCCAGCCAGTTCTGCTAGCTAATGTGGCAGGGGTAGCGGTGCAGAACTAGAGCCATGCCTCTTCTCTGCTTAGACCTTCTGAGGCAGGTACTGACCATGGAAGCATTACGAGCTGTTTGTGGTGGGTGGGGAGGCAGTGGGAGGAAATAGAAGAAATTGGTTAGGGGGCCACTTATGGGCAAGAAATGCTGGAGAGAGAGCTGCAGAGGGAGGAGAGCTTGGCTGCTGGTGGGTGGTAAGCACCTACTAATTTTTCTTAATGGGTGCTCTGGGGCTGGAGCACCCATGGAGTTGCCATCTATGGTTGGAGTTGCATGTACAAAATATTGGGTAATAATATTAACACTCATATTTTCTACAACTAAACTGGCTGTTTATTAAGAGAGAACATGTACAGAGGTGTTGCAGCTTCAGCTAACATTTCAGCCATGTGCACACACACTAGTTTCCTAGGACCTACTCTGAACTCTTCCTCCTGCAGCCTGTGCTCCTCTAAGTTCCATGCAGGTTGCTAGAGAAGCCTGTTGTACATTGGTGGGAGACTTCTTGTGCCCCTCTCCACATGGACACAAGCACACTAGCCAGGAACAAGCTGATCCACAATATGCAGTTACCTGAACACTGAACATAGCGTTCATTTTAATATTAGGCTGCATGTTGCATTATTGTTCCTTTGCTTTTGTGTTTCTTGCATTCTTTCTTCCTGGCTTAATATTAAGTGCTTTTAGAGACATTTATAAATATGCTTTCATTCATATTCGGTGGAATCAGAAGGGGAGAGATAGAATTCAATAAGTGATATTTGCACTCACCCAGCTGCCCAGATTTAACTTCAGTGGCTTAACACATTCCTTTTTGGTGCTTGGGTAATTTTTATATATGCAGTGCCAGTGCTGAGTAACCAGACTTGGACACCACAGTACCTATTCTTCATAACAGTTTGGTAACACTTGGCCACTCTTCCTAATAGACTTAATTGCTATCTCTGACTTCTGTGTAGTAGAGGATGAGAAAGACACACAATAGAGAATATTGTCTAAAGTTATTCAGAGAACATATGACTCTGCTCAACTGTGAAGGTCTACTATACCACCTGTAATTACCATAGTATTTAAGCACTATGCAGAGAAATTGGATTGCCATTCCAAGTCCCTAGTGGACTTCACAAAGACTTCTACCTTTCTCTCTGTTTATGGAAGATTCTGTTTGGGGTACTTTATTAATTTAATTCCAGAGGGAGAGCTTTATTAAGGAGGAAGTTCTGATAGCATGTCCTATTTGTGGTCACACACTTAGATTAATCTCATCTGGTCTAGCTCCTTAGCCATATGCCAGCAAAAGAAGGTGCTTTGCTTCCAGACTCTCATAAGAGTCATTTATCATAAGTTTTGTGAGCTGTTTTTTCCCAGGGAAACCCAAAAATCTTGGTGGACCCTGGATGAAGCAGAAACTTGGTTTGAGTTACTTTAAAGTTCAGGACCTAGGGTTTAAATTTGCAAGAGAAACAGATTGGGAGCTGGTATAGGAACCAGAGCACGCACCTATCATGCTGAAGCCATCACATTGTGAGGCATGTGGCTGCCTACTGAGCAAGTTGGCGGTTTTGACTTCATTCTATATTCAGCCCTACATCCAGTCAGATACTGTAGTCCAGTGTGAAGGCAACAAATTCATTGATCACTATAGCCACTCTGGTGGAGGGACACATTTCTTAGCAAACTGAAGACAGAAGAACACATTATTGCCACTGATGCTGCAACTAGATTAAACTGGGAATCAAAGAGGATTTTGAGAGGTTTTCCACCATTTTGAGAGGCGAAGGTTTAGTGAAACAGGAAAGCAGTGATTTGTCCAGCTCTCCACAGCATTTACCACATGCTTATCTGAATTTGAATCAGTAATTTCTTCACCCAGGTACTAATCTTGTAGGAACTTTGACACCCTTATGACAACCCAACTTCCTCTATGGAAAATGAAATGCACAAAAGAATGTATTTTGGAACCAGAGCAATGACATTTTACCATACTTGCCGGTGGTCTTAAAGATGTGGAAGAGAAGGGGAGACAAAGTGGACCCAAAAAGGAGGACTTTAAGGGAAGCATAATAAATACCTTTCACCCTTCTTTTGGCCCCATGTTATGGGCATGAAGCTAAGACCTGTATTAAACTCCCAAGAGGAGGTCATCTCTTAGTGCTACTAAGGCTATTTCCATACTTTACTCTGGGCTAATTAGAAGTCACCCAGGCTACCAGCAGATGTCACAGGTCATGGAAACTTGTCCATCACTATCCTCTCAATTATTTTGCCATGGACTAGGACAGTGGGAGAGTGGTTGAAAACATTTTTAGGGCAAATTTTCTATGAGGAAGAAGTCAATTTTTCCATTCAAAATGTTTTTCAAATGAAAAATACATTGACTGGGTCTAACTGAGCATCAAGAGTTGTAGTGTTTGTTTTTGTTTGTTTTTCCTGACGTCACTGTAGTAGGTGGCACCGTTTCTTTGTCATGTCTTTTGTCCCTTTTTAGCTAGCCTTTTTGTTCTTGCACATAGGCTCTTTTCACAAGGGGCCCTTTGCCTAAGAAGTACTTGACCTACATATGGAAAGGGAGGAGAAGGTGATAGAGAAAGAAGAGAAGGAAATCATAACCTGTAGGACATCCATCAAGTGATTTAAGTCTGTACATATGGCTGCAATTTTGCCTTTGAGAAATGAATCAAGTAATGCTGCCGACAGTCATTTGTTTCTGTCAGACACTTCTTTTACTCTCAAGTATGTCGATAGCTTAAAAGTTACATTATATCTTCTCCAGTGTTAGTGCAGCAGTTTCCCATTTGATTTCATATTCAGTTCATATTTGTGGAAGCAGGAGGGGCTCTTTACTTTACTTGATAAATGGTAACATCTGGCTTTGTGATGGGCCCATCACCGGCATGTTTAAAGAGCTGCTGACTCTTCATGGAAAACTTGGTAAAATGTTTCATCTAGAGGCCATTCTGGTTATTTATTCTATTTTCTGCATTTCTCCTCTTCTCATTTATGTTACTGGAGACATTTGTAAGAAAACAGAATTGCTGTTCTTCTGCATATTCTTCACGTGAGCTCATAATCGTGTTTCTGACTCTGTGATCATTGCCATAGCAACCATTTATGACATCACAAAAACTTCAGATTCTAGTGAGTAATGAAAAGTACACACAGGTACACTCTTAAGAAATAAAGAGCCTAGGCCAATTTTTTTGCTCAGTTACATGAGTGTAAATCTGGAGCTACTCTGTGACAGAACATTGAATTAGTCTACATTTGCACAGTTGTAATTCAGGGCAGAATTTGACCTGTTCTTTTTTTTAGAGACCAGCCCAGCTAAAAGCCATGGTTTCAAGCCCTCCTAAAGACTGGAATGTTCATAATCCTGATCCAAATTTGATCGTTTCCACCCATGTCCATAACTAACAGTACTGATTAAAAATTAGGAGGAAAAAAAGGCCACATCCATTCAGGCAGATCTTAAAAAAATACCAAGGTAGCTTCTAAAGAAAATATTTACATAGCCTCACAGGATTTTGTTGTTGTTGTTGAGGAGACAGCATCAGGTCAAATTTGTTCAGAAACTTACCTATTGTACAGATAAGCTATTTGCAAGATCAAAATAAAATTATTTTCCATGGATTTTAGTTCAAATTCAATGGAAACACTTGATATTTTTACACCCCTTCTTTGTACTTCATCCCTGTCAGTGAGGGCCCTACCTAATAGACGGGAGTGTAGAACAGAGATGCATGGCTTATATGACTTGTAGTTCACATAAGCTCCAGAAAGTCTCATATCAGAGTACTGGCCTTTCCAGGGAACTAATGGTGGTGCAATCTGGAAAGGCTCAGACACCAACTTCCTGCACAAGAGCTACTTGGAGAAAGAAGAATCTAAGGGTATGTCTACACTACAGTGTTATTTCGAAATAT
>CM057848.1:24049644-24065365 GCA_030068395.1 Apalone spinifera
GGACATTGGGGGTATCCCCCCCAAACCTGAATAAGGTCCATGATCTCCACCCTGTACCAGAAAGGCGCCCGCCTTCTCCGGGGTCTGGCAGGCTCCTGGGAGCTGGCAGACTGCTCCTGGGGAGTGGTGGAGGACTGGCTGCCAATGGCTTGCTGGCTCATGTTTTGGGGCCACTGGGTCAGGGACAGTGACTGCTGGCTCTGGGCTGGCAGGCTTGGAGCTGGCACAGACACTGTGGCCAGAGTCAGCCCCTTTAAGGGCTCCAGGGAGGGGGAATGGGGAGGAGTGTTCTTGGTTGAGGCTGGAGTGGCCACCAGGGCACCTACTTCGATATAAGTGTCTACATAGCACTTATTTTGAAATAGCTATTTCAAATTTGGTGTTATTCCTCGTGGAATTAGGTTTACCAAATTTGAAATAAGTGCTCTGCTTTTTCGAATTAATTTTGAAATAGCGGTTTGGCTGTGTAGACGCTAGGCAAGTTATTTTGAAATAATGGCTGTTATTTCTAAATAACTTTGCTGTGTAGACATACCCTAAGTTAGAGGGGTGAGCTGACTATGAGCACAGTCAGCCAGCTCACCCCTTTCTGCCTTCTGCTGTGGTTGCCTAGGGTTGTATGCAACCCCATATAGGGTTTTAGAGGGATGTAGGAAGTCAGCAGATGATGTTCTCTTTATATTGCAAGGGTTCCTGAGCCTGGGTCATCAGGCTCTGGAACCCTTGAAATATAAGGAGACTTCTGTGATGGTAGACCATTCAGCCACAATTTTCCTACAGCTGTTCTTCCTTGCCTGAAGGTTGACATACACAGCAGCTCCCTCGTTTCTGCTCCCAAACCACTGTCTAGAAATGCCCATTTATACACTTATACATGGTGTTATAATGTGCAAAAACTTGGAATTGAAAAAGGTAAATAGTGTATCTTTAGGCTATGTTACATTTTCTAGTAGTGCAATTGAAATATCAATCATTCTATTCCAGCCGCATTGATCGGTAATTTTCATTTTGTAATTTCAAATAAAACCTCTCTCTGCAGCAGCTACGGCAGCACTTTCCAGCATATAACTTCGCAGTTCATTTTAACTTCATGACTTAAAGATATTCTCTCCCCATCGTTCTTGTGCATCCTTGAAATGGTAATTCCACTCTTCCAATTAGATTACTGGAATACACCAAATACATGGCCCCCTTTTCTCAGAGCCATAATATCAAGCTAACAACTGGGATTAATAGTCAATGGCCTGAACCAAATCCTCTCCATTGTGCTATTGCACGTCTTCTAAAATCAAGTACTTTGGAAAATTATTCTTAATTATTAGTGCTAATCAGAGTGACAGCTTACTATCCAAATACTGAATTTGCACCAGTTTTCAAGAGAATAAACACATAAAATAGTCTCAGAGGGGTAGCCATGTTAGTCTGTAACTTTAAAAACCACAACAAGTAGCACCTTAGAAACTAACAATATATATAGATCTCTCTCACACACATACACACACACACACACACACACACACACATATATATGTGCGAGAGAGAGAGAGAATCATGAACTTTTATGGGCATACCCCACTTCCTCAGATGATCTGAGGAAGTAAGTTTTGCCCTTGAAAGCTCATGATTCTATGCACATGAATTAGTGACAGACAATGGTAGGAAAAGTAAGTATAAGAATTAATAAATCTGGCCTATTTGTGAAAGCACATGATGGTGGGTCAGGCTCTGTGTGTGTTCTATCCCTGGTTCTGGCACAGACTTGCTGAGAGCAAGAGACTTTCTTTCTTTGTGCTTTGGTTTCCCCAATATGTATAATGGGGATAATAATAGGGCTGGTCAGAACTAAACATTCTCATTCCAGGTACAATTCAGCAATAAAACATGTAATCATTCTGCCTGGACAGAAAAACCTGACATGCTGGGATTTTCTGCAGGAATTCTGATAGTTCATTTAACAAAAACTCAGCACGCCTGCTTCTCAAGACTCCCTGCCATGTCACCCAAGAGCCTGGCAGCCATAGTAACCCTGGAATGACAATTTGGTCTGGGGCTCCAAAGCATCTGGCTGCATGGCAAACGGTCTGAAAGACCTGAGAGCCCTGATTCATGATGGTTTCCCTGACCCAAAGTGGGGCAGTGTGTTCAAATTGGCCTGAAACTATTCCCTCCCTGCCCCCCACTTTTTTTTCTAGTTGCCAGTGCACCAACAAAACAATTGTTACTTGTACAGCTCTGTTTGTGACTTTGGTCAAGTCACTTCACCTGTCTTACTTCTTTCATGTTTTGTCTCTTTCACATCTTGCCTTACAGTTGAGGCCTCCATCACAGTACAAATACTACATGTCTTAGAAAAACTAACCAATATTCAAAGTCTGAAAAACACTGCAAGCCAGAGAGACTTCCCACCACTAATATTTGGACGGGGCTGGCCACATGTATACAGCTGTTCACCACAACCTTTTTCTTTCCAACCCACTTCAATGAGCAATAATCATTTTTTTGCTTGTCTGTGTTGGCTAGCAAGACAAAGTACACACACAGATTTGACAATTTGTCAATCTCCATGACTGTGTTGGAAGGGCTATGTGAAACCATGACTTACGGAGGACTGGTCCTCTGTTCCTTGATCACCCAAAACTCCTAGGCTGTGACTATACTGGCGTGATCTTGCACCAGAGCTATGCAAATGAGGCTCAGCGTGGAATATCGCCGAGCCTCATTTGCATAACTAATGAGTCGCCATTTTGCGGAAGAGGCTCTTGCGCAAGACGGAGCTGTTTACACTGCCCCTTCTTGTGCAAGAAAAACCCTCTTGAATAATCCCATCCCTATTCATCAAAGCATTTAAGATTGTGCATCAGTCCCATTGACTTCAGTATGCACTGGAATCTGAGAAGTGGTAGAGAGGGTTTCCATCTCCATTCTAAGAATCTGGTTCTATATTTTTCAGAGGTTATACTCTGGGTATGGTTTCTGAAGCAGACAGGCCTCAGAAAAAGCAAATGGCTGTTGCCAAAATGATATTGGTCAGCTTGTGGGGGCAGCAGTGTTAGATTTGCAGCAACATATAGGGGAAATAGGTGTTTGGTTTTTGTGCTTTGTAGAATTTTATTCTTTTCTAATTTGTGGTATGCATTTGTTTCCAAATCTTACTGACTTTGGGTGCCGCAGGGGCACTTGCAGCTGGGGCCACAGTTTGTAACTTCTGTGCTGATAATGACTCACGTTTTCATCAGTGTTCAGTCTTCACTGTCACTGCAGGAAGTGTCCTTAGCCATATTATGTGAATAAGAGGCAGAGCATGGACGCCTTGTTCTGGCTTCCCTCTCAGGTGTTATGTCTCATCCCTATAATTGATTACTACTTTGAGTACTGCTACCAGGGTAGTTGGCCTTTTCCCATCGCTTCTGTAATTCACAGTGAATGCAAAGCTAGACCTCCATTGCTCATCAGCCTCTGTTCTTTGTCCCCGCAGGTGGATCTCTTTTTACAGTGCTGTGTTTTACAGTCACATTGCATGATAACCCTGTTAAGCTGTTTCTGTCGTGTAGCAATGGATAAAACTCTGCCTGGGCAGTGTCTCCTATCTGAGCTGGGGCATGCTGTTTTCCATCTGCAATTGTCACAAAATGGCCTGGGCTGTAAATAAATATCTGCAATAAGGGCCAGCATGCTTTCCACATTTTCATGTTGGCATAAAAAGTCAAAGATAGTGAAAATATTGAAAGCATGATACACTAAAAATACTCATCCCTTATTAGCATTCTCACCGCTGTCAGAGACAACACCTTCATTTGGAAGAGATCAACAGAGTTAGGGGCTACTGATGATCTGATCTGATTCTTCCTTTCCTTGCATTCCAAACTTTTTGAAATCAATAGGGCTGTGTTTATACTGGCACGATTTTGCGCCAGAGCTATGCAAATGAGGCTCACCATGGAATATCGCCAAGCCTCATTTGCATAATTAATGAGCCGCCATTTTGCAGAAGAGGCTCTTGCGCAAGACGGGGCTGTCTACACTGCCCCTTCTTGCGCAAGAAAAACCCTCTTGCGCAAAGCCGTTATACTGATTATTTTCAGCATCTCCCAGTCTTGCCCCATTTCTCCCTGTATGCCCCTGGGAGGCAGAGCAAGGCTGTTATCCTCATGTACAGCTGACCCTGAGGGTCTCTGACTTGCCCTTGTGACTCAAGGTAGGCTCTAGCAGAGCTGGGAAATGAACTCAAGACTCTCCGTGCTAGGCTGATACCCTGAGTACTGAGCCATCTCCTGAGGTTAGGGACAGGCCCATCTTAGTGCTTCTTACCTCATCTGTCCTTAAGAGCATTCATGTTAAAAACTCTGAACCAGAACATCAGCACAAATGGAATCTGGTATTCCTAGTAGGCGGTCAGGAGGAGACGGACCAGAGAGTGCCATGCTATGGTGATTCTGGGCTAATAGAATGGTGTGTAAGGGAGGAGATACCAGAATAAGCTAGAGCAGCCACAAGGATGCTCTGCCTTCCATAGACCCAACTAGTTCCCTGGGATCAAACTCTGTGGCTCTCTTTAAAGCCCTGCCCCTTTGCAGGGTTACATCCTGATCACCACTCCTTGCATGGGAGCAGGGCACTGGGAGTCCACGGGAGTCTTTTGATCATAGATCTGCCTTGCCATGCAGCCTCGGGAGAACCTTGCAACAGAGCACTCTGCGCTTCCCAGGGACCTGGTGAGGGTGAGTTAACAACTTGGTGTAAAGCATGGAGATCCTCCAGTGAAAGGGACACAGAACTGTAAAGCCTTGGCACAGCAGCTCCTGCAGCCTGTTGCAGGCTGACTCTGCTGCCTGCGAGGCTGGGATGAGGGTGGTTTGTAGCTAAGAAGAAACCTGCACTCTCCTCCCACCCCCATTTGTTTGTCTGCCCAGATGCTGGGCAGGGTGTAGAAAATAAGTTGGGAGAGTGTAAGGGCACACATATAATCAAAGAAGTTCCTCTTCACTTACAATAGTCAAGTAGTCCTTGGCAATTCAACATTTCTTGTCATTCATACACTGAGCATTTCAGAGAAGACAAATAGTTTCTCTGTTCTCCACTCCGAAAGTAACAGCCATGTCATTACGGCGGGAGCAAGACAAGGAATTCACATGAGAGTTAAAAAGATACAATTGTTGGGTCTGCGAGTATCACACCAGATGCATTAGATATATATGAAAAAGGTAAATCTGGGATTGGGAAGATGTGATGTTAGCTCCAATCATGACACATTCTTCTCTAGGTTCACCCATGTACCTATTATATTTAGGTCATTTTAGAAACATAGGAATTGCTATAGCCAATCAGATCAGCAGTCCATCTAGTCCACTATCTTGTTTCTGACAGTGGCTAATTCCAGAGGAAGGTGCAAGAAATCTCTTAATGGACAACCATAGCCATAGCAGAAGTTTCTTCCTACCCCCTATTGATTGCTGTTTGGCTTGTGCCCTGAAGCATGAGTATTGATATCTCTTCTACAAATAACTTCCAAACCAAGAACTAATGATTTCCTTGTTTTAAGTTGCTGTGGCTGTTCTCATTGTCCAGGTATATGCCAACTTAGATGGCTAGCTCCTAGAAGCAGGAGCTGTCTTGTTGTTTTGCACAGCACCTAGGACAATGGCATCACTGGGACTTCTAGGCACACCCACAATACAGATAGCTAATTATGCCCATGTGGGACTGGACAGCAACTGGGACACTATCTGAGAACTTAACAGATAACTTGGAACACTGACTGATGAGTAAACTGCCCATTCTTCCCTTCCTTTCTGTTTCCCATGGGAACGGATGACTTCATTCACTTGAGAAGAACTTTTGCTGGTATTAAGGGTGAAAAGGAGTCAAACAGCAAAACCCATCCATGGCAGGTTAGAAAGGAAGTCAGAGTAAAATAATCCAACCTACTCAGAACTCTTCCTAATTGATTTAGCCTGCCTCGGTCTTATGCATAGCAATGTACTTTGTCTTTTATTCACCCAATTTCAAGGTTATACTCAAACACGTACTGAAAGATAAAAGCTTTAAATAATGTACGTTCTCTCGTTGTCCTTTTCATCAGGAGCACAGGTGCATGACCTTGTCCCACAGCACAAAAACGCTGTTGTCATGGAAACTGCTCAGGATGCCAACTTGACAATAAGTGACATTCAAACCAGTAGGGACACCTTTTCTTCCCCCCCCCCCCCTCCTCCACCAATTTGATCAAGGGCCAAATCTGCTATATTCCTTTCTTCCTGGAAATTTAGTGCATGGTATTATGGGGAAATGTAGATGCACTGGGAAGGATTTGTCTTTCTCCGATTCCCTCTGGAAAATTACAGCTGACAACAGATTCTAAATAAGTGATGCTGACATGAGCATGAGAATTTTTAAATTTGGGGAATAAATGGCGTGAGGGATAGATAACCTCTCCTAATGGTTAGAGTTGAAGACTATATGTCAGGTTCCCTGGCTCTTATTCCAAATTGCCACTGAAGCACTACTTTACTATAGGGAAATTGCTTTACCTCTGTGATGCAATTTCCCCACCTGTAAAATGGGAATAATGATACTGTAAAGTTCATGGAGATACTCAGATGAAGATCACAAAGTCCCTAGAATTGTTACTCCTTTCTTTCATAAGTTTCTTTATATTTGTGCCAATACACTGTGGCAATTACCTGAACATCTATTCCTTCTGATTGTATGTGTCAGGCCTGACAACGGGGTGGGGGAAAAGAGGGCAAAGGGGTAGTTGCCACAGAATCTGGTGATTCACAAGAGCCCAGGGCTCCCAGCCATTACTGCTGCTACCACAGAAGTGGCAGCAGCCGAAAGCCCCAGGTCCTTTAAATCACCACCAGAGCACCACATACTGTCCTCTGCTTAGCTCTCAGACCTAGCTGGGAGGGGGGGGGGGATGCATCTGCCCCTTCCAACCAAGGCTCTGCCCCTTCTGAGAGAATGGAGCTGTGGAACCCCTGCCTCACCTAGGGGCTCAGCAAGTCTGCCAGCCCCTGTTTATGTGTTGTGCACTACAAAGTCCGGGGAGCTGCAGATACTCATCTATATCTATAAGAGTTTGTGCATCTGTCTGTCTGTCCATAAGTCCATCCATCTGTCTGAGTCCATTTGTTCAAGAACTCATCCTAAAGTGTAAGAGCTAGGACCACCAATTTCTGTATGCAGCTTCCTCTTACCCTAACTTAAAGCAAGATCAGGGTTTGGTTGTGCCAGGACAATGGAATGTGCCTGGAATCCAATTGTTTTCTATGACACAAAGGGAGAGGGCTGAGAGCAGGAACAGCTATATGTTTCAGTGACCACTGGGTGTGGTAAACACAGGGAACAGTTAGACTGCAGAGTGATGTAGCCACACCAGGAAGAGAGTGGCCAGCTGAGGCCAGAGCTCTCCATATTACTGGCCACCAGTATGTGGTCCCCCTAAACCATCACCCCAGTGCTGGACAAGGAGCACTGCCAGGGACTAACCAGCACATCCCAGGACCCATTCCCCACCCTCCAGGGTCAGGGCCTGGGCCCAGACCCAGGCCCAAGGGCGTGATTTATGGGGGGCTGTGGGGCAGTAGCCTCCCCATAAAAGTTGGAACACCTGGTTTTCGTACTTGAGGTCTGCTTAAAGCTGTATGTCCTGGCTCCAGAGGCAATTCTTAAATGCAACAGAGTTTGAGCTGCTTGCAGCTTTGCCTTTGAAGAAGAGAGTTTGTTATAAAAAGAGGGAGACAGGGTGATTAAGAATAACAAAAGACTGGGCTTTCAAGTAAAAAGCATTGCCAGGTACTCCACTTAAAAGATAAGGGGGGAAAAAAAGAGTAGGAATGAGTGTTGTACCGCTGGGATTTGCATTTGGATCTCTACTGTTAAACTTTATAAATGTTCTTGAAAAAGGAGGGGAGAATAAACTAATCCAAAGCTGACTGCAAAAGAGTTCCAAAGGGATCTCACAAAACTAGGTGACTGGGCAACACTAGGGCAGATGAAATTCAATGTTGATAAATGCAAAGCAACCACGTGGAAAAATATAATCCCAAGTACATATACAAAAATAATGGAATCTAAATTAGCTGTTACCACTTAAGAAAGGGATCTTGGAATCATTGTGGTAGTTCCTTGAAAACAACTGCTCAACGTGCAGTGGCAGTCAAAAAACTAAAAAAACTAGCAGAATATTGGGAATCATTGGGAAATGGATAGGTAAGACAGAAAATATCATATTGTCTCTACATCAAATCACTGTATGCCCACGTCTTGGGTACTGTATGCACCCCATCTAAAAAAAGATATATTGGATTTGGAAAAGGTAAGGAAGGGCAACAGAAATTACTAGGGATAAGGAACAGCTTCCATATGAAGAGAGATTAATAAGATTGGGAATTTTCAGCTTGGAAAATAAATGACTAAAGGGTGGGGGGATATGGTAGAGGTCTAGAAAAGCATGAATGATGTGGGAAAATAGAAGATGGAAATGTTGTTCATTCCTTCACTAACAACACAAGAAGCTGACCCAATTTAATTTAAAACAAATTGTTTTTTCACAATCAACTTGTGGAACTCTTTGCCAGGAGATGGTGGAAAGGCCCAAACCATAACAGGGTTCCAATAAGAACAAACTAAGTTCAAGGAGGATAAGTCCATCAATGGCTACTAGCCAGAATGGGCAGGGACGGTGTCCCTAGCTTCTCTTTGCCAGAGCTGGGAACGAACAACAGGGGATGGATCATGATGATTGCCTCTTCTGTTTATTCCTTTTGAAGCACTGGCATTGGCCACTGTTTGAAGACAGGATACTGGGCTAGAAGGATCTTTAGTCTGACCTGGTAGGGCCATTATGACATTCTTATATAGAGCTGAAATGTATCTGCCCCATGCTGTAACCCACTAGACCCCACACCCCTTCCAGAGCTGAGATAGAGCCCAGATGCCCTGACGGGTTCTGCCTCTCTCCACAGAATTAGTAACAAAAGTAAGAATATGCATTAAATGTTAAGTCCCTTAAGTGACTTGCCACAAGATGTCAGAAGATGTTAGTGTTAGAGCTGAGGGGATCTAATAATTATTTAATTTTCTTTTTTTTATATAAAGGAATTAGATACAGTGCTCCTGTTGGCTAACTGCTACGTTGTCTGCCAAAAACAGTTGAGTTTCTAGTGCATTAGTACCCCTGAATAGAAATGGTGTATGTATGGAGGAGGATGGATGGGGTTGGTTCCCACCCATTGTCCCTCCTCCATTTGGTGCTTGGCTTGTACTGAGTGAGCATCCTCAGTAACACTACTGAAGCCTCTGTACTCAGTCTGCCCCCACATGCTCTCACTCGCTTTTCCACCCCCATCACAGCATGCACAGGTCCACTCCACCCCCAAATCTGAAATGGTGCCAGGCCAGGGCCACGCAGCCTCAGCCTTCCCCACCCCACCCCCCAAAAGGACCAGGGGGAGGGGGCTGGCAACTGCAGCGCTGTTCTCACCACCACCATGGTAGACCTCCAAACCCCCTAGCCTAAGCCCCACACCCTCTGCTCTGAATCCTGCGCCCCCTGGCCTGTGCCCCCCAAACTTCCCAGTGCCCTGCCCTGAAGTCCCCCCCGTCCTGACTCCTGAACCCTATCCCCAGCCCTGAGCCCCCCCTCACCCAATCCCCTGTCCTGAGTCCCCCAACCTCCCAGCCTCCTGCCTTGACTCCTGCACCCCCCACTATCAGTCCTGAGGCCCTCCAACCCCTGTTCTGACTCCTGTACCCCCAAAACACCAGCTCCTTACCATGAAGGACCCGCGCACTGCTGGGTAAATCTTCTAGTATGTTCATATATGTAGGAGCAGTGAACACACATTCTCTGTCGAGGAGTAAACTCAAGAATTGATCAAGACAAAGACCCCTTATTAATTCAATGTTATACCTAAGGGACATGGGTGGGAGAAAAATATATGATTAACCCACACACATTGGCTAACCCACCCCACTGGAGGTTTGGGGAATTGGTGAAATGCTGATGCTACTGGGTTTTTTTTAAACCTGTAGAGTTGTGTATCATGGGGAAAAAATATACACGATGGCATTTGCTTTTCTGTGGGCTTGTGTATATTTTCATGTCTGAACGCTGTCTTATGATCTCTACGTAACCTTTGAAACACAAGTGCATATTTCACCCTTCCAGACTAGCACTACCATTTTTTTTTTGTCATTCCAATTTCATTTCCAGTGCTATGTGGACTGCGGGCTCAGCAGTCACTGGAGTCTGAAGTGACTCTTGGGGCCTCCTCACTGTTCTATATGCAAATGTCCCCTGCACCTGGGCAGCAGAGCGGGCTTGCCGACAGTTTAGTTATGCAAATCTGATTGATCGAGAGCATATTGCAGAAGAACACACGCAGGCCTGAGACACTGGCAGCTATATTTCACTGGCTAAATTCCCGAAGAAAAAAAAATTAAATGCCAAGCATTTTGATGCATATTCCTTTCAACCCCTGAAGTGCAATAGTGTTTATTTCAGTATGTTTTCAACACTTTCGTTAAATGTTGTTAATGTAATTTCTTGTGCTATTGCTGAATTAACAGAAGGGCTTGTTTTCTCTGCTAAAAAAAAATGGGTTGCTATGATGTCACAGCACAATAGGTCTGTCAGTTTATTTGAAATAATTCTCCAGGCAAATGGAGTAAATGCAGTGTTAAAATATAATTAGGTCCTACAGTACAGAGGAGTGCAAAGAAACTGATGTACTAGCACAAGTTGCTCAGACTTTATTCTTTTTGTAACAAAAGGTAAAACAAACAGTGGGGATGTAGATTACATACTGTCACCCCCATGTCTAAAGCACTTCTTTCTATTTACCAAACAAGCCGTATAAAAAGGCAGAGAAGCTAAAAAGAAGGGGAAGATAAAAGAATCATCTGGGATCAGCTTAAAATAATAAATTCAGTGTTGTTTTAAAAAGAGCCACCTACATGCATGCCTGTGAAGACCTCTAATGCTGAACAAGCTTCAGATATCAAGTTACTCTTGGTTTATTCCATGCAACTGATTTATCCTCACTTATAAATGAGCAGTGTGCCCGATTTCTAGGATTTGAATTCTTGTAGCTGTGTTTATGTATTTTAATGCTTCAGAGAGACATTTATGGGATTGAAATGACATGTGATTTTTCAATTGCTGGATAGGGAGTGGACACAAAGTACTTCAGTGCCTGGACAGAGGAAATATCACATTGAAAAGACCAGGAGTCACAGCTTCACCAGCATCTAAGGGTATATCTACATGGCAAAGAAAAACCCGTGCCTGGTCCCTGCCACACACTTGCAGAACTTAGGCTACAGGGCGGTTTCACGGTAATGTAGGTTTCCATGCTTGAACTGGTGCCCAGGCCCTAGGACCATGCAAGGTGACAGCATTTCAGACCAAGCCCAGAAGTGTATCCAGCAGTAAAATGGCCTCACAGCCTGAGCCCTGGGAGCCCCATCAGTCAGCATGGATTAGCCATGTGTTTTTTGTTGCTATATAGAAATATCCTATGACTGTAGGAACCTAAGTCCCACTGTCATAAGCAAATTGAGGACTGATTTTCAAAGGCACAAATAGCAAGAGGGCAACATGCTCCCACTGAAAATCTATCGAAGTTGGGCCATTAATGGTGCACCTACACTGTACCATTTTTTCGAGATAACTAGCATTTTGAAATAAAAATGCGAGCATCTACACAGCCATTCTGTTATTTGGAAATAATTTTGAAATAACAGATGGCTTATTCCAAAAACTGTAAACCTCATTCTATGAGGAATAACACCTATTCCAAAATAGCTATTTCGAAATAAGGCATGTGTAGACACTCCACTGCTGCTATTTCGAAATAGCCCCTCACCAGGGCCATTCTAAGTTATTCTTCCCCAGTGCCTCCTAGGGCTCTAAATTGAGGTAGCACATCTACATTAGGGAAACCTGCCTTGGACTAATTTTCAGGCTTCCCTGTAGTGGAGACATGCTATTTTGAAATAAGGTATTTTAAATTAACTATTCTGGAATAGCTTATTTTGAAATAAGCGTGCAGTGTAGACGTACCCTAATTGTTTGTCTCTGAAAATATTTCCCACACAGACATATAGGAATCTGAATCTCATTGGAAGTCAAAAGGTTTTCAGATCCTACATGCAAAAGCTACTTTTGGAAATGAGATTTAGACACTTTTGAAAATTTTATCAGAGTTCTTAAGTTATTTGAGCTCATAAATAGCCCTTTAATGCAACAAGCGACAGATTCAGTCTTACTTTGTTTATACAGAATAGCTAACATACAGGGGTCCTGATCTTGGTTGAAGAGTTTAGGTGCTTCCCTAATACAAATAAATAGGAAAACCCCCAAAAGCCATGAGAAGCAAACATACACAAAGACCTATATAGTCTGGTGCATGCAAAACCTATATAGTCTGGAGCGTACAATCGTGCTGTAAATAAAATACAACTCCAGTGTAGATCAGTGCCCTAAAGGACATATAGGAATGCATTTTTGATAAACAGAATTTATTTTTAATTTATCAGGGTTAACTTGGTGGAGAGAAGCCCATACAACGTTAGACTGTCATATTCTCAAAAGCTCTGTATATCAAACACAATTTCTTAATGTGAAAAAATTCCAAAACCATTTTACAGCAGAGACATACAATTAGACTTTGTACAAATAAGCACTCGTTATTAGATACTCTTTGAAACAGAACAAAAAGCAACCTCCTGAAGTGTTGCTAGAGCATAACGTACTAACAAGAAACTATTTCCTATTCCTTCAATTGGCACAGATTTTATACTCTGAAAATGTGCCAAAAAAACCCAAAACCACTGTATGCACCAGAAACATACTAAAAGGAAACAGGTTTAGAGGGACACTTTACAGCTGATTCTGAGAATCATGCACTGTTTGGGGGGAAAAAGAGAGTGAGTCTTTGTCTATGCTTCCAACCTCTGTTTCCCTCTCTTTTAAAAAAAAATGGCCATCTGACAAGCAAAGCCTAGCCAGAGGGTCAAAAATGAAGATCCTGGGAAAGGTCAAGTTTAATCTCTACCCACGATGCCCTAGTGCATCCCTCACAACAGCTGACTAACAAAAGGGGCTCAGCACTGTGACTGACAGAATTCTTAATTGTATCCACTCATTCATGACAATTTGATTAAAATATTACGCCAAAGTCTCACCCCCTGTTTGCTTCGATCCTCCAAATCTAATTTTGAATTTTCAGAAAGGAGATTACCTCCACAAGCATGACTGGGATGCTATTAACTTCTACTTAATCTTTATTACTGATGTGAATTTAACATATGTATGGCTTCGTCTCGCTCCTGTTGTTTTCTCTCTAAAGTAACGTCTAGGCAATATACAAGTGGCGGACATTAATTTTCACTTTGATATTCTGTCATACCAAAGCCCATACTTTCATGTGAAAACTTAAAAACGTACTGTCTTAATACCACAGCCCAATTAGGCGGCATAACAAAAAAAAAATGATGCACAGCCTTCAGGCTTCAAGGTTTTATAACCTTCTGGCATTATATCATCTAGATCCTCTTCATTACAGTCTGTTTCAAGAACTGACTAAAACTGGTGAATTCCAGTGAGCATCAATAGTACAATCACAAAGAAGTCAAGCAGGCATCTGAAGATTCCTGTCAATTTAGATTATTCTCAAATTCATGAAACTGGTATTTGGATGTGGTCATTGCTACCTCTTGATCTGATTTTGAAAAGACATTTAAATCAAAGCTTTGCTTTGATTTTCAAAGTTACTTATATTTCCCCCCCTTACAAATATCAGAAAGCAAATCAACATTGCAAGTGCATGCTTGTGTGGGCATATACATATGAATTTAAAATGGACATCACTAATAGGTAGATCTGGTTGGAAAAGTCCGTCAAATTCAAGCCCTCCCATGAAAAGCATTTACATTAATTTTTAACAAAGCATTTTCCCAGTTTCTGACCATCTCCAGAGTATGTCATTGTACTATAGGAAGCAATACATTAATCTTCCCAAGTTCAGATTCAGTGGCTCTTTTATTTGCCTGACTAATTATTGCTACTACCAGGAGCACATTTGAATTGAATCCAAACTTTGATGATTTTAAAAATAAATCATCTACGGACTCAGCCTCTAACCTTTGTATCAGCCCACAAGAAGTTGTACAATTTATGGGAGTTCCCTCAAATCCCATGTTATTTGGGCATTGAAAAATGGATTGATTGGTCATTCTGTTTCTCAACCTCCTGAGCCTTCCATTCTGTCAGACAATAGGTGAGATTCATGTTCAACTCTGATCAAAAAAGTTTTGCAAAAGTCTGTGTTCTCTGACCAAGGAAACAATTCCCATAACTCTTGCAGCAAACATCCTTGCTCAGTTCCCAGAATAATGCTCTGACTCTCAGGTACTTGGGCAAATCACAACATCATTTCACTGACATTGCACGTTCATCAGGTATTGGTGAATCTCACTCCCTTCTGCTCTCTGTCAGTTACTCATGACAGTTTGCTCTTCTGTGGGCTATCATACTATAGCATAATCCCAGTTATATAGGACTCAATGAAGGAGTAAACTGATGGTGATCAGTGGTCTGATATGCAGATAGGATCACAGGGCCCCTGGGCAATGTGTGTGTGTGGAGGGGCAGCGGCTCTGGGCTACTGGAAGAGGCAAGACCACAGCTGGAAGGGTGGGGTTGAGGCAGCCAACCCCCAGTGCCACCCAGACAGCATGCTCCTCCCCCGCCTTCTCTAGCTGTCAGAGCCATCTGGTGGGTTCATCATGGGGCTCTGGAGCGTGCCGCCCAGTGCTCTGGTGGCCATTTTAAAGATTCTAGAATTGCCAAGCCCCCCTTGTGAAGATAAGGGACTCTGAGAAGCATGAATCATATTTTGATTATCTTACTCCATCTAACCGATCATCTTATACTGAATAGGATTGAAAATTGAACCTTAGTTATACAACCAAAATTCAAAAAAATACAGCCATAACCAATCACCCCGCAATATTCTGGGCAGTGTCCTTTGCCTCAGTTTCCAGATTGCAGTGCGGAAGTCTGACAAATGAATGTCCCTTTAACGTGCAACATACCTTTCCTTCCACTGCTCCCCACTCAAATGTCCTTGGTCAGCAAAGACCCAGAGTTCAGGGTTGTGTTCATGTGGGTTCACATGAATCTTAGTGATTTCACTGGGCAGTGAGGAATCTGTCTGCTAGTACGGTCTCTGCATTGTCTTTCATTGTACACAATCCCAACACCAGGTTTAAGGTTTAGTTCCTAAACTTGCTTATTGGTGATATTATCTCTAGCAATCACTGAATAGAAACAAGGGGCTTGATCAGTTGATTTTAAACATCAGAGGTGGAGGGGTTCAAATGATACTTGGAACTCTTTAAATAGAGTCCACACCATCAAATAGGAACACTGTCTCCACCTCCCTGTTTCACTTGGATTTGGCATCTTTACCCACTGTTTAGTGAGTGAGATTCAATGTAAAGTATCCCGCTCAACCAGGGCATGCTAAGTAAAGTTCTGCTGTCCATTATTCATACCTTGAGGTTAAAGGATTTCTTTACTCCTGCATTCGATACAAGTAAACTGTAACCCCAAACCAACCCTAACTGATCACTTTGGCAAAACAGTTCTGCTTGCTGAACACCTAGGCATGTCTATGCAAATACAGTCTGCTCCTAAAATCTCCCCCCC
>CM057848.1:24065465-24080576 GCA_030068395.1 Apalone spinifera
CGGAACCCCACTTGTTATGCCCTTCCAGCAGGATTGTGAACCATTAATAACTACGCTCTGAGTATGGTTATCTAGCCAGTTATGCACCCGCCTTATAGCAGCCCCATCTAAGTTGTATTTACCTAGTTTATTGATAAGAATATCATGCGAGACCGTATCAAATGCCTTACTAAAGTCTAGGTATACCACATCCACTGCTTCTCCCCTATCCACAAGACTCGTTATCCTATCAAAGAAAGCTATCAGATTGGTTTGACATGATTTGTTCTTTACAAATCCATGCTGGCTGTTCCCTATCACCTTGCCACATTCCAAGTGTTTACAGACGATTTCCTTAATTACTTGCTCCATTATCTTTCCTGGCACAGAAGTTAAACTTAGTTCACATCTTAGTCAGAGTTCAGAGCTGGACTTCCCCAAAGGGACCACTCTTGAACTAATCAGTATCAGGTATAGTTTATTTAATATTGCAAATAAAAACCCAAGAAAAAGATTGAGCCTTTGTTATAGTACAAGATTGATCTGTAGCTTTTCCACATGATAGGCTCATGCCTGTTTTTCCTCTTAAGGAAGAATCCTGAATTTCACCTCAATTTTAGACTGCGTCGTTAGACACCACCTTGTTCAGCAACTGAGATTCCAGGCCTAGATGTAGACTTTTGGCCTCTGCTACAGACTTTTCTTTGGTGGTCTAAGATTGGTATTAAAAAACATGCAGTGACGTGGAACAATTCTCTTCAAAAGAAAGGATTATTTATTTATGCATAGGAACATAAATGGAGGGAAGGGCTGAGAATAACAGAGGGCCAATATATGTATTATATTACCTCAAATCTTAGCCCTTTCTTGCAAGTTTAGATAGGTCCCCTTTATTTCAGGCACACCTACCTCCCAGCATTGGGGTTGGGTGAGAATCTGCTGCCACCGCTGCTGTCTCAGGCTGACCCACCCTGAATTTTGATGAATTGCACAATAAATTGCTGTGATTATTAAAGTGATATTGCTTGGCTTTTACGCCTATATAATTACAGCTTTCATCTTCCACTAAGTTTAACAATCGCAGGACTCACCTGCAGTACCACTCTGTTTCCACAACTCTCTACTAAAAGAAATTAAATTGATCTCATCTCCCTTTGACCACAGTGAACATTAACACATTGCGAACACTCAGCATAATGGGCAGTCTCCTCAGAATAGCCTGGCGAACTGAAACATCCCCTAGCTTTTGTCAAGGCCAGATACACCAGGTCAGGATGAGAAGATAAACACAGCAACTTAATTTCCAGCACAGTCACTCTCCTGTGTTTGAAAATAGTCTATGGGCACAAAGGGAAAAGAGTCATCTTCATTTCATCATGTGATATGTGCAGCTACTGTTGCTCCCTCAGACCAAAAAAAGCCCTTTATTATTCAAGATTTAATGCTCCTTTTGGGACCTGATCCAGAACTCACTGAAGCCAACAGACTTAAATAGATTTTGGATCAGGTCCATAACTTACAAATCTACATGTGTCGAGGAAGTTCCTTTCAAAATAAATCCTACATTTTGAACAGCATGGCAAAACTCCATGGTATGGAAGCACATTGCTCCCAGCCACCCACCCCCTTGGCTATACTGTTGGAGCAGAAAGCCAGAGGCAGACAGTCCTAGAGAGATGTGAGATGTGCAGTTTTCAGCACGTCTCCTGGAAAGCCTCACTAGAAAACTCTAGCCAGAGTTCACAGGAAACTTTCAAAGAAGTAGCGCTTGGGCACTTTCCCCTTGCTTACACTATAGCAAGAGGTTCTGAATAACCCCTAGCTTCATCCTTCCAAAATTAAAAGAATGTTCCTTGTTTTTAATTCTTGTCTTTTTTACCCTGCAGACTCCATGGAGAACTACAGAACGTGTCATAATTCTACAACAGACACCAAGAAATGAAACCTAAGTAAAGGTTTGATACTGTAATGTATGTTGAAGTTCTTGCCTGCCATGCCAGCATGGTAATAGCCAGCTTGCACTAACATACCTCCACTTCAGACTTGCCATGCAAGGGGGCTGCATTTTATGGAGTAAATATTAAAAGAAAGCCAGTTATTTCAATGGGAATCAAGGGGAGTCAGCACTTTGCAGAATAAAATAGAGGAGGGAAGACCAGATCCTTAGCAGGTATAAATCAAAACAAGCCCATTGACATGAAAGGAGCTACACTGGTCCACATCCACTGAGGAGCTGGTCCCTTATTCTTTCTTTATATATATATTTGTCTAAAGAGTTGTGGGAAGAGAGTTCTCTTTGCTAAGCATACAAACCCTCCTCCTGTAAGTGCTGAGAATACTTTAAAATCCACATTCTTTAATCATTTAAAGAGTCCTCCAACAGAAAATAGGAAGATTAGACTCAGCATTCCTGACATTTCGAAGGTGAAAACCATGAAGAGTTGGGGAAAGCGGGGGAGGAAGGGATTAAGCACTGCTTCATATGTCATAAAGAAAGGGGAAAAGGACAAACCCCCACTTTTCTTCATTTGCACGTCACCTTTATTTTATTCTATTTAGTTTAAAAAAAAAACCCTAAAAGATGCCTATACAAGGTGTCCTAATGCATAATTCATAACAAAAATCCCAGAAACACTAAAATCATTAAAATAAGAACTCATCTAGCCACCTCTAAAACCCCTTTTCAACTCTTGATTTTGCAGTTAGCACATCCTATCAAACCAGGGGTGGCCAACCTGTTCCAGACGAAGAGCCAAGATACTAGTGGATCCAGCGTAAAGAGCCAGGGCAAAGTTGTAGAGGAAAAAAAAAAAAAGGCGAGAGGCACGTTTCTATACTTTTTGGCCTCAGCAGGCACCCGCCATATTGGAAACATCGGATGGCTCCCCGTCCCAGTGAACACAGGGGAGCCGGGAAGCGGGGGCTGTTCTCAGGGTTGTGGGAGGTGGCTTCGCAAGCCACACTGCACACTGATGGGGGGAAGAGGGAGGGGAAAAGAGCTGCATGCAGCTCACGAGCTGCGGATTGGCCACGGCTGTATCAAACAAATCTTTCACACACCATCCCACCTTTGCCTTTCCCAGTGTGACAGGGTGTGGTCACAGAAGACCCTTTGGGGGGTACTTCCCAGAGTGCTAGCAAAGCCACTGATACTTGCCTCTTATCACCCTGTCCTGCCGGACCAGCTCATCTGGTCTCCCCCAGCCAAAGCACAGAGCTGAGCTCACCCTGAGGAGCAATATAGACACTGAAACTCTTTGGGTCTGAGGAAAATGCAGTTTTGGGCCCAGCTTCCAAGAAACCCCTCCCCAGATGGGATCAGAACCCCAAATAAATTATTCAGGTAAGCCTCCTTTAACAAGAAATGAAGATGTATGCACTGATTGCTCCCCCAGGTAACACTGGGCTTAATAGAAATAAACATGATTTTATTAAGTACAAGCAGTAGGACTGAAATGGTTGCAAGGGAAAACAGGCAGAGCACAGTAGATTACAAATTTAAAACAGTAAACTCATAGCTAGTTCTAACACTTATCACAAACTTACCTGGAATAAGAACAGTTTTAGGGTAAGGCTCCCAGCCAGGGAAGAGCTTTTCCCTGGGGTCTCTGGTTCATTCTCTTGGGAGTGACATGGCAGCCAAAGACCAAAAATTGAAAAAAATTTGCATCTTAAATAGCCTCCCTTTTAGGTGGGAATTCTGTGTCTCAGAGTCTCCCCTTCCATAGAAAATTACCTGGTCAGCCCCAATCAGTTAGGGAGGTCACCTCACTTCCTAAGACCAGCCACTGTGAAGACTTAAAGGACAAAAAGAGGCTTTTTACAGGTGATCACACAGATATTGAAGGAAGCACCCTTGATGGCTTTCATTTGCACATTTAAAACCATAAACCATTCCATACTCCATATTTCTAACTTTACATACAATAACAATACATACACTGAAATAAGATATACAGATCCAGTAGACTGAAACATTATAATTGATAGGTTACATGAGGTATTTTGTCCAAAGCATCTTCGAGTTATCCATTTTTGTGTCCATAAGTCAATTTCATAAAGCATGCAGTGGGGAAAGGGGGAAAGAAGAACCATCACACCCAGGACAGGCATGTTCCTCAGTCAGGGGCAAGGGCAACTCTCAACACATTATACCCACAGGTGTGAATCAAGCCAGTTAACATACATAAAAGTATGTACATCAAGACAAAAAATATCTAATGTGTGAATTTTGTTTTTAAGGAGGCTTTTCTGTGAAGCCTATAGGCCATGTTTTTAAAACTTTATGGGGAGCCATCCAAACAAATGCATTTCATCCTTATCATCATACACCTCTGCCTCTATAGCGTCATTGTGTGAAAGTGTTCATTGAAATGGGTAGTCAGAATCTTGTTAAGTGTTCGGATACCAGGTGAAGAGTATAGGATAAATCCTTAAATGAAGTTGTCATTTGCATATGTAACTCCACCCATTTTCATGGCCAATTAGCTGAGCTAATGGGTGGTGCATGCTGAAACTCACATTTGCCTCATAAGTGGACCTCACCCTGTTGGAAGCATTACCCAACACTTCAGCATTATAACCATAAAATAAGACTGTGATATGATGTGCTTCAGTGATAACACAAATACGAAATCAAATGCAGAAATAAATGCAAAAGCCCCAAAACAAATCTGGCAGCTGCTTAAGGATTCAGCCAATGTTTGAATAAAACAGGCCTGCTTTTCAGCTAGTTGTATGCCAAATGGTTTGCTGTTATTTTCAGCAATGGCACTATTTTAGATATTTATTTATTTATTTAATTGTTGCCAGTTCATAACAACTGCTTTCTATTGTAAACGTACTGAATAGCCAACAACAACGATATAAAGTAGTGGGCTCCTATCAGCATTGTTCTCCTGTTCAGAGGCAGAGTGAACAAGAATACATCTATGTTTTCTATATAGTGTAGAAAAATGTAATTCTCTGTTTAGTGGCATATCAACAACTCTTGTTCCAATTCACCGCCATGGGCAATGAATGACAGGTGGAGCTGTCCATTCTGACAATGTGACCGTGATATCTGGTCGAGGCCACTATATCATTTTTTTTCACCCACACACAAAACATGTTTTTTAAAACTCCTATTTTTAGTCTTTGTTTCTTTATCTACATACAAAACACAGATAAAATGAAATTGAGTTAATTAAATAATGTCTTGATAGAACAGGAAATGTTACATTCTCTAACACTGCGGCATGTGCACTCCATGGAAGGGCGATTTCTTTATAATACTAATAAAAATAGCTGTATCCCACTTCTTCCCACAAAGACAACCCTTTGCCCTCTTCTTTCCACTCAGAAATCTTGTGTAATTTTTCCCCCCAGTATAAAACACGAGTATCTTCCCCTCCATAGTTAAACAGACACAACAATATGTAGCCAAAGAGTGATTAACATTGGATACCTAAGGACTGGCACTAGCAACAAAGGGGTTGCTTGGAGCTCAGCACTGAAAACAGCATCTATTCAAGGGAACAAAACAAAACTTTGACAATGCTGGAAAATGGTAGGAAGCAATAGGATGTGGCAGCTACAGCCCAGCAATGATTTACATGCCATTAACGTACACTGGCTGTATGTTGCATTTAGGCCAGTATTTAAATAAAAGCAGCGTTAGCCTTGACAGCCTGTGTATTATCACACTGAATTTATGTTGCCTCCAAGGTAAAGAGCATCATCTTATTGTAACACACACAGGTAGTATAATGTGTCAAGTGCACTTTTGGCTGCATGCTCAGGAAAAATGTTCTGCATGAAGCACAGTTTGCTTGACTTTATTTATTTATTTTCCTTTACCCTCGGTTTTATGACAGACTTAGAATGATTTTCATTTGTTCGTAAGATTATTTTTCCTCTTAGATGTTCTTTTTTTATTGCTTGAAACTTAAAGCATTTCCACCAAAGGGTAGTGGAGGGAGGAAATAAATAAGAGAAATGGTTATTCTACAGGAGAAGGGAGATTTCGGTGCAATGGACAACCGGTATGTACTTTAACATGTGAGATGCAGCAGCATCTCACGTGTTAAAGTTGAGTTGAGTTGTACAAGGCCGCCTTATAACATCATGGCTAGACATTAACTTGTGATTTGGGGGATTAGTATATAGGAAAGCAGCTAGAAGTGTAATGTCTCTGAACAGGCCTTCTGACATTTTGCCAGTGACATCCTAGTCTTTCATCCTGATCTTCCTTTAGCCCTCCCAATCCCATCCAGGCTGCCAGATGTTGGTCACAGGGGGATTTTAGCCATCGGCTGTTTTGTGACAAATGACACAGTATCAACAATAGCACATGACCTTTATGGATCCTGGCCTTAGCTAGACGAATGTGAAAAATTCAATGAAATGCAACACCTACTTGAAATTCAAGTTGCTCCTCAGACAATTAATATGGAACCAATACACCTACCTGACTCATAATCGTAGAATATTTATATTGCTGCTGTCCATAAAGTTCTCTCTTTTGTGCATCACTATGCAAAGTAATTGCTACTAAGTTTTTGCAGTACAAGACCGGTGTACTTTTTGCGGAAAAGTATCCATGCCAATCTAGACGTGCTTTTGCGCAAAAAAGCCCCGATCGCCTTTTTCGCGATCAGGGCTCTTTTGCAGAAAACAAATCTGAGCTGTCTACACTGGCCGTTTTGCGCAAAAGCTTTGCACAAAAGGGACTTTTGCCCGAACGGGAGCAGCATAGTATTTCCGCGAGAAGCACTGATTTCTTACAGTAGGAAGTCAGTGCTTTTGCGGAAATTCAAGCAGCCAGTGTAGACAGCTGGCAAGTTTGTCCGGAAAAGCGGCTGATTTTCCGGAAAAACTGGCCAGTCTAGACACAGCCATAGTGTCTTGTCTACACTAGGATTTTATGGTAGACAAGGTAATGTGCATTGAAAGAAGTCTCCTTTTTGCATGGAAGATAAAGCCCAAAGCTTACATCATCCTGAAAACCCCAACCCAAGCTCAACAGTTCAGATGCCCAGGTCATCTCCTCATAGCACTGGAACCTCTGTTCCTCCTGCAATTATCTCCTGTCCCAAACACTGAGAGGCCTTTCATCCCGATTCCAGCTCAAGCCAGCCAGTGGTTAGATGCGACTTTTGCGTATTCAGATCAGGTATAAGGAATTCTGCTAGAAAAATTCAAGCATTCTGACCAGAAAAAAAAAATGGGCTTCTTTTGCTATTCCACTTGGCATCTATGCCAACCTATCATGTTCTATCAAAGGGTTTCAGTTTCTCATCTGACAGTATAAAACTTCCCTATGTGCCTAAGTCCATGTTTAACCTCCATCATGTGATCCACTCCTTAACGAATGTTAACTTTGTGCCGATACGACCTTTGGAATTAGATGGGGACTGATTCCCTCAGCATGTTTCAAAGGGCATGCAATAGAGGAGAGCTGCACAATTAACATATGCAAATAATTTCATCATTTTTTTACTGTCCTTAACAGAGGAATTCATCTACCTCCATTATTATTGAAATAAGACTACTTCTCTCTTATATAGTATTTTTCAACTATAGATCTCAACACCCTATGTCCAGTTCAGCATCCAGATTCACAGTCTGGAAAACCTGCCATGCACTAAGGGTACATCTAGACTACGCTATATTTTCAGAATCCCCCCCTTTTTCAAAAAACCGTTCTTCCTTAAAAAATGAGGTTTACACAGTTTTTCGAAAAAGGGGGGTGTTTCCGAAAAAACCCCGCATCCAGACTACCTTCACTTTCGAAAGACCTGCTTTTGAAAGTGAGAGCAGAAGAAGATATGTAAATTCCCGCAGAATTTGAATATTCTCTTTCGAAAATACAGCATCGTCTAGACATAGCCTAAGAGAATGAAGAGGCTCAATTTTTGGTTTATTCAAGATAAGGTTAGTTAGCGATGCAAGTCACTTAGAATGGCATACACAGAAATAGGATTTCTGATAGAGATTCTTGATCTTAGACAAAAGCATTACACAATGCAATGTCTGGAAGCTAAAGCTAGTGTAAAAATAAAGTAAACATTTTTAATAAAGACGATAATTAACCACAGGAACAACTCACCCAGAGATGTGAAGTATACGCCATCACTCAAAGTCTTTACATCAAAATTATCCAGTCAGACTTTCTAAAAGTTATCCTACAGTTCAGCTTGATATAAGAGGGACTTCGTGAAATTCTCAGGCCTGTGTTATGTAGGAGGTCTGATTAGCTGATCCTAATGGTTCTTTCTGGCCTGAGAACCTTTTAAATCTATGAATTATCCCAGTGACCTTTCTTGGCATTGGAGGTCTCAGTAGCTCATTGCTCAGCAACAAATGCTACTTGGTGGAAATACAACATGAAATGAATACGGTTATATGAAATCATTACAAACCTATTCATTTGTATGAAATGGAGTTGCATCAAGAAAAGTGTATGCAGATAAGTGATTCTGAGAATGGAACACTAATGTTAGGGAAAACTAATATCTGATGAGCTAATGCAAGAGCATATGAAGTTACTACACAAAGTCCACATTGATTATAATGCAATCTGATTTAAAATGTTCCCTGGGGAATGGTTTTAATTATAGTTGAAAAGGCTTGACAGCCCCATGTCATAGTATGTCCATGTTATTAAACCATAAAACAACTGTCTTGCTCAGAAAACAATCCAAACTGTGAAACACATGCTGGACAAAGCCAAGGACAATGGCAAAAATACTTACTGTGCCTCAGTCAGCTTAAGTATTGGAACACTTCTACTAAGAAGGTGCTCTGGAAAAATCAACATCTTCCCACAAATCTGTTCAAAGAATCAGCTGAAACAGGAAGTAATGAACCCAGCTAAATGTAAGCTAGACTGAGAGGACAGGAGTATCACTAGGGCACATTGTCTAAGCTACTATTGGCCAGATCTACACTACAGCTTTAGATCAACACAAGGCAGCTTATGTTGATTTAACTCTAAGGCTATGTCTACACTATAAGGTTAATTTTAAAGAAGTTATTTTGAAATAACTCTTTCAAAACAGCTATCCACATTAGAAATCCCCATCAAAACAGTGCAGATATATATAGAAACAGAGCATCCACACTGATTGAAGCCTGAATGGCATTTAAAGCCTCCCCAGAAGCACTCAAAGCAGGGCATTGGGACAGCAGTCACTTCCTGTAGCTGCTTCCTGAGGCTAGCTGAGGCTTGTGCTTAAATGGGCTCCCTCTACAGCTGTGTCTCAGACTCTTCTCCATTGCCTACTTCCTCACAGGACAGCAAACCCTTTTCACTACCTGCTCTGGTGGCCCTTGCAGATGCCACAGAACTTCCACCATGGAGCCAGGCCTGCTACAAAGCAGTCACTGGCTCTTAGACCTGCTGCTGCAAGTCCTGGCACAGTTTATGCAAACTGCCCTTGTGGCACTGCAGGATCACAACAACCAGCTCAGAATGGGGCACCTCCTTACCCCAGCCCGGGCACTCCTCATGCCCCACAGACCCTTCCATCCTCCCCTGAACAGCATGCACCACCGCTTCTGGTGCTGGGAGACTAGCTCCGCCTGGTGGGACCGGATCATCATGGCGCAGTAGAACAATCAGCAGCAGCACCAGAACTTCCACATGCAGATGGACACTTTTGTGGAGCTCTGCAAATGGCTTGGCCCTGCCCTTGAGCGACAGGTCACCCCATGTGACGTTTCATCCCACTCCAGAAGTGTGTTGCCATTGCACTTTGGAAGCTTGCCACGCTGGACAGCTACCGCTCTGTGGGGAACCAGTTTGGCATGTGGAGATCAGCCATCAGGGCCATGCTCATGCAGGTTTGACTCTTGCTATTGTCCTAGGAGGTGGGTGACCTACTGGAATGGGTTTCCTAGGGAGGAGGGGTGGAATAGCCCTCCCTGGAGGTTTATCATTCCCGGCTTCACAAAACCCTGCCTGAGATGGTTTAGTTGTGGTTGCTCCTGATATGAGAAGGGCCTTAGACTCGGGGAACTCACATGGGCTCCAGCAACCCTGTGATTCTGTTTCTCCAGGTGGTCAAGGCCATCAATTCCATCCTGCTGCAGAGGGTCATCACCCCAGGTGACATGGACCCCATCAACACTGGCTTTGCCACAATCGCTTCCCCACAACTGTGCAGAGGGGAGATATTAATAGCACCCACATCCCTATCCTGCCCCTTGCCCACTGTGCCTTGGACATTATCAATAGAAAGGGGAACTTTTCAATGGCTCTGCAGGCCCTCATGAACCACCGGGGCATGAGACATCACAGACAGGTATGTCAGGTGGTCAGGAAGGCGTACATTGCCCTTGTATTCAGAACTCAAGCCTGTTCCACAGGATGCGTGCCAGCACATTTTCCCCCTGACACACCATCAGGGTTGGGGAGGTGGACACCTTCCCCTGGTCCTGCAGATGGTGCATTGCAGGTGACACAGTCCATCCCTTACTCCCCTGGCTATTGAAGACCTACACGGAACACCTGGCCCCCACAAAAGAATGCTTCAACAACAGGCTCGATAGTGTTGTGGAGGGTGTCTTCAGCCACCTCAAGGGGAGGTTGGGGAGCCTCCTCAATTGCCTGAACCTTGGCAACCAGAACATCCCCCAGGTGGTTGCGGACTGCTGTGTGCTCCATGACCTCTGAAAATAAGTGGGAGACTTTCCTGCCAGAGTGGGGGGCAGAGGCTGAGCAGCTCACCAGGGCTTTTAAGCAGCTGTGCACTGCTGCCATCTGGCAAGCCCATCAGGAGCCTGTGATCTTGAGGGAAGCGCTTCAGCCAAGGTCAGCTGTGAGACATCCTCTTGAACTTCCCCACAAGGTGCCTCTGCCTTCCTCCTGTGTGCTCTTTCCTCCCCCGCCCCTCCTTTACTTTGCCCTCCCCTCCACCTTCCCCTGGTTCTGCAGATAAAATTAACCGGACTTTGTTTGAAGCAATAAACTCTTATTTTTACTTGAGGAATATATAACTAGGGAGGGACTGGAGAAAGAACTTGGGAGAAGGGAAGAAGAGGAAGGATGGGCTCAGGGATAGGGCTGGGAGTGGCACCTGCCTCCAGTGTATCAGAGCACCTCAGCTGCCTGAGAAATTCCACCACTTCACGTGCATGGCTTTCTGGGACCTGGGATGGGGATACACTAGGAGGAGAACAAAGGGGCAAGGGCAGGTGCTGGAGAGACTCAGGGGAGCAGGTGCAGGTGGTTGGCTGCTGGACCACTCAATGGCAGCAACCATGTCTCCTGCACATGGTCTTATGCTGTCGGGACAGATGCTCCCAGATGGTACACTGCAGCTTCCGGTCAGCATAGAACTCCTTGAGGTCAGCAGCCCACCCATGATGCTCCTGCCCAAAAACTACATTGGAGAGCATGCAGGCACGGGAGGTGTTCCTGCACTAGCTTGTCTCGGGCTCACCTTTGGGTCTCATGGGGTCAGGGATGTGGCACGCTCGCAGCTGGCCCCGCTGTGAAGACATGTGAAAAGGACAGTCATCCCAGGAAACACTGTGCATGAAACCTAGCCTTAATCTGAGCTGACACTGAAGGTCTCAGTTCAGCTGGTAAGAATATAAGAATGGCCATACTGGGTTAGACCAAAGGTCCATCTAGCCCAGTAGCCTGTCTGCCGACAGTGGCCAGCACCAGGTGCCCCACAGGGGGTAGACTAAAGACAATGATCAAGTGATTTGTCTCGTGCCATCCATCTCCAACCTCTGACAAACAGAGGCCAGGGACACCATTTCTATCCCCTGGCTAACAGCCTTTTACAGACCTAACCTCCATGAATTTATGTAGCTTCTCTTTAAACTCTGTTATAGTGTTAGCCTTCACAGCCTCCTCTGGCAAGGAGTTCCACAGGTTGACTATGAGCTATGTGAAGAACTTTCTTTTATTAATTTAAAACCTGCTACCCATTAATTTCATTTGGTGTCCTCTAGTTCTTCTATTATGGGAACTAATAAATAACTTTTCTTTATTCACCCTCTCCACACCACTCATGATTTTATATACCTCTATCATATCCCCCCTCAGTCTCCTCTTTTCTAAACTAAAAAAAATTCCCAGTTGCTTTAGCCTCTCTTCATATGGGACCCATTCCAAACCCCTAATCATTTTAGTTGCCCTTTTTTGAGCCCAATGCAGGCACTGGAGGTGTTCCTGCACCAGCTTCTCTCGGGATTGCCTTTGGGTCTCATAGGGTCAGGGATGTGCCACGCTCATGGTGATGTGCTTTGAGCAAGGCCATCTTTTGCCTAGGTAGTAGGTACTTTTCTGCAGGGACATGGACATCCCACGGGAGCCTCACTACTCCCAAGTCCTGGGGACAAGCAGGTATGGGAAGGTGCCAGCCATGCCAGGAGCCTGCATATGGGAAGGAGAAAGGTGGGGTGACTGCTTACCTCCGTGCCATGCACATACTGGGTCTGGCAGTGGTGGCATCCTACAGAGACAGAACTATCCCTGCTTGTTGGAGGAGGGTATTGGGGAGGTGTGTGTGAGCAGCAGATGCTACTTGCTAGGGACAGTGGTCTGGGGTCCCTTCCTTTTCCTCCCCCTGGGTCCCATGCAGGAGATCACTTGACCAGGAGCAGCTGCTGCCCAAGAGTGAAGGCATGACCCCGTGTGGCACTGCTGTGTTTCCAAGACCTTAGCCTCCTTAGTCATGGCTTGTCATGGGAAGATGTCCCACCTCGGAGTCTGGAGTAAGGCAGGCCGCCGCATAAACCTTTGGAGAAGAAACAACGGGGTCCTGTGTGGCAACCTCAAAGGGTTGGGTGCTCCAGACTGCTGTTCCATGTGCACAGGCTGTTGTGCAATCCCCAGGCAGAGAAAGCCGAGCAAGGAGTGCACAGCCCCTCACTGCCTGCTGCCTCCCCTGATGTGTAGATACAGAAAGTTATGGAAGTCATCTGAAGTTCCTTCCCCCACCTCATCCGAGCCCTGGAAGATAGCCGTGGGGGAACAGGGTGGCGGGAGAGGAGTAGGTGTACCAGCTCCATGGAGCTGACTACCTCCTGACGGTAGGCATGGTGTCACCGCAGGCCTCCTCCTGCTGGTCTCAGCCCGACTCTCCAGGAGGAGGAAGACAGGCGTGTCCAAGGCAGAGTCCACAAGGAGGTGGCCCTGCTCCCAGGATGCCATCCAGATGAGCCTCGGATGCTGCTACAGAGTGGGAACTTTGTTCCCTGGCCTTGGTGTAGGCCTGCCATAATTCCTTGATTTTCAGGCACACTTGGTCCAGCATGCACGTGTACCCCTTCTGGGCCAGGCTGGTGACCATCTGGCTGCAGCCATCCACATTCCTGTGCCTGGGGCAGAGATCCTGGAGGTTTAACTCCTCACCCCAGACCTCTATGAGATCCAGGAGCTCCTCACCAATCCAGGACCATGCCTCTGTCACTCCTGGCCAGGGGCATCTGAGCCAGCTGCTGGAGTGATTGCAGCTGTGTGCGTGGGAGGATGGGGCAGTCAGAGGGAGTGCTGGGGATTGCTCGTGGCAGTAGGGAAGGCAGAGCAGGGTGCTGCTGCGTGGTACAGTAATAGCAGGGCTTGCATTGTATCACAAGCCCTTTCCCTTCTGCCTGCAGCTTTAAACCCTGCAGAACAAGGCAAGCTATAGAGTTTTGAAGGGTGTGAACAGAGTGGTCACTGGGCAGCTACGAGAAGCCCTGGAGGCCAATTATTTTGAAATAACCAAAGCTGAGCATCCACACTCACCTGATTTCAAAATAACCCCTCATTCTACAAGGAATATTACTTATTATTATGCTATAACAAGCCCATTATTTTAAAATAATTTCTAAGTAACATGCTTGCTGTGTGGACGCTTGCCTTGTTATTTCAAAGTAACATGAGTTATTTCGAAATAACTCTGTAGCGTAGACATACCATAAGTGTCTACACCAAGGGTAAGTCTAGTGTAGATGAGTTTACTAGACATAGTAAATAATTGCCGCTTCATTTTCCTACGTCTAGTAAACTCACCTACATGGCTCCGTCGACGGAACCATGTAGTCTAGACTTACCCCAAGGCTCTCCAACTGGAAGCCCTGCTGCTGGGCACAGAGACCCTGTGCTGGGGGTTAGGAACCCCACAGAGGATTGACAGCTCAGGTTGTCAGTCCCCCAGAGTGCCCCACTGAAGTCAGAGGAAGTGCTTCTGGTGAGGATGAGCACCATCAGCAGAAGGAGGGTAGCGTGGACATGAAAAAACTCAGTAATAACTGGTGGCTGTAAGTCGACCTCACATAAGTCAACTTATGTAGACAAGGCCACAGTCTTGTACACTTCAGTGTAAGAGTAGGACAACCAGCAGAAACCTTCTGACAATATAACAAGCAAAAGCTGAAGAAAAATCATTTCTTGCCTACACCTTGGTGGGTCCAAGTAACTTCACAATCATTATCCACTGTTATCTCTGCCCTCATCTGGTCTGAATTCTGGATCCTATGATTTGTTCTCAGTCTCCTTTTTCTCCACATATTACTTATGTTCCTTTACCTTATGGTTCTTATCCCATTACTATCAATACAGTGGAAATTACATAAGATTATCATCTTTGCTAATTAGCTTTGCTCTCTCCAGCTCACTGTTTACACAGTTGCAATCTTTTGCCATCCTGTATTGTCTTCCTTTAACTTGATGAACATAGTAAATCTTGCTATTTTATATTATAAAATATTTTCATCAATTAATTATTTAGCAATTGCATCACATTCTATCTTCAAAGTTGTTTGTGAGCATTAACCCTCAGAACAACTCTGAAAGATAGGCCAGTGCCCAGGAGCGGCCCGAGGCAGCCGCCCCAGGAAGAAGGCACAATCAGCACCCCCGCCTGCATGGCCGTCAATGGCCATGACATAATCATTGGGTGCCCCGTGACATCATCATCAGGCGCCCCGGGCCAGCGGCACCCAAGGCGACTGCCTAGTCTGCCTAGGCTCCCGGGCCGCTCCTGCCAGTGCCATACAGATTTTCCAACTTGGGAAACAAGAAAGGCAAGTAGCTCCCCTCAAAACTGAGTCCCACTCAAGAGAGTGCCTAGTTCTAAATCTTGTGCTTAGACCATGTGGCAGACTGGTCCTGGGCGCGAACACGGGAGGCCCTACCGAGGTGTCTCC
>CM057848.1:24080676-24098615 GCA_030068395.1 Apalone spinifera
GCCGCTCCTCGGGCGGCAGGAGTGCGGGCCGGCGGCGGCCTGTCACAGACCACAATCATCTTTTCATTGTGTCCCTCAGTTTGTATTATAGAAGTGCCTAGAGGCCTCAACCAAGATCAGAGCCCCATTTTGCTAGGCAAGATACACACACACACACCCAACCCTGCTGTGGTGAATTTACAGTACAAGGCTGGTGTTTTCAAAGGAGCCTAAGAAAGTCAGTGGGAGTTAGGCACCTAACTCTAGGCCTTTGACAATCCCAGCTTGCACAGAGCAAGAAAGGAAGTATTAGCTATGTTGTATAGACAGACACACAAAGGCCCAATTTATTAAAGGGATTTAGTAGAAGCCTAAGTGGGATACCCACATTGAAATCATTGGGAGTTATGCTTCAAAGAACTTTTGAAAATCCCACTATATGCTTATTTGTTTGTTTCACCACCTAGACAACTTAAAAAACCTGCTCCTAACTGACATGTTCAAGGTCACACATTAAGTCTCTGGCTGAGCTGGGAATTAAATCTTGAGTTCTTCTGAGTCTCACACTAATGGCCCAGGTGAACATCTTCCTATACAAAAGGTTTTGTTAGTTAACTATGGACGGATAACATAACTGTATATTTTCACAGTGTGGGAAAAGCCACCAATATCCAATCGAGGTAGTACTTACTTCCAGAAGACACTTAATAGCAGTGATTAATCATAGAGGAGAGGAAAGTAAGGCAGGAAAAGTTCTGTCATTTGAATTCAAGTAAGCTTTCAGCAAGTGGTACTGTAGAAATTCACACAAAAGGGATGAGACAAGAAAATGTAGTAACAAACAGCTGGACCAGAATGAAGGTTTTCCAAACTAATCTTGACACTATCGAGCTCTCCATGGTAGCTGTTACTCTGTCATCTTTTATTTTTAATAATGCATTTATTGAGGAGTACAGCAAATGCAGCATAAAGAAAAGGACAGACAATATCCTGTTGCCATCTCCCCCGATTCAGAGATGTTACCTCAAAGGTAACAATGGCCTGATTGCCAGGTGTCAAATCTGCAGTTCCCCTTGATTTCATTTGAAATTGTGGGTGTGCAACATGGTTGTAAGCCAGGCCACTTTTGTTTAGTTAACTAAGTTTGGAAAGTGTTGTCAATATGTGTGTGTGTGTGTGTGAAATGCTTTGGGATCCATTGAGGTGAAAGGTATAGAGAGATATAGCAATCTTTCTAGTTCTCATGATTTTCTTATGACTCTCACATTACTGGGTATTTTTCTTGTAACCCCAATGCTGACTAACATATGCTTAGGTGACAATTTTGAGTTTGTTTAAAAATAAGTCTGAAACCATCATAGTAGCAGATTATAGCTTGAAAATATGAATCTACTGGAAGATTTGCCTGGCATTGCTTGGGTCCTCAATTCATTTTTTGGAAAATAAATTGAGAATTTACATGCTGCATTTGAATCATTGCTCTGGGGTGTGGCTGAAGGGTTCAATATGCAGGCTGCCCCAGGGAAGAGAGGACAACCCCAGCCCTCTCTCATTGCAGTAGCTTGGGGCCAGGTGAGAAGCACTTGCCCATGATTGCTGCAGATCCAGCAGGCACAGCTAGAAGCAGGATGCATGAACCTGGACCAGCCCCAGCCAGAGTACACCTGCCGCCCTGCACTTCCTAAACTGTAAACTTCCCCTCGCATCCTGATGAAGGGGAACAGCTGCAACGTTCCTCTTCAAATTGGGCGGGGTAGGGGGAAGAAAGAGCTTCAGTCTTCCCCATCTCTCCCTAAAAGGTGCCTGGGAGGTAAAAGACTCAGGGCTGGGGCAGGCCTGGGATGGGGCGGCATGTCCCCAGCTAGCTCCTTTCACTTGTCTCATGCTTGTCAACTTTTCTGTTGAGTTTTATGAGAATCAATCCCATTTTAGGCACATCCCATTTTCCTGGATGGGCCAAATCCTTATCTTGTTGCATACAAAATTTGGTGGTCCTAGCTCTTACCATTGTAGGAGCAGTTCTTGAACAGACACATACTCATATATAGTAGATAAAGGCTTAGAAACAGAAAGCAAATAAAAAAGACTCAATATTTATTATCTGAAATCTCCGAATTAAGCTAATCTCCTGATTTTGGGGGACTTAAAAAAAACAGTTTTGGTTGGCAACAATTAGTATGTGATTATTTTTAGTATGCTATAATTTCATATAACAACTTCAGACTGAAAATATTTTATTGCCGATTCCAGCAAGATATAGACTTAACTAAATTGCCCCAGGACTATCAATTTAGAGATTTTTAATAACCTGAAATTGTAAGACAAGCACAGTGTATTCCCTCATTTCAACAATAGCCCAAAAGTGCCGAAATCACTTGTATTTATTTTCAGTCACTGAAGTAGATGGCAGGACCACAAGGAATCTTTATCTATTGCTAGCTCTAGTGCTTTGCAATTGTCTTAAATATTTCAGCAAAGAGATACCGCCGTGTATTTTCCTGGCTACTGATGAGTTGCCAAAGGTCAACAATTTTAGCTTCAAACGTTGAGAGTGATCTCTAAAGCTTTTCTTGCAGCTGAGAGATTAAGGCAGACTGTTATAAACATATTTATGAAATAAGAGCAAGGGACTTCAGTTTGGCAGCTTGGAATCTAACACCATTCTGTATCTATATTATTTTCAGGATTAGAAGCCATTAATTCCTAAAATTGTGCTCTGGAGCATAAGTGGCAACAGCTGTAGCTATCTGTTCACTGTCTTTCCACATGGGCTGCTTTCTGTGCAAGATATGCATGAAAAACACAACAACATGAGGTGCTACCCATTTAGACAGTGTCTGGCAAAATAAAAAACTGAAAAGCAGAATCATGTTTGCCATAGAATGATGAACTTAGGTGTTAATAAAAATGGAATCTTAAGGCAAATGCTTACCCACTTCCTGTTCTGTAATCCATTCTTCTTGCATGCACAAACTAATAAACTGCCTCTTCTTATTATGTCACTACTGTACATGAAAGATTTCATGCATGAAATATTAATCCCGTACACAAGTCTTTGAGGGACTGATTGCACTGGCTAAAGGAAAAGAGTGGGATGGTTTCTGAGCACAGCCCTGCTATGCATTTCAGTCCTGACCACTACCACCTCACTTTTCCAAGTCCTTAGCTTTTCTGCAGCACAAACAAGCAAACTATGACAGCTTTGTTGTGTAGACAAATGTTCATAGGTAACCAGAATAAGAGCCAATGCATTTCAACTGGGAGCTGAAATTTGGTCTACAAAAGTGAATGGCTATTGTCCTAGCCTACTTTGTCATTTACCTCCCACTAAACCTAACTTCTTAAAGAAGATACTTGAATACATTTGGAAGCAAAACCAGAAACCTAATTATTATGTCCTGACGGTCCAAAAAAGTGAAAAGACAGTAAGTTCTTCAAAACTAAGTAACAGAATTTTCTCCTGATAAAAGTGAAATGAGGACACATTGGTCACTTGTAATATTTTACACGTTTAGAATTCCACGCTATATGTAACTTATTAAATGAGATAATACAATTACTGTCATTTATAGATTATGGTCACCTTTGGTCTTAGACTCCCACATGTTTGACTTAGTTAGAGCCAGGGGAGGAAAAAGTTATCTACTCCATTCATTTATCAAAAGTTTATCTTCTATAGTTTAAAACTTGAATGCACAAAGCTCTGGAGAATAATGCCGTAAGTTATAGACTCCTACCACTTTTCTTGCAAGGCTGTTTTAGGGTTAAAGGCCTGATTCTGCAAATTCTCACCACATGATGAGTCCTTGTTCAAATAAATAGTCTAATTGTGTCCAGTGGGAATATTCACCCAAGTATAGGTTTGTGTGACCATCCATAATAGATTTCAATTTTAGGAAGACTTTCCCAACCGCTAATTTAAAAATGGTCGGGGGGAGGAAAGGTCACTCCCAATAATACCCTCTTAACTTTCCACCCCCAGTTTAGTACTGCAGTCAACAAATTATTGTAGATATTTTGCTCTTTCCTTTTCAGGGATTCTTTCAGCACCATCCATCTAGTCTTCTCTGCTTATTGACATCTATTGGTGTACTGGAGCTCTTAGAACAGTCTGTGGTATTGTAGTTGTGGTCTCACTTCTGGTCTGAGACTTGATGCCTCTGCACATATAGGCCATGAGTTTACCATAATAAACAGAATCAGATTGCCCTACAGTAAAAGTAGATTCACATTAAGAAGAGCTTAGCTCTGCCTGGAGAAAAAACAACCACTTCTGCATATGATCTTCTGTATTGGTTGGGAACAGTGTCCAATTATAGGCTTTTCTTAGGAAATAAATTAGAACTTCAATGGAGGTATCAAGTAATTATCTCCTAGGAAAAAAGCTTTAATTTGATGTTAATAGAGCTAACAGAATATTTAGCTCTGTCATTTATATATGAAATGGAGCTATAAGCCCTACAGTATAGATGTGCTAAATGTGTTTAACTCAGTAGTCTTTGGTCCCACACAGTAACCTTGCCACCTTTTCCCATGTGGAATGATGTACTGGAAATTGCCATAGCTGCACCACAGGATTAATTACAGACTCATCATGGAATTCTAAAACCGCAATAGTTAGTCAGCTAAGCAAGTACAGCTCTCTTAATAGATTTAATCAGCTGTTGGGTAAACCCTCAGCTTGTATTAGCAGAGCAGACATACAGTAGCGATTATATCAATGAATTTTGAACTGGCAGAAGTGCACTCCCTGGGCTTTTCTCAAGAGGGGAAGAGGAAAAAAAATGTACTAGTTAAAATACATGTTATTCAAATATAGTTAAAGAGCATTTCAAAATGGAGCTTGTATTTACTCAATATGAAAAGAATAAGTTGGTTTTCAACCTAACTATGGCATCTCAGTGCCTTAAAGGTGATCTTCCTTGCCAGAAGGATTTCAACCAGAGAAATGTAAGGGTGAATTATCTGAAACGTTCACAACTATTAGAACCTATAAATGTCACCCTCTACTTTTGGCATCAGACTGCCATTTGGCTCTCAGTAAATAGAACAAGGAATGCCCTTTCCTAAATTTGCTGTAATTCCCTAGGTTATTTCCTGTATTTCTCACATTGCATATGATTTTATAACCCAGACACAGACACACTTGAATTCTTATAACCAATTAAAAATAAATTACACCTGAATAAACTCATTGTCATATTTTCATTTAGCAAGTAGTTGAATGTTTTACTAATCGCCTCACATAGGGATTATCAGTAGAAATACAGCTGATAAAAAAAAAATCAAGGTATTCTGAAGCGCAGGCTGATACATACAATGTGAAATTATAGACCATAATAAGATTATTACTACTATTTAAAAGAAAGATGGAACCTGGCCATTTTCTCTTTAACATACTAAAGCTTTCAACAGCTCTCAGGCAGTTTACAAGCAGTTGTGCAGTGTTTGCTTGCCACTTTCAATTAAACATGGTACAAGAGTCTGATGTCACCAGTATCTGCTAACAAGAATTTAAGAGCATTTAAATCCTATAATTTACTTGTATGTCTGCTTTTTCTGGGTAACAATGGTGGTATGCTCTCAAGACAGAAAGACAACAGCACCATTTACCTGTCCATCCTCAAAGCGCCCCTAAACATTGAGGGGGGGCAGATAAGTTAGAACCTAGAGTCAAAAATATTTGACTCTTTTCGAACATCTTGGCTTGAGCAGTAGATAAAACAGTGCTGAGCAAAATTGTTTAGAAAACAAGGGTCTACCCTAATTTTATCCCAAGCTATTACTTTAAACAGGTTCAAGTCTTCACTCCAATCTGTGTTTTCTTCATGGATTAGATCATATTCTAACTAAGATGGTTCCCCTGAAACAGACATGTACATATGAGGCGCTTCTGATATGGGACGTTTTCAGAGGATCCTGAATTTGAATGTAGCCTCCTTCTAGGTCTATTAGGACCTAAAGGACTGTACCAATGGAGACACAAGTAATGGTAGAAAGAGTAAGTTAAGGATCATGGTGACGAGATGTGACGGAGCATCAGGGAGCCCCTGACCCTGCACCCCTATCTGCAGCCAGATGTGACTCTTCCAGCCAGTAGAGTAGAAGGTTTATTGGTTCCCAGAGACACAGCATAGATTAGAATCAATGTTAACACAGGAGCCAGGGCAGACAGCCTTATTCCTCTTGGGGGAGAAGGGGCTTCACCCCCTTCCTTGGTCTAAAACATCCTCACTCCCCCTAACCCAGCCGAGACTACCTCACCCCCACAGCCACTGCTCACTCGCCCCAGGCAGTCCCACCTCCTCCACTGTCCTCCTTCCAGGTCCAAGGTATTATCTGCTGTCACCTAGGCCTTAGGCAGTGAGAAACTGCACATACATCCCCAGTGAGTCACATCCAGCCTCCCCCTCCTCATGCAGCTAGTGCTGCAGGGCGTGGGTAAACTGAGGCATGCGCACACCAACACAGTGTTACTACAGAGCAGCATAGGACAGTAGGATTATATATAATCCCATAAAACAAACGGTGAATGCAACACCAGAGTGAACATAGGATTACAAAAGTAGACAGCACCCCCACTACATCACATGAAGTGGATGCAAGGGAAATAGAAGTGAAAAAGTCACTAGTCCTATTAAAGGAATAGGAGAGTAGTGAGGGCAGTGCTCACCTCTTGCAAGCACCCCTGTTTGGCCAAGTGTCAGTTCCTGAACAGTCTCAATTTTAAAAAGCCTAATGTCTACTCAGGTCTCCGGGCAAGTCACACAGCTTCATGTAGTCACAGACCCCTTCTGGGGTATACCTGTAACAGGTGTCAATCCTGGTACCCTCTGTAGAGTGCCTCTGAGTCCAGTCCAGTCTCTCAATATGTTCCTCCACTCAGCAGGCACCTCCAGAGCTTCTCCTGGAGACAATGTTCTTCCTACTCAGCTCACCACTCTGAGAGGTCCTTGGTTCATTCAGCCAGCCTTTACCTTCTCCCTTCCAGGTCTGGGCTGCAACTGAGCTGCTGCTAATCCTGCAGCTCCTTTTATAGTCCCTTCTGGATTCTGACTGGCTGATTCCTCCATAGCCACTCTAGTTGGCTGGAGGATTTCTCTATGACCCTTTCGGTCTTAGGGTCTAGCTCCATTACAGTGGGTGAGATGGATAATGGAAAGAGGAAGAGGAATCTAGGAGACAGAGAATAATGTAGCAGAAAGGTTTGAGGGAGAAGAGATCTCAGATTGGTAAAAGTTTGGAAAAAGCAAATTAAGTTTGTTGTTATATGTCTAATTGTGCTTGATGGGGAATCTATACAGGGACTCTCTGATTATAAATATATCCATCTAGAGGCCATCAAATATCCCTTCCAAGACCACTTGCTGTAATAAATGAGCCTGCATATTTAGACTTGCTAATATCATTTTTTAAATGGATGGCACATGTCTGTCCTTAAAACACCATACCACATGCATGCCCCTAATTTCACATTAAGTTACTGCAATTGTTTAGAGCTAACTAAACATTATCTGTAAAGTGCAAAGTGTTACTATGGTCATTCAGTAGGAAATACAGAAACAGAACTCCAGTGTTCCTAGCTACCAACTTTCAGTTCTATCCACTAAATAGCTGGGCTATACAAGGCACCATCGCTCCCTCATATCAAATATTTGCAAGAACTTCATATCAAAAGTGACTTTTCAGTTTCAAAAATGCAGAGATGGGGAAATGATATAGAAATGATATATTAATTAAAATGCTGCTAAAATAAAGCTTGGGGAACTCTTCAACTGCTAATTTCATTGAAAAAATATTGCACCTAGTTATACGGAAAACACACTAGATTATCGTAATAAAGACACTCATCAGCACATATTGTAGTTTGTCTACTTTTTGCAGATGAAGCAGAGAATGAAAGAGAGGAGTCAATTTCATTTTTATTTATTGCCTGCTTCTAATCAGTTTCTCATACATTAGCATGCTGTTCTTTTAAAATTAAGTATCCCATGGACAATTATTTTAACATCATGGAAGCTTTTGTATTTCATTATATAAAGTTGATTTACAAAATCCTATATTCTGACCTTTAACTGATCTGATATAAGAGAAAAAAAATTTAAAAGCTATAGTAAATTCTATTCTTGACATGCAGACACAGCCCTGATAGGAACCTGGAAGTTGTTGAGTCTGCAGTGCACCTTCTTCCATGGAACTCCTCAGATATTACAAAGGGCATGCTCAACATGTGCTTCTAGACCAGTGCTTCTCAAACTATTTATCCACATGTTACAATGGCCACACATTGAGTATCACAGCACCCAACCCCCAAATGTCCCTCCCCAACCCCTACGTACAGCACCTTCCACTCAGAGAAACCTCCATAGAGTGTGGCCAGGAGCGGGGCTCTGGGTGGCGAGGCCAAATGGCAGGCACTCTGGATCCTGCTGTGCAGTCCTGACCCTAAACCTGGCAAGGAAAGCCTGGGTGGTAGCCCCAATGCCAAGCCCGAGTTGTGTGGGGCCAAGAGGCAGCCCAGACACCGATCCCAGACTGCGTGCAGTGGGCAGCAACCCTGTCCCCTCGACCTTTCAGGGCCAGCTGGCAGCACTGACCCTGTTGTGTTGGGCCAGGCAGTCTGGACCCTGCTGCACCAAGCAGCCAGGAGCTGGGAGCCTGCTGCGCATGCCCTGCAGCCTTTAGCACACAGTTGGGGCACAGCTTTTTGCTAATTGGGTTTCATGTGGCCCTTGGATTGAGAACCGCTGTTCTAGACTGAAAAGCAATTGTGCATGACCAGCAACCTCTTAATCAGCAGATCATCTCCCTATTTTCCTGACAAAATTTAATTTTTATTGTTTTTATTCCTTTTCATACTGCAGCGTCAATGCATCTGAGCCCTGGTCTACACTTGGGGGTTCTCTTGAAATAGCTCCTGCTTTCCATGAGGAATAATGCTTGTTTCAAAATAGTTATTTCAAAATAGCAATAGTGGAGCATCCACACTACCACTCTTTCAAAATAACTACTGCCCAGAGTCATTCAAAGTAATTACTCCCTGGGGCTTTAAGTCAAGGTAACAAGTCTACATGAAGGGAGCCTGCCTTGGACTAATTTTGAGGCTTCCCTGTAGTGTGGACACACTATTTTGAAATAGTTATATCAAGAATTATTATTTTGAAATCACTTATTTCAAAATAATTCCCTACTGTAGACATGCCCTAAGAGAGTGAGGTTTTATTCCTTCTTTGGCATTATCCGTGAAGTTGTTTCCTAAATTCTAGTCAAAGACAACTGTGCAAACCTTATTAGCATCATCTGGTCATACAGATATGTGACATGGTAGCGATGGCTAGTGGGGGCACAGCACCCCCAAATCTCTCTCCTCTTAGGGCAGAGCCACAGATGGGGCTGGGTGGGTTGGCACTTTGGCTACCTAAATGTAAGCCCTAAGCATAGTACTTAAAGTGATGGGCATTGTGAGACATCGCAGACTAAGAATAAAAATGTAAAAAGAGATATCCTGATGGCTGGAGGGCCAGGCAGGTGCCACAGTCCATTCCACTGCCCCTCAACACTGACTCCAGTTCCACCTCACACCATTCAGGATCGTTACCACCTCCTAATTGATGATTGTTTGGGAGTTGAGAGCCAGTCAGGTTCTGGCCAGGCTCCCTCCAACAGTGGGTGGGAGAAGTAGTGTGACCCTGAGGATGATGGGGTCATAAAGCACCTAAACTACAATTCCCATGAGATGTGAAAAAAGAGCTCTGTAAGGTGGAACACTTGTCTCTTTCGCTGACAGAAGCTGGTCCTATAAAAGGTGTTACTTCACCTGCCTTGTATCTCTGTAATGGGGATCTTCAGGCAGACAAATTAATGCTGAATTGACCCTGTGGCGGCATATGCACTCCCCATCACTGGGTTGGCTATATTCTGGGGTATAGGTGCCACCTCCTCAGCCACGAGATGTTGGCCAAGCTCTATAATATGAAATAACCCTACTCTCCGGGAAACCCAGAGTCCACAAGTGGCCCTGTTTGCTGGGGAGTAAGGCCTAATGGCCCAAGTCAGGAAAGAACCCTTAGTTGAGGGTTGTATGGCCCCTGACCAGAGTTAATAAGAAGCCCCCAGTTCAGGGCAGTATGGCCCACTAGACAGAGTCAACAAGAAGCCCTCAGTTCAGGATTGTACGGCACCCTGGCTAGAGTCAATGAGGAACCCTCAATTCAAGATAGTAGGGCCCACTAGCCAGAGTCAATAAGGTTGGGACTAACACCCTGGGAGAGGGACCCGGGCCCACCCTACTCCACCAGGTCCCAACCCAGGGCCCTGTGAGCAGAAGCACTCTCTGCCACTCCCTCAGTAGGGAGTCCGGCCAAAACACGCCAAGTATACCTGGGTGGGAGAGGCTGCTTCTGCACTCTCCCTGGGTTACTTCCTACCTCTGTGGTCAGATCAACATCCCACGTAGTCACTGGGTCCTCCGGGTCTCTGGCAGCAGCTTCTCCCTGGAACTCCATGGAGGTTGTGTTGTGGCTGTCTCCCTGGTCTCTGTTTATTGCCACCAGGGTTACTGGCTGCAGCAGCTCAGGCGCTCCAGCTGGAGGTCCTTCTCTCCCACTGGCCAGCCCAGACTGAGCTGCTCTGTTGTCTTTTATACTGCCCCAGCATTTGGAGCATGCCCAGTCTGGGAGAGGGGTTGAGGCTTTTAATGCTACCTGTTACAGTGTGGGGTGTGCACAACCCTCACAGACCCAAAATGAAACATTTCCAAATGCAATTTTTCTGAGCATTTTATCTCTCTCTCTCTCTCACACACACACACACTCTTTTCTCCCAATTTATAGACTCATAGACTTTAAGGTCAGAAGGGACCATTATGATCATCTAGTCTGATCCCCTGCACAATGCAGGCCACAGAATCTCACCCACCCACTACTCACGTATATCTCAGATACTGAAGTCCTCAAATGATGGTTTAAAGACCCCAAGATGCAGAGAATCCTCCTGCAAGTGACCTGTGCCCCATGCTACAGAGGAAGGAGAAAAATCTCCAGGGCCTCTGCCAATCTACCCTGGAGGAAAATTCCTTCCCGACCCCAAATTTGGAAGTTGTGGGGTAGAAAATCTGTTTCTTATCAGTGCTAATAAATAGATACCATTCCCTCAGATGGTAGCTCTATTTAGCTATAATGTGTCCTACACCCACGCATACAAGAATCAAACAATGAAATTCCATTCACACAGTGAATAGCTTGGGTAAAGATTACCTTTCTTGCCTCCATAACCCGCACTTTAACCAATGCTTGCCATTCTCTTTCCTCTGAGCTCTCATTACGTCTTATTTTAGGATATCCCTCAAGCTACGTACTCTCCAAAAGTGGGAACCCTGTGATGATGGTATCTGGTATCACAAAGGGGGGGAATTACTTAGCCAGAATTCTGCATCTTTGAAGATATTGCTACACAGGAGTCTCACTGTCCCACTGCCCCCCAGAGTTTTGAGGAATGTAGCTGAGGTGGTGGCTTTTGTTCTGGTTTTTAATGTTGCATTCCCAGCAATTATTTTTTGGCATTCATTGTATGCATTTCAACATTCCCAATTTTCTTGCAAGCCTTGCAAGATTTGATGTTCTTATAAAGCTCCAGCCCCTGTCAGCAAGTGGGAGAATTGCAGCTGACTTAAAGATGCTCAGATAGTGCCCAGTTGGTTTACTCTGAGCTGTTTCTGCATGCAACTTTTCACATCTTGTCCCAAGATAAAACCTTACTCTGACAGACCCCGAGGATGCTCCTGTGACATATTTGCACTTCTCCAGGCTCAGAGGACCAGATTCTGCCCCCCTGCTCCTGCCACCCTATGCACCTGCAGTGGAGGACCAGAGCTGTAAGGAGGCAGCCACAGTCAAGGGAGAGTAAGCCAGTGACTGGGCCAATGTAAGCAGCCTTTGCAGCCCTTAGTGTACGGATGTGCTTGTTTCTTTCAGCACTCAGGGAATTCTGAGCTGAAAAGCATTCATACTGGGCCTAAGTAAGGTCACTGCAAGATAGAGCAACCTTGTAGACAGAGGCCCTGCAGACACTCAGAAGCTGGGCAGCACAAATAAATTGTAAAACCACCTCCTCTCCTCCTGGGCTGTGCTTTTGGAGACAGCACTGAACCTAGCTCTGAGTCTTTTGCCTTCTAGGAAAAGAGGTCCTAGAGAGCATTTCTTTTCATTCTGCCTTAGGTTTGGCCTCCCAAGACAACTTAAGGATGTCCTAGGACTGTTCTCCCAATGGCCTCAGAACCTTCTAATCCAACATCCCTATTTTACGTGTATTAAATGGACAGCACTAGATATAATATCTTGCTGTTTATACCACTCTCAGCCCAGAAAAGGCTTATTAAAAGGGGACACATTGAACCCCTTTGCACTCCCCTTTCTCACAGTTGGAGAGCATCATGAAACCTATCAAAATAAATACTCCCAACTTAGTGTGACCCTATCTGAAATCTCCTCTCCCTCCCTCCCCTTCTCCTGCTGCACACAAAGGATAAGACATCAGTCCTCCATCAATCTGCCCTGAATATTAAGGAAAACTTCCTCTTTCTTGGTACCTTGTCCTGTAAGTATCCCCATCAAACATACAGACACAGAAAAAAAAAAGTATGGCCATTTTATCACACCATTTGGCATTCTCTGGCGTGTTAGGAAAGATAGTCTTGTAGCAAAGTGTTGAACTGGGAAGGTTTGACTCTTAGCATGGTCACAGACTCCCTGTTTGAAGCTGGAAAAGCCACTTGGTCCAAAGTCAACACTGGTTGTGGAAGTGGAACTTGACATCTCTTGGGTTTGATCTGAAGTTCTGGAATTCTGAGTACTCACACATCCAACTGGAGCAGTGGGTGAGCAGCACCTGCAAAAAACAGGGCCCAGGTTTCTCACCTCAAACACTCAAAATCGGTGCCACTTCTGAACATTTCATCTTTAATCTCTGTCACACAGTCTGTAAAATGGGGACAACAATATTCCCCTACTTCTGATGGATGGCACAAGCATAAATTCATTCATGTGAAGCACTTCAATAATACAGCCATAGGAGCTATGCAAATACATAGCTATGCAAAACCACAGATTCCCTGATCTTAAGTAAGTATTCTTGAAAGAAAGGTCAAGATTTGAATGATTAGTGTCTCTATTATTCACATCACTAAACTTTCAAAGGATAAAAAATATTCAAATAATATTTAATATCAGGAATTCTCCCTTCATCTCTTCTTACCGGGAGGTCTCTGTTCCTTTACTGATAGTATGTATTTCAGTAAGGAAGATTCCCTATTGTTCCCCTCTTCTGCCCTCTGTTCTTTATGGTGCCAACTTGATGGTTTATTCTCCCCTGATTTTTTATTTTTGTCTTTGAGGTCTCTTTTTATGTGGCAAAGGTGGCTCATTTAATAGTGTCCTATTAATTCTAGAGAACCAAGCAGGCTTTAAATGTGGTCCAATTGCTTGATTGCTTTTTTAGGAATTTTATAAACTTTACTTATTCACTATGTGATGGATGACAGTAAATTTTAATGATAGATAGATAGATAGATAGATAGATAGATAGATAGATAGATAGATAGATAGGACATTGTATATATACATTTATATAGCTTGCACAGACAAAAAATAAGCTACTTCTCCCTTATGCCATACGAGAAAAATCAAATCAAGGCACGAAGAAACTGAAAAAAAAACCCTACATGTATCATTCACCTGATTTCAATTGTGACTCCCTTTGAACCTCGGCCAAATCATTTTGTACATTAAAAATTGGTCAGGGATGATAAGATTCCATTTTCATGGTTGGTAATGCAGAACCGGTGAAAGAATACAATTACAGACCCCTGAGTAAACTCTGCGAATGTCAACTTGATGTAAATGATCAAGTGTCGACAAAGGGGCTGGTGGAGGGGGAGGGAGTAAAGAGAGGAGGACAGGGAGAGAGGAGAGAAAAAGAAATAAGCTTCAACTTCCTCAGCAGTCTCACACGCAGTGGAGAACATGCCCCTCCATGAGCCCTGTGCTTTGGGTCCCAGTCTTCCCAAGCTCACAACATGCCTGGAGTCTGCTGCTACTACTCTGGGATCTCTTCATAACACTGGGAATGAGACAACGAAGATGCACCCCTACACCCAGACTAGGACTGCAGAACAGAAAAGCCAGAATAATTTCTTAAAAAAAAATAAAATAAAAAAATTAGAACTACTGCGCTTGACCTCAGATATTAGTCCTGCAAGATCTTGGAGCCCTCAGTTTACATTGTAGAGAGAAGCCCAGAGAGGGACAGTCTGTAATTTAACCCTTAGAGAGATAAGCAGAGACACTGCCGTTTTAAGAGTCCCAACCACCTCCTGCTCCCAGTCCTGCAACATTCCCCCACAAAACACTCTGGAAAGTAGCCAGATTTTAAGTGACCCTACTCTCTTCTTCTCTTCTCCCTCTCCCACCCTTAGGACAGAATCAATATTTTATTAACTTGTTTCACAATTTATTTTTTTCATATTCAGGTGACAGGGGAATGTGAGAGAGAATAGCATAATGCTCTAAGTCTGAAAAGTATATGACAGTACTCTTCATTTACTGGTATATAGCAGTTTTCATCCAAATACTTTAAAGTGTTTTACACACGTTTACTTCATGCCTCATGACATTCTTCTGAAATGGACAAATATCCCTATTTTTCAGATGTGTAAACTGAGGCACAGAAAGGTTAAATGATTTGCCCATAATCACAGAGTGAGTCAGCAGCAGAGCTGAGACTGGGGCTCAGGAGTCCCAGACTCCTCTATCTCCATTTTAACCACTAGACCACACAGCTTCCCAGTGATACATTCCTTTATAGAGCCAGTTCTGTAGGCTAATCCCCCCACCCACCCACCCACCCGCAAAGAAAGCCAGCACTATCTTCAGTGGGTTTAATCTCACCAGAATGGGAGCTGAAATGAACTTCTGGGGAACAACATAAGAACATATATTCAAGTCCCATCACCATTCAAGAGCTGAGAGCAAGAGTGATTTCCCAATTTATTTTAGAATTATCATCTGACTGATTAAAGCAGTTATCAACTTCAGTTGCTCTTTATACGTTGTTTTCATTTCACATTTCCAATGTTTTTTCATGTGCACACTGCATAAATTATTGAAACGTTATTTTATTTATCCATCCCCGTGTGACAGAAAAAGGTTTCCTGAAAGCAAGTCTCTCCCTAATCAGTTTTGTTTGTCTTGCTTTCTCTTCTCAATATTGCCACTGCTTTTAGGTTAGTGAACAAGTAACACTAGTTTGCTTTTTTGGAGAACAAAAAGCACTGTGGGCTGATAAAGACAGGGTACTAAATTACAAGGTTACTCCAAAATATATCATCAGTGGCTAGGAAACAATAGGCTTCCAAAACTTTTAGCAAGCTGGGTGGGAAAGAAAGATAATATACTCAAGTTAGACAGTGTGGGGATGTCTAGTTCCCAATGGCTCAGATTTCTATTGAGCTTTAAACTCAGTATATAACTCCCCTGGTTTATAACTACCTACAGAATTGGCCACTGAGTATATAAGGCAGTGAAATAAGCCAGTCCCATGATGCTAGTACATAGGCTCAGGTTTATATCTTATATAAAAATGGCATAATAGGACCATCTAGTTCTAGCCTTGTGCTCAGTTTTTTTTGTACACTAATACATTGCAAAATCTGATCACCATAGCAGGGCACTGTTGCATATACATTTAGAACATCGCATTTCCCTCTTGCTACTCAATGATTTGTGTAGCATTCTAATTACCAGTGTAAAAAAATAAATGTTTCAACACATAAGACCTGGTCTCTGGATGCTGCAAAAAACCCTAATCATGATTAAGTTTGGCATGATGATAAGTTGTCTTTAGTTTTGGAAGGTGTCTAAACTCCAGTTAACTATCTGTATTTTAAAATCACCTCCACTCAAAAAAGCTCAAGTAATATTATTAAAAAGCCAAGCGAAGATCAGAATGTTAGCAGGCCCATTCTGCTTTTGAAGCACAGTTTCAAATAAGATGAATTTTAAATAATTCAAAGAATATTGAATTCTTACCTGCACGTATGGCTTAAGACAAATTTAAATACTGAGTGTTATCTGAATCAAACTTTGAAACAGAATATACTGCTTGTGAACCTCTCTAGTCTGGTACCCTGGGGACCTGACCAGCATTGAACCAGAGAATTTGCCACCTCACGGGAAGTCAATATTGTCTAGCAGCATTACCAACACTTCCACTTCTTACTGGGCTCTTAGAAGACATTTAGGGATAAATTAGAGCTAAATAACAGCACAGAACACTGAGAGCCAGGACTGGTGGCTGCAAACAAACTTTATGGGGCCATGGGAAACTTGGTCACACCTATAATAAGGGGACATCTGGCTAGCTAAAATCACGCCAGACCATGGATGTTGCTTGACTAGAGAGGTTCATCCTTCACAAATATGGCTGGGGCAGTTGGACACTGCAGTCAAACCTCTTTGTTTTAAGTCAGATTATTTAAATACCAGGTTTTTATTTTTTTGCCAGTCCCACTCCTTGATTCCTTTAATTGTATATATCCCCCATTTTATTTGTCCCCTCAACAGTGTAAAAGGATTTTTTTCTTCATGTCACAAACAAATTAACTGGATTGAGCCTGTTAACAGGAGAGTTAAGTCAACACATATTATCCTTTTGACAAACTTTACTGCATGTTGCCAGTCTTTGCAGATAATTACAGAAAACTAAATGCAGTTTATCTTCATCAAATACAAGGAAAACAGATCATCTTTTTTCTTTATGAAAACAAAGCTAGTCAGAATTTGAAAAATATCAATAGATGTACTAACCCATCTATCTTTTTTCCTATAAAACCCAACACAATCTCTTCCATGCCATGTAGAAGTTACCATTTTAATCAATACTCTGCCAAAGCCTAAAGAAATTCTAGATTTGAGATGCAAAATCTGCAGCTGTAGTACTAGATTTCAGTACTGCTAAATAACATCCATATTACATAATAACTATTTCTTTGCAAATTTATAGCCTCAAATTCTGAACTTCTTGCCACCTCATGTACTTTTCACCTGATCATTTCAAAATGATTTGATATCATATGATTCATATAATTCATATTATTAATAACAATTAATATGTATTTCTTGCGTGTAATATTGAAAATGCTTTACAATCTAGTCACTAGAACAAGTGGAATACTTTCCAGCAAAATGTGTTTTTTACTAATGGAAAATGGCCTTTTTAAATGAATAGATTTTTTTGTGAAAAATATCTGCTTTCATTAAAAAATCTTGGTTATTCAGCAAACGTTCCCAACATTTTGAACTAAAAAAATTTAATTTGTATCACAAATCATCTCCAGTCAGGTTTGTTTAACTAAACCTTATCACAGCCCTCGAAGGGAGGTATTTCCTCTCTTTTACTCATGGTAAAACTGAGGTGAAATTTCCAAGGCTGAGCTCCTCTTGCAGGGAAACTTCACCTCTCATTGAGATCAATGGAAGTCAAAGGTGCTGAGCAACTGGCAGGAGACACTCAGCATCTCAAGGACTGGCCCTAAGGGACTTACACAAGTCCACAGAACATCAGGAGAACTTGGGACTACTTCTGGTTTGAAATCCTGCATGCAGATGCCTGGACTGTTATTTTCTGGTCTCCCTCTCTCGAGGCAAGAAATGGATTCTTTCCTTTAAGGAAAGATTTATTTTATTTTATTTTAAAAGATGTACTTAGGCCATTTTACAGGGGAAAAGCAGTCTGATTTGAAAATAACAGAAACTTCACCACTGAGTAAATGTGCACTGATAAATGAGCAAGTCAGTCTTCCAAGCCCATCACTGAATTTCCAGATGTCCAGAAAATAATTACTGACTGCCCCCTCCCTGAAGGAGGACTATGACCTTGTGGTTAAGAATCAAGAACATAAGAATGGC
>CM057848.1:24098715-24109646 GCA_030068395.1 Apalone spinifera
TTGCCCTTTTCTGAACCCTTTCCAAGGCCAAAATATCTTTTTTGAGGTGAGCATACTGTGGCCAGAGGAGGAAAGAAAGAGTTAGGAAATATGAGGTCTAATCCTAGTTCTGTCAGTGTTTCTGGAGCTCTCTCTACACTGCACGGCTATTTCAAGTGTGCGTCTACACAGCAAGCCTGTTATTTCAAAATAACATTCTTCTTCACTCCGACTTCTGTAACCCTCATGTCACGAGGAGTAAGGGAAGTTGAAGGAAGAGTGCTCTTCCTTCGACTTCCTGCTGTGTAGACAGCACCAAAAGTCGAATTAAGGTACTTCGACTTCAGCTATGCAATTAACATAGCTGAAGTTGCGTATCGTATCTCAACTTTAGCCCACAGTATAGACATACCCTGGGCAACCTTAGGCAAGGCATTTCTATTCTATGGGCAATGGGCAGGCTGTATTAGCACTGTGCATTCTTTGCTACGTTATGCTTTATTCTTTTTGCTGGTGCTGTGGCATGTGGTCATGCTGCATTAGTATTTCTGAAATTTTGCAGTTCAATTCGTTGATCTTTTCAGGAGCTGGAATTTCTGTTCCAGTGGAAATGCTGACATTTAAAAAAATATATTCCAACTCAAGTGGTGGGAGCCAACATTTTGAAATTTCCTGAAAAAAAATAATTCCTAGTAGATTAAAATGCTTTATTTCAATAAAACATAAAAGTTTTCTTGCAATTTTGACTTTTCAATTTATTTATAATATAAAATAAATGTCTAAACAAAAATATTTTTTCAACAAAATATCAATCTGTTCCATTCAATTTGTATTCATTTTAATTTTTTTAAATATTAAGTGTCACTGAAATCAGTAAATGGAAGGTTTATATTTGATAAAGCAGCATTTTTCAATGGCAAAAAGGTCCACTGGAACATTTCTGATCAGCTCTAGTAATTTGTACAGTTCAACACTGCACTCACATTTGTGTTACGATTTCTTTCTTTCTACTGCGCTGTTGTGACAATTGCAGTTTTATGATACTCAGTCATTCATGATTACCATTGTATACTGTTGGCCTACATTGCATAGTGAGGGTGTGCAGTGGTCTGCGTTTTGCTGTGTTAGCTATATTGTGTGTGTTTGTATAGTATTAGTTTTTTGTGAACATGGCAAGTTGTATTAGCATTGTAGTCTTTGTTCTGGACAGCTATGGAATGGACTGAGAGAGCATGGGGCCGGATACTGTGTTGTATGAACATATTAAGCAGCACTGTACAATACTAGTTTGGCATATTTTTGTGATTGTGCTGTAGGATTGTTCATTATTATTGTCATTTGCTCTGTAATGTAGGGATGTGTTACATTAATGTTGTCTGGTTTCAGCTGTTATGCTAATGTTATATCATTGTGAACTGTGGTGAGAGGTTGTGCTGGATTTATATTGTGTGCTGTGTATTATTGTAATGTTGACTACATTTCGCTTGAGTAGCTCTGCTCTTTATTGTATTAGTGCAATGTGGTATCAGTTTCTTGTGTGACGTGTTGCCAGGCTGTGCTGTGCGAGCACAGATGACTCTGTGCTTGTATTGCGTTATGGTTATGTGCTGCATGAATGTAGTGAATTAATGTGATGTGATCTGCACTTTTGTGGTTGTTTTGAATTAGGTTGTGCTTTTGGTTGTGGTGTATTAGTGTCAACATTTTTTGTGATCTGTTGCTGTGTGGCTGTGGTGTAGCCTGTGATAATAACTGCTTCATGCCTTCATAATGTAGCATTTTAAAAGAGCAGCAAAATATATAGGAATTGTTTTATATTAAAAATGCAGCATAATTGTATAATTACAGTATTTGCATCATGCTAAACAGATTGGCTGGGTTATTTCACATTCTTTAAAAGTCGGGATGGCATCAGGTCTATGGTATTTCTGAAATGTTTTGCATGTCTGCAGTTGTATAATGAAATACCACAAATTCTACCCACAATACTTGTGTTTTTCCTAAGTACTGCATTAGGGACATAAAATTACTAAATGTAGCGATGCACTTACCAACAGTGAACTAAAATCTCCTACCTCTCACCCACAAATTAATCTCTATAGATTTTTTTTTTTACAATGCTGAGGTAATAAATATATATATTTATTTTATTTCAACAACCATTTTAAGAAATTAGGAAGAAGTCAACACTGTAATTCAGCAGTTAGTTTATAAGAGTATAGCCTCTTGAATATGTGTGAAATAGAAATGCACAGCATTTATTTCCTTTATTTGAAATCCCTGTTCCCTGACACACACAGACAAATACACACATAGACACGATCACTGCTGCCCAAATTGGACTTCAGAGAAGAAGCTCGGACTTTTTTGCTATCATCCCTGTTTGCCCTGTGGGTTGAGGAGTGGCCAATTTAAAGTATGCATACAGTCTGAGGATACATGAATCATGAATCATGTTTGATGTATGGAAAGGCACAGTCATTCTGAAAGGCTGCAAATGCAGTCATCTGCTTTTTAAGTAAAAAAAACAAAAAAAACAAAAAACAAAAAAAAACCCCAGCAGCAGCAGCCTTCAGAAAAATAACAACAAAAGGAAAGGTGAAATACCTGGGAAGTATTTTTTTTAAAAGATACAGTATTTTCTTTTTTTAAATTTTAATTGGGTTGGAAAGGGTTACTTCATTATGCAGCAAATTAGAAAATTCATAATTTATCATTGCACCCAGTCGAAATGCCACCCAACTGAGTCGCACCCCTGCGAAAACCATCACATAGTAACAAACTGTCAAAGCCTGCTGCAGCCGACGGGCAAAATTAATATGCAAATGTATGCAAGAAATTAAAAAGCAGAATTACCCAGGCAAATGAGGTAGCTATACTTGAATTGTTAGAATTATGAATAATTACTGCGAATTTTCTGCTCCTAATATAACTTGTTTTTTGATAAACAAAGACTTAATTATCGAGATGCGCTGGAGAATTTCCGTGGCGCTCATTAATCTTGCAAAAAAAACAAGTCCCTGGTGCCTAAACCGTAATGAAGAGCGCGTGCCCTGAATCTTCAGAAAGATCAGAGGCACCGGGGTGCCAGGGCTGGAGAAAAAAAATGACAGTGCCAATGTCCCCTCCTGTACCCTGGAGTGTCATAACGTCTTCCACTAACTATCAAAGGGACTTATTTATGCCAACAGCTGAGCTATAAGTCCAATTTACGATGCCTTAAGCAGTGGTGAAATGATCTGTTGATGTGCTACGGAAATGCCATCTTGCAGCAGCTCAATTTGGTCCCAGAGATACCAACACGATGAGGACCCCTCTGCTCCCGTGCTAATGGATGCAGCATGACAGACCATAATACACAAGAGGGACAATCTTTTAGGACCGGTCTCAATGGTCCTCCATTAATCTTGGTTCTGCAGTGCTGTGGTGTCCATGGGAACAAGGGCATTATCATAAGCACTGGTTTTCAATGTCCCCATTAGGGACTGCAATACAGAGGAGGTTTGTGTGGCGTAAGGGCATGGGGGAGATAGTCCTCTATGAGTTTACATTTTTTGTTATGACCTGGCTTCCAACTGCAAAGGCTGAGTTAGGGAATTTTCTCTTCCGAAATGTCATAAAGAAAACAACAAAGGGGAAAGCAGCAAAGTGTGCAGCGCAGTGCTACATGCTCATCTCCTCTGTTTTTACAGCTAGAAAATCAGCTTGGCCCTGGTGGGCTGAGATAATTTACCATAAGAAAGCAAAGGGAAAATAACCCCAGGTACTCTCAGCACAGACCAAATTGAACCCGCTGTGAGCTTATTATTACTTAAAAACTGGCATCTAAGTGGAAATGACTGACTCTTTGTCATTATCCCTATTACCACCATGATAAACCCAAGCAGATGATAAGGCAAAATTACAAAACATCAGTTCTGGAGCTTGGCGGCTACTTCAGGAGCTCAAGACAGCTTGCATTTTCAAATGCATCCATTCTGAATTCAAGTTCCCAAATTTCCTGATGTCTTCACAGAACCATTTCGCTGCATAGGCAAATTGTCCCCTTTAAACCAGGGCACCTGTGATTTTTAGACAAGGTTCCCACCACTTGTTCATTCTCTCCCCTAATTCTCTGATTTCTCTGCATGCACAGAGGCTACACAGCACTATAACATGTGAAATTGTTACTCTTACAGCCTGTATACACAAAAGGGGAAGGAGCTGGGGGAGAAATGTCTCTAATTCTGATAAAAATGCTACCTTTCCAGATCATTCGTTTCTGGGTTTTATTTTTTATGCAGAACAGGGAGTAGCTTGGCTGCTCCTGTCTCACCTTCCCTGAAATTAATTCTCACTGTGATAGTAGATTGAGGTGAGAAGAAATGAGCACACAGAAGAAATAAATTGCAACCCGGCACCTCCATCTTCATATCCAGAGCTGATCCCTACAAGGATTACACTGGCATCTTCTACCACCTCAAGCAAAAAGTCCACCAGTCTCAATCCAGAACCTTCTCTCTGCCGCATCTTGTCCCTCCCTCTCATCCAGAACCCTCTGAGGGTACATCTGCACTACAACAACTATAGCTGCACACCAACAACACAGCAGCTGGGCTGCTGTAGCACTGTAGTGTAGATGCTTCCTACATTGACAAAAGGAGGATTTCCATTGAAGCAGGCAACCCACCTCTCTGGGAAGCAGAACGTAGGTCAACAGAACAATCCCTCCATCAACCTAGTCACATCTACCCCAGGGGTTAAGTTGACCTCACTATGGTGCTCTGGGTAGGAAATTTTCCATAACCCTAAGCAATTTAGCTAGGTTGACCTACATGTTAGATGTAAGCCAGGCCTCTGTAACTCCATCCAACTCCTAGTTAATAAGAAAAGCAACCAGGAAGGAATGCACCAAGAGCAGCCAGCGCTGTGCTACATCTCTCTTTGTGTTAGCATGGCCAAGAAACTAGATTGCGCTGAAACAGATAAGTCTGAGTACCCGCCTCCACCCCTCCCTTTCCCATGACCCAAACAGATATCACATCCCAGTCCCCCAAACAGTAAATGGCTAGATTTGTAACACAGCATAATAAATGGGAGGGGGGGGAGGGGGGAGACTGGGTTGGTAAGAAATACAGTGGATCAATTTCTGAAGTCAAATGGAATTTCCCTTCAATTAAACTAAGAATAGAATTTGACCCAGTCTAGGACTGAGCTTGTTAAACTTGGCAGATCCTGCTGATAATTCAGCTTTCTACCTTTTGGGGGGTTTGGGGCATTAGAAGGAGGATATGCTTAGAAGAGGTGAGATGGGAGGGTGAAGTTATGGTGTTATCCAAAGTTCTTAAGGAAGTAATCTCTCTCTTCTCCCCCCCTCCCCCTTTGTAAGGCAATAGAGGAGTTTAATTTTCAACTCTTTCTATTGCCAAGGCAAGTTTTGTACATAGAGCACCATGGTTACCACAGAAACCTGCACACAAGTGTTTCACAGCCCTCTTAATAACTGTTACCACCTCGGGCTGAGTCATGTAAGTGTTGGAGGAGCTCACCTGATCCCTGCGCTCTGCTAGCATGATGCTGCTGCCTTCTCTCATTTATTTCAAAGCACAGGATATATGGGATCACGAGACTGTTGACACTAAAGCCTATTTCTCAGCTAAATGACCACTCTATCAGTCTAAACAGTTTATGGTGATAAAACTGCAGTAGGAAAAATTCTGTGCAAGAGAGGACCTGTGAAAGACCCTGCAAGAAGTCCGTTTGTCTTCAAGGTTTCCCTACCTTAATAGAGCATTCCAGTGCATATTGTACTCTTCTCTCCATCAGATGGGAATGATTTCACTTCCCCCACTCACAGGCACCTGACTTCTCCTCCTAGCTGCCCCAGGATCATCAAAAGCCACACACGTGTGGTGGTGTGACCTCTCATGCAGCCAAGGCATCCAGAGACTCCTGAGGCAGGCATCAGTCCCAGCCCCATCCCTGAGCCCCTCCTTCCCACTAATCCTCCCTCATTTCCCTTCCCAGGTGCTTTCTCCAGTCTCTCCGCAGTTATATATTCCCTAAATAAAAATAAGAGAGTTTTATGTTCAAACCAAAAAGTCTTTTTATTTGGTCTGCAGGGGAGAGGGGAAGGTGCGATGGGACGGCAAGAGAAGGGTGGGGTGGGAGAGGAAAGGCACACAGGGAAAATGCAGAGGCCCCTTGTGGGGAGACCCGGGGGAAGATTCTCACAGGGGCCCTTGGCTGAAACTCTCCCTCAGGGCCTCCCAGAGGAGCACAGCTCACTGAACAACAGCAGTGCACTGCTACTCAAAAGTCCTGAAAAGCCACTCACCCTCTGCCCCCCCACCCTGGAAGGAAAGTCTCCCCCTTGTTTTTACAGAGATTGTGAAGCACCCAGCAGGTACCACCAGCTGAGAAGTGTTCTGGTCACTGAGGTCCAGGCGAGTGAGGAGACACCGGAACCTCCCTTTGAGATGGTCGAAGGTGCCCTCCACAACCATGCGGCACCTGTGGAGCCTTGAGTTGAAGCATTCTTTGATTGCATCCGGGTGTCCCATGTAAGGCTTCATTAACCAGGGAAGCCAGGGGTAGACCGAGTTGCCCATGATGCACATAGGCATGTCCACTTTCCCAACCCTGATGGTGCATTTGAGGAAAAATGTACTGACACGCATCCTTTGGAAGAGACTGGAGTTCCTTAATATGCAGGTTTCATGCACCTTCCCCGACCACCCGACATAAATGTCTGGGAACCGGCCACTGTGGTCCATGAGGGCCTGCAGCACCATGGAAAAGTACTCCTTCCTATTGATGAAGTCCAAGGCCGGAGAGAAGGGTGAGCCACTCTTAGAGCCAGGGAAGTGGCCTTCCACATGCGGAAATTCTGGAGCCAGTGCTAGTCATCCCATTGCTCCATAAACATCCTATCCCACAAGTCAGAGCTAGTCTCCCGGCACCAGAAGCGGTGGAGCATGTTGTGCACGGAAGGATGGAAGGAACTGTGGGGCATGAAGAGCATCTGGGATGGGGTGAGGAAGTGCCCCACTCTGAGCTGGTTGCATTGGTTCTGCAAGGGCAGCCTGCATAAACAGTGCCAGGAGTTGCAGCAGGAGGTCTAAGAGCCAGAGACTGCTTTGCAGCAGGTCTGGCTCTATGGGGGAATCTCTGTGGCATCTGCAAGGGCCAGCAGAGCTTGTGGTGTAAATTGCTGTCCCTCGAGGAGGTAGGTAATGGAGAGGAGTCTGAGACACAGCTGTAGAGGGGAGCCCCTTTAAGCATGAGCCTCAGAAGCAGCTACAGGAAGTGACTGCTGTCCTGATGCCCTGCCCAGAGCACTTCGGAGTGGAGGGGAGGACTTTAAATGCGATTTAGGCTCCAATAAGTGTGGACATGCTATTTCGATATAGGTCTGTGCTATTTCAATGGGGATCTGTAGTGTGGAAGCTTTATTTCAAAGTAGCACAGGAAGCAGGCTTAGTGGAGGAAAAACAGGGGAAGTAGTTGATCAGAATGATGCTGGCTTTCTTATCGAAAGGTACAGCCACACAGCATTTTGAAACTTGCAGCAGGGCATCCTAGCGCCCACAGCAGTATAGATGTTCCCACTTTGGCTCTAAGCCCCAGGGCTATGTCTGCACTGGTGGCTCCTTGCGCAAGAACTTCTTTGTGTAGGTGCTGAGTTCAGAAGAAGAACGAAGGTATCCCCCAAGATAGTATCTAATGTCACCAGCCACAGTGCTTCCTGGGCAAACAGCTTGTGTAGCCCACTGATGACTGCGTGGCTCCCCTCTGTGCCGATCCACAGAGGATCGGAGTTATTACATCTTGCTGAAGCAGCTAGTGCCTTTAGCGGATTAGACAAGCAAGGGGAGCAGAAGTAGCTTGACACAGGAATGGACTTAAGCACTTTCTGAATCATGGCCTGAGGTAGCAGCTGCACAGGGAGCTCCTCTCTTGATTCCTCCAACCACTACTGCTAGCAATTATATAAGCAATTGTCTGTCCCAGACAATGTCACATATCACTGACTGAGGTGGATAATTTGGGAGGAGGGACCTGGTTAAAATTCTGGCATCACATCACTTGTCTTCTATTTTCACATTGCAATAGATCATGTAAGGCAAATGATTTGCTTCCAGTGATTTGCTGTCCTTTTCCCAGTCTGTGGACTGTGATCATGTGATCTCAAGTAAAGGCATCAGTTCCATGTAAACATGTGACCACTTTGCTTTATGAAAGTCGGTCCTCTCACAGAAGCATAAACCCGGTTTCAATCCAGGTCAGTGTGCTACCAAACAACACTGGAGGAAAATATACCCTGTCCACCTTTCCAACAAAACAGTTGCTCACTCAGCCTGCTACATCAATCCCAAGGGGACCAAACAATTAAGTATATTTTTATAACAAATAGTTTTCGGGTGGAAGGGTTGTGCTCCTAGTATCAAATTGTCAGCTTGAGAGTTTTGGCTGTGCTGAAAAGGGGAAAAATGGCTGATAATACTCCCAGTGACCCACATACCATGAAACATCTGCTGGCAACATGGCTGGCTTATTGCCCAAGTTCATCTGTGAGCTATCCCCATCTGATCTGCTTTGCCCTTACCATGATCAGGAGATGCTATTGCAAGCAAAGGAAATAGGTAAAAGTTAGCTGACCATAACAAATTAAACAAAACCATACCACCACAAACACGCACCATTTAAAAAAAAAAAAGCCCTACCCCTATTTAATACAAATTGTACTAAATGTTCTCCTCCTCCCCAGTAAAGATGAGAATACTTCATGCTTGCAAAATGCAGGTTGTTAAAGTTGTAGCTTTTGGTGATGTTTGTGCACAGTGTGATTAGACAAAGCTTTGAGGAAAAGAAAGCACTCAGAGCAGAAGTACCTTTTGTACTGTCATATTCCACCATTGTATTATGTACAGTATTATTCCGTTTGTAGAGACAGAAAACAATATTTTTAGAAGCACTTGTATTGCTTCCTTGTTCTTACATCTGAAATGGTGTTACCCTGTCATGCAAGCACGTTGATCTAACTTGACTGTCATCCTCCCCCTCCATTATTTAGGGTTATTACTTTTTGTTATTATTTTTATTCAAATCAGTAATTACTCTCCACTTTCAAGTTTTTTGTGATTTCTTTGTTCTTGCATTGATGCATTCAGTCGCCTTTGTAAATGCATGTGACTGCTTAAAATATAGCCATAATCATACCTAATATTGTTCAAATTAATAGTCACTCACTTGTGATTACTACTTCTTTTGCACCTTTTATTGCCAATGTAACAAACCTTGCCAACCTAATACAAAAGGGCTTTCAGCATTTAGTTTTCCCAACAGAGAATTCTCTAGTTACTCAGTAGAACTCTTTTGTCTCAGTAAATCCAAATACAGTGGGAACAGAGGTCACTCTGAAACTTGCTGGATAACTTGGCCTTAGGCAAGATTCACACCACCTTGATTCAACACAGAACCCAAAGGAATGTTTGCTCTAGCAAGCTAGCATCAGTCTATCCTTCAATAGACACATGGCCTCTCAAATTTTATTTCAAGCAGTCGTGTTACAGGGCCCAGTTTTGTTATGTGCTGAACACGCAGAATTTTAAGTGATTTTAATGTGACTTTTGAGCACTTGGCATTTCACAGCATCACTCTCCAAAAGAGTACTACCAATGACCTCACCTGTCTTTAAGTGCATGTAATGTAAACTTCAAGAGTCAAAGTAACTAAGCCTCCAGCCCCCGCTTTTTCAAAGCTCCAGAAATAGAGTGAACTCAGTGAACCAACCATGCCCTAATGCCATTGGACAAATGCATACATTTTCTAGTCTGGCCAGCTCACATCTTTGCAGAGATGCATGAAATTCCAGAACAGATAATAAATGCATGCTTTCCTGCTAGACATGATGTATACCAAATGTATATTTAAAGTACAAGGCTATAAAAGCAAAGCATAAAAATATGACAGTGAGTGACAGCAGACATGATCCCTTACGTACCATAGCTAAGGGCTTGTCTCCACTTTGGGTTGGATTGACACTGCAGTGATCAATCCACCGACAGTCGATTTAGTGAGTCTAGTGAAACTCCGCTAAATCAACTGCCGATCACTCCCCTGTTGACTCTGGTACTCTAGCAAATTGAGATAAGGACGGGGAGTTGACAGGAGATTTTTCTTCTGTTGACCCCTCACAGTGTGGACCATGCGGTAAGTATATCTAAGCTACAGGGATTTGAGTTACTCTACTAATATAACTGAAATTGGGTAGCTTAACTTGACCTGTCCTTGTATTGTGGACCTGCCCTAAGACAGATGATACTTCTAAATTCTTCAAGATGGAGTATTTACAAAACTACTTTACAAAAATACTGTCACTTGTCATACATCTTTAATATGATATTTTACCTTATTATTTTTAAATGTAATTAAATGGAGATGGAAGAGTTTGCAAAGTTTTTCTTTGTTAAACACAGGTTCAGAAATTACAACATTCTATTCCAATTTCTCTCCCTGCCTCATCTCAGAGAGGTCTTTTCAACTATACCACAACACTCCAGAACATTCCAGACAGGTTCTTTTGATTCATTTTGATAATTTTTTTAGTCAATATTACTTTTTAGACTATATTGGTATTGCAAAGTAAGTACTATTTATAACTTTAATTTGTGTCCTGTTTGGATTATACATGCACAAGGCTAACTTGGTTATCATCATCATATTGTTTTATACTACTGCTAAAATTAAAATCCATTCTTGTCTTTAAATGTTTTATTGTACTTTTCTGTCTGGTTTTGTATGGTACATTCCATGATTAATTCTGTTAACCTAATACATACTTGCTTAGCTATCATCCATTATCTTCATCACTGTTGCCTCAGAATGAGCACTTCATTATTACTTTTTACATCTTTTCAATTACCAGATGTGCTCTCTAGTTCCCATAGTTTTCATATTATACATAGGGC
>CM057848.1:24109746-24123701 GCA_030068395.1 Apalone spinifera
AGTTGTCCGAAGAAAGCCTCATCAACCTCATCCACCTGATTCGGTGGCCTGTAGTAGACAACAACCACAACATCACTGCTGTTGTTTGCACCTCTAAACTTAACCCATGTATGGTCCAGAACCCCAGTTCTTACTTATTTTAAATCAATATGTATTTTCCCTGAGTAAGGACAGAAGAATGGAGAAAAAAGGTCAGGATTTGTCCTTAAAGTGGAATTTTACTTTTCAGAGGCAAACAGAAAGAGGACATTCTTACATCATCAAAACAAGATTTTTTGAAAACAGCTGGTAGAATTCCAGATTGGGGATAGATTAACTGATTTACATTAAATGAGAATACCTGTGAACCTTTGGATCTTTAATAACTGAACTTGAATCAAATCTTCTCCTGGAGCCTCACAATTGTCAGAGAAATGAGAAGGCTGGTGGAGGGTTCGCTCTCATCCCCCATTTCTTTTAGGACTGGCACCAGAATTGTCAATACCACAGAACAGATTATCTTCATAGAATTTTGACCCATAACTGGAAATGCCAGAAATTGCACAGGAGAAAGTCCATTCTTGTGAAATGAATCCACTTTTTCAAGTTCACATAGTACAGAAAGATTCGTTCAGCATCCCAACCCTTTGATATTCCCCTGAACTGAACTCTTAACTCCACACCTTGCAATGTTTGATTAAGTTTAGATGAGTTAAATGTGCTGCAAAGGGGTACACAATGGAGTGATGGAAACAATGATGAATCTATTATATCATTTCTCTATTTCATTCATTTGCATTCAGACAGAACTGACTACCTATGAGCCCAACATCCACAATAATCTTTTTCTGAGAGGCTTCTGTAAGGGAAACTATTGATTTTGGCTGTTGGCATTTTTACAGTCCCATTATGAAGCATTAAAAAAAAGAGATCATTAGAGAAACATTTTATATAATGTCACAAACTCTTTTTATTAGATGAATTTTTTTTAAAAATCCTCATACATTAGAATATTACAAGAATTAAAGTCCTTTGATTAAAAAATAAATGAAAGAGGGGAATCTCCCCATCTCCAAAATCTTTGTAAAATAAATCTGTCTAGCCCTGAATCTACTCATCATTCCATGAATCAGGGTTTAAACTAGATCTGTGCACATCTTTGGGCTTCTTAAGGAATACTGTATGTGGAAACAAGGGAAGAAGTCCACACAAAAGATGAGAGTTGCTTCTGGTTGCTTTAGCTAAATAGAGAGATTAGCACTGGGAAATTGTCTTTTGTATTCCTTTGCTCTGAACAGTTTTAGTGACATGGAGTCACTTTGTCATGTTATGTTTTAAAATTTTGTAGTGGTGAAAAAGTGGCATGCAAGCATTTATGATGGAGAAAAGCTAAGTGATAAAGTGCACCTTTAACATAATGACAGTAATTCAGTCTCAGACAGTAATGCTGTTATATCCCCTTTAAAAGACTAGAATAAGTCATGACTGAAATGACAATTATGATAGTCCTCATGTAATGAAGATTATTTTGAAACAAAAATCTTTTGTGGTCTGTGCATATTTACTGTTCCTCAGTACAGTTCCACTTTTCTGTTTGGCTAGAGAGTCTAAGCCATGGCTGGGCAAGATGCGACCCAGGGGAGGCATCGATCCAGCCTCCCTAACACTTTGATCCGGCCCGCAGACTGCATCTGACTGCTTTCTGTTTACATCCTATTGCCCATGCCTCTGAATTTCCAGGTGGTTCATGGGTTACGGTCGCAGCACTACCCCAGTGGAAGCCAGTGTCAAAAGCCTTTTAAATAGCTGCAGCAAACCTGGGTGGCTGCCAGGCAACGTGGTAGCAGCAGAGCCATGAACCATGAGCCCTTTCAATTGCTTGCAGCCCCCAGCCCTGCCACTATGGTGTTGTCTGGCAGCTGCCCAGGGTTGTTGCGGGGCTTGCAGCTCTGACCCCTGCTTGGCAAGTGCCGCAACCAGGAACACTTTAAATAGCCACAGCAACCCTGGGCATCTGCCAGAAATGCGATAGTGGTGAGGCTGTGAATCATGAGCCCTTTGCTGTGTTTTTAATTCAAAACCTCCAGCCTCAGAGTATGTTTAGACTACAGAGTTTTGTCGGAAAAACGGCCGTTTTTCCGACAAAACCCGTGGAACGGTCACACTGCAAGTGTGTTCTTTCGAGAGTAAATTGAAAGAACAGAGGAGTTTTTGTGCAATTGGTATTCCTCTTTCTACGAGGAAGAAGCCTTTTTGCAAAAGAGCTCTTTCGCAAAAAGGCGTGTGTGGACAGGAAAGAGGGAGTTTTTTCGGAAGAAGAGGGAAGAGGAAAAAGCACAGGTGCCCTGATGGCCATTCTGTCCATAGCAATCACAGCTTACATGCGAGATAGAGTCCAAACAGTCTGGACACTATCTTTCGAAAAAGCACATCGCTTTTTTGATGCACTTTTGCAGCGTGGACACGCTCTTGCACAAGAAGTTTTTGCAGAAGTTCTCTTCCGAAAAATGCTTCTTGCACAAGAAGCCTGTAGTCTAGACAGCCTCCAACAACTCTGGGGGAAGGCTAGTCCTTAATCCCGCCCCTTCTACCCCAGACCCCGCCCCTTCTGGGGGTGGAGCTGGCCTGTGGCCACATAATAAAATTCAGTAAGTGGCCATTCCCTGTGAAAATTATTGCTCACCCCTGGTCTAAGTGAATATACAAGTATTTCTTTCTACCCATTTTGCTGATAGAGCTGCTCCATTCAGATACAGTAGAATATGATTCCCTCCCTTGACTAAAACAAAAACATATGACAATTTAAATACGCAGCTCAGTCTTTTGCAGCTGATTATATCCAAGAGAGATAGACACCTTCTATAAAAGATTAGTTAGCTCGGTTAGTCATAGAATGCCACATAACCCCCACAGAATTCAATGCATTTACACTGTTTCATCATAGCTCTAACAAGGTAGCTACTGCAAGTTTCCAGCAGCACTGGCATTTTACTAAGGACAATGAGTTATAGCAGACACTCTTCTAGCTGGGAGCCAATATAAGGTAAGTAGCCTTTCATAGTAGCATGAATTGCATCGAACACAGACTGACCTTCTGAAGGCACCAGTAATAATGTTGGCTTGGATTTTCAAAAGTGTCTAAGGGAGTTAGGCACCCAAATCCCATTGAAATGCACAGTTAAGCCTCTCATTTTCTCAGGCTCTTTTGAAAATCCTAGTCTTTATTAATCAAGCATCCCCCAACCAAACCACTCACATTGTACAGCTCAGGCAGAATGGGACACATTCCACACCTCACCTATCCATATAAAGGCCGTTCAGGAGAAACGGAAGGGAAAGGATTTGATAGGGGAGGGAAGCAAAGGGTGTAATAAATAAGATCACCATGGAAAATCCTGAAATAAAAATCCCTTGGTGAGCTGAGATAGATGTTAAGTGGAAGGCCCACTCCACAACGCTCATGACAGCAAAAGGACCTCTGAATTAAAATATAAACACACAATAGCATAAAGTTTGCAATGCAACCTCTAAATGTTAGAGGCATGCAAGGGCCAGTACCCAGAAGAAGAAGGAAAAGATGGTGGTCTAGAACTTAAAATGTTTAAGAGCTCTAAAAACCAAGAAGACTAATTTAAGGTACCTCCCAGGAGTAGCCCCAAGGTTTACATGTTGCTTTCAGGTCCTTTAGAGATTAACAGTATTATAGAAAGGCAATTTAAAAGTGAAAAAATACTGGAAAGCCAATATGGTCCAGTGCCCAGAGCACGGGCCTATGAACAAGGAGGCTGCATACTAGTTCTGGCTCTGCTAGCTTTATAACCTGGGGCAAGTCCTGTAGTGCCTAATCCAATTCCCATTGAAGTCAAGGGACAGGCAGACTCCTGTGGGACTCTAATGGAAGCTAGATCAGGCACTTAATCTCTGTCACAGTTGCCCTATCTTATAAAGTTGTCATAATGATATTTACCACCCTACTTTGCAAAATTCTTTGAGGTTTACATGTGAAAAATTGCTATGTAAATGTTGTGAAATGTTCTGGTTCAGTTCAGAATTTTGTACTTTCTATTGCTCAGTTGATTTCAAAGTGTAGAATTAGTGAAGAGCCTTTGAGAAAATCCCTGAGAGACTTCCTAAGGCCAGGAGCTAGTTTACCTGTAATATTTGGCAATAGAATAGGAGGTGTTATCCCTTTGTTGTGGGCTTGTAATTAGAACCAGAGAGAGAGAGAGAGTGAGAGAGAGAGAGTGTAAAATTACTTGCTTTATTAGAGTTTTATTAATGTGAGCAACCAAAAGTGGTTTTCAAATGGTTATTTCTTCTTACACCTGACCTAGTTCTAATAATTTGCCATTCAAAAGATGCAGAACTTAGATCTTTGCAGGAAGTTGTTACAATTCACTGTGAACAGTGGCCTAAAAGGGTTGCCATATGTAGTCAAATACATTAGCACAGTAGGGAGATGTGATCTTTTCTAAGGCTATTATCCTAATCATTTCATCTAGTCCCTTGTCCATATATAATATGCACTGGCACAAAATTAATTTAATGCTCTTTAAAAAAAAATCCTTGCTATGGTACTAAAATCCTCTGACAAAGCAGGGTGCATTGAACATGTGCTTTTAGGAAGTCCTTCATTCCCTCTTAACTGCACAATGCAATCATGTCATGGTCTAGATGACCAATTTTTTTTCTTTATTTTGTGGCAATATGTAATAATAGCTGGAAGGCAAATGGGAATAGAGAACATTAACTTTCAAGAATTATAATTACTATGAAACAATTGCGTATTTTTATATGGTCTATATCTGATTGCATCCCTCTCCGTCCCCTTTATTCTGTCACTCATCTGTCTCAATCTTGCAAGCTACTCAATGCAAACTTCATTGGGGCTGCACTTGGATCCATCTCTGAGGATCCACTTGTAGTATACTGAAGTCTTAAACTGAAAACCTGTCCAGGGTGAGGACTACGTCCTCATGTATTCAGGTCTGCCAATGGTAGTGAGAGAAAGGAAGCAATTGCCCAAGGACCTGGGCAATTTAAAAGGGCCCAAGGACCACCCCCATCACCATCACCACCACTACCAGCAGTGCAGTGGGATTAATGCAGGCTTCCTGCCCCCACCTTCAGCAAAAAAATTACCATACTTTAAATTTTTGTCCCATTTTGGAAGACAAAATAAGTGTCTAAATATTAGAACTTTTCCCAGGATCAAAATTCTGTTTTGTAAACAGCTCTAATCAGTACATGCCTATGTTTATCAATGTGATTAAATATTTCATGTTAGAAAACACTTGTTTAGTCTTTGATGATTACAATGCACTTCTTTAATTATCTCTTCTTCTATATATTACTTGTGTCCAAGATGTGGATGTGGCATATTAATGACTTTAGAACAATAATGTTTCAAAGAAAATAATTCAGCTGTGCTGATAACTGTGTTGCACATTAAAGTTCACAGTGATTAAACTTAATCAGACAGATACACTTTCTTTATCACACATCACAAGTGGTCTAAGTAGAAGGATTTTACCTGCAAGCTGTAAACATATAAACCTTGCATTCTATGGAACTGAGAATTATTTTACAAGGTATTATGCTAGATGATCGCAAAATAATTAGCCTAAACAGTAATGAGGATTTGATGCAATTTTTTGCACAATTGAGGGACGGACACAGTTGCTTTGTTTTTTTTAACCTACCTTGTGGCTAATGACCTCAGGTGGGAATATGAGAGTATTGCACTTAAAAAGCAAGAACTCAAGAAATGAATCCAAATATCAGCATTTATTGCACTACGTGCTATGTAGAGGGAAATCACAAACAGAATCGCTTAGCCAACCCTCAACTCCAAATTTCAACATTTTTGATAAAGTAGGACACAGCAAAACAAAACAACACAGATTTTTAGTCTCCTCTCTAATGCTATTTTGAGTTGGTCTTGTATGAGTCACAGTGTTTTTTAAAGGGCAGCCTGCTTGTTTATTTGATTTGTCACCACAGCATTAAAGGTGAAGATTGGAGAAAATTTAGCACTAACTGTTCTCATAATTTTTTTTATTCAAGAGCACAGATCCTGTAAGCAGACACATGCAAATGGACCCAGTGCCTGTGCAGAGATCTAGTTTCACACAAGAGTCTGTCTACATGTATACGTTTGAAAGATCAGGGTCAAGTTTTCTTACAGCAGACTTAGTCTGCTTTTCTCCCATTTAACTTATCCAACATCCTGCTAACATCTATTCCTTAGGCATAACTCACTGGTTTAAAATCACTACTAATGACAAGTAAACTGATATTGTTTTACAAGTAACAATAAAAACCACTTACATAATTTTGCATTTTTATACACTTAAGGAAAGTCATTTTATCCAAGAATTAAACAGTCTTCTTTTAGATTCAATTTACTGAATTAATAATAACTATGTATTCTATAGCATATGAACTTTGCCATGCTCAGTATAGGCATGAAAAAGTCAATAAATGTAAATTGACAAACTTGTCAATGAATGAAATTAATTTTTTTTCTGGTGCCTCCTCACTAAACATATTAATATGACACTCTGGAATTAACTGCCCGATATGAGGGTTATGTAGTGGGGAGACTGCAAGGTTATATCTGGGAACATAACAGAAAGCATCATATCACAAGCTAACAAAGAGAATGGAGTATATTTAAACGCAGCAGAAAATCTTTTGCCAATTTATTTTCTAGAATCCCAGTCTCTCCAAAGCTAAAGACTAGAACTTCCAAAAGCCTCCACTCATTTTAGGTGTCCAACTTGAGACATCTAAGGCCTGATTTTCTGAGATGTTAAGCTCCCAGAAGGGACGTCTATGTAATTTTAGCATGATTAAGAACAGCAGGACTTCTGCCATTATACAACCAAAAATAATTCAGTTATCTGATTATTTAGAAAACAAATATCACAATACTTCAATGCATTAAACAGCATTGGGTAAAGCTGTGCTACATGACACTGAATAGCAGAGTCATTACTTTAAGAGGTTCATAGCAGAAGGCATAAATATGGAGAGATAGCAGCTCTCCACTGCGTGATTTAGCATTATACAACCTTAATATCAGATTTGTGGGTGATACGCCCATATGAAATCTCAGTTAAATATGGGCAAAAGAACTGGGAAATGGAGCTGACACACTTGGGAAGTTTTCTCACGGGTGAGTTTTTGCTTTTTCATTCTGTTTTTGGAAGAGGATAAAATTAAGGAGAACAAGTTGTTTTTCCTCAGGAGCTTGGGTGTGATTTGTTCTATTCACATTCGGGACCGCAAAGAATGGGATTTTCCAGAGTAAATATTTTATTGTTTGCAGTTGTGTTTCTGCAGCTGAAATCAAGCAACTAGATTAGAAAGATCCTCTGGGACAGGTGCTAAGGACTATGTTTTTCACCTTGGTCTTTTGGGCGATGCCCTTAATTGGAGCTTAGTGCCCCATTAATGATTGAATCTCCTGGGATTTATATGACCATTTCAGCACTGCAGTTGCTGCCTAATGGACTGCTGAACAACAAAGAGTCCTTGTAGTCTTGTCCCAGAGGCCCCCCTATTAAATATACAGCAGTCCTCAATTAACCTGATGTTTAAAAAACAGTGGCATAATAGCTTTAAAGGCTATCTCCTTAGGAAGGTCCCTGGTCTAAACTGATATGAGTTAATTGTCCCCTAATGCAAATATGTCCATATGCAAAGACCAGCTTGCATGTAATACTAATAGTTGACTTTATGCACTGCTGTGACCAGGCTAACAGATTTCTGTACCCACAAGTATCAGTTTCAAGGCATTAGGATACTGAAATTGACCTTGATTGTATCATGGAGTTCGTATTATCTGCAATTTTAGTGAGAAACCACAATGAGTTCTTATGAAGTTTGAGCTATTGCAATACTAACAGAGTGCAGCTCTTCCCATGAGTCTGCAGGGTGGCTGCGAGACAAGCGGACGATAAATTCTCTTATCTCAGCTGCAGTGTGGAGAGATGGCACTGACGCGTTTTCATGTTCAAGAAGGGGATTTCTGAAGCTTGCACAACACACGTGTCCCCCCAGGAAATCTCCAAAAAGGATGGTGGGAAGGCCCAAAGCGAGCATTTATGGCCTCCCACATTCATACAGATTCTACACTTGAAACAATTTTAAGACCTACATTTGGTCAGCCCTTAAGTCATTCAGTATATTTGGCTCTTTTCATCTCTCCTCAGCAATCAAATTCCTCCAGCCCACCAGTTACTTTTCTTATTTTCTGAATTTTCACTAATTTCCCAATATCTCTAGTTCAAAGCTGTGCCCTGAATCAAAAAGGTGTCCCCACATCAGGCATTATATATATATATATATATATATATATATATATATATATATATATAGGTATTACTAGTTCCCAGATGCATTATATGATCCCTCTGTATACAAAGACCAACATTTTCCTGTACAAGGATCTCCCAATTAATATTGGGGGGGGGAGGACTATGATTAGGGTGAGTTTTTTTTCTAATGAGATAATCTACACCAACACCATGTTTTGGAATATCCCCTAGCCCAATTATTTAACACCCCACCCCACAACACTCACATATACAAATGTGTCACAGAGTCAGTTTTTGCCAGATAGGTACATGCTCTGACTGTACTCAAGAGAGCGAAGAACAAAGAAGCAAGGTCTGCATTTGCTGATTGAAATATGGCCCCTTGTCACAGCAGCACACATACACAGACCTAACTCCGCATATGGGACTAGTCTATGGATGGAACATAGACCACACATGCAGGGGAGCACAGAAGTAGAACGCCCTCCCTTGCAGCCAGAATTGCCTGTAAAGGAGGTGTCATGCTGTGATTTATTGACTTTGGAGAGCACTGCATATGTATTTTCCCAGCAGGACAGAGCCCTGAAAAATGTAGGTTGGGATCAGATTCCCATGGGCTAGCATAAATCTGTTTCCTTGATGCCTTCTAACCCCAGCTCTGCCGTTGCAGTGCTATGTGATTGTTGCTCTGTGCCTCAACTTCCCTATCTGTAAAATAGCAAAAACTCTCTTCCTCAGGAAATGTTTGAAAAGTCCCATATAAAAGCAAAGTAATGGGGGACCAGCAAATTGGGCACTGTCCCTGAGCACATCTCACAGTGATAATGGAGCCAGGGAAGATACCCACATACATGCACAAACATACACAGCCTATGAGGCCTTGCTCCTAAAATTACCATAGCTGGTGCCATCATACAAGGAAATGGGCATTTTCCCATTGTTAGAATTGCTTGCAAAATCCAAATGACTTCCCATTAAACATTTTATAGAAAAATGAACATTTGTGTTTTGTGAAGAATACTTTAGTCAAAAAATTAGTCCAAATAAAAAATTTTCTATGAAAACTTCTGATTTGGTTTTTAAAAAAATGAGAGAAAGATTTTTCAGGCAAAAACTATTTGATTAGTTCTACCTGTTCATCATTAAGCAGAGAGGAAGAATAATTTCTGTATGAGGTTCCAGCCTCGGACTTAAGCAATTTGGGTTCAATTCCACAGGCTTTCTGTATGATTTTGGCCAAGTTACACAATCTCTTTTTGCCAGTTTAAGGAATAGGCATTATGCGGTACTAAGGTGCTTAAGGCCTCTGCTCCTGGAGATGTATGGTGATATCAGAATATGCTTTTATATGTCACCATAGTAAAGAAAATATCCCAAACATAACTGATGCAGGGTGCCTGTCTTAGTCTGCAGAGAGCCTGAAACAATAGTTCTCAGGTATGATCACCCCCATTCATCTTAATTGGTTAACTCTGAAATCTACTGCTAGAGCTTTCTCTTCCAATAGCAGGCCAGCAAAGCACTGAGGGGCTCAATGCCACCATTTCTGTTCCAGCTTTGCTAGGGAGTGTCAGCAGGCAAAGCGCAGCCTGCTTGAAAACAAGTAGTTCTGGGGCTGGGAAGGGAAAGGCACAGTTTCACCAGGGAGAAGTTGTAGTGACTCCTCCACCAACTCAGAAAATGGTTCATGCAGGTGGCTGGAAAGTTCCACCTCATGGAGGGGTTCCATAGGGCCTATGGGTGTTTTAATGTAAACCTGCTCTGTGCCTAAGTTCCCAATCTGTGAAATGGGAGTACTATTCAATTGCGAGAGTAGGGTGAAACACTAACTAAAGAGAGAAAGCTGTGTGGAATCACTGCTATCCCAAGAGGAGAGAAGAGTTCTTCCATTTTTAGCAGTCAGAGATACCCTATGCACTTATTCCCCCCATTATGTTAACCTTTGCAAATACTTCGTCTTTTTGGTTATACTGTGAGCTTGTCTTACTAAGGTGTACTGAATGCTGGTCTTGTTAGGGGGGCCTCCAGCTAAAGTATTTCATGTCTCCTCTTCTCATAGTATCTGAGCACTTGAGTCTTTCGGCCACTTATCCTGATAGCTTGCCTGCCCATCCTCATGGGGATGTTAAGTGACTTACCCAGGATCACATAGGAAGTCTGTGGCAAAGCATGGCCTTGAACTATGCTCTTCTATGCTCTAAGATAGCACTCAAATCACTGGACTCGTCCTTCGTCTGGGAGCTACTGTAATACAAACAATAACTAGGAATGCCTGCAGTCAAAGAATGAACAGAAAAAGTTGCTCCTCCTGACTCTTGAAACCCCAATGGAGCTGCTAATGAGGCATCAAAGAATAATGGTACAATTCGGCATCAAAGAATCCAATCATGCAGATTTCCTCTCAGAGGGCTTGGATATTCGACATATGCTACTTTTCCTCGGAGAAGGACTTTTATTATTAAACATAATTTTATCATTACAGATTTTAAATAAAATTCACTAAATGAATGAGAAACCAGCAAAAGGTTTGTACAGTGCAAAGCCAGCATTCCCCTATAGCATGGAGAACCATAACAAAAATCAAGTGTACAACTACTGGATGTTCATTGTAGGACATCATGACAGTTATGTTAGTACTGTTAAAAGCCTATAGGAGAAATTGTAGGCAGTGTTGTTGGTCCCATGTTATTAGAGAGACAAGATGGTTGATGTAATATATTTTATTGGCCCAATAAACCAACAACACAGGGCAGATGATACTTCATAATGCTATCGCTTATCTGTAGCCAGTCTCCTCAAATAGAACATGACTTGCAGAAAACCATGGGACATTCAGCTCAGTTCAGCCAGTAAAAGCTGTTTGACACAGATTTCTTTGTTTTTTATTTAATGTATTTATTTTATGCTAGAAAATGTAATGAGACTTGGGTAAAAAATGATGGCCTTGAAAATTCCTTGCTTCCATGTGTTACTGAGGCCAGAATCTCAACTTCAATGTAGTGCTTTCTAGACCAATTAATGACTTTCAATTCTCTTGTTTGTCTCAGAAGAATTATCTGGTTATGAAAAGATGGGTTAATGCCCTGGCCTTTCACCTCTGAACCAAGGTTCAGATCTGGCTTTCTATAGATCACTAGTAAAATGACGGGATAATTATTTGTCAGTGCCACAAAGCTAGTAAACTAGCAGCTAATTTGATATGATTGATAGTCTCTGCTCAAGATGGACTCAGGACTGGAATATCACATCCAAACTCAAGTACACAGACAGTCTGTATGAGAAAATGTGAACAATGGTTGTCTGCACTACAGTAGACTATTTCCTGACACTAGTTCTCTCCTATAAGAAGTTTTTTTTTTAAATCCTTAGAATATTGTACAGAAGGATCTTGTTAGACAAAAATCAAGTGGAGAAAAGATGTCACCTCACCAATGCAATTGCTATATTTGCATTAATTTCATTATTAAGATTTATACCATTTAATGGGTTTTAAGAATTACTCCATAAACAGAATATGATTCACATATAAAAGGGATGGTATATTTTTAAATCAAGACTGGAAAAACTTGCTCATCAGTGGTTTATGAAACTTGAGTACACTGATGCTTCAAGTACTCAATTAAAGTCAGGCAATATGGATTTCAATCTGTCTTGAAATATATTTAAACAAATGAAGTAGATACAAATGTTGCCTCTTTGGCCAGCCAGAGCTAAAAATCCATTTTCTACCCCATTTATAATAAGAAGTAATTTGAATGTAATTTATCTAAAGCACAATATGTTTCCTAATTTTTATATGTAACCATTACTTATAGTTTAAGTAATAGTTATATCTATGGATCTCAGGACACTTAATTGAAAATGCATGGTATTAAAACGCAAGGCCCCATCCGTCAAAAATAAAAGTGTTATGCTAAAGAATAATAGTCGATTGGGGGAAGAATCTTTGAAAAAAAAAAAAACCCTAAAAAAACTCTTTAAATGCAAACATATTTCCCCTTTATGTTACATTAGATTTGTGTTCGAATGAAATTAGTCTCTCTCAGTCTGGTATTTCAGTTCAGATTACAAAATTCTCTCATCTGACTGTCACATTTCACGCTGAAGTCCAATTCTGCAGTGGAGTGACATGTCAAGGGTGACAGTGACAAATTGTCAATAAGTAAGGAATAACACATGACAGGGTGTGCGGCCATAATGAGATATATGCATGCCTCGAGAGCGTTTGGAGGCATGAGGCTGAAGGGCGAGTGCTCTCAGCACTCCCAATGTTCCTACTTCTCATTAAGACTCTACACGCACTGGAATGGGGTTTTAGACATTACAAAAAAGATATTTGAATGAATAAATCACAGAAACAAGTTTTATTTTTATTTATTTACAAAAAGTTGGGCTTGAGTTATACAGGCTGGGAAAAGGAATCGTTTATCTCTCTCTCAGCATTTTACGTTGCCACCCACCATCATTTGAGTGTCTTCTACATAAAATCAATAGCAATAGCAAGGTCACTAGTGAACATCATGGAGTCTCTGGCATGTTTCCCGTTTTGGATTAACTCCACTTTGGGGATCTTATTTTCTCTCTCTGTGGGGGTATAAAGATTTTTTTAAATTTCCCTTTCTTGTTGGTAGGCTTTAAGGGAAGTCAGGGATGTGTCCGCTCTGTGAGTGTTGTTCTCATGGTGGAAAGGATTTTATTTTATTTTACTTCATTTTAGGATTCAGTTCCTAATGATTTTAAACTTAGCATCTTTTGATTCATTATAAACAATTAATTGTAAACACACTTCAAAAACCTTGAGAGACAGATGCAAAGTGGGCAGTTTTAGGAAAAAAGTCAGTCTTGTGGTTATAGGGACAGGAAGTCAAATATTTATTCAACCCAAGCAAAGCCTTTTGAAATCAAATAATGAGGAAAAGCAGAAAATGATGCTCTGGAGTCCATTAAAGGCCTCATGCTGTACATTTAATTTACCTGAGTAGCTCTCAGCTAGTATAGTACTAGGTGCTTTACAAAATCTCGAGTAGAGGTGGGGTCAAATCCTAGTTCTGCCACAGACTTTGTCTGAACTTGGGCAAGTCACTTAAATTTTCTTTATCACTGTTTCTGCATCTGTAAAATAAAGATAATACTGCCTTCAGTTGTATTGTGCACTTTCATTCATTAATATTTGTGGTGGGACAGGCCTGTCATAAAGAGCAGAAATATAAAGCACCATTAGCCCTATTAACTTTGACTCATGAAGAGTTTGTCACCAAAAGCAACAATTGAAAATTTGCTACATTTTTTGACCAGCAGAAAAACAAAAAGGCTCCATAATTTCTCAGTTCCTTTTTGACCATGAGAGGCAGACTTCCCTCTCCTCCTCCTACCCAAATAAATGCAGCATGTTTCTTTTCTTTTGCAAAACAGGAAAGCACTATGACATTTGCATCATTGTAGTGGCCACTCCATGCATGAAAGTTCTGAAAATGGCCCTGAAATCACAGCATATGTTGGCACTTGATTTTTTTTTTCAGCAGACTTTGATACTGTTTGAGCCAGTCAGATCAGACTGATGGGGTAGTGCTAGGGGAGGCAGTCTCTGGAATCAAAGGCTTAGGCTGTGTCTAGACTGCATCCCTTTTTCGTAAAAGGGATGCAAATTAGACA
>CM057848.1:24123801-24144698 GCA_030068395.1 Apalone spinifera
AATTTGCATCCCTTTTACGGAAAAGGGATGCAGTCTAGACACAGCCTTAGAGTCATGCCTGGTGGGATGCCAGGAATGAAAGCTTCTGCCAGTTAAAGAAAATTAAGGCAGAAAAGTGACCTGCTTATTCTAATTTTATTGTATACGTCCATAGCACCTGCCATCTGAAGTCCTTCCAGCACTTTACTGAACCCAATGAATTAAACTTATCTGCCACACAGTAGGTTATTCTTAACCATTGAACATACAGAGGTATAGGAAAGTTAAATGACTCTCTCAAACCTGTAGCAGAGCAGGAAACAAAAACCCAAAAAACAACAAATTTCCCAGAGTGAACAAATTTCCCATCAGGGAGTGTTTCCAGATATGCAGAACTCATTTTGTAAACATATCTCAGGGATGTGTGGAACCAAACATAGCCCTGAACGCTTTTGAACTCTGATTCGAAATAAAAGGAGCTTACAGATATCAGAGCCACATAATTAATTACCAGGACCTGGGGAATTCAAAGGAAATTTACTAGGGAAATATCTAGAGCCTATCAGATTGGCCTAAGGCCTCCAATTGTTTACTCAGCCCCTTTGCTCATGCAAACAACTCCCACTGTGGCATTCTTCCTCCTGCCAGGATGACAGAATGTGCTCTTACCTCTCATCCAGCAATTAGCCAACCATGCACTCCATCCTCGAAATACCAGTGCCATGACAGCCATGCGCCTTAGCTCTCCCATTCAGATAGTTAAGTCACAGGCCTGTTGGATCATAGCACAATCTGCCTGGAGCTGTAAACCTTGAAGGCACTTCTCTCTGCAATAGATGAGTTAAGCAAGTATGCCCATTTCTGAATGCTTTTGACAGATTTTCCAGACCGTATTACTTGTGGTTACTTCTCTGGTGATGTAGCAATCCATGAGGTTTTAAAACCAGAATGATACCTGGGTTGTAGCATTTATGGGAATGGCCCACTTCATATTTGGCACCGTATATTGTCCCATAGAAATACATTTCACAGATGAGGTGATCATTGAACCAAACAGGGACGTAAAGACAATGTTGGCAATTTTTATGCTTTGGCAACATGTCTATTTTAATTTTAGACTTCCTTCATGGGTGTATGGGCCCTTCACAGCTATGTGGGGGGGTTTTAATAGCACTTTTATACAAAGTAATAAATTCACTGCTGCTATTTAAGTGAATAAAAAAGCTTTGAGATGATCAGTCATTCACATGCACCCAAAAGTTATTACAAATAATAAATCGAATTATGGTAGCCCCAACTGGATCCCCAACTAAACGTAGAGCCCCATTGTATAAGGTACTATATGCAAACAAACAGTGAAAGAATATTTACGCCTCAAAGAGCTTGTAATCTAAAGAAAGACAACATTGTGGCGAGGAAGAGGGAGGCCTTCCTCCTGGGGTAGGGGACAGATGCCAGCCACAAGGGACGAGCCTTCGAGCAGCCACGCACAGCTGCCATCCTCCAGGCCTATCAGGCTGGGGTGTGCATCCGGGAAGCCCTGAGGGAGAGGTTCTCTCAAGGACCCCAATAAGTTTCCCCAGGGCATCCCCAACGAGGGCCTATCGCTTGCTGCCCCATCCCTTTCCCACTACAACCCCTCCCTTTACCCCTTCCCTGACCTGTCAATAAAAACATCTGTTTGGTTTCCAACAAAATGAAGTCTGTATTTATCTTTCATTACAAAAAGGTGGGCTGAGGGAGGGAACTCATAACCTGGAGGGAGAGGGTGGCTCGGAGTGGCATGGGGGATGGCTAAATGTGCCACCTTGGGTGTGGGGACCTCGTTGGATCTGGGGTTGGGTGGGTCTGGGGACCACAGCAGGATGGCCAGGAGGGAGGGATGGAGCAGGGTCAGGGATGGCAGGGGGAGGGGGCATGGGCATCACTTGGGGAAGGAATAAAGGCATTGCATGGGTTGCAGGAGGAGGGGAAATGGGCATAGCAGGGGGAGGGGTAGGCAGGAGGTGTGCCATCATTTCTCTCATGACGGCACACATGCTCTCTCACCACTGCATGAGCTGGTCCCAGGCACAGTTCCACCACTCAGCGTCCGCACAGATCTTCTGCACCAGAGTCTGCTGCATGTCGTGCAGGACACGGACATGCTGGTGCATGAGGTCTTCCAGGACCCTGGCATGCTTTTGGATCCCCTGGGCTGTGGCGGCTGGCACAGGTGGCATGGCTTGCCCCTCAATCCCGACTGGTCCAGCTGCAAAGAACACAAAGAGGGAGAGGCGGTTATCCATATAGACACTGTCCCTGAAGCTATGCCCTCCTCTGTGAGCAGCGACCAATAGTCCTTGGGTTAGAGGAGAGGAATGTCCCAGGAGCAAGGCAATGTGTGGGTTGCACAGCAGGCCCTGCCTCACAGGGGCCCTGAGGTGCCCAAGGGACCATGCTGCCTGCTTCCCCCATCCCCAACCCACAGACAAGCAGGTAAGGGAAGTGTCCAGCCACAGTGGGAACTCATGTGCAGCAAAGGAGCCGGGAGCAGCCTGGCCCTGCTCAACATCTGCACACACACCTGTAAAAGTGATGAGGAGTCCTGTGGCACCTTATAGACTAACACATGTATTGAAGCATAAGCTTTTGTAGGCAAAGACCCACTTCGTCAGATGCATGTAGTGGAAATTTCCAAAGGCAGGTATAAATATGCAGGCCAGAATAAGGCTAGAGATAACGAGGTTAATTCAGTCAGAGAGGGTGAGGCCCACTTCTAGCAGCTGATCTGGAGGTCTGAACACCAAGAGAAGAGAAACTGCTTTTGTAGCTGGCTAGCCATTCACAGTTTTTGTTTAATCCTAAAATGATGGTGTCAAATTTGCAGATGAACTGTAGCTCGCAGTTGCTCTTTGACGTCTGGTCTTGAAGGTTTTTTTTGCTTTAAATCTTTTTTTGTTTTAAATCTGCTACTGTGTGTCCAGGGAGATTGAAGTGTTCTCCTATAGGTTTTTGTATGTTGCCATTCCTAATATCTGATTTGTGTCCGTTTATTCTTTTACGTAGGGACTGTCCAGTTTGGCTGATGTATATAGCAGAGGGGCATTGCTGGCACATGATGGCGTATATTATATTGATAGATGTGCAGATGAATGAACCAGTGATGGTGTGTCTGATCTGGTTAGGTCCTGTGATAGTGTCGCTAGTGTAGATATGTGGGCAGAGTTGGCACCGAGGTTTGTTGCATGGATTGATTCTTGAGTTAGAGTTACTGAGGTGCAGTGTATATTTACTGATGATAATTTGCTTCAGGTTGGAGGGTTATCTGTGGGCGAGGACTGGCCTGCCTCCCAAGGCCTGTGAAAGGGAGGGATCTTTGTCCAGGATGGGTTGTAGATCACTGATGATGCATTGGAGAGGTTTTAGCTGATGACTGTAGGTGATGGCCAGTGGTGTTCTGTTGGTTTTTTTCTTGGGCTTGTCTTGTAGTAGGAGGCTTCTGGGTACACGTCTGGCTCTGTTAATCTGTTTTCTTACTTCCTCGTGTGGGTATCGTAGTTTCAAACACAATGTCCAACCTGAGCAACCTGAGTGATGCTCACACCCCTCCCCCTTTGTGCCCGCCTCCCCCACCCTGTGAGAGAGACAAACTGAGAGCACTCACCTGAAGATCTCTCCCCGGCATCAGACGAGGCCTGGGAGATGTCCTGGCTGGCAGGCACTGGCTCCAGGAACAGGGTGACGGTGTCTATCTTCTCCTTCTCCTCCTCCTCCTGGCCCTGGTCTTCTTTCTCCTCTACTGTGACCTCCAGCCGGGCAACGATGGGGATCTCAAGGCTGGAGTCCATGATGATGGGTGGCGAAGACGTTTCCCCACCCCCCCAGGAGTTGGTGCAGCTCCTGGTAATAGGGGTAGGTGTGGGGTCCTGTCCCTGAGCGCGAGCTGCACCCTCTGGCCCTTATGTATTCCTGACAGAGCTTTCTCACCTTACTTCGAACCTATTCCACGCTCCACTAGGGACACGATGGTAGTGTAGACGTAACTCAAGTTTTGTCGGGAAAATGGCTGTTTTTCCAACAAAACTTTATAGTGTAGACATACCCAAAGAAAGATCAAGAAAGCTTGTTACAGAGAGAAAGTTTGGCTTCTCAACATAACTTGCCCAAAATCCAAGTCCATTCCCATTTTAATAGCAAATCATTGATTACTACCCTGAGCATGGCCTTTCAACCAGTTGTGTGCTCAATTTATAGTAATTTCAGTCTACATTTTCCTAGTTTGCCTATGAAAATGCTATATGGGATTGTGTAAATAACTGTACTAAAATCAAGATATATTGCATCTACTGCTTCCTCACCTACTCATCCCCCGTCTCTCCCTGTTTACGTCCCCTAGGCCATAACCCTGTCAAAGAAGAAAATTAAGTTGATTTGTCATAATTTGTTCTTTGAAATTCCATGTTAGCTATTCCTTAACAAACCTGATATTCTTTAGGTGCTTCCAAATTCATTGTTTAATCATTGAATCTAATATCTTTCCAGGTTTTGTAATTAGTTTTTATAGTTTTACTAGTCTATAATTTTCCAGGTCATCCTTGTTCTTCTTTTTAAAGATAGGCACTGTGTTTGCCCTTCTCCAATCCTCCACAATCTCACCCATCCTCCATTAGTTCTCAAAGGTTCTAAGATTGCTTCGGCTAATTTGCTAATACCCTGAGGTGAATTTCATAACCTGACAACTTGAATAGATCTCATTTAACCAAATGGTCTTTAACTTGTGTTTTCCATATTTTGGCTTGCATGTGTTTCCCATTGTTGTTACTACTGTGTTGCATAGCTGTCACAATTAACCTTTTTAGTGAAGACTGAAACAAAATGGGCTTTAAATATCTCAGCCTTCTTGTTCTTAGCTCACTGACCCATTGCCCACTAAGTAAAGGGTCTACTCCTTACTTTGTGTCTCTCTTGCTCTGAGTGCAATAATAGACTCTCCTCTTACTGTCTTAAGTTCATTGTTAGACACAACTCATTCTGTGACTTAACCTTTCTGATTTTGTCCCTTGTGCTATTTTGTCACTTATGTTATTTTTTTCCTTCCCATTGCTTGGCGTTTGATAAAGGCTGCTTTATGGAAGTCTATTGTCCTTATTCATAGGCAGCCAGTGACCTGCCTGTTTGGGGAGGCAAGCCCCAGCCCCTTGCCTTGTGCTTGAGGCCTCCATCTTCAGCCCAGAGCACTCCCGCCACAGCAGTTGGTCCCAGGGCCAGGCAACCAGGGTAGGGACCCCATCCCCAATGCATTGGGTGACATGATCATAGCACCCTGAGACCCTGCAGGAGGCAGGCCAGCTAGCCCCAGCCAGCCTGGACAAGGGCAGAGCACTGGGATCTGCAGGAGAGGGCCTGGCCTTGGGGTGGTCAGGAGGGTCAAGTGTGGATGGGGCCACTCTAGGCAGATTGAAGAGGAACAGCCTCCCCCACCCTCTATTACCCAGCAAACACATTCTTACCCTATCCTTACTGAACAAACTCCACCCTGCTATACTGATATATCAGTCATGAGATTTTTCCCACCACATATGTGAGACACCAAATCATAATTATATTTGTGTGCTAATATTTCTAGGGGTTTTTTTTCCATGCTTTTTGCAATTATGTCTAGACAGCGAATATGTTGAGCAGATTCCCTCTTTAATTTCACTCTTGTTCCTCCAATGACCTTCAAACCCTTTTTCTCCTGTTAAGGTTGTTATTTTTTAAAGCTCACTTGTGGGCTTTTGCACATGATCCTTGTCAAGCTGTCTGCAGTGGCTCAGGAGCATGAGTATCAACTTCAGGGCAGACTGGTAAGAAACAGAACGCACATCTGTGACGGGGCAGAAAGGCCCCGCACTCTGGCCCTGCCGATCACCGCTTGGCTGGCGGCCCTGCTGGTGGGATACCAGCAATGTGGCAGCTGTTCGTGTGCCCCTGCACGGGCACACACTCGCCCGCTCCCCAGGAGCCGGAGCGTTGCAGAGGCAGGGCGACGTCGGGCAGTGGTGGATGCTGGCAACCTGGAAGGGAGGCTGGTGCAAGGGGCGGGGCCCCGGTAAGAGGATGCCAGCAGAACGATTTAAGCCCACGCCAGCGTGACAGAAAGGGAGAGACTCCTGGAGTGGAGCCAGCGGCGGATGGGACCCAAGAAGAGGAGGCGAGGAGCGGGGGGAGTGTCCCCCTCTCCCCCGAGGGGGGACCTCGGCAGGTACGTCAGCCATAGACAGAGGAAGTAGCCCAGAGTGGGCGAAGGGAGCCCATGGGCTGACGCATTACGACAGGACGCCCCACCAGCCGGACCGGACGGCAACTGAATCCGTGTCCTTAGGGCCCTGGGCTGGGGCCCGTGAGAGGGGGCGGGCCCGGACCCCCCTCTCTCTGTGGGTAGCCCGGAGGGCGCAGAGCCGAGCAGACAGTGCCGGCACAGAGCGTGTGCCAAAAGGGCCGAGACTAAGCTGAACTCTGGGCGAGAGGACGCCAGGGCTGGTGGGAGAAGCACCGGGCTGGAAAGGCCTGACCAGGGGTACATGTTTACGCACGTTTACAACATCCCAAATTGACTGTGAGCTCTAGACTTACTTTTCACCAACCAAGCATCAAGTGTGAACTTCTCAGGCACTATAACAGCCGCACAATGAAATCACACATAGTCCTGTTGGCTACTCCCATCCAGCTGGCTGCCCCGTTTGCCTTTGTGATAGACCCTTACACTAAAAATCACAGTAATATTCAGGTTAGTTGCACCTCAGCGCTCATACAATGTAGCCAACCCCATAACAAATTACCTAAAACTTTATTAACCATTAACAAGAAATGAAAGTTATTTACAAGATCAAAGCAGGTAAACATAGACACACAAATGAGTTACAGTCTTATATTCCAAAATGTAATAGGGGTTTCTGCGTCCGAAGGGTAGCTATTTTAGTCCGTAACTTTAAAAACGACAAGTAACAAATATATGTTATATTATATTTGTTATATTATGTTATTTATGTTATATTATATTATATCCTGAGCTTTTGTGAGCAAACCCCACTTCTTCAGATGAGCTGGAAGCTGGACTAGAAATAACAGGAACCCAGAATTTATAACAGAAAAAGAAGGGAAGAAAAAAAAATTACCTGTCGATGGTAGTGCCAGTGCTAGTGAGGCTAATTGAGTAGGCTAAAAGTGTCTCATATTTACCTTTTGATGTAAATGAGTTGTTAAATGCACAGAAGACTAGGCTTATAATGTAACATCCAGTTAAAGTCCTAGTTCAAGCCCAGGGAAACAGTGTTGAATTTACATATGAAGGTCAATTCCACTTTCTCTTTGTTAGGGCTTGTGAAATTCCTTTGTTTCTGTAATATGTAAGCTCTATGTCCTCTATGACTAACTCAGGGTGGCTGGCTGGGTATCCTTTGCTTAAGCTTAAAAACCTTGCCCTTTTAAAGTCCAAGCAGCATATGGATACAGTTTCATAGTCCCTTCCCCCAGAGTTTAAGCTGATGGGAGAGTCCCCCTCATACTCCCATAATGCCCTAGATTTAAAGTGTTTTTATTTCATCTCCTTTCTTAAAAATGCATAGCATTAAGTTTGGTGTACATAATTGACATTTCCTGCAGATTTCTCATTTGAGACACTGATAATTGGTGTTAAAGAACTTGACATGAGAGTCTGCGTTGTAGAATCTTAGAACCATAGAGTTAGACATGATCACAAGAGTCTAGTCTAACTCCTGTCAAGATGCAGGACCTGGAGGAACATGTAGGATGCATCTCAAAGAAAAAGCTTTAACATGAACTCACATCACTTCTTGTCTATCATTTGTTCTGTATCTGCTTGTGGTCTGGATTCGCTCATTCTGCTTTCCTTATGCCACCTCACCAGTGCAAATGACATGGAAAGCTGTCCTAAGGATGAGTGAGAGAACATACTGGGGTGGAAGGGACGCAGCAGATGGTACACTGCTCCATCTGATCACCAGCTGTACAGCAGTCACGTGGAACTGCTGTGTCCAATGTAATTTAAAGCAGCCCATAGGCTTTTTCAATTATGCCCTAGGCCAGCCCGTGATCAAGGGAGCAGAAAGATGCTCCAAGCCACCTTTCACCCCATTCTCCTCAGCTATCCCAAGTTTAAAGAACAGATTTTTTCAGCTTCCTATGTAGGGGGTTAAGCAAAAAGGGAATGAGAAACTGTAGAGAATGAAAAGAAACTCTAGAGAAATTTCTTAGCAGCATTATAGCTCCAGCTTTGCACAAGAGGACCTAATTCTGCAGTGCTTGCATAAGTAGCACAGACAATTAGAGCCTTTGGCTGAAAGATGATTACTTGTCTAAGTGCTTCATTTAAGGGTTAAAGACTGTGGGCTAGACTTCAAGTTCTTTCTTCACAACTATTCACCTGGTACTTGCTAAAGGCTCTTTTTGCTTCAAACTTCAGCACACTACATCCATGTTGTGTGTCATATGGGAAACATCAGCCAATTTTGCTGTAGTTTTCTATAAAAAGTTTAGTTAGAATTTTCTAATACAGAAAGTGTGTTTATCCCCTCCTCTGCCAAAGTTAAAAACAAAAGACAAAAAGCAACAGCTGAAGGGCTTGCGCTAATGTTTTCTGAAAAAAAGAAAAAATCCTTTGCAAGGAAAAGGACTGAGGTCAAGTATGGAGCATTTTAGCCTCAAAGGCAAATGTCTGGGGACATTATCTGAGAGTGAAAACAAGGTGTTCAAAAAAATTGTTTCACAATCGGAACTATGTTTTTTCTCTAACAATCACCCCTTATGATGACTGTATGTTATTCTCAAGTGATGGTAGATCTTCAAGGGAAATAGAAACAAAAGGAGAAATGATGAAAATGAATGGGGGTAGTCATAAAATATAAATTATACATCACAATCCTGGAAATTGTCTTCCACCCCTCCAAAAAGTAATTTATATTCAAATACTAAATCACAGCAACTGCCTTGTTACCATTCTAAATTTCTAAAAGACAGAAATGTAGGGAGAAATAAATCTCCAAATTTTTATACGAGTAGAACAGTAGCAAAGATGCTGACTATTATGCCATTCATTATATAAATTAATTCATTTGATGGTTGAGTGGAGACTGACTGTTACCTTTAAACTTGAACTTCGACTTGACCTGATCCCATATCAAATGATAACAGTTTACCATCTGTCCTTGGTCAGCCCAGTGGAAGACTTCAAAGGGTAGATTTAATAGCATATAGCTTGGCCTCGACATACAGACTGTATCTGTTCTTACTTAAAGAACAATAAAACCTAGTATTTAATTTCTTTTTAACAGATGGAAGGCTGGTGTCTTATTCCATGCTGTCACCCCATCTGGATGCCTTAAAAGCAATACTAAGAGAAATGTGGGGTGAACCCCCCAAAAGCTCAGTTCAAGTCCAATTACAATGAGAGAAGAAAGAAAATAGACCGATACCTATCCTGTGTCACAGCAAATTGACTGCCTTGACCTTGACTCCTGAATGTCGACTCTTGAAATAATGCTAATGAAATGTAATGATACATGGGTGGGGTACACAGCAAGCTTTCCAAGTGGAACAGGTGCTTCACCAATTTGGAATAAAGATTATTTTCAGTCAGTGTATATGGTGCAAAGCAGTGCTTCTCAAGTCTAAACTTCACAGGAATCACAAGTTCTGCTATTCTCTCTCACATCACTTTCCTCTGTTCGTATAGCAGGAAAGACCTGTGCAGAATGAAGAATGTGTCTTCATTTGAAATAGAAAAATTTTGAAATGTGAAATTTCCTGAGAAACATGGAAATTCCAATCAGCTCTGCTGAGATGCCTGTAACTGAGGCTAGTATGGATAGACAGCAACATAGATGTTTACATGCTTGTTCCTCCAGGAAAAGGTGATGCGACTCTGGCAGCACTGAACTTACACACTTAGAATGTGAGTGTATAAAGTAGAAAATATTAAAAATATAAATTGGGGAGATTATAATATCAGGAAGAGGAGCATAAATCTACAGACCCAAGTTGGACTCACTCAATAACCTTACTCAGAATCTGCAGAATAACTCTTGGCAAATACACCCGTTTGGGGTAAGATGAATGAGGTGCTCAGATCATTGGAACTACATACTGCTAATCGGATTACCCTCCTGCTTCCAACTGAATCTCCCCATCACAAATGAAATCAATTTCCAACATAAAACTAGTTCTGCCTTAAGCCAGTTCAGCCTTCCTCCTTGGGAGACAAGGTGGTAAATGATGTCTTCATGATGTTCAACAAGTCAATGTGAATCTTTTACCTTAATGATGCTCATTTGAAAAATAAATTAAGATTTTGGATTCATCCTATGTTTTTCATAACAGAATAATTCTATGGGCTAGAATTTTTCCCACTCAGACAGACTGTGGCTGTGTCTACACTGATGCAATCTTGCGCAAAAGCGGCCGCTCATGCGCAAAAACTTGCTGCCTGTCTACACTGGCTGCGTGTTCTTGTGCAAGTAAACTGACATTCTAATGTATGAAATCAGGGCTTCTTGCACCAGAACTCTGACGCTCCCACTCAGGAATAAGCCCTTTTGCACAACTGTTCTTGCACAAGAGGCCAGTGTAGACAGACAACATGAATTTCTTGCGCAAGAAAGCCCTATGGTTAAAATGGCCATCAGAGCTTTCTTGCGCAAGAGAGCGTCTATACTGGCAAGGATGCTCTTGCCAGTGTAGACGCTCTCTTGCGCAACTACTTTAACACAAGAACTCTTGCGCTAAAGAGTTTTTGTGCAAGATCACGCCAGTGTAGACGTAGCCTGTTTGTATATGTTTTCAGTGTTCTACAGTTTAACAGGCTTTGGCAGTATCTTGATCAGCAATGTGATGCAGTTCCAGCATTTATATATGGGGAATAGTTTGAGCACCAGAAAAGCAAGAAGTTTCAGCTGCCTTTGCAGTCTTATAGATATTGCTATGACTCTAGAGTAGAGGATTCTTTGGGTGTATGTGAGAAAACAGTATTCTTCTGCAATGTTGTTGAATGGAAAAGCATAATGTCATTGCCTTGAACTTTGCTGTAGGGGCAGCATGGAAGCCACAAAAACATTAAAAAAAAAAAGCAGATTTAAATGTTCTTGCATTATATATACACATGGCTCATCCCGACACACCTGTCAGAACTTCCAACAAAACACTTCTTCTGAAGACACTTATTCTTAATCACACCCATAGTACCACATTTCTTGGCACCTGCAAAGTAGCTTTTCACAGTATACAAAATATTTGGCTTCAAAGGGGCAATGTAATATGCAGTGGAGTGTTTTCATATACAAAACACATTTAAGATTAAGGAAAAAAAATCACAGTAATAAAATGCAGGCCAAGGAGGTCAACTTTACCTATTCTGCCATGGCAAGCAATGGAAATATCTCTAGATGGAATACTCTACTCTGAGCAGTAGTTATCGAGGTTGGTTGATTACACCTTACACAGGACCATGGAATGTATGCGCATGGATGTTACGTTTAACAGTGATAGGTATAGGAATATTGGATGTTGTAGTTTGCTTTCCTAACAACGCTGCTACATCTATTTGAAGCTATTTTCCTCTCAGCTAATTCCCACCCTCTCCTCCTCCCAGCAATTTGAGGAAAATGTACTACAGTGCTGGTTTTGTTTTACTTAGAAAATAAAATACAGCTATATTGTTAGCATTACAAAACATGTTTCATTTATACCCAACTTGCATAAACAACTGATGATTATTGTATACTTATATGCTATTATACTCACTATTTGTTATTCCTTTTTTATTTTAGTAATGTATTTTCTATCAATATAAACTTTTTTATTCCCTTTAACTGATAAATTTCTGATAGTCACAATACTACTGGAGAATACACAAACTGGAAAATTATAGCCATTCTGGTAATATATGAGCAACTTTTTCTTTCCATTAACACAAGCATCCTCTTGAAAAGAATGCAAGTCATTAAAACCCAAAGAAAATCTGCATCAGTTCATTTCATTGCATGGTACGGAATGCAAAGAATGGGAAGCAATTAATTTAACAATCATTTGCTTTATCCATAGACCTGCTTTTTTTATCGTCCAGAAGGGGCAAATTGAGGCCCAGAGACCCAGTGGTAGAACAAGGAACAGAACCCAGATGAGTTGAAGTTCCCAGCCTACTACCCAGAGCACAGCCACATGTATTGGGAAGTCACCTCTTTAGAAGTGTCCTAAATAAGATGGCTAAAATCTACTTCATCAACATTACTGTAGTTCCTTGGATGTAGTTAAGGTAAGAGTTTGACCTAGTCTATTCAGTTTGGTATGATAATCAAAGAAAGTATCTCTACACTTCAACACTATCTTGACCTGAAGGGTGAGTGAAAAAGCTCTCCAAAGCACCCTCTCACACAGGTCATGTCTACACTACAGTGCCATAGCACTATACCAGCATCACATTGCATTGCAGACCAGGTCACAGTCAGAGAAGATTTACCCTTCTTCCCACAATTCCAGGTTAGTCTTTTATTTTAAACACACAAAAAAACAACAACAAAAAAAACCCAAAAAAACCCACCACGACTCTGGACTAGCAGTCAAGTGATTACGTGCAATGAGGAGGAACAGTTAATTTGAGGGAAGGGTTTTGGATCGGACTACTGCGTCCACACATGGCGATTTAATTCGGGCTAGTGGCTTTTTAAAATGGTGACCAGTCGCAAATATGCTAATCAAGCGCGGGATATTTAAATCCTGCGCTTCATTAGCAACTTCGGTATGCTTCATTTGCCTCTCTAGTTTGAACTAGGGGGCAAGTGTAGACATACCCTTAGATCTTATGCAAAAAGCAGACCAATGGCCAGTCTATTAGAATCTCAAGGTTTGTTCATAGAAGGAAGGAAGGAAGGATAAAATTGTTAAAGGAATCAGATTACATATACCAACTGCAAAGTTCTTAGTGCAGGTTTGTAGCAGTGATGGAATAAAATGCTGGCTTAAGTCAAGTCTCTGGAGTAAATCCACCGTTAGGATGGGTATTTTGTTCCAAGCTTCATTCATAGCATAGGTCCTCCAGAGGTGAGAAGCAGGACAGAAGACAAAATGAAGGGATTTCCAGGGCCCTTTATATATCGTTGGCCATGTGGAGGGACTTCTATTGTTCTGTGTAAAAGTGTATCCCAAGATGGAATTTGTCACAGGAGCAGTCTCCTGTCCATGCAGGACTCAGTTCTTTACAAGATGACGCCATTGCTCCCATGCTGGACTGATCATTCCCAGAAAAACTCATCAGATGTAGCACCTCCCAAGACCCAATGTTAGTCAAGTACTTCTATTCACTTCACTACTAGTCCTTTCACAGTAAGCTGGCCAAGCCTCCTGTTGATGTCTCCCAGAAACAAACAAGTACAGGGCCAATAACGTTACCAAAGTATTAATTGTAAGAGGTTCATAAAGCTTCAGGGTTGCCAACTCTCAATGTAGGCACAACATTGAGGGATCCCTCCACTCTGAAACCCAAATAATTTTTTGTAGGGATTCTTGATGATGTATAATAAGACTTAGGACATCTCTACTCCCCTCTAACGATGTATCCTGAACGATGTCAACTCCTCCACTGATCTTACCAGTAACCCAGCACAGTAAAAATCTTGGATTCTGAGCATTATTATAGCAGCACAGAAATCAGTCGATGCTGCCCTAAAGGTTAAATACAACCACCCTCAGCTTCTCCCACCCATACAATATTTGAAAGCTTACACCCACTTCAAGCCCAAGGGCCCCTGAAGTCACAGCGCTATTAGCAGCCCTGGGAATTTATTATAAATCAGTACATCACTTTTTCATGATTGCAAAGTTAAAAACATCTGCACATGGGCATTCTCCATTGATCCCCATTACTGTATAATTGGTGACACAACATGTAGCATAAATTCCAGACCGAGAGTGACTATTTCAAATGACACTCTAGGTTCTACTGCTACAATCAAAGCTACGAAAATGTAGTTAATTGCAGCTTTTTTTCATTTGCCAGTTCCATTTTAGCCTGAAAAGGTTTTCTTTCAGTAATTAACTTGCACATGTTTCTTATTATGTAGATTCTTCATTAGGAAAAAAATCAGTATTGTACCATATGATCTAGTTTGGTTTTACACTATGTTACTTTCCCTACCATTTGTAGCAAAACAGGATATGTTGAAGCAAGGTATGATCCTCTCAGGAAGGCTTGTGTTTGGGGGAAGGCAATTTTTTTCAGCTAGGTAAAACCTCATTTTGTTTTGGAGGGTCCCCCCTGAGTTCCATCCTTCTAAATATATGGCTAGAATAGGAGCTCCCTCTAACTTTCCTGCAGGGTTTAAAAAAAAAAAAGCCACAGCCCTGTTGGTTTTCTAGTTATGAGGGAGAAATGTAAGACCCTCCCTGACAATGCCCTGGCTGGGATGATTTAATTGGGATTGGTGCTGCTTTTAGCAGGGGATTGGATTCAGTGACCTCCCGAGGTCTCTTCCAACCTTATGATCCTATGAAAATAGGTTGGAGAAAGAAGAAGTGGTTCCCTTTGTGTTAGTATTATGCATCTGTTCAAATGGTGGGGTATACTGGTGCTCCAAAATGTTCAATAGTAACAAACACTTAGGATACATCTACACTGCAGGCTTTTTGTGCAAGAACAGCTGTTCTTGCGCAAAAACTTGCAGAGCATCTACACTGCACGCGTGTTCTTGCACAAGTAAATTTACAGTAAAGCATCAGAAAAGAGGGCTTCTTGAGCAAGAGTTATTCCCCTCCCCAGGAGGAATAAACCCCCTTGCACAAGAAGGTAGTGTGGACAGGCAATAGGGGTTTCTTGTGCAAGAAACCCCTATGGCTAAAATGGCCTTAGAGCTTTCTTGTGCAAGAGTGTCCACACACTGCCATGGACGCTCTTGTGCAAAAGTACATGGCAGTGTGGACACGCTCTTGTGCAAGAACTCTTGCGCAAAACAGTTCTTGCACAAAAAGCCTGCAGTATAGACATAGCCTTAGTGGCACTAATTTCTGATCATCTTGGCTTCTCTCCAAATATGGCTTTTTTCTTCCTTTGATCAGTTTCTTAGTTTCCACAGGTGATGGGAAAAGAGAAAAGATGCTGGGTCTTAAAAACAAAAAGCATATCAAGATTGGGAAGAATGTACCAGGATGATGAAGAAAACTTATATTTCTGCTTGTTTTAAAAACCTCAGGAAACTTAGCTGGGTGAGGCCAGGATTCACGTAAACTCCTGAAGATATCTTAAAAGGAGAGCAAGGCAATTAATGGCCAGAGAATGTCATCTAAGCCAGTGTTTCTCAACCAGTGGTACAAGTACCCTTAGGGGTACTCAAGAGAAGTCTGGGGGGTACATCAACAGAACTGAAATTTAAAGAAAACTGAATTTTTGTTTTAAGTTTTACAGCACTTTATTATTTTTGTCCTTTTTACACCCACAAATTTCATCGCCCGTCTGGCTATGATTAAGTTGTATAAACAAATGGGTTGCAATGGTAGAAAGAAAATTTGTGTGTGTGAAAACTGTAGGTACTGGGGGTAATTATTTTTTTTTAAAAAGGGGTACTTTATTTAAAAAAAGGTTGAGAAACACTGATTTAAGCAGCTAGGGTCACCAGGTTTTGTCTTGATGTAGCTAGAGTGGCAAGGATCTTTTCTTCACCAAAGGGGAAAACAGACTGGGTATAAACCACTGAGGGAAAAGTGATTGATGATAACCATTTCTTCTGGAAATTCTAACTAATTGTAGCTGTTGCTCCTTGGGATTATAGTGGAGTCGACTCAATGCCATGGTGCCTCCTGCTAGTTAGTCTGGGAATTAGCTCTGTTTTATGAAGCATGTTGCCTTCTGGCCAGTGCCTCACCCATCATCTCCATCTTCTGCCTTTGGATCAGTCACTCCCTGGACTGCGGGGACCTTACTCAGGACACTACTCCATTCTGGCCCCCTTCCGGGGTATTAGCAATGCTCGGTCTTTATACCTGCTTGAGTGGCCAATTGCTGCCCCAAAGTCAAGCTTCAGTAGTAAAGGCCACACTCCTTGGTAGCAAGATGCGGTGCAAGGGCACGGGGGCAGGGGAGAGAGATCTACTCTGGTTCCTGACCCAAGGATGCTCCAGCAACAGCCTTGTCCTTCTCTCCTTCATTCCCCTTGACTACTCCTGTTCTCTAGGCTACTTCCCTTGCATCAAGGCCTTCAGCCTGGGAGGTATCAGACTGGGACTTCTCTCCTGCTCCTCTGAGCCTACCCAACACTGCTCCACCCAAGGTGCTTCTCCCTGGGAATCAGTCTTTCCCCTTCACTGGTCAGGACTCAACTGCCCTTTGCTCTGCTGAGCAGCTCCTTATGAACAGGGCTGCCCCAGCAAGTTCCCTTTGATTGGCTTCCTATGAGCATCTCCGTGACTGGAAGGAGGGTTGTACAGGCTCCCTCTAGCCAGCTTTTAACCTTTCCCTTGCAGCTGCCCCACTATAGGGATGTGTTGCACATGTTCATTCCATTCTTGGTTTGCGGACACCTGGCACAGAGTCAGAAATTTTTCCCTCAGTGGTATCTGATGAGACAGCTCAAACCACTCCCTACTATTGGACATCAGTGTGTACCAGTATATAGGGCCCAGCTCAGCAGTTCCTTTTTGCCAGAGGGATAAGAAGGTGGTCCATGGAAAGATAACACTTTTCTTTGAGCTTCAGGGGGTAGCCAAGTTAGCCTGTACAGGATCAACTAAAAAAAAAACACAACAAATGGCCTGGTAGCACTTTATAGACTAACAAAACATACATGTTTTGTTAGTCTATAAAGTGCTACCAGGCCATTTGTTGTTTTTTTACTTTTCTTAAGTGACTGCACATGTGCTTTCCACTCTTGATGACTCATAAGCCATGAAGTAGGAGGAGGGATCAGAGTTCACATAAGCAGAATACAACTTGTCCAAAGTTAGGATGATCTGTAGAGTACAGAGTGATTATATAATGGGATGCAAAGGTGTGAATTAAAGACCAGTTTGTCACTCTAGAAATTTCTTTGATAGGGACTTGCACAAAAATGCCACCAGGGCTGCTTACGGTCTTGTGACATGTGCTGTCACTTTGTTTGGCAAGGAAATAGTTACAGGTCATAACGTCCATCAATGCAGGAAGTGATCCAAAACTAAATTCTTTGCGAAGAGACTGAGAAATTCTTCAGCTTGTCTGTGATGGCCACAAATAATTGGGCTGACAATCAGAATGATTTAGTCCTATCTAGGAGGAACTCCAAAGCTCTTCTAATGTCTAAGGTGTGCATGCCATGCTCATCTGTATTGGCATGTGGCTTTGAATAAAACATAGGTAAGTAAATTGAGTGGTTAATATGAGCATTAGACACCACTTTAGAGAGAAATCTTAGATGAGGGCATAAGTATACTTCATCCTTCAAGAGGACTGTATAAACCAGTATCAAAATAGAACAAGTAGCATGGACAAAATAATAGATACTGGAAAAGTCACCTTCATTAGTAAGTGTAGTAAGGAACATATTGCTAGAGGCTCAAACAATAGCCCCATGAGCTCTAACAAAACTAGGTTCAAGTCACAAGATAGAATAAGTTCCCTTATCTGAGGCTGCAACCCTTCCAGATCTTTCAAAAATCTGATTGTCAGATTTGAAAATATGGAATGGTATCCATGTGAGGCTGAAAACCTAATATTGCTGCCCGGTGTTTTTTTGATAGAAGTAACTGCCAACCCTGGTCTTTTCAGTGCAATACAAAATCCAGGATATAGATTGATGAGAGAAAAATGCCTCCACTTTAACAGGAAAATAGACCTGGTAAGAGGGCTTTCTACTATTTAACAAGACATGCCAAACATGCTCCAAGCAAGACTGCTCTCTAGGATTTAGCCAAGGAGCCTTGAGGCTGTTAAATGAAGGGTCCCTGGGTTTGGATGGAGCTATTAATCATGATTCAAGTACAGATGCAATGGATGCAAAACTAGAGTGGTCACTGATAGGTTCAGTAAAGAGAAGAACCACAAACTACAGCCACTGAGAGCTGCAGCGGGCCATGCACCATATCAGCAAAACATCTCACGGCCTATCAGCTAATAGGCGATGTGCAGTCCATGGGCCATGCACCACAGTTCTAATTTCTCTTGGCAGGCCTTACTGCAATCATAGGAAGGAGAAATACCCACTGAGGAGACTGCCTTATCAGGAGAAGAAGAGAGCAGTACCACTTAAGACTGCTCCACTTCCACCAGTGGCCCAGCAGTTATGCCTGAACTACCTCTTACTGCCTGGTTGAGGCCCACTGACTCTCCACACAAAAATGGAATGCCTTGTATATGCCCTAGAAACTGGGTGACAAGTCTACAGGTTCTAAAAAAGGTCACTTGACCAGAGGTGGGCCTCAGGGGCCTCCTGGTCACAAGCTCAACCATATTCTCTGTGGAGGGCCCCTATTAGGAAGTAGTGCCTTGCTAGAGAGTAGCAAAAACAGTTTGGACACTGGGAAACATAAGAGGCAATCTCCAATTCAGACGAGGACAAATCTCTGTTGGCTGATCCCAGGGGTGCTGCTCATGATAGGATCAGAGAGTAATGCCAAATAAAAGAATGCAGCACTGCCACCATTGCTGGCTTCACTTTCAATGGTACTGACGGGTGTGATGTCTGAGGCAATGTAGGTTGATGCCTATGACACTGCCAGTGAACTGCCAGTCTGCTGGTACAAGAGGAGTCTCCTGCAGTCACTCAAAGAACCACGAGAAAACCGCCACAGTGTAAAGCAGACACGTACTTTTCTGTGTCTTCTGACTTTATTCTACATTTAACTGATTAACTACTGGGATAAAATGTATCTTTTTATTCTTTCATTGGATTATCTTCAGGAAGAGTTTATAGCAATAGATTTGATCCATTAGGTTTGAGAACATTGTTTTAATATACTCAATTTAGTTGACTTCAGTCTCTTTCAATTACCCTTCCAGAAAGAACAGGTGAAAAATAACCTCTTTATACCATTTAGTTTGCTGTTGATTAATTCCCTTCTCCTAATGCTTGCTTAGTTTTTGCAGGCTAGAGATAATAGAAGGACTATTATTTAAGGCATTTTAAGGTACTTTCAGAGTTTTAGCTTGCAGTTTCTTCCCTTTAGTACCTACATCTCATCAATGAAATATGAAGGTTAATAAGGGCATCGAATTTAGATATTGGGTTCAACCTTAATTTTGAAATTAGGCTTAATTCTAAAAATACTGCATGTAGCAAGAAATTACAACACACAGCATTCTTATGCCAATGGCACAAAGAAGTTCAGTGATCCAACCATCTACCTCTTACTACAGAATGTGATGAATTTCAAGAAGTCTCATATATTTCATTCATCCACTTGTCCATTCTCATCACAATGAAGAAATTACAATAGTGGAGGAAAGTATTACTTCCAATAAGAACTGTCTTTCCCTCCAAAGTATCTGCTTACTTCCTCAGAAACAGTGAAATTCAACTTATAACCCATGTAATTCTCTCAGGATATATGCAAGGACATACTGTATTTCTTGAGACCTGTTAAAAACAAGGTGGATTGCATGTGTGAACTCTTTAGCATTACTATATCTTGGTGAAAGATGCAATATCAATCTTTTAGGCAACAGCTCTCTTATTTCTGAGGGGTAGCTGAGTTAATCTATTTTAGCAAACACAGAGGAGTCATGCGGAAGAGGGCTCCAGCACATGAAAGCTTATGCTCAAATAAATATATTAGTCTTAAAGGTGCCACAGCGCTCTTTAACTGAGACATCCTCAGTACTGATCTAATTGCAATCAAACATTCTACTTTGACAAAGAGGAACAAACTCATATGGCTAATTGGTAAAGTACTGAAGAATTCAGTTTAAATTCCAAAACCAGCTTCAGACTGGTGTGTGATTGATCATACTAGCTTCTCTCAAAAATATTTGAGTTGGGTGGGGAATGTTGAGTGGGTTGGGGAGGAAGTGATAGCTGAAGAATCTTAGTCACTTTGCACTTAAAAGTTACCTGAAAAGTTATTGTGGAACAAATTTTGCCAGTAGAAACACATACATAAAATGACACAGTCAAGAGGATTAGTGAGGGTATCTTACTGCAGAATTTAGGACTTAGTCCTCAACGGTTTAATTCAATGATACAGGTTGGACCTCCCTGTACTGGCACCCTTGGGACCTGAGTGGTCACAAAGCGATAAACATCAGAGCTGGATTCAAATTTTCCTAACATTTAGGGTGATTGGCTTTGGGTTCTTAAATTACTGATTTTATTGTTATTCTAATAAATACACCAGGACGTACCTTATACTTGAGAACTTCAGTACCCTACTCCCAACCTAGCAGATATTTCAATTTCTTAAAAGAAAAATAATCCAGTGATACTCAGGTTTGCAAATTGCAAGTGGCTCTTTACTGTGGTCACTGAGTTTGCTGGACCAGGGGAGATCAGGCCTCAGGCTCTCTTGGAGCTCCTGTCCTCTCCACCGGCCTGATGAGTGCACAGTCCCCAGGCCACTGGTGGGGCTCCAGTCGTAGCTCTGCCCCCCTGGCTGGCGGGGCTCACCTCCCAACTACTGGTTGGCGCCCTGTTCCCAGGCCACTGGAGTGCAGGCTGCCTGCTGGCTGAGCTACCAGCCACTGGCAACCTTTGTGGTGGGGTCTCTCTAGTCAGACCACAGAGTTTTGGACTCACAGGTTCAACCTGTACTCAGACCTCAGTGGTTCAGGAGCCAAATTAACAATCAGCATTACCCAACAGAGCCACAGTAGCGTGAAACCATTGTTTCATTTTATACATTATATTTCTTCTCACAGCAAAATGGATGTCCAGGTATTATTACACTGCTCTACAGCCAAAATGCTTCTGAAATAAATGTAGTCAAAC
>CM057848.1:24144798-24160177 GCA_030068395.1 Apalone spinifera
AATTCAGCACATCAAAATGCATAATAAATAGCACATTTTCTCTCTGAAGCAGACTACTTCTAAAAAATTGTAGAGCAGTGTTATTTATCAGCAGCAATTGGTTCATAACGTAGTAAAAGCATCCTAATCCGTTAAGAATTAAATCATACAGTGCATTTAATGTTATGTGCTATAAGGTGCTGCAGGAGACACAGTAAAGAGCCACTTGCAGTTTGCAAACCTGAGTATCACTGGATTATTTTTCTTTTAAGAAACTCAAATATCTGCTAGGTTGGGAGTAAGGTACAGAAGTGCTCAAGCGTAAAGTACGCCCTGGTGTTTTTATTAGAATTACAATAAAATCAGTAATTTAAGAACCCAAAGCCAATCACCCTAAATGTTAGGAAAATTTGAATCCAGCTCTGATGTACATCGCTGACCTACATCTCTAACAGGAACGAGTCACAATTCTTCTGTAAGACTATCACCCAACTTTGAACTTTACTGGAGGCATAGGTAATAGCACCCACCATTTGCTATGTACTGTTGGGCTTTTGCCTTCATCTTTGTGACTACTTATACTCCAGTCCCTGCACATTTTGTAATAATTTTTGTACAAGGCCTGTCTTGTGAGAGATTTAAAAACTCATAATTGGCTGATCAATAATATCTTGGTTAAAAAGCATGCAGTAGTGTTATAGGTGAAGTTATAAATGTAAACTGAAATCATGACTACAAGTATGTTTTCCAGATCTGTCTGCATAATGGCCAAACCAGTTCCTCACAGACAAACTGACACCTTAGCCAGGTGTAAAACAAGGCCAGTCAGCCACTACCTGCTACATGGCTGTTCTTTGGCAGGAAAGGCAGCATGGGTGAAAAATCCACAACAAAAAAACCATCATGGATACGGCAATGACAATGTATCTTGATATAACAGTCTCGCTGGAGCAACAGTTTGCTCTGAAATACCTTCACTCCCAGCTGGATGTTCCTTGAAATCAATAACGGAATCCTTTCAATTTTGTTTCAATTTTTGACTATGGCCAGAGGAGCCCCTCAGTGCCCACAGGCAAAGGGTTCACTGCTATGTAACTGCAACTTCAGTGAAGCCTGACAAACTCACTACACCTAACATATTGTTGTCATGACATTTATCTACTAAAAATGACATTGAAAATATCAAATGAAAGCAGTAGTACACTGGTCATTAAATATGGATTCTTACAGATACTAAGCTATAACGTCTATAACTAAGAGAGAAACAGGTTTTCTTTTGGACAAGAGGGAAGACAGTTATCTCTCTGTCGCTAATGTAAATTGAGCATAGCAAAGCTGGAGATAGACAGTTCATTTGCATGGGGGGGGGGGGACAGGAAGAGAAAATTAACACTGATTTCATATCCTCATATGGAAAGACAATGGAATCTGAAACCCATGGGGTCATGTTGACTATGGTGACAAAGGCAATAAATCGTGGGAATATAAGGAGAAGCAAGCAGACATTTTGGTTATCCATTAGGGAGGGAACAAAAAGGTAGCGAGTGCTCTTTGCAGTCCAGGAACAGTGGATCCCAGGCTATGTTGACTATTGATGCTCAGAAGTAGCTGGAAATGAGAAAGTTTCCTTAAACTGATTATAACTTAAGTTTTAGTCTCTAAAAAGTAGCCATTTATTTTCTGTTACCTGTGCTTTGTATCACAAATCTGTTCTTATTAATAAATGTATTTTATTAATTCAACTCTTTGCGGTTATATTAAAGTGAAGTGCACATCTCCAGCTGAGCCAACAGGCTATGTATTCAGTCTCTTCAGAGACAGCAGACTTGGTATTTCTGTGGTCCTCCAAGAATAGGGGCTGGATGCTGCAAAGACACTTCTGGAGAGATCAGGAATTGAAATATACACCAAGATATAACCTACAAAGTAAAGTTAGGAAAGTCAGAGTCCTACGGAGTTTGTAGCTGACAGACTGAGGTGGAAGGGAGCGGTCTCAGAGCAGCACCAGTAAATTCCTATAGCAGTGGGGTAAAAGAGCGACTTGCAGTTCTTGATACCCCAAGGAAGCTTCACAATGACAAAACTGATACTGTAAAGGGTGATGTAGATTTTCTGGCAGATTCTAATGCTGTGCTATGAACTGCAGCAATTTAAAGTTGCTTTTTCTGATTTTGTGCTCTGCTGTCCTTTTCATACCTTTTAGTTGCTGCATTTGATGCATTGCCATCATTTTAAATTATCTACAGAACCACCCAAAATCAAAATGTTAGCTAATAAGATCAAAGATTTGTTTGTAGCAATTTATGTAACTGTCTCTTACAAGTCAGAAAAGAGGAAGAATATGGACACAGCTAGATAAAGCTATGATTTTAATTTTTACTTTAGACCTTGTCCACACTGGCATGTTTTGTTGCCAAAAAATGCCTTTTGGAGACAAAACAGTGAAAGTGTTTATACTGCAATGCAACTTTGCTTAGGAAAAACACCCAGTTTTGGAGACAAAAAACTTCTACCCCTGCAAGAGACATTTTTATCTTCTCCTCCAATGTGGGCTCTGCTGTTTGATTTGTCAAGAGAACTAGCTTCCAACAATATCCCACAATGCTGAGGCCTGTGCTCAATATTTTGTGATCTCTGTCACCCTGCAGGCATGAACCCCTCCCCTTTCAAAGCTCTGGGAAGTATCTGGTAGCTGAGTGAGCTGCTTCTTTTGATGAATAAAAAACAAATTATTGAGAGTTTCTGTTCTGCCCTGCACTAGGAACACAGCAACAGGCAGACTGCTGCTGCTGCAGGAGGGCTGGAGAGACTGCTGTGTTGGTTTGACATTCCTCAGCATGGAAAGCTCACAAAGCTACAAGGGAATCCCAAGAAGTGGGAAGACAGAGCCTTGCACAACACTGCATTGTAGGATGCTTACCCATATTGCTTTGCTCTTACCTTTTGACAGGGTGTTACTACTGTGGCCATGAAATGTCGACAAAAGGAAGTAGAAAAACTGGTTTAACCAGTTTTCACTTTTGGGGATTTTTGCATATTAACAGCACTCTTGTTGCCAAACCTTTCCAGTGTATACATAACTTTATAAGGGCACTAAGAAATCCTCGTCAAGAACAAGACACTATTCTGCCAGGTCATGTACAAATGGGCCAGAAAACAGCCCCTGTCCTAAAGAACTTATAATCTAAAGTATTTACAAAATAGGTCAAGAGGAAGGTCCAGCTATATAGTTTTCAATTCACGTAGATTTCCAGAGTTTTTCAAATAAATTTCCTCCGTTTTCTAGTAAATATTTGTTCCATGGAAGAACAAATTATCCTACTGTGAATTACCATGTCTTTTCCCAATGTAAAGTTTACTCTTTCCCAAGGGAATGTCTACACTGCATGCTTATTTCGTAGTAAGCTATTCCAGAATAGTTATTCCAAAATAGCTTATTTTGAAATAGTACATCTATACTGCGCAATGGAGCCTTTCCTAATGTAGGCAGGCTTCCCTAAGGTGGGTGTGTTCTTTTGATTTAGACCCCCAGGAGACATTGGAGAGGAATAACTATTTTGAAATAGCAGCTGTGGAACATCTACACACACCTTATTTTAAAATAGCTATTTCGGAATAGGCATCATTCCTTGTAGAATAAGGTTTAGAGATTTCGGAATAAGCCATCTGTTATTTCGAAATTATTTCAAAATAATGGCATGATTGTGTAGACGCTTGCATTATTTTGAAATGACACTAGTTATCTTGAAATAACGGTGCAGTGTAGATGCACTCCCTAGTGACCTATTGAGTAGGCTATTCCGGGATGGAACGCTGTGTCTCCTATTGCAAGTGAGCCAGAGAGACACACAGACAAGTTGGTGTTTAGGGTGCTCACCAAGGAACAGGGACAGCTGGATTCCAGTCCCTTGTCTGTTGAACATTTAGCTACAATATTTAACGGCATGCTTGGTTCAGGCATTTTTTGTCGTCTCTTATATTGAGCTAGGTTAATTTTTTTAGCCAAAACTTTTTGCATTGAAAAATGCTAATTCAGGTTGATTTTGTGAATGCATGTTGATTTTGGCAAATTGTTTTCATTTCCTGTCATGACTACAGCACAGAATTGTCCATTATGCTTACAGGTCAATGTTTAATGTGGTAGAAGATACTAAAAACTGTATCATGGAATTCAAACTTACTGCTGTACTACATACAAGACTAATTTAGGGGATTTTAGTTAAATATCCATTTGTTTTTAGGACTTTGGTGGTGGCTCTATTTTGGGTGCTCCTACAAGATGAGGCTATTTTTATTCCTGCTGAAAGGTTCCATATTGTGCTAGAAAGTTATTTCAATATTTAAAAGTTCTTGTATCCCTCACTAGAGGTGCAGAACTCTCATTAATATGAATATATCAAAACCAGAATGCATTCTTGGATCTTCATGGTTCTGTATGCCCTGAAATGGAAGGTCTACCCTTCATGGTGACTTCCATTTAATAATATAGAATTCTTGATTTCCAGAACCACTAAGCTCCCATTTCATTTGAAGTGAATTGCAGCTGCAGATGCTCAGCACTTCTGAAAATCAAGCTCAGAATTCTTTTCAAAAGGCCCACACTTCCTGCAAAAATGATGTAATGTGAGGGCTGTCATCTGATAAATCAGAAGGCGTCATCTAATTCCTCTGAATTATAATTTTGGAAGAGGGTGATAAAAGGAAAATGAGGACTCCATAATAGGAACTGGAGAATACATAAATAAAGTATGAATTTGCTTGTTATAGCAAGGTAAGTGGATAAGTTTAACTGCACAATCTTGAAGTGGGTTGTACCCACAAAAGCTCATGATACCATCTACATGTTTTGTTAGTCTTTAAGGGGTTGCTAGACCATTTGTTGTTTTTTAAGTTTTTACATAACCACCGTTCAACTCCCTAGTGGGGATTCAAACCAGTGTTTCCCACATTCCAGGTGAGTGGAGGACCACCACTATCCACTGTTGTTTTGTTAATGGTGCCTTAAATCCCCTTGTGAATGTAGCCCTTTGTTTCCAGATGTTCTCGAATTTATTTAAAAAGTTTAAAATGCCTGAAAGTATGCATTTAACGCAAATGAAATGGTCAGAACTTTTGATTCATCTAAAATTCTGAACATTTTGTTGACCTGAAACTTTTATTCCATACTTTTCATAACGGCCAGTAAACCCACTGAGTTATTCACACAGCTCTTCTGATAAATACCTGAACTTAGACTGGATTGTAATTTCTGGTGCTACCAGGTGTTGGTAATAAATTATCGGTCTCATTCTTGCTAGAATAGATTCCTCAAAGTTCAGAAAGACACAATTCTTTTATAACAGATTGGTAGGCATGCATTATTAAAAAAAGGTTATTTTATTTTATATTGACATTTCTGTTTCAGGCAGAGATTTGGTTTATTGGCAAAACTACTTTTGTTCGGGTTTAGCTTGGGCAGAAATTAAAAGTTTGCTGGAGGCAGACTGTTGCTTTCAAGTATATCTAGAATTTCACTTCTATATCTTCAGAAGAGAGTACCTTTTGCTTTTTCAAGACATAGATCATGCACGCCTTGTAGCATAAAGCAATTCAGCAGCAACGCAATTCATTAATTCCCAAAGCTGCATGTTATAATATGCTCTCTGAATAAAGCTAAGTACTTTCCCTTCCAAGGCTGTTTTGTCTTCTAAACATATCCTTCCTGGATTGTCTCACATTACAGTGTAGACACTGGTTCCATTTAATGACGATATTAATCCCTAATTCTTTTGCTTAGTTTGTAATTATAGCAATCTCACTTTAAAAATTCTCGATAGGATTATTGTGCAACTTCTGTCCACTGTGAAGTAGACTCACAAATAGCATGAAGTTATAAGTGAAGATCATAAAACGCATGTTTTCTTTTTGCTTCTACTGTAATTCAGCATTATCCTCTTATATTTTCATCACCTTTTCTTCTAGCATTACTTACAAAAAAAATCTGTCATAACACTTGAGGTCTGCATAACTGGAATTGTTGACCTTCCCAAGATAGAAAAAGGACAAAAATACATAAGGCAGAGTATTTCCATCAGAGAACACCTAATCTGAAATTCTCTTCCCTTCACTATATATGTCAGAGTCCAGCTGGAGCACCCATTAATTAGAGTGCTCAAGACTTGCATAGCATGCTTCAGAATTCTCTGGAAGGTTAAGGCAAAAAATTGGGGCTTTTTGTTTCACTTTCTAGTGGCTTTGGAATTTGCAGAACCTCTTATCCATTTTGAAAATACTTAAATTATTTTTGTATGTTGGTCATAAGCCTTACTGTGCTTGGTTACATAAAAACCTAAACATTTGGTTTGATGAACTGCACAAGTACGGACTGTTTCCTTGTCAAAGGGGAAGGGGACAGTTCTTGATGGAGCAAGGTAATAAATGGGCAGCAAGGAAAGAGTATAATTGTAGTCGCATAGCTGATGACATCAAAATTAACATGTTGAAAAGGGAACAAGAAAATCCTCATCTATTCAGTGGCATCTGATAAAAGTTTTGGTTTTCTTCTTAAGAAAGATCAGCCTATTTCACATCCTGACTTAGCTCAATTTAGTTTGCAGTGAAGGTGCAATTTCTTTTTTAGCACCTCTCGTCAGGCTAAATAAATAAATAATCCATTGTCACAGTAGTGGCATTTTGCAATAAACTAAAGGACAAAAATGGAGCAAAGGGGTGAATTCAGGCTCACTACTATGAGATCTTCAATTGCAGTGAGAGAAAAATCTACCCTGGAACACACAGAGGAGGACAGAGGAATAGTATGAAAAGTTGTGCTCAGTTGCATATAGTTCCTAGGAATCATTTCCAGCAGCCAGTGATAGCTGGTGCACAAGCAATCCAGTCATACCATCTATGTGTGTGCCTGAAGGACAAGGTGGGCCAGAGCAGCAGCAGCTATCCAGGGATTCTTCCACAGATATCTAGTTAATTTTCCCCTTTGAGCACCATGCCAACTGAAAGGAACTATAGCAGATTGAAGAATTAGCCAAAACTTACACAGGAATAGCTCGTTGCAGGTCTGCAGGCCCCTTTATATGGTGCCACAAGGGGCATGAGCGCTAAACTGATGGAAAAACTTTCTGGTGATGCACACATCATATGCATACCTACAAAGGAACGGACATGAACAAACAGTAAGAAGGTTCTATCTACACTGCAAAAGAACAAATACCGTGCCAAGGGAATTCAACCTCCAGCAAAAGCAAATCTTAAATACTCTGATTACTAAACTCAGCTTTATCCATGCACAGCGTGGTCAAATCCTATTTGGAGACAACTGTGCCAGTCAATGGCAAACTCAAAAGTAATAGTGGGATTAACACCTTAATTTCACCCTAGCCCAACCAACCTTCTACATTTTTTAATGTCAAAGAAAACAGATATTCATTACAGAAGTTTTTCATCTCCTACCATGTTATAATCACAAGTTATGAACTTAAAGCAAAAGTTAAAGAGTCTTCATTTAAACTACTACTACAATGGATAAAAAAAATAATCTACAAACATACTACATTAAATTGCTACGAAAGTTGAGGTATCCAGCAATGGCCTTCAGAATAAAAAAAAATAAAATAAAAGGATTTATCAATTAGATGTGCTGGCATGCATATGGGTTTTTTTATTTTATTTTATTTTATTTTTTTAAATCTCTGGCAGGATGTTTTACACTAAAATCAACAAGATTACAATTCTACCAGAAGGTGATTCAGATGGTTTTGCTAATCATTTCGATCAACTGAAATGGGGGGTGGGAGGGAAGCAATTTCATTTATTTGGTTTTCCAAAAATCTGTCAAATCTAAGCAGGAACATTAGTTGCTTCTTCCTGAATACCCATCTACCCAAGACAAAACACTTTTTCCCCCCCTCAAAAGTAGTCTGTAAAATCAACTGCTGTTTCCAAAACTAAGTTTGGCCATTCTTTGTGCATTTCCCTCACTAGAAGGAAGTACATGCTTCCTCAGAAAATTCATTGAAAGCTGGCATTGCTTCTACTGCAAACATGTAAGTGCTAACCACCATATATTGGCTTTTGTTTTAATAGCCTTTTAACCAACTTTGTTAATGGACTGAATGCAATTTAGATATGGAACTTGGCTAAAACGTAGCTTCAATTGGCTATTAAAATTTAAGAGCCAACTAAGACAGCTAATTACAAAAAAAAGCTCCAGTGATAATGCTAAGCAGAATTAGTAATAGCAAATGACAGTCTGTCTAGTCTTATTCCCAAAGGGAAAGAAACTCTTAACTGAGAAGTCAACCAGACAATGTGCAGAAAACCTAATTGCATTACTGGTATTATGGCATCCCAAATCTGGCAGCTCACTGGGACAAAACAGTGAGTAAAGTCTGTCAAACTCTACTCATGAAAGCAACTAATCCCTTTTTTTTTTTTTTTTTAAACACATTCCAGTTGCAGGGGATTTCAGGAATTATTTCATTTGGGAATATTGGGCCTTACTGGGAAATATTCCTGTAAAACAATAAAGTCAGGATCATCTTAAAAAAAAATTCTGCATCCATCCCAAATTAGATTCTCCCTCCAGATATTTTACATTACCAAAAAAAAAAAAAAAACCCCCAAACAAACCCTGCGATCTATCTAAATGTTCAGCACAAAAAGAAGTGTTCTCCGCTTCATTATCGATATCCTCATTACACCATCAGTTGAAGTACAGACTAGTTCTCCTGTGAAGATTTATCATGTATGGTGGCCACTTTGAAACATAGGTAGTAGAGTCTTTAACATTCCCTACTCAAGTGTCTCCCTGCTGTGCCTGTAAATGTCAGTCCAGTTTTTTCACGCCTGTGCGCACAGATTAGAAACAGCAGGAGAGCTTGGGAGTATGACTACAATACCAGTAAGGACACTTGTCTTCATGGCACTGCTCAAGTGATTCTTGGAATGTAGGACCCTGCTGTTTTCTAATATTTACACACAACTGGAGTCATCAAGAGCAGTTAAATGCAGTCTAAAGGCAGCTTGCTTTCTTTGTGTTACAGGTTTTACATTCAAATAGGATGTCAACAAAAACTATCACCCCACTCTCAATGAAGTGTTGTATTTTTTCCACCTTTTTTGCCATCCAAGTGTAACTACCACACTTTTCATCCCAATCTTCTGCTTACCTTTCCACTACTGTTGCCCACACTTAAAGTACCATGTAAGTTCACAGATAGCACATAGTGAGCTTCTTGACCTCTCACTGCTTTTGCACCCTGGTCACAAAAAAGCTAAACAAGAGCAGAGAGTCTGAGAAGTCATTCACCAAGAGTCAAAAGCACCTTCACTTCCTAGAAGACTTTGAAATAAACTACCTCACCTCAGAGACCATTCTTTTTTATTACCAAGAAATTAGCACAAACAAAAATATATTCATAAAATGTCTTTGTGAATGTAAATTTGATGTTGGTTGTTACGAAATGAAAGCACTGGTCTTGACTACTAAGAAGGCATAGAAAAGTAAAATTTACAAGTGTTTCATTCAATTTTTTTTAAAACGTTCAATAATCAATAAAGAACAAACGCATAAATAAAGCTAGCTTTGCACATTCCAAAATAGCAACAGAGATTAAAATTTATATTTGCTTGCCTGTAATATTTCTCTGGAGGGATTTTTGAGAGCTGTGCTTTTGAATTATTACTTTAGCTTTCATTTTAACTTTGGATAGTAAACTTTAATTGGAAAAAAGATTGAAATGTAAAGGCTGCCACAGCTTCTTACCTTCACGTCTGGAAAGATGCTCTCTAGACATTGAGGAAAATCTGAGCTAATCAAAGTATTATCACATGGTGGTACTATACCTGACTTTAGCCACGTACCCATAATACATATGCACAGCAGTCCTATAAAAGCCTCATGTTTATTTCTTCCTTTACTCACTGAGAAAGCCACAAGTAAGAAAGCAGTAGGTGTTAAAATCTTGTAATTTCAAACATTAATTTCCCGGTTTTAAAAGTAAATTTTGGTCAACACCTAATCAATGCACTCTTGGCACTTTGTGTTAACATATCCGTTTATTACAGTATATCTGGGCATTACAGGGATATCTGGACAACTACTTTCTACAAGCATTTAAAATGGCAGAAATAAATTAAAGATATACAGTACAGTATTTCATTTATTCATAACTACTATTTAAACAGGTTAGCACACCACAATTTCCTTCTTGAGAACTATGTCTATGCCAAATTAAGAGGACCTTTTTGAATTACCCTTTTTTTTTTTTTTTTTTTTGCATTTAGGGTATTATTTTTCAGTATAAAGCATGCCCTTTTATTCCACTTAAGCTTTCTTTTGTTTTGTTGAAGCCAAGAATCACTATAAGGAAATTTAGCATAAAAATACAGCTTTTTTTAAAAAAATGGAATTTCAAATGAGAACGTCATGTTGCCTATAAGCAAAAGTAAAACATCATTCTGATGTGACAAATGAGAGCCAAGTCTTTCCAAGTAGAGTAAAAATGAATTTATACCCTTTCTTGCTTCCATATGATATATAAAGAAAGTCTGAGGAGTGTTTGGTTTGTGGGAGCAAGAGAGGTTATATCAGAAATTCTAGTCTTGCTTACCTACTCTTCAGGAAGACAACAAACAACAGAAGAACTGATACAAATACCATTCAAATGGTACCTGATTAACTAAAACTCATCTATTATAAAATGTAGACATGTCTAAAAAAGGTTTTCACCAATGCACACTAGCAGAACACAGTTTAACTATAAGATGAAACAGCTAATGTGATTGCTGGAAATTATGTTCAGACTATTACATTTTGTTGTGTAAGGCTTGAGAAGGGAAGTGATATTTGTTCACTCTTTAAATGCTTCCTCTGACTCCTATTTAATTCAAACACAAGAAATATTTGGAAAAAGAAATGTCTATACAATGATTCAAAAATTCCCTTCCCTCTCTTCCAATTAATGCTACGTCCATATTTTATGCCTCCAAAAAGACTTCATGCAAAAACAGGGAAGACCAGATGTGACAGTGCTATTTTTAAGGTAACAAGATGCAAAACCACAAAAATGTTAATATAATCTCTGATTTTCTTGCTACAACAGAAAGGGGCAAAAAAGGCACAATTATCTCTTCTCTTCAGGTTCTTTCAAAAGCATGAAAAAAATGCAAGTACTAAAAACAACCTCACTTCATAATTTGAAAACTTCTGCATTTATGGGTAGTGACTTGTACATGGAGTACACAAATGAACTTTAATAAAATATTTATTCTTCAAAATAAGGTACAAACTGCAAGTGTGTCATTTTTTGGATCCTGTAAAAATAAACATTAAAAGGGGAAGCAAAGATTCCAGGGCTACAGTAGCCAAACAAAGCGAAGCAAAGAGGGACATCTTATTCTGGTTCATCTATTTCGGGACTCTCTTTCTGGGCCTTCTGCTTTTCGGTGATCTCTTCTTCTGCATTTGGGTGGCTTCTGAATCTACAGGGTTTAAAAAAAAATAGAATAAATTTTATCTTGACATAATAAAGATAGAAGTTTTATGAGAAGATCGTTTACAACGTTAGCATATTAAAAAGATAAAAACTCCAATTAGTTTGGATCTACACTGCAAATAAAGTTTCCAATCCCAGGCTGTGGGCATCCTTCACAATCTCTTTAAAAATAAACAGTAGTCAATTAAATGCAACTCCCACATTTACTCCCCGATTGCATCAGTTACTTTGCAATACTTTTGTTACCTTTACTGTTACCAACACCGCCATCTAAACAAGATTTAAATTTCCTGAAAAGTTACTTAGTTCAATTTTTCTTTCAAAAAAGCTCAGCCTTAAATGATAAAACAAGCCATGATAGTCTCTCAGGCAGAGGCTCCAGCGCCTGTTTGAAAGCAGGAAGCAAAAAGGAAAACTGGCTGGTTTAGTGTCAAAAGGAGCAGAACACAATGCGGAACCACTTCTGACCGATTTCTTCCTGATGTACAGTGGTCAGGAGATACACGCTTATGTGTGCTAGTGGTAACCACATGACAGGAAAATAAAAGAAGAAAAATAAACAATTTATCTTTTCCAAAAATGCAGAGACCACCCACACTCTATATTGTTTTGGCTCCTAAGTCTCTACTACAACCTTTTTGAACATGGTCCTGTCTTTTTCCCTGGAGTTCCTACAAGAAATGAACTATATACCTCTGGGCCTTTCTAAAGAAGCAGAATTACCCACTTTGTCTCAATTCCTGTGACTGCTTACTGATGCAAGAATGACTAACCTAGGTCAAGCTGGATTTTGTGTGTCCACTGAAAATTGTTTTAAGAGAATGGCCAACTGTTCACCAGAAGAAGCCAGTATTATGAAGTTAAGGTAGCTTTGTCTGCCCATACTGGAACAGAGCAGTGACCATTTATTTCAGTATCCCACGTGAAGCCAAACACACCTGCTTCAGAAGCAGGTATAAGAAACTCTGAAAGGGGAAACTATGGAATTACCCTTCCATTATCAATCCTTCCTTCCTAACTCCCATCAGTGAAAAGCTGACTTAAATCCTGGAAAAAGTTTGAAAGGGATATAAACTCAACAAAATATAGCTTATGTAATTGTCTATGTTCTCATAAAACATGTGTCCAAATTTTTTAGGCCTACAAAGTTTTTAAATTTAATGATTATCTTGTGGCAATGAGTTAAAACAGAATCAGTGGTCTATAAAAACAATTCCTTTTATCAGTTTGACTTCTGGTTCACTGAGATTCTTTTCACTTTTGTATTGCGATGAAGGGTACACAGCAGTGCCTGAATCATGACATCCTTGGCAGGAAAGGTTGGAAAATAAAACTAATCTTCACCCTTCCAGTGACAGAATGAAATCCCACCCCAGATTTAGCTGAGCAGCTTCCTTTACATGAGCGCCTTGCACAGAAAGGAAAAAGAAATGGGAATATTTTCTTCTACTCAAAGGGTGGGCTGGCTGGCTGGCTGAAATGCTGCAGACAAGATCCATTCATCCATATCTCAATATTAAAGAGGGCCTCCCAGCATAAAGATGTTAAGTGGAAAAATAAACTTTTTGGAAAAGATACAGGAAATCCTAATTTCCCCATTTATGAGTTCAGTTGTCAAGGATTTCTAAATTAAACAAAAAAAAAGGAGGTGGGAAGAAGTTTCTTTGTCATGAAGTCCTAAATATCTGTCTTCTAGGAGCCTAAAAAGTAAAGCTCATTTTCATAACTAAGAAAATTTAACATCAAAGAATGCATCTTGCGGGAATACTGTTGAAGAAGCTGCAACACGTTTCCTGAAAATATACCATAGGGAAATACCCTCCATTGACAATAATGAGTCAGTGGTGTAATGAAAGCTGGTTTCAATCAGAGGCCAGGTGTCTAGAAGGTAAACTTAACTGAGTAGGTCTGGGACACAAAAGCTTACAAAAAGAAAGAATTTTATGTGCAAAAGAAACAGATATGCATATCACCAAACATTCTGTTCTTTCTGACACAGGGGCAACAAGTACTGAACGCACCAGAGAATTTTAAGAAGCCCTAAGATGTATTCATAAAGGGCACTACCAATAACTTTTTACCTGGGTCTCCTGGGGGGCTCCCTTATCTTAGACCATGGTAAAAAAAGATGCCTACCAGGATAAAATGGAAAGGAACAGAAGAGAAGAAAATGAGACCCAAAATGCTTTTATTTACATTTATATTTGGGAAGAGAAACAGAATGGGAAAAAGCAGAAGTGGCAAGAGAAGCAGAAAGAGAAGGCCTCGAGTCAGACAGCAAAGACTTGGGAAGAGCTGAAGCCAAAGTGACACTGGACCAAAAAACTGCACCAGAATTAGACATACCGCTAAGACTGACCAACTGCAATCAAAATAATAAGGCAGGTGGAGTAAGGGCCATTTTTCTTCTAAAGAGAGGGAATACAAGAGCTATAGTCTCCCTGGAAGGGTTCTCCCCAAAAAAATTTCCTGCAAAGAAAGCTGCATATTAATATAGAAAGCACTGCACTGCAATATTTCTTAAAAAAATTCCTGAGACAATGGAAACTTGTACAATCAAAGTAGGATCAACAGACCATATTTAGATTTGCTCTTCTCTAGTAGCAATCTCCTAATACTTTTCACCAATTACTAGAGGAAAAGTTGGAACTGGATTAAAAGAGAGAGTGGGATAATGAATCCATGATTTCAGGAGGACAGAAGAAAGAAAAACTAATGGACTGAGGAGCAACATTCCCTCTAACCTTTTCCTTCCATATGCAGATTTTTTTTCATCTATTGTGGGATAAATTGTATATGTGCACTGAGGCATGTGAATGTGCACTACCAGTAGAAATAAAAAAAAAAACATAGCTGTGGGCACTCTGCCAGTCAGCTGGGTGGCATGTGAATCTCTTCTGAGTGGTCACAAAAGTGCACAATTTACAGGGAATACTGCTGAGGAGTCTTTGCTTTTATATACTCTTCTTTTCATTAGCCTTTTCTTCTGTGCTTCCTGGTAGATGACCCCATAACACAGAGAGACTGGAATTTTTCATAACATGAGGATATTGTGGGAAAAGGAGCACAAAAACAAAGTATGGTTCCATGATCCTACCCTGTATATGCCACAGGACTGAGTAGGGTTTCAAATGTTATTACAAAATGAACTAAAAATATTAAGCTGCTTAAATCTAGCTACTTTCAGAATTGCAAACAAAAAAAAGCCTCTATTTCAGTTATATTATTGAAAACATACCAACCAATTCTGCTTCTGACAGTGATCAATATCAAATGTTTCAGAAGAAACAACAAGCCCAATAAACCCAATTATCGGGAAAATTATCCATTTAAAGAGTTACTTCCCACATCCTATCAGTTAATAGTTGGCGCATATCCTGATATAGGCCCAAGAAAGAAAAGGATCACATGATCTATCTTCTGCAGTACCTTGTAGATCACCAAATTCATGTCCATATTACTTAAATGTTGGAGAAGTACAAGTCTAAGCTGAATGAAAATAATATCACCTAAAGATTTATAAGACAATTCAGTATCTATTTTATGTAGTGCTAGCTGTACAAAAAGCCAAAAGCTAAGTTCCTTTTAATTAAGAGAGGCAGTTGAACATGCATTTTTGACTTCCTAGTTAACTATTTATTTGTATAACCTTATTCTTAGTGTCACTAGTATAGGTTGAATCCCGAGTTCCCTAGTCCGGCAACACTCCGGTTCGGCATCGTCAGGGATAAGCCAGCGGGTTCAGGCCAGTAATGTTTCCAGACTAGAAGGCCTAGAGCATGGGTTCCCAAACTGGGGGGGCGTTAAGAAATTTCAGGGGAAGTGTGAGGCGACCCAGCCGCCCCTTAAGTTTTCCTGCTATTTTTGTTTTTTGGTTCCGGTCAGTTCCTTTTTTTTTTTTTTTTTTT
>CM057848.1:24160210-24170815 GCA_030068395.1 Apalone spinifera
GGCAATGAGGGTTTCTCAAAAATCAAAAAGTGGGCGTGAGGCCGAAAAGTTTGGAAACCACTGCCCTAGAGAGTGGAGTCCCAGTGGCAGCAGCCCTTCCCTGCCCCCCGAGTGGGAAGCATGGGAGTTGCCACGGAGAGCCCTGAGCTCCAGGCAGTAATGTGCCCCCCTCCTCCCCAGAGAAAAGCAGAACCACAGGGGAAAAACAGTGCCTCTCGCCTGTAGGGAGAAAGCAAAACTGTGGGGACAGGGGGGTTCAGGAAACAGAGCCCCTGTCTGCTGTGGGGAGGGCAGAGATCCTAGTGGCAGGAGGACAGCAAGGAGAAAAAATGGAGTCTAGTGCACTGAACTCCCATGGTCTGACAAATTCCCTGGTTCAGGAACTGTCAGGTCCCAAGGGTGCCAGCCCAGGGATGTTCAAGCTGTAGTTGACTATGTCCTCTCAGTTACCTTTTAAATATTTATAATTCAGGACACCCTGCACACCAGAATCAGGATCAGGACCTCCCTGTGCTAGGCACCATATACAAACACATGATCCCAGCAGCTATAAGATGTACAATCCAAAAGACTTCTCTAGAGAAAGAGGGGGAAACTTTCTTATAGTAATTTCATTATCACAACTCAAAATGTGTCAGGTGTTGAGAGATTTTCATATTTTACATTTCTTAGCAATTTTATTAATGACTCACCATTTTATGAATCTATATAAGCAATACCAGCATTGAAGATGAAAGTATTGATTTTTTTCCCTCCTGAACTATTAGAAATCAATAAGAAAAAAAATTAAGCTATATGACAAGTATTAATCCAACATTAGGGATGTAAAATACTGTTTAAATGGTTAACCAGTTAAACATGTTTTACTGATTAAAGGGGATGGGAAAGGGCCCCCCCCCACACACACACACACACACACACGTAGAGGGCTGCTTCAGCCCTCCCCTGACCAAAGCAGGCTTCTACTCCAACGTCAGGTGTGTTATATTCCTTTGAAAGAACACATGTTAAAACACGTGGTTTCCAAAGAAAGTATCTCTGCATCACAAACCCAATTAGTTAAAAATAAGAAAAAAATTAAATCTTGTTTTCTCACCTGCTAGCACAGCCCATACACCTTCTTTTAGCAGGCTAGCAAAATAATTTTAAAAGCTTTCAGAATATATCCTTATACAACCACCCTCTAACTACTACAACAGATTTATGCGCACATTTCTTGATACATATAATATAAAAGAAGTTACAGTTAAATACAAAATTTAAATACTGATATTTAACATCTTCTTCAAGGTTACCATGTTAAAATTCAGAGCTTCTAATACCAGTTACATGGTGATATATTAGAGATTTTTCTTTTTTTTCCTTTAATGCAGGTCCAAGAATCAGAATAGAACTGCTACTTTCCCTATAGTAACTGTGGTTACAGATGTTGCAGTCAGCCTGGATCCCGTACTATGGGGCCTTACATGCATGAACTTGGTAGGAATGCTGATGCTGTTGAGCAGCCTCTATACGCGGGGAGCTTGGATCCTCTTTGGACAGCGGCTACTCCCAACCTGCGCAACTGCCTCTGTATCAGAGGCAACAGCGTGGGGAGGCAGGCAGGAGCCAGTCTGCACAGGAAACTGGTTTGTGTGGGAAGCTGGTTTGTAGGGGGAGTGGGGCCGGAAACATACTGGTTGCTAGCCCTGTCCCTGGGGACTATCAAATTGTGTAACCACTAAATGGGTAGCAGGTTTAAAACTAATAAAAGAAAGTTCTTCTTCACACAGCGTGTAGTCAGCCTGTGGAACTCCTTGCCAGAGGAGGCTGTGAAGGCTAGGACTATAATAGAGTTTAAAGAGAAGCTAGATAATTTCATGGAGGTTAGGTCCATAAAAGGCTATTAGCCAGGGGATGAAATGGTGTCCTTGGCCTCTGTTTGTCAGAGGCTGGAGAGGGATGGCAGGAGACAAACTGCTTGATCATTGTCTTCGGTCCACCCCCTCCGGGGCACCTGGTGCTGGCCACTGTCGGCAGACAGGATACTGGGCTAGATGGACCTTTGGTCTGACCCAGTACGGCCGTTCTTACGTTCTTATGTTCTAAAATTTGATGCAGTTACATGACTATTAAATTACATGATATCTAATCTCTCTAGAACTTGGCAACTTTTCCAAGTAGCAATGTCTCCCAGGACAGTACATGCACTGTGTTGCTTCCTGCTCCCATATGAGAACATAAAGGGTGAAGTGGTCACACCCTTCTCCTCTGTTCTCTTGCAACTCAATGCCCGACTGCTGAATACTCCAAGAAGCAAAGACGGAGTGTCATAGACACACTGACTACATCTCCTCAAAGAACCATTTACTATAAGGTAAGCATTCTTCCAGTACGTATCAACAGTAAATCCCACTGTAGGTGTCTGGCAAACTGTACCCTGGATTGTGGAAATGAGTGAAAATGCATAGCCCTAGGAACAGCAAGAGACTGCCACAAAAAGACCAAGGAACAGTAAAAAGATTTTGTATTACAATGTCATTGTAATATTGAAGAGTTCTGGATAAGTCTAGAACATGCATCTTCTCCCCTTACATGGAATGCCACTTTGAAAACACAAGTTAACCGATCAGTTAAGTGGAACTCAAACGATCTTGGGAAAATTTTGCATGAAATTTCAGTATCCTTATGGAACAAATTATAGAGGGGCTCCACGATGAACAACTGAAGCTTGCTTATTTTCTTGGCTGAAGTAATGGTCTCCAAAAAGACCATTTTGAAGGTGAACTTCTAGAACTCAAAGAGGGTGAAGGATGATCTTTGAGGTCACATGCAGGAATATGTTCTTTGACTGATACCTCAAGCATACATTAGGCCTTGGAGAAACCTGAAAACTGTTGGATTAAAAAAAAAACCCCCAAAGAGGAAAATAAAATATACTGATGGATGATATGCCTATACATCTGCCAGGTGCAGCTCAACTGAACTGAAGCAAAGCAAAAAGCATGCTTGCTGTAGCAAACAATTGAGATTCTCCAGTACCAGGATGTGCACTACAGCTAAGCAGTGTTGTGCAGCCTATATTGAGAACTTTTTGTATTTGGTGAAGTAAGTTTTCCTGCTCTGTAATAGGATTTTCTTGAACTTAGTAGTAGTAAACTGCTTTTACCATGCTCAACCAAACAGCATCCAGTCCATCAAGTGTAGAGATATATGGTCTAGGTACTAAGCACAATGTCTGATTAGTCACAAGCCCAACTGGTGACTGAATACCTGTTGTATTTAGGTCTATCAACCAGAATTGACTCAGCCAATGGGGGAGCTATTATGATAAATATGGCTCAGTCTCACCTGATTTTGGGAATCACTTTGAAAGTTAGAAGAATCATTGGGAACGTACATACAAGTTCTCGATTACACTACAGAAGGAAAGCCATAAGTAACGAACCCCAGCTAACATACTTTCTAAAACAGGAGTTTAAAACACCTGGCATTCTCCTTGGAGGCAAATACATCAACAGGAGTGTCAGCCAATAATAAAATATTGAATATGTGACTGAATCCTGAGGGACCACTTGGGGCTGTGCAAGATGTCTGGGCCACTGGGTACTTTCCACAGCTTGATTGTTCCTTTCAAGGGGGAAGGAGACGGTATCCCCTTGCTTCTTTAGAAAATGCATACCCAGTATATTGTTTGTCAGTATCTGCACTATAGAATGCTGTAGAACAGTGAGAAATGTCTCATATAAGCTTCCTTCCACCTTATATAGCAGAGCAAAGGACGTTCATTTTGACTATGCCCATTTGGATCACAATGAGTCACAATGTTCTGTTTTACAATTAAAAGCACCATTTCAGGGCTGCAGGAGTGGGAGGAGGCCACTGAGACTGCTGTAACTCCATCTTGAGCAGCAAGAAACGGCCTCACTTTACTATCACTTCCAGGTCCAAGAGCCTGCCCAATACCAACTCCCTACTACACCACTCCATTGACACCACTCCACTGCTGGCCCATGCCCAGGCTACTGGTCCAGAACTACCTCAGAGAGGTGAGAGAAAGCATGGGGAAGGGAGCAGTGAGTGATGTACTGAGGGAATAAGGAAGGGGTGATGGTATTCAGAATGAGAATTATAGAGAAGGGAACTAATGTAAGCTCAGTAGCTGTCAACCAATACCTTGTCTATTTTGGAGTCACTTTTCCCCCCCATCCAAGAAATTCAGTATCTCTCTCACCAATCAGCTATTGAAAGTGATGCTTATCTCCTCACTAGTAAGTGTCCCATCTGCACAGTAGTATGATACCATAGCAAAACTATGGGCTTTATGTCTTCCCCTACAATGTGTCCGAGCCACCTCCACCACAGGAGAGACTCTGTACCATCTCACAATGTATATAAGCAAGTCCATATCAGAGAAGGGTGTGACTTCACAGTAGTCACTAATAACTGCAGCAAAAAGGCATAAGAATAACCGTAACAGGTCACACCTACAGTACATCTAGCCCAGTATTCTGACCCGATGGTGGACAATGCCAGAGGCTTCACAGGGAATGCAAAGAACAATTATGAAGTGATTCATCCTCAATCATCTAATTCCATCTTCTGAAAGTTAGAGGCTTAGAGCATCAGTTGCATCACTGGTTATCTTATCTAATAGCCATTGATAGACCTATCCTCCATGAACTTACCTAGTGGGTTTTTGTTTTGTTTTTTTTTAAATCTCAGTTACAATTTTGGTCTTTACACAACTCAGTCAATCTGTGGAAATCCTTGTCAGGGGATATCTGTCTGTTTTACACCCGCTGCTTAATTTTGTTGGGTGACCCCGAGTGTTTGTATTATGGAAAGGGACAAATAACACTTCCTTAATCACTTTCTACGCCATACATCATTTTATAGACCTCTATCAAATCTTCCCTTTATTCATTTTTTCCAAACTGAGACGTCCCAGTCTTTTTAAACTTTTCGTGTACAAGCTCCTCCATCTTCCTAATAAGTTTTACTGGTCTTCTCTGTACCTTTTCCAATTCTACTCTCTCTTTTTTTCCAGAACTGCACACAATATTCAAATCATAGTCATACCATAGATTTATAGTGATATTATAATATATTCTGTCATCACTTTCCGAGTGGTTCCTAACATTGTTAGCTCTTTTGACTTCCATTACACATTGAACAAAACTTATTTTTCCCAGAGAACTAGCCACACCAACTCCACATCTATTTCTTAAGTGGTAACAGCCAATTTAGATCCATTATTTTATACCTATAGTCGAGATTGTTTTTCAATGCGATTTACTTTACCTCTCTCAAAAGCCAGGTAGAATCCCCTTATAATAGCTCCATTCCCTTGGAGGATCCACAGTTGCCTGGACTTCTCAGAAACCCAGAGGTCTCTTGTGGCAACAGCTATCTTCTTATGATTGCCATGGACATAATCTAGCAGCTGTACCAGACTAACCCATTTGCTGCTATCTGGCTCTCTTCAATAACATCTCTGAACACTGATCCATAGTACAGTGGCTTAAATGGGAAGGAAAAATATCTTCAACAAGGCCTGGCTGTCTGTGATACAGAATTGGAGTAAGGCAGATGAATCCAACTTCTGACAGAAGATAAAATTTCTTGTGATCCTTATCTTTCAGAGTACCCACAGGACTGGGCTTTTTCTGCATCAGGTACCGTTAGTAATCTGGGTGCTATGCCTAGGAAAGTGTTCAAAGCTCTTACAGTGTTATTTGGTACTTTTCTACTTTGAGTGTAGTATACTCTCTTTAATTGGGAGGGAAATTCTTGATAGCACAAAACAGCTGAGAACAGCTTGTGTGTATTCTCTAGGATCAGTGTCTCCAAAACCAAGGTTTCAGATATCTTTGAGGAGCAGGTCTTGGAAGGCCCTAGCTTCAAGGGTTGGTACAGGGGCCGAAGTCTTATAAGGAGAACTTAAAAGACGTCTTTAGCGGGGAGGGAAGTCTCCACTTGCTTATAAGGGAGTTCCTCCATTTCTGGTGAGAAGCCTACCTATTTAAGTCAATGATGATGAAAACCACTGCCTTTTCCTGGCAACATGTGACCAGAGTATGCTCCTTGACACACAGGAAGGTATATCTCAGTAAGCCCATTAAAGTGGGGATGGAAAATTAAGGGTACTGGCTAGATTGGCATTGGACAAGTCAACACCAGTCACAAGAGTGCCCAGAATAGAGTATTTCCAGAACTCCCCCTCAGATCCTTTTATGGTCTAATAGGACAGGGTTCCCTAAGTGATGTAGGGGAGAATGAGTGAGTTGGAGATGGCACAATGAAGTATTTCTCTGGGAAAAGAGACTCTGCTTGAGTAAATCCAGTGCCTGTCCTGGTAATAAGGAGATAGAAGATGGCAGTAACTCAAAAGGCACATATCAGAACTCATAATGGTTCTGGTGTCAAAATAAGCAACAATAACACCATATCTTGAATGATCTTCATAATAATTACCATGCTCCCAGCTCTCACAAATCAAGGAGGACTTGGAAAATGAGTTTTTGGAAGAATGTTTTAATGCCTCCTGAAGGATGAACCCACTATATACTGTAACCTGCATTTGTATTTGTTGTGGGTCTGCTGCTTGGCACTTTGCTAAGCAGATGACATGGGTCTCTTTTCCTGGAGTCTGTGCCAAAGCAGTCAGTGCAGAGGTCACTGATGTCAGAGTGCAGGTGTCAGGGCAGTCAGTGTCTTAAGTCTTCATGTCAATGGCCTTGATGCCCTTTTTGAGGACTTCCTGCTGGAACAAGTGGTCAAGTGCCTGCTTTCTACAACATTTGATGTAGATAATTTCCTCTATTCAGACTCCATGAATCTCTCCTGTCCAGAATCAAATACACTTTCATGGATTGCTCAAAGAGCTGTAATTTGATCCTTCTCTCTCAATATTCAAATGTGGGCCAAGAAGAAACAACAGATTGAGCATCTGTCTTTTGCGGTGTGCCCCTCAAAACAGAAAAATCATCTGTGTGCCTGCTGATTAAGGGCAAAAGATCAGTTCACAACAATGGACAGAGTTTAACCCAAATGGGTTGAGACTCTACCATGACTGCTAGCATGAAATGTCTGAAGCCTCAGGGGGGGTTACCCCCGGCTTTTGTTTTAAATTTGTTGGAACATCCAAATCAATTAGAAGCATGCAATAGAAGAGGGTTTTCCTCATAAAATATTTAGATGCAAGTTTAAAGCTCAAGGAAGAATAGCAGATCAGACATTTGCTCTGATTTGTCTTTTTGGCATATGTGGTAAGGAAGAGGAAGTTTCACAGCCACTCCATTCTTTAAGCCTCACATAAGAGCATGAAGTGACACAGGACACATATAGCTCCTGACAGAATTGTTACTCTCATTCATAGGACACGTGCACTTTCAGAGAGATTCAAATCAATGCACACAAAGAACAACTGTTTAATACTTAACTCAAATTTTAGAAGGCAATGAAATAAAGATATGCATCAGTCATAAAAAAAGATACCATGAATATTTTTAACTAGGAAGAACCAAGAACAGAGTTTTCAGATTTGGATCTGGTTTAGGCCAATACCCGGGGTAGTGACCAAACCACAGCTAGTATACAGATTTGGTGGTCACAAAAATCATTAAAAATTGTGTAATATGATCTTAATTAAAATCTATTTAAACTAGAGAATAAAAAAAGTCAGCATAAAACTAAATTATTTTGTTAATGCATAAAGTGTAATCTAGTTAATTAACAATCTTTCAGTCACTGGAGGACTGGAAAAAGTTACAAATAAATTGAAGTCAACAATACTGAAACATTCATATAAAATATGCACAAATAATTTTTACATTATCAGATTTCTCTGTAATGTAATCAGCTGACACACGAAGGGCCATGTCAAACTTAGATATGAAACTAGTCTGACTGCTGTAGTTCATACTACTTAGGTATTTATACCAGGCTCAATTCATAAGCTACAAACAATTCTACTTCAAAGTGTAGCATCATTTTTCCCCTGCCTTCCTTCCTTTCCTTCTGCATTTGCTATAAAATCAGTCTTGCTTGTTAAACCTCAACTGTGTCTGACTTTCCAGCCCAGCTCATATGAAGAAGTGGGTTTTGCCCATAAAAGCTCATGATACTATTTATATTTTTGTTAGTCTCTCAGGTGCCACAGAACTACTCATTGTTTTCCATTGTTTTGTTATTATTATTATGCCTAGCCATGGACACTGCTTGCACTTTAATTTATAAAATATAATCCGAAACAAAAAATTCTTCAGAATAATGTACTAATTTTCCCCCTTATCTATGTGAGGGATGAATATCACAGGTTAAAGCCAGAAACAGCATGAATACATACTACACAAGTTTTCCCAGACAGCTGTACTAGTGAATCTTAATCTTGGCTTATAAGAAGTGTTTTTTCTCCTCTAAGTAAATCAATTATGCCAAACTATACCAAATTATTTTAATTATATTTTCATAATTATCTAGCCTTAAGACTACTCCTTTCCTTTTCTTTAAATCCACTCACTGTTGTAAGCTGCTGCTGCTGCTGCTAGCCTCTGGCTGTAACATGTTGTGATGAATAGGTCCTGAGGAGTCAGTGTTTCCTGACAGTGAATTGGACAAGATGGGAAGAGAAAAATGAAAAGGAAGGGGAGAATGACCAATGGCAAAAGGGGGAAGTGAGCAGCTTCTAATGTTTATCAACAGTCCCATTAGCTTTATATAACAAGTAGCCACATTGAACATATTCATATAATTCTATACATACAACAGATAACTTTGGGCTGGGGGGAGGAAATTGAGATTTAATATCTGCCACAAAAGCCAAAAATGTAAAGGTAGGACTAATTCTCATCAGTAGACTGTGGACACCACAGATTAATGGAATTGTAGCTCTTGACTTACTACAATGAGCAGATCTCTTCTTTCGTGGACTTTCCACATTCTCCACATCTGTTCCAGTGCTCTCCTCTGTTGTGGCTGCTGCTGCAGCCTTTCTTTTCTTCTGTAAAAGAGTGAAGAAAAGTGGTTGAGACGACAGCAAAAATTCCAGGTAGACAGACTAAATAAGAGTGAGGTAGAACCTATATTTACATATGTTACTCCATAATTTTAAATCATCTAATCTCATTTTTCCCCACAATCTCCGTAACACCTGATATGAACGTTCACTATACTCTATATGCAGAAGGCAACTGACTCAAAAATATTAATCTAAAAGTTAGACACAGTACTAATCATAATATACAATTGTAAACAGTTCAGTTTTGCCTTTCTGCAAAAAGCTGTCCATTCACATTTTAGGAATGTTTTTATTTTAAATTATAAATCCACATTTCAAAATCAAGGCCTAATTTTAATAACAACTTAAATTGAATTATCACTACAGAGAAAGGATCCATTTTAATGTCCTAACACAATACAGAAAATATTCTTACCAAAAACTAAAATTAATTATATTTTAGCAATGAGCATGTACTGTATTAAGTCAAACTTTATCTGAATCCATGTAGTTGCTTACAGCCTTTTTTTGCACAGTTGAAGAGTATCTAACACCCACAGACAGTGTATTTTCTCTTAATGGCAGCTATAAGTTCTTTTTCAAAGAGAAAGCTCAAGTTTATCCTAGACACATTATCTTAAAACTTCTGAATACACAGAACTGTTATCTATGTATTTCAATTAAACCCACTGTTGCAAAGTATTCTTAAGATGCCTATATACACTTTTTTTTAAAGTCACATTTTACATAGGATCTGTTGGCCCACATACATAACCTTGCTAGTTTAACTTGCTTTTTTAGTAACTGAATAAGAATGAAATGTTTTATTAAAATATTTTTTAAAAGTATATTACAACTTCACACAGCTGATAGAAGGGGAGAGCGCATTACATCTTTCCTTTCCAAAGTGTTGCTTCATGATTACCATCTAAACCCTGCTGGGCTGAACAGATTGGTTCGATAATTACATACAATAACTGCAGTGGGCAGGTAACCCTCAGCTGGCACAGGGCAGCTCCCCTGTGAGAACTTCCATATGCAAACTGCACTGATGGAGTGCATTAGGTACATCTTTCCTGCCGGTGCACAGGCCTGATTAACGCTAGCCAAGACTCCAAGGTTAGCATGTCAGCAGATTTGTGATGCATTAGGCAGGAATAAACAAAGACACTTTTGTTCATTCTGACCAAAATTAAGGAGGAATATTTCAGTACTGCATTGCCTTTATACAGGAGATAATGCATGCCTCCTGATTGTACAGTGAGAGATTTTAAATGCTCATCGAAAAAAACAGATATCAATTACATTCTACACAAAAGCAAAGTACATTTATCTTGTTTCCAAGATTATTTAATAAAAAAAGCTCTCAATCTTGATGCAGGTGAACTGCATGGCAACAGAAATCAGGCAGTATTCATCTCACAAAAGCAACACCTGTGTGTTTGAAACAACATGGGAGAAGGAAGTATGAATCACTGTAACCCATATTTCCGCTTTTTATTTTCCAACAGTTATGGAGTGCCATCAGAATGCTAAAGCTCTGAAAAAAACAAACCATGGCCCTTACTCCAGGACTGTGTCTAGACTGGCATGATTTTCCACAAATGCTTTTAACGGAAAAGTTT
>CM057848.1:24170915-24211924 GCA_030068395.1 Apalone spinifera
TGCCAGTCTAGACACAGCCCAGGAGTTTAGTTTAACAGTTATGGAGGCTTCCACTGGAATATAATGCTAATGCTGATAACTTCTCATTATGCTAAAGCTGGTGGACAGAACAGAGCCATTATGAAGTGATCTGCCTGTCTTCCACTCCCAGCTTCTGTTGACCAGAGATTGAGGGTCACCCCAAGCAGGAGTTTGCATCCCTTACTGTTTTGACCAACAAACACTGATCAATTTATCCTCTATGTTTTTATCCAGTTCTTTTTTTAAACTAGTTTTACTTTTGACCACCACAACAGTTCCACAGATTAGTTGTGCACTGAGTAAGTAGTACTGCCTCTTGTGTGTATTAAATCTGCTGACCATAGATTTCTTTAGGAAACCTCTGGTGTCTGTATTGTGTGAAAGAATAAATAACTTCTCTGTTCACTTTTTCCATACTATTCATGATTTTATACACCTCTCATTTCCTACTTTAGTTGTTTCTTTTCTGACCTGTGAGTACACCAGGGATTTATATAGTGGCATCATATTTTCCATCCCTTTCCCAATAGTTCCTAATATATTGTTAGTCTTTTCTGAGCAGAATTTTTGTAAGAACCATTCATGATGATACCAAGATTTCTTTCTTTGAGGTTACACAGCTAATTTAGAACCCATCATTGGATGTGTGTAGATAGGATTATTTTTCTCCCAAATGTAAATAATTTTACACTTATCAACATTGAATTTTATCTGTGTTTTGTTGCCCAGTCATCCAGTTTTCTGAGATTTCTCCAACTCCTTGCAGTCTACTTTGTACTTACTATTGTTAGTTTGTGTGTCTTTAGCAGGTTGCTTCTCAAATGCTCTGTTTCTCTGACTTATAGTTTTATATTTTACTTGACAGTGTTTGAGCTCCTTTTTATTTTCCTCATTAGCATTTGACCTCCACATTTTAAAGATGCCTTTTAGCCTCTCATGACCTCCACTACTCTGCTGTTCAGCAACTGTGGAATTCTACCTTAAAAAAAAATAGAACCATAGAACACTAGAACTGGAAGGGACCTTGAGAGGTCATCGAGTCCAGTCCCCTGCCCTCCTGGCAGGATCCAGTACCATCTAGACCATCCCTGATAGATGTCTATCTAACCTGCTCTTAAATATCTCCAGAGATGGACATGCCACAACCTCCCTAGGCAACTTAGTCCAGTGTTTAACCACCCAGACAGACAGGAAGTTTTTCCTAATGTCTAACCTAAACCTTCCTTGTTGCAGTTTAAGCTCATTGCTTCTTGTCCTATCCTCAGAGGCCAAGGAGAACAATTTCTCTCCCTCCTCCTTGTACACCATTTTAGATACCTGTAAACTGCTATCGTGTCTCTGGGCTTATCTAGACTATGCTAAAGTGTCGAAAGAGGATATGCAAATTCAGCAGGAATTTGCATATCTTCTTCTGATCTCACTTTTGAAAGCAGAACTTTCAAAAGTTAAAGTAGTTTAGATGCAGCTTTTTGGGCGAACCTCCCCCTTTGTCGAAAAGCCGTGTAAACCTCATTTTTTGAGGAAAAGAGGCTTTTTGACAAAGGGAGCGGGGGAGGGATTCGCCAAAAAAAGCCGCATCTAAACTACTTTCACTTTTGAAAGCAGAGCTTTCAAAAGACCCACTAAACTGAATGCTGAGGGTACCCTGGTCGGCACCGGTACTCCTCGCAGATGCAAGAAGTAAGGAAAGCCAATAGAGAGTTTGCTCTTGTCGACCTCCCACTGTGCAGATGGCTTCAAGCTTAGCTTCAGGTACGTCGATACCAGCTACATTATTTATGTAGCTGGAGTTGTGTATCTTAAGCCAACCTTCCAAGTCCAGCACAGAGCTGGCCTTGCTGTCTTTTCTAAACTGCATATCAGTATACAGAGTTCCCCCTTCAATAAATTTATCATGAAATGTGTTCACCTAAAATATTAGGCTCCTCTGCACTTGCTGGTTTTCCTTTGGCCACTAGTTTAAAAAATCCTCTACAACCATTTTAATTTTGTGCGCCAGCAGCATGGTTCCATTTTGATTAAAGTGGAATCCACCCATCCTGCCTGAATAGACTCTTCCTTCCCCAAAAGGTTCCTCACTTCCAAATAAACCTAAATCCCTTCCCTTCGCTAGATGCTACCATAACTGTCCTGGACTTCATTCTCTTACTTTGAAGTCTAAATTTGTCCTCCAAGATCTCTCACCTACCTTTGCCTATGATACCTACATATACGAGGACCATTGGTTCCTCCTCAGCACTACCTACTAGCTATCTACCTGTATCAGGAGCGCCACTATCTTTGCACTCAGCAGGCAATTCACCATGCAGATCTACCAGCCATTAAGCACACAACTTTCAGTAAAGGGGGACTTGCTTGCTGAGAACCAACCACTGCAATCCGTCATGCAAGCCTTCTGGCAGTAGAGTTGGCACAGTCCTTTCCATTTCATCCTGGAGCCAAAGTTGAAATACTGGACCTAGAATCTAGCATAGATGCAAGAGCTTTTTGGCATGGTATGTTACTGCAACAGAAAGCACACTTTGCCATACAGGTCAAATCTGAGTGGCACATAGGGTCATACTGCCAAAGTTGCAATGAAGGAAGTAAGTGCAGCCATGCGGGACATGGGCTCCTACTGCTGTGGGATTAATGCAGCAGGCTTGCTTTCCAATTCTCCCCGTCCCTGAGGGCCTTCTCTCTGAACTGGACCAGGATTAGAGTTTTAGTGCTGTGATGCTAGCGCCCTGTTGGCAGAGATGGTGATAGCAAAAGAGAAGGATAATGGCCTATCTTTCTGGGTCACATCCATGAATCTGGACCCTGGGTGGGTTGCAAAAAACCCTGACAAAATGAAGATGGTAGGTTACGTTAGTAAAAAGTTGGGAACCACTGAGCTAGAAAACCTATAATCTGCTCTAAATGTATACAACAAAACTACGGCAAATGAATGAAAACTGACTGTCCTAAGGTATCCTATAAGACAACAAGACACAAATAATAACCTAACTGCCTGCAAACAAACTATAGTTAAGTAACGTCACCATCTAGGGAACATAGTGATGGGACCTGGTTTAAGGAAAATACCTTGGGTTTTAAAAAACAAGGGCCTGATTCAATGGGAAATATATACAATCTGCTGTGCTGGACAAGGACACACAAGATTCAGAAAGTCACAGATGTTGGCTCTGTAGCAGGCCAATCTAACACAGCAAAGTCAGCCAACAAAACAAAGATTTTGTTCAGCATACAGATTCAAACCACACTGATCCACAAGGGGAGGAGAACTCATTAACAAATCTCCTTTCTGGGCAGATCTTCAGACCTGATTGAGCAGAAATATTAACAATGAAATTATGGTCATGCAATTTTTAACAAGGGCACTAGTTCCCAAGCAAAATCATAATTTAGGTCTGGTGTACACTGCCACTTAAGAAATTATGTTGCTCAGGCACGTGAGAAAAAAAATCACCTCTGAGTGAAATAGCTTAAAATCGACCTAATGTGGTAGCTCCATTGTGCTATGGGAAAGCATCTGACAACTTACCTTCCACCTTTAAGTGAGGTAGAATACTGGATTCAATGGGAGAGAGTGTTCTGCTAATCAATTTATCATGTCTTCAAAGCCGCTAAATCAATGCCGCTACAACGATGCAGTGACAGTGATTATCGTGCCACTGTGGACAAGCCTTTAGAAAAGCTTACAGTATTACTTACCGGAAACCTACCAACTGCTACACTTCCGTTCATGCCTCTAGCTTCCATCCAATACACATTTTTCAATCTATTTCTTACAGGCAAGCCCTAAGACAGAACCAGATTTGCTCTAATCCCACAGACAGATACAAACATCTACAGAATCTTCTTAAAACTGAAATATCCACCCAGGGAAGTGAAAAAATGGAGCAGAAAAGTACCCAGACATGAACTACTTCCAGGCATGCCAAGAACAGAATTCCACTTGTCATCACCTATAGCCCACAACTTAAATCCCTCCAATACATTATCAACAATCTATAACCTATGCTGGAAAATAACCCCTCACACTTACAGGCCTTGGGAAAAGGCCAATCCTTGCCTACAGACAACCCCCTAACCCCAAACAAATTCTTTCCAGTAACCACGCAGCACATCTCCATCATAATCATCCAAGAACCCAACCCTGCAATCAGCCCCAGTGCCAACTCTGTCCACACATCTACACAGATGATTTCAACATTGGGCCCAACCACATCAGCCACTACATCAGGGGCTCATTTAATTGCACATCCACTAATGTGATCTATGCCATCAAATGCCAGCAATGCCCTCTGCCGTGTATATTGGCCAAACTGGACAGTCTCTGCAAAGAATTAATGAGCACAAATCAGATCTCCGAAAAGGCAACACATAGAAAGCTGTTGAAGAACACTTTAACCTGCCAAGGCACTCATTAATGGATCTCAAAGTTACCATGATGTTTCAGGGCAATTCCCCAAGCCAAATACACAGGGAAGCGTTGGAACTTAACTTAGTTTACAAGTTTGGGAGCCATCACAAAAGTATGAATAAAGATATTACCTGGCTAGCACACTGCCTTCCACATCCTAATGACTTGACCAACCAAACAATGGGTACTTAAAAACAATTTTCATCTTCTCTATCAGCTTCTTGTAACATGATCACTCTAATTCACTATTTTTTCCCCTTCCTTTCCCTCTCCAAACCGCTGCCTATTTATTTTGGAACTGGACTTTTAATACTCCATTCATCTGAAGAAGTGTGTTGTACCCACAAAAGCTCATGATACCATCTACATGTTTTGTTAGTCTAAGGTGCTGCTAGACTATTTGTTGTTTAAGTTTTTCCAGTTACAGAATAACTCAGCTGCCCCTCTGAAGTAATACTGAAGAAAGGAGGACTTCTACCTCCTTAGCTTTTGATTTTGTTGCATACTTTTAGCATGACAACTAATGTATGGTTGACTGATGAGTTAATATTAGACATTACCTTATCAATCAATACTTGCAGAACAGCATGTGTATACACAATTCTGTTGACATTAGAGCAGCCAAAAAATCCAATCTGCAAACATAGTGGTCTCTCCTTGATTTCACTGTCATAAGTGGAGTCAGTATTTGTCCCAGTTATTTATAAGTCACTATTTATTATTACATTAAATGCAGTTTTAACATACTGCCACTACCATAAAGTGAAAAATTCTTAATTCTAAACAAACTTATAGGCAAAGAGTTATGTTTTGGAATAAAATTGCTTTGTATGACACAGGTTAGTACAAAATGCATATAAGAATGATATTTTGATACCTATGTTTTAATACGTAGGTCCATCTTTCAATCACAGAAATTTATTGCTGAAAGGGACCTTGAACATTCATCTAGTCCAACCCACTGCACTAAGGCAGGACCAAGAAAATCAAGATCATTACTGAGAGGTGTTTGCCCAACCTGTTCTTAAAAACCTCCAATGACAGGATTGCCGAGCATTAAGTGGTTAGCTACCCTAGCCAGTCTGAAATGGTGAGACCATTTTGGGCAGGAAAGCCAGATACGGCCATAGCTAGGAAACCGCATAGGGTGGTTCTGAAGTAAGCACCCTAATCTCAGAGACAAGGTGGGCAGATGAGAGCAGGAGAAGAAGCCAGAGGCTCAAAGGGTGGGTCCCATGAGCTGTGATAGCATGGGATTCAGGTCCTCTGGGTTATGGGATCCCTGGAATGCAGGTAGAGGTGCTTGAGGCTCATGTCCAGTGTTCCATGTGTGCTCACAGCTGGCAGCATGTATTTCTATTGATAGTGCACATCTGCACATACCTCAATGTACATAACACAATTTATTCCTCAAATGGATGGAAAAAAATTATTGGGAACATTGGTCACATCCTGGGTGAAAACAGAACTACTTCTGAGCAGTGGATGGTAGAATGAAACAGCAGCCACATGGATCCTGACAGTTGAAAGGGACAGTCTTAGAGCCTCTGATGCAGAAAGATAATCCAGGATCAACTGCAGCAAGGTTCGCTCAATCAAATACCTTTAGCCGACAACCAACAATTGAACCACTTCCATTTGGCCATATGCACTGTTGGGCTCTGTCTACACTGCACAGTTATTTCAGAATAAGTTATTCCGGAATAGTCACTCCGAAATAGCTTATTTCAAAATAGCACACCTATACTGCAGAGAATCCTCAAAATTAGTCTAAGGCAGGCTTCCCTAATGTAGACATGCTATCTTAATTTAGAGCTCCATGAGGAATAACTTACCATGGCCTGGGGAGGGGCTATTTTGAAATAGCAGAAGTGAAGCATCTACACACGCCTTATTTTGGAATAGGCATTTTTCATAGAATGAGATTTACAGAAGTCAGAACAAGCTGTAAGTTATTTCAAAATTATTTCAAAGTAACAAAATTGCTGTGTAGACACTTTCATAGTTATTTTAGAACAACGGCTGTTATTCTGAAATAACTTTGCTGTGTAGACACACCCTTGGAGATTTTTGCTTTAGTGGTGTCCGCAGGGTCAGCTGCAGCACCCCCCTTACTAGATGTAACTCATTTTGAGTCTCAGCCTTTCTGATTTGCTCTCTACAAGCTGTGGTAGGGTTTTGTATTTATTCCTCCTAAGCAATTTGTCCTTGTTTCCACATTTTGTAGGACTTCTTTCTGAATTTCAGTTAAATAAAGAGCTCCTAAAGGAGCCACTTACTCTTACTCTTATCTTTCTTTTGCTTGGAATAGTTTGCTGTTGCACATTTAACCTCAAGAAACTGCCAGCTCTTAGACTACTTTATCCCTCAGATTTTCTTCCCATCAGACTTTACATACCAGTTCTCTGCGTTGGTTGAAGTCTTCTTTTTTGAAGTTTGCTGTCCCTATTCTGCTTCCCTCATTCCTTTCTTTCCTTGGAATTATGACATCTATTATTTCATGATTGATTTCACCCACAGTGCCTTCAACCTTAGCTTCGCAACCAATTCTTGTTAGTGAGAACCAAATCTAAAAAACGTCCATCTCCCAGGTACTTGCCCCAGCCTATCAAGTTTTGCCCTATTCAAGCAGTAACAGTAATACTTATTTAGTAATCTAGCTTCACTTGCATTTGTATTAGCTCCTTGGTGTCATTCTTCATAAGATTAGCCACATTTTAACTTTTCCCACAAGTTTAGGGTGAAGTTTTCATCAAATGATGAAATTTACATCTGTAAATAAATTTGCCAGTGGCATGTATGCATATGTATAGTACTATAACTGTCACTAAAAACTGGTTCCACTAGCATATATTTCTTTTGTATAAACACACACACAGATCCCACACAAGCAGTTGCATACTGACAATTGGAAATCAGTATTCACAAGTATAGGATTAATACGCTAAAATCCTTTGCTGAAATGTGTTAATTTTAAAATCTCTTATATGGTGTAAGTATGATTGTACATTTTACTAATTGGAAAAGAGCTGCATGTGCAAGTGTTCTGCACAACAAGTTTTCATATACGAGAAAATTTAGAGTTCATTCTACTGAAATACAAGTACCTCTGTAAGGCTTAAATTTTTGTCAGTAAACATCTATTTCATCATACACAACCCAACAAAAATATTTCCATTGATAATCTAGATGTACAACAGAGAAAAATGCTGCATGAGAACTTAAAAGTTCAATTTACAAATATTTACTTTGTATCTTCTGACATGATACTAACTGTCTGAATATTAAGAGTGTAGTTATAAAGCTAATTTGTTGAATCTCAAAATCTATTGTCATTAAGTAGTCTGCCACCTCCACAATATCAATTTAAATGTTTGTAGTCAGGGAAAAAGGAAAAAAATACTTAAAAACAAGCTTTGATATTATTCATTAAAATTATACAGATACAATTTAAAACTGCCACACCTAAATAAAGATTAATATATTCCAATCTAGTATACAGTAAGTGTACATAAAGAATATCTTTGTGTTTTGTACTGCCTGCCACAATGGAGTCCTGGCCCATGACTAGTCTCCTAAGTGCTACAAAATACAAATAATAATACTGTACACAATACCTGAACTCTAGTAGCAAAATTGAGGAAATAAGGATGTTCATTTAAAACTAAGTAGTTAGGATTAGTTATGTAAAGTACGAAACGTGAAATGAAACCAAAAGGCTAACTAGATTTCTCATCTTACCTCACACTTTGGCCCATCTGGAATTTTTTAGACTCTTGAAAAAAAATGTGTAAATTAACTGAAATGTTCATCTGTTCAAATGTCATTACAACTAAATATACATTCTGTTTCTCAAGGTATTTACTGCATGTGAAAGTATACCTGCTAACATCATGCTATATTAAAAACTTTCAGAGCAATTAGTTAAATTAAAATTAGTACATGTGTCTGCTTCTGAAATATGTTGTAAAGCAAACAAACATTTAAGACTAACTTTCCTTTTTCCTTACTTCCCTCTTTGGGCTATGTATGACATCCATTTTCCATCTTATTTAATGTTTTTATTTAGTTTAATAAGATCCATTAAAAGCTGATTTTAAAAGTAAAAAGAAACCTTTTGTACAGGCTTGGTTTGCAAGTCTCCGTTCTCTGAAAAACTCAAGTCCAGTACTCCATCATCCCTTTGCCCAATAGCCTTTAGACCTTGCAAAAGTATCTCTCTGAAGTGCTGATAAAGAGGTTTTTCTTCATAGCTCAATAACTTCACCTTTTCCATGTATTTGGCTATTTCACCTGAGTAAGTGGTACATAAAATCAATTTATATTTAAAATAGTTGGTAGTTAAGAAATTATCTAAAAATGAGATAAAATTAAGCATATACCCTTTTGGGGGTTCTTTGATATGGATATTTAAACATAATATTAGCTGCTTAATACAACATATTTTAGAAATAAGAAAAAAAAAATCAAACCAGGGCTCACTAACAAATGATCAAAGCACCACTTTCCACATTCATTACAATGAGGGACATATTCAGCCTTTAAAAACTGGTTTTGAATATGCTTATCTTCTCTACAGTGAGCCTTTTATTCAAGTGATATTTCTTCCCAGCATTTAAGATCATCAACTACATATGAAATAAGAGCCTGAGCCTAGAACTTTGCAAGGTAAGTCAAGAGGAAACCATTTTTCATTGATTTTAGTTTAATCAAATGCAAGCAATTTTTACCATTTCACCTTTCAAACTATGGTTGGTAAAATACTAATAAACAGGAAACAATCCTGTATTGACAATAGGATTGGATGATCAAAGAGAATTTTTCCAGTTCTAATTTCTGCAAAAAAGCATTTATAATTAATGTCAGGATTTTGAAAATCGACTAACCAATTAGTCACAGGGAAGTTATAAGCTTTCCCAAACAAGTGCTTCTTGGGAATCTAATCTGATTACCAAAAATAATTTCCAACCCTTACAATAGCAAAGATATGTTTTCAAATATTAAATAAGCACAATCCAGTGCAATGCTGCCTTCCAGTTTGCAGACTAAATTAGCGATTACTACTTTTCACATCCTTTGTATAACAGAAAGAAAACTTACCTGCCTTGTAAATTTAACTACTGCTTTCAAAACATTGATCAGTTTTACTTTACTGTTGTCTGGGAAAGCAGAGCAGAGGCAGATCCTGGCTTCAGTCATGGGAAAGAACTTAAAAAGAGTATGTCTACACAGCAGCTGGATGGTATGATACAATAGACAGACTCCATTAACATGCTAAAAACATTAGTGAGAACATTGTCACCAAGGTGCAACCCAGACAACCTGTGTCTGAGCTTGGGCAGCTAGCCTAAGCCACTGCGAGTGCTGCAAAATCCACCCTGTTATTTTTGGCATACTAGCACAAGCAGAGCTAGCATGAGTCTGTCCACCATACCAGGAATCACACCTAGCTGCAAGTGCAGATATAGTCAAAGAGGCAATAGGAGGAACAGAACAGCAGAAACACTCCTCCCAGATGGACTAGATGCTGACAACAATCTGATACCAACTCAATCTTTTCAAACAGCTGAACTGTCATCTGTCTGTGTTTGTATGCAACTCCATAAAGAAGAAATTACTATACATACCCAAATATTGAAGTAGTTACTGCTGCATGAAAATAGGCATTTCAGATATGCTGCGAGTGCATTCCTGGGCCTAACTGAATAATCTGCCTCCCAATTAAAGTTAGCTGTAGCATGGTAGAGGTGGCAAAAGGTGAAGGTTTACCTTTTTTGAGAGAAACTAAGGATTAAATGTTCATCTCATGCAGCAAAACCATATGTAACTAATTTTAAAAACCTCTTCTTACCTGGTTTTTCTGTCTCAGGAAAGCACTTGTTCATCAAATCTGTAATATTCTCACTATATCTGAGGAAAAAAAGTGTATAGAGTAGATTAAACCGCAGATAAATTATATTTAATGACAATTGCAAAATAGCCAATTTGTTTCTTTCAAAATATATTGTATTAAAACGTTTAAAGAAAAAGTTTTAAATGCGGTCATGTAAATAAAAAGAATTTTAATGTTTTATAATCCTTTTCTGATAGTCCTTTCATTTTGATCCTGTTATCTTTTACTCTTGTGTCTGTGATTATAGCAAGAAATTTGAAAATTGGAATGCTCAATTTTGTTTCTATGTAACTGGCTCTTTGCATGACAATACCTGTGCCAGTCAAGGGAATCCACTTTTGTAAAGTGCTTTGAGATCTTTGAATAAAATGTGCAATGCAAGCTCTTTAAATTCTACAGGATTCTTGTGACCACATGATCTTCACTTCACCCAAACAAGAAAATTCTTTCTGCAGGGCCAGCTGAGTATCTGCTGAATTGCAGCACTACATTGTTCCTGTGAAATTGATTTGATAAGCTAAAGAGACATTAAACCCAGATGTGAGAGAAGTAAAGGAAGACACACAAAAATACAGATCTATATAAAAATTGAAAGTCTTATATTTAGAGTGAGTTTCATCTTGAGAGTCTTTAAAGTGAAATGAAACTTTAAAAAAGCAAGCTGCATGATCTATAGCCCAGTTCCAGGTATTACTGTAAATTGTCTGTTTGAGACAACAGTGACAACATTGGTCATAGGTTATTTTTAATAAAATATATAAAAAATATATAAATTTTAAAATCATCTACCTTTACAACATTTTTCATACTAAAGTTTCCATGAATATGTCAAAGACTTTTTGCTCAGGTAAGATCATGCCAGCTTCCTCAAAAGGTTTCATTTCTACCATTTTTTATATTTTTGGGTAGCTAACAGACTTTGAGGCCCAGTGGTATGTAAGACCCCAGATATTTTTAGAATTATTAGTTTTAAAGAGATCATTTCCAGAATTGACACAAGCTAATGACCTAATTCAAACCTGATTGCACCATGTTGCTGCATGGCTCCAAAACAGACCTTGGATGGAGATGATGCGAAGATGAGTAAGCAAAGTTTGCAAACTATAATAATCAAGGGGAAAGCCAAGAAACGGTAAAAGATTAGCCACCATACAAGAACAGAATTATAAGAAAACAATTAGCTTGGAGCTGTGTGTCAGTTATTAGATTTTTCATGTCATTATTGAGTTTTTAAACCAATACTGAAATGAAAATATCTAATAACTGACTTTTTCTAGAACTAGCTTGATGATTTAACTAATTTTATGACTTAATTCCAATCCAAAGTTGAAACTAATTTATTGATTTGATACTGTACTGGTTTATTCTTATTTTAGTTTAATAATAAAAGTAGTGTAGCTTTGCTAATGTTTATTTTGTTTTTGTTGAAGTATTTTAATATAATATTAAAAGGTGCACTTTGTTCAATAAGCAACGTGGCGGACATGGCTGGATAGATCATCTAGTCAATGTAAAAGCCTTTGGCTCTCAAACCAACCTCTCCAAACTATATACAGAGGGAAAATTGTGGCTCAGAAGGTATTCCATTTTAATCTCTCAAATACCAATTCCTTTTTCCATCCATGCATTGACAATCTCTGCTCTAGCCACTGCTTCTTAGAGCTATTACCACTACTCCTCCTTGCACTGCTGCCGCTTATCAGATCAACAACTAGAAGAGGAGAGAAGATACTGCTCTAAAACACATTGAGGCAAGTGCTAACAGAAGGAACATGAAGCTGCTCTGAGAAGCGACTGCCAAGGAACAGTAGCAAAAGCAATACTGCCAGCACCTGACAGAACTTACTCTACGCTAACATGGAGAACAGTGAACACAGGAAATGAGGGAGGATCCAGTGATTAGAGAACTGAACATGGCTCTCCGTACTCCCTAATCTGCCACAGATTTCCAGTGTGACTTTGTGTAGGCTATTTAGTCTCTGTGTCTCAGTTCCTCATCTGTAAAATGGGGTAGCGACTGTGAGGTAGACCAACCACTACGTGCTGTCAGGATAATAATAAAAATAATAAAGACTGCAAGGGGTGCAGAGTAACAACGGATAACAAATATACTTAAGGAATCTTAAGAGGGATATGACATTGATGAGTACAAAAGTTAAAGAGTATAGCTGGACAAGGCTTAATTATTATCTTGAATGGTGGGATAGGAACAAAAGGAAGCAAATATACTCAAGGAAGAGCAAGGTGGAGGCTGAAAGGGACATTGCAGTGTTATAATCTCAATTTCAGCCAGCAAGAGTAAACAGTATTACCCAGCCCCTCACAGATGATAAAGGATTGTTGAGCACGCAGTATTGCTACACTGAAATAATGTTTTTATTTTTGCTTCAATTTCAAATGAGAAAACCTAAGTTCCTTACCTAATTTTTGAATCTCTGACATAGTTGGGGTCTTTTAAATTGTCCTCCCATGGTAGATGCCCACTGAGCCAATGAATCATACAGTAACCTAGAATTTCCAGGTCACCACGTCTTGATGGAGCTACAAATACACATACAAATTTAAAGTTAAAAATTGTAAACATAGTAAGACAACTGGAAGCTAGTGCTAACAGCATTGAACTACAGAATGCTTCAAGTTCATTTCAGAGGGAAGCAGGAAGGAATGAAAAGAAGAAGTATTGCTCAAATGACTGGAATAGTGATAAAGGAATTTGCAATTACAGGCAGTCCCCAACTTATGAACGAGTTACATTCTGAACACCTGGTCGTAACCTGATTTGGTCGTAAGTCGGAAACACCCTTACACGCTCTGCCCACATTGTTCGAAAAACTTGACATACATGGTTCTCAACTCGAAAATATTGTAATGGGGTTAATGGAAGGTTGGTCATAAGTACGGATGGTCGTGGCGTAATCTCTTTCTTCTGCTCATGAATATGAAATGCTGCAATTATCGATTTTGAAGCATTTTAAGGCCTCATGAACTTTTCTGTCCAAAATATTTTTATATCCCCTTTCCCCAAGAACAGGGAACAGAGTTGAAAAATGAGCTCTTCAAATTATTATTCCACAAATGGAAATATTTCAGATAGTCTGAACGCTGAAATGTTGCTTGCCGAAGATTCAGAAATTCTAGATGCTGACTAGATGTGAAAGACTAGTTGACTATCAGTTAAGCAAATGCTTATTGGCTAGTCGACTAGTCGGTTTTCCCCTCCCCTTGCTGCCTCTATCAAAAAAAGGCAGCGGGGGAGAGGGGGGGATACTTCAAAGCAACTACATATGACCCTGGGCTCCACTTGGCACTACCACTTTAAAATACCACATGCAGCCCAGGGCCAGCTGAGGTATCCCCAGGCTCCTCGTCACATTTCAAAGCAGCAGCGCGCATGGAGCCCAGGATCAGCTAGGGAGTCCCCTGCTGACCCTGGGCTCCACGCAGCGCTTTTGCCTTTGAAGCATAGCACCAGAAGTACCTTATCGGCTAATCGAATAGTCGATGCAAAAATGCATTGACTATTTGATTAGTCAATATTTAACATCGTTAACGTTGGCAAGACGTTGGCAAATTCTCTTTCACATATTCCACAAGATATATTAAATAAAATTTTAATCAGTATCAACAGGAAAATTGCATGTAAGATCTGACAGTCAATTTTTATCCCAGATGAGAGTTTACATCCAAACCAGTTTAAATTAAAACTTGTTCAAGATATCAAAAAAAAATCCTAAATATTCAGACATGACAACACTTCTATTGCATTTCTACTGTAAAACCATGCTCTGAAGTGTTCCTAGACTCTGTTTGCCAGTAACTTGTAATGGGAAATAGAGGATGGATCACTTGATTGCCTATTCTGTTCATACCCTCTGATGCATCTGGTATTGGCCACTCTTAGAAGGCAGTATATTTGGCTAGTCTGTACCATCCTTGGACCAATGGGCAACCCAGTTATGGCCGTTCTTAATATCCTTAATTAGTAACATGGCTTTTAATGGATGAAGAACATAAGAAGTGGGTAAATGACTAATCGCATCAACTAATTGTGTGGACCATATGATTAGCTGATAAGGGGCCCCGCTGCAGTTCTGCTGTTTAAATGTAGTAGGAGCCAGGCGCACAGACAGCCCCACTCCTAATACATTTAAACTGCAGGGCCTCAGTGGGGGTAGGTTCAGGACCCAGCATGAGCTGGGACTGGGCAGTCCCGGTTCACACTGTTTCCCGAACCGCTGCACCTCTGCCTTCCCTCCCTCCTCTCCCCCTATCCACGGTGGAGACTGTGTGCAGAAGTGGGGGGAGGGACTGGCTTTTAAGCTGGCTCCCCCAGCACCAGATCCTGCTTTCCACCCCTCCCTACACCCAATTGCTGCCTCTGATACAGGCTTACTAGGGATGTAAGCAACTAGTCGAGTAGTCAACTACCCAATACACCTAGGCTTATTGGGAGTCAAGTCGCTATTCAACTGCTCACTCCCCTCCCCCCTGCTGCCTCTGATCAGTAGTAGTCATATCAGGTAGTCGACTACTTGACTAGTCGCTTATATCCCAAGTTACTATGTTTAATATTTTTCACTTGGTTTTATTATTTTCAATGGAAACAGATTAGACTTAAAGGAACACTGAGTCCATCAAATAGCTGTATATTTTCCCTCCAGAATCATCTCACATTTGTCCACTTACACAGTTAGCATCAATTTAATAAATGTCTCATACTAACAGATACACATGATTAATCTTAAGAGATTTGATAGGTTTCTTATACGAAGGAGATCTAATCTTTTCTATATGAAAAGAAATACAAATGATTTCCACTACTGCAGCAAAGCAACAACTAAAAAACTGTTCAATTCTATTGCCCAGCAAATTTCAGAATAAAACATAACTGAAGTTCTGCTACACAATTGGAATATTTAGTTTTCAAAACAGTGTTAGGACTCCACAGTAAAGAGAATCTATTTTAAAAATGGATTATAAAATATTTTGTAATTAAAATAAAAATAGTGCTGTTTGAAATAAAGTGAATTAAAGTTTTGATTACTTACCGACACCTTTATGTGCATCAATACTAGTATATTCAATTGTACCATCATGACATCTTTTAGGGTCTTCTTTATATTTTTTGTGCACTCCTTCTGGACAGTATCGATATGCAAGGCCATAATCAACCAAGTATACCTATTAAATCCCACATACCATACAGAAATTAAAAAACTTAATATAGAAGAGTTCATATAAAAAAAGATACTAGAGAGACAACTCTCCAAACTTCTTTAAAACAAAAACTGCAAAAGGTCAGCTCTTTGGATTACAAAGCTCATTTATTAATTCTTAAACATGAGACGTGTATATACAATTCTAAAAGCTACAACAAATTTTCAGTCTTTGTATGTACTATATGAACAATGACAACCAGTTTTAAATATTATTTATTGTTGATCTAGAAGCAGTGCCAAGAAAAATGTTCAGTTCTTATCTAGGAGCATGCTGGATTAAAGTGGTCTATGGGACAACAGTAAGAGGCTCATAGTATTGATAGCAGGGATTAGAACACATTTACTATACTGTATTTCTCTAATATACATATAAAGTTAGTTCTGCTGATCTATTGTAACAAAAGGAGTTCTGCAAAATAATAGATGCCAGGTATTACTATTCATTATCACCTGGTTACTTCTAAATAGACTGGCATTCATTTTTCTATTTTGTCAGGTAAACCATTTGGACAAGGAAATCTGTAGAATTAGGGAAATTAAATGCACATTTTCCAAACACTAAAGGGTTTAAATATTAGAAAATGAAATATATTTCTGAAAAATCAATTGATTTGAATAATCAACATGTTAAGAGACCAAATTTTCCAAGTAACAGAACACTTGTATTTGATGGATCCTTGAACAAAGGAAATAAAAAGTGACAAAAGCAGACAGGCAAACATAATTCTCTGGTGTACTATATAATTTTAAGCTTCCACCCCCAAATAGCTATTTGAAATTCATTTCATATCACAAGCCCTCCTCTTGAATATTATTTAGGGCAGAATAGCCAACTTGATAAACTGCCAACAAATTGCATCAAAAATGTAGGATATTAAATATTTCTGCTTGACATTTATATCACTGTATACACTCTTAAAAATAAGACTTCTACTAAGGTTCATAAGTTCAAAGCATCTCAGTTTGTTTTCAAACAACAGAATTTAAACAGGAGAAATGAAGCACGGATATCAAATACCTGATTAAGATTCTTGTAGCTCAGGAGAAGGTTTGAGGCCTTGATGTCTCCATGCACATATTCATGCTCATGGATATATTCCAGAATATCAAGCTAACAAAACACAATGTATAGGAGCATCAGTGTAGTACCCAACTCCAGCCAGCAGAGGACCACTATTCAGCACAAACTGCCTTTCAGCAAAAAGCTACATTAGGAAGATGAATTTTTAAAATTCTTTAGGAATTACTATTACTTACTATTCTCAAACTTAACTTTAACACAGTTTTGTGCGCAAATTGCTTCGCATTCTCTTCATAAATTTTCTGAAGATCTTTCCCAAATCGGTCCATTACCATAAACCTATAGCTGAAATTCAGATCAGAGAACAAGTTACTGAACTAAAGTTTGTACAATATTTTACATGTGTATTTTATCCTATTGCACTAATTACTGAATTCAAGCATTTTATTTTTACAATAAAAATCAGCTATGCAGGCAATCAATCATTTACGAATACCAGAATTTTGTGTACTACACTTCAACCCTAATACATTTGAACCTCCTTAATCCGGCAACCCTTGGAAACAGAGTATGCCAGATTAAAGATTTTGGTGGACCAGAGGGGGCACTATGGGGTCTGGGCGTGAGGGGGATAAGTTCCCTGCTCTTAGGGCCACATGTGGCTCCGCCACCCCTCCTCCCCCTGCAATGCTCCCAGGCACTCACCATGGAAGTGACAGGGGAATAGATGCAGGCGAAGTGAGTCGCTTTGCTGCTGTCCCCCTAGCTGTAATATTATACTTTCTTTTGCATCCCAACATCACCTGAATTGAATTTCTTTACATCAGATTACTGGATGATGCAAGGCCCCATTCAGACAAACATAGGTCTTCTCACACTTAAGGCTATTTGCACTAATTGAATTGACCTGCCACTGAAAGCTAACACTGCTGTGCAAGGTGTACCAAATCCCAGACTCTACAAATTCCACAACTACTTATCACGGATCTCTCTTCCTCCACCACTTTTTCTGCTCATGTCATCCAGCCCGCTGGCGTAACCACTACTGTTAGCCAGGCTCACACCATCTCCATTAGCTCTCAGCAAAGTACCTATTTGTAATTCCAAAATTTCTAAGAGCATGCTTTCGTTGAAATGTAGATTACAGATGGAGTTTTTTTGGAGAAAGGGGAAGAGAAGGATCTGTCCCTAATCACCAAATATAGAGGGATGAGGGAAACCAAAGTAAAAAGGGGTCCTTTTCTTGTCCCTTTACCACATTTGGCATGATACTAAAGTAGAAAGATAGACTTATGCTCTATAGGCCTCCTCTTAAACTACATAGAACTGCAATGGCCACCTGACCCCTTTAAGATGGTATCCTGGTTGATCTCTCCCACTTCTAATAACAGGATGCTAGGAAGGACAATTAGGAAGATACAGCAGTTGCTTAGTATATCCCATATTGTTATTCTCATTGACTACATGATTGGCTGAACAAGAAGAAGTACTGAGTGGACTTTAGGTTCTTAAACTCTATATTGTTTACATTAGCTCAGAGTGCTTCCTTGGAAGGGTATGCTTTTGGGCAGCCATATTTAAGAAAAAAAACAAACAAAGATTTGGTTCTTTCCCAAAAGCCTCTATGGGTATTGCAGCAGCTGAAAACGGTCAGGACACAAAGTCACCCAAGCTCCTGCTTCTCCCCACATCCAGAATATTCCCAAACCTCTGGTGTGGGGAAAAGGCAGAGATACATAACTGATTCTCTGCCATTACAGACAAGCTATAAACTTATCCCTGATTTAATTGATTCCTCAGACTCACATGAAATAATATAGAAACCTAGCCTCAAATTTCTGATATAAGGATTGGACTGTCTAAAGCTCACAGATGAAATCAAATAGACTTTTGATCTCAAGAATAAAACTGATTATAACAAACTAAGTGTAGTTAGACAATGCATTGCCTTCTTTATACATGTGAATTAAAAGACTAATTCTGCACCCATCTTCAGGAAAATTAAAAGAAAAATTTTTGAATTTAGCTCAATGGTCAAGGATTTATGAATTAAGAGCTGGACTCTGAGATGGATATATATTTCACAAGACTGAAAGGTAACTCCTAATACATAAATATATTACAGTATGCACATTCATATTACCATTGTCTGATAAATGAACAAGGAAAAAAATGGCTCAAAATACACACAGAAAAATTATGCAAATAAAAATATGACTCAATCAATGTAAATGTGTCTATTCTGTAAGCATATGAAACTAACGGGAGTAATATGCTCAAAATTCACACTAATGTATTAGAATTTATAAAAGAAGTAGTGGTTGTGAGTGTAGAAATGTTAATATGTTCTTAATACAAGAGGTACTTTACCTGTTTCCATTTTTTTGATGTAAGCCAGAGCCCCAGTACTTCGGTACACCTAGGTATTTCAGTTTATGGGAACTAGTCCATTTCTGAACTAAAAATACAAATAAAAACTGAAATTATGAAGTTGTACTGCACGAGTACTGTCGAAAAGATTACTTATAAAATATTGAAAATGTACATATGGAAGATCTGATCATGAGAAGTCATGAACCAAGTATATCAGCCAATAGGTAGGCTCTTCTATCTATGGCTAAATTTGGTAATGAAACCTCTCCTAACCTGAACAGGTTTTTGATAAAGGAGATCCAAATAAAGAATCCAAATACTAACACTACTACTAGTAGTGTTGTTAATTACATACCAAAAATGTAACTGCAAGACTACAAATTATCGCTTATTGATTTAGTTGGGTTTTTCCCCAAACAATGCCTCAGCTATATTTAAGTTATTTTAGATTACTATTTTTTCTTCTAATCTCATTAAAATCTTGTGTGGCTTTAAACACTAAGAAAATCCTGTTTGTTCCTGTGATATTACAAGCTGACCCACAAAGATCTGACCTTAGGTGTGAGAAAAAGCACCAGAGTATCAGTTCTACTTCAGTAACTCTTGTTTCTAAATAATTATCTTCAGTAATTATCCATTTAGAAAAAAAACATTGTGTCACTGTAAAAAGAAACATCCATTTATGACTGAGGAATACAATTAAGAATTGTAAGTGAATACAAGGTCATTTTTTTTTTAAAAATGGATCTAAACAGACTCTCTTGATGAGTCAACTAACACATTTAACTTTAAAGGCCACCACTTAGTCTTTATTTAAAAAAAATAAAAAAAAAAATCAACAAAATTATTATTTATATGGAAACATGGCTTTCTAGTTCATTCTGATGCACTGCTTACTTTGCTCTGGTTTGGCTGCTCGCATGTAGAACTTTAATTCAGTAAAAAGAGGTCCATTCTGGCTGGGTTCCTTTAAAACAGTAATTTAAAAATAGTTAGCTTTAACTGTTCGAGCTATTCAGAATTACATCTCTTAAAAACCAAACAAGTGATATATACCCACATATAAGCATATCACTCTTTACCACCCAACACTGGATAGTTTAATTTTAGAATTCACTAAGAATTCATTCCCTGTGTACAAAAAACAGCTTTAACAGACACCGTTCAAAAAGTACTTAATGTAAAGAAGATGAGGAAAGTATCCCTCCAACCTGCTTTTTATTCTGTATTGTGTAAACAGGTCATATCTTTCGTTAACTTGTTACAGGAGTGCCTTAGGTGGTGTTATTAAATACTCTTTTGTCATCATCTTTAGGTTCTCTGAATAAAGGAAAATCTCAACTTTTAAAATGGTTGGAGTAAAAAGTATACAAAACTGCTCTCTAAATATTTTTGCTTAGAGTACACCACCCCTTAGAAGTCCTGGGTCGTTACAACTGTATGTCCTTACAAGATAATGCCTGCTAGTATTAGGGATGTTAAGCAATCGTTTATTTTTGTAAACATGTAACCACTGACTTTTTCAGCAGTTACACGTTTACAGGCAAGGGGGCAGCATGTATCGATACAGAGGCAGCTGCATCACGGGGAGGCAGCAACATGGGAGCCAGTACACACAGGGAACCAGCTTGGAAGCTGTCTTCTCGTGTGTACCAGCTTCCACTTACCCCCCTTATCACTGTCATGTTGCTGTCTCTCTATCAGAGGCAGCAAGGGGGTGGAGCAGAAGCCAGTGTTGGGGGGAAAATATTCTCTTATTAAAAAAGGGAATAAGAGATCTTGCGGAAAAGGCTTTATTTTCCGCAAGAGCCCTGTCTAGACTGGCGCTTTTTTTCCCCGTCAAAACTCTAAGACGGAAAAAAGCGGCAGCCATGTTCATGCAAATGGAGCGGGCAAAATGTAAATCCCTACTTCATTTGCAATTGTGACTGGCCTCCTTTGCATGCCTTTGGCACAAAAGGGGGCCAGTCTAGACGTAGCCTTCTTGTTTCTCTACAATTGGAATTGCAGCTGGCAAGCAATGTGAACTTTGACCTTCCTGATGACATCCCTGCATGCTCGAGCAATATATTTATCCTTTTCCCATGTCATCTGTCCAAGTTTCCACTTCTTTTTACATTTAAGCTCGCCAAAGATTTCACTGTTAAGCCAAACTGATTGCCTACCATATTTACTTTTTGTACTGCACAGCAGGATGGTTTGTTTCTACATCTTCAATAAGACTTCTTTAAAATACAACCAGCTCTCCTGGATTCTTTTCTCCTTCATGTTAGCATCCCAGGGGATCCTGCACATCAGTTCCCTCAGGGAGTCAAAGTCTGCTCTCTCAAGTTCAGTGTCTATATTTTGATGCTCTCTTTTCTTCCTTAGTCATCTCATAATCTCTGCTGCCCAAGACGCCACCCACATCAACTTCCCCTAATTCCTCCTTGTTTGTGAGCTGTAGGTCAAGGTGACCATGGGCCCTGGCTGGTTTCTTCAGCACTTGTATCAGGAAGTTGTCCCCAACATCCTCCAAAAACTTCCCGGATTGTCTGTGTGCTGCTATATTGATCTCCCAACAAATGTCAGGGTGACTGAAGTCCCCTATGAGAACCAGGGCCTAACCCCAACCCCAGTCTTCTTTTCTCATGACTAAATACGCTTAGATTTTTTTTTTTAATAACCTTTCCTCATAGGTCAGGTTTTTTAAACCTTTATAATTATTTTTGTTGCTCTCACCCAGATTATCTCTAATTGCCTATATCTTTCTGCAAATCTGGCACCCAGAATTGGATACACATATTCCAACTGAGGTGTCTCAAAGTACGAAGAAGGGCACGGCAATTATCTCCCACTCTTACATACAACTCTCTTGGTAATACACTCTTATATTGTAATAATCTTTTTCACACTCTTATATTGTAATAATCTTTTTCACACTGACAGCTCATTCCATTTGTGATCTACTAAAATCCCCAGATCCTTTCCAGTGGTATAACTACCCAGCAAGTTATTCACCATTTTTAAGTTGTGTACTCAACTTTTCCTCACTAACTATGGTACTTTATCATCTTTGCTGAACTTCACTTTGTTGTATTTAGATCAGCTGCCCAATTTATTAATGTCATTTTAAATTTTAATCCTGTTTTCCAAAGTGCTAGCAACCCCTCCCACTTTGGTGTCACCCAGATTTTTAAGTATGTACTGCATTCCATTATCCAAGTCATTAATGAAAATACTAAATAGTACTAGATCCAAAATGGGTGCTTATGGATCTTCACTGGTTATATCTCCAGATGCTTACTAACTGATTGCTTAATTATTTGTTCCAGTATTTTTTCAGTTTCTGAAGTTATTACCTAGGACCTCTATTTTTTCCCCTTTTCTTAGGAAGAGAGATGTTTGTCTTTCTGCAGTCTTCTGGGACCTCACCCATTCTTCATGAGTGCTTCAAGATAACTGCTAACAGTTTTAAGATTGCTTCAGCTAGCTCCTCAAGTACCCTAGGATCAATTTCATCAGACCTTATTTTGCAATTATTTATTGATTTAGAAGTCTGTTAAGAAGATCAGCACAATGTGAAGGATTGGACAAGAGGAGACCATTTCCAAGTCCTAATATTCCTGCACTTTCAAAGTTTCTCCAGTGATCCTTAACTCAGTCCCCCAAGTCAGCAGTTCCCAACCGCCTGTCTGCAGACCTGTGCCAGTCTGAGAACCGCTGGCTGCCAGAGCTCAAGCCATTTTTTTGTTGGCTCAACTCAGCAGCTGTGATAGCTAATTTTGCCCGGCACTGGGGCTGAGGCGGCAGCAGGAAGCAGAGGAGCAGGAGGCACATCCCTTTCTCCTCTCACCCATGTAAAGCAGCAGCTCAACTGTAGCTCTGCACTCCCCCACACCTCTACCCACAGGGACGCAAAACACGCTTGGGGAGTGTGGGGACGTGAAGGAGGAGGGAGCGTGCACACTGACAATGGCTGCTCCCTCTTCCCATGTGGCAGTAATGGCCACATTCCCTAGAGGGGGCAGTGCAGCTCTGGGGAGTGTGGGGGTGGGGTTAAAGGGCAGAGGGTGTAGGGTTGTCGGTCAAAGAGTGTTAGGCACTGGGGACCAAGGAGCTGGGTTGGAGGTAGGCAGACTGACAACATTTGATTTGCATATTCATTATTTACATAACAAACATGCAAATAAAATGTTGCTGGTCTGCCTACCCCCAACCCAGCTCCTTGGTCCCCAGTGCCTAACACTCTTTGACCAACACACCAAAAGAGTTTGTGAATGGGTTTGCCGATCCGCAATATAAAAAAGGTTGGGAACCACTACCCCAAGCAGTACTGCCTTGGTTTACAGTAGGCCGAGGCTGAACTGTGATGGGCAATTTTTCCAGTTACTGATACACAGGCTGGCAGGCAATCGTGGAACCTTTAAAGATCAATTGTGCCAAGTAATCTACCTCTGAGAACTCTAGCATTCATCCAGTCTTCTTTATATCACCCTAATTATAACAAACAGAATTGTCACATACAAACTTGTAGAAAAAGGATGGTGATTGGTTGGATATCACAACAGACCCAGCCACCTGGCCTGCTGACTTGACCATAAATTTGCCTATGCAGTTGTAATAATTAAATATGATAATTAAGCTTAACAACAATTTTTTCAAACACAGACCAGGTACAAGATTTCAATTAATTTTAACTACATAGAAGGCTTGAAGAGTTTTCTGTTACAAAGATGATTTGTAACAAAAAAGGCTGACCAATTAATTTTAAAATGTGTGATTTTGATTTAAAAATAGCATTTTAAACCAAACAGATTTACCTATACCTTCGCAGAACATATATTCTGCACATAGATTAAGTGCAATAAGTTAGGGATCATTCATGTAGATATAACAAACATCAGCAGAACAGAATGTTTGAATTAATAGACTGGGAGAGAAGAAAAAAGGGCACTAACAGCTTAACAAGTGGAAAAGACAGCAACAATACAATAACTTGGTGCAAAAATATTAGCACTTCATACTGGTGCAAAAATATCCTGAATACATAAGAATAAAAACAGGTGAATAATTTTCAGGGAGTTTAGTAGTAGAGGTACTACAAACACAGTCAAATGGCAATTCCGTTATTAAAGCACAACAAAAAAGTGTTATAATACCTTGTATTTCTTATAATGTAAAATGCCACTTTGTAGCTAATGATTATTTCCAACAACAAGCTCACAACCAATTGTCAAAAAAAGGATATTTTATAGTTCACATGACATGACACACTCTGATTCTGAAGTGATATACTGATCAAAATGGACTGTTTTATTCTAAATTAATTTGATCTTTAAATTGGAATAAAAATCTACTATAACATTTATACTTTTTCCACAGTGGGCCTACTATTGCAGTAGATTTCACTGCTGCTGTACAAATGAGAAGATAGAGGAAAAAATAAAGTGATATAAATCAGACTCAGGAACAAAGTTCATACAGGTTGAACCTCTGTAGTCTGGCACTCTGGAGCGGCAACATCTGTGGTCTGACATGATTTTAGTTAGCTACATGTCCACTTATGGGTGTAGCCAAGTTTCCTGTAGTCCCATATAATTTGTTTAGAGCCACTAGTCCTCACACACAGTGTTATTTGCTGTTATTTAGCTCTAATTTACCCCTAAATGTCTTCTAAGAACCCAGTAACGCTACGTCTAGACTACACGCCTTTTTTCGAAAGATACTTTCAAAAGATACTTTCGAAAAACCCTCTTTCGAAAAAGAGCATCTAGACTACAATCAGTACTTTTGAAAAAGCAAGCAGCTTTTTCGAAAGAGCACTCAGGGAGTCTGGATGCTCTCTTTTGAAAAAGCACAGTTTGCATTACATAGCGCCTTTTTTCGAAAGAGCACTTTCGAAAAAGGCGTTATTCCTCATAAAACAAGGTTTTCTGCAGTCAACAAAACCACCGTGTTCTTTTGATTTACTATCGACAGAACACGGCAGCAGTCTAGACACAGGTAAAGATTTTTCAAAAAAAGGCCACTTTTTTTGAAAAATCCCAGTAGTCTAGACATACCCTCCGTAGCGTAAGTGTTGGTAATGCTGCTATATAATATTGACCTCCTGCGGTTCAGCAAATAAGAGTGGCTCAAATTACGGCCATATTCAGAGTAATCCAATGTAACCTATTTCTCAACAAGGTTGGGAAAAGAGCATGTTAAACTGGAAAAACATTAATGTAATACTTATTACCACAAAGTTTAGCCAGTAGTTGCAAGAATTTATCATCATTAACTACAAAGCACTCTATAGCTTATTTTCTCCATTGGGAGCGACCAAAACATAATTTTATGTATACTTTTTCTCCATTCCAGAACTAGGTGAAAAAACTAAATAGCAACACTTTTTCTGTTTCAAAGGTTAGATATTCACTTATACTTCAGTATTTAAACTAAGGTTTGTTTTGGTTACAAACTCATACTAGGCTCAGTTCTCTTGTGTCTGAGTTCCATCTTGGCACAAGCTAGACACACAAAAAAATTAGCTACAACTCTGATTCAGCACCTTAACACTAGTTGGTGCACTCATGGCACTATTCTAAACTATGCCCACTATAAAATTCCTAAAGGACATTAGTGTAGAATTGGTGCAGCAAAGCTGTGCAATTCCCCGGGGCCTTTACCCCGTCTACTCCTGCAACAAGGGGAAGAGGCTAATTGGCACATTTTTTTTTGTAAACATGTAACTTCTGAATTTTTCCGCAGTTACATGTTCATGTGCCAGGGGGTGGGGGGGGAGGAGGGGTGGCACCACGGCAGCAGCAGAGCAGGGGGAGAGCAGGCAGGAGCCAGTTCCCCGCAAGCCCCAGTCCTGCAGAGCTGCCTCCCCCTCCGTGCTGCTGTCCAGGTTCATCGGTTAACCATTTAAATGTAAACACTATCACATACCTACTGTCTATACCAATTTTACACCAGCAGGAAGTTCTCCAGTAGTCATTTGCTGTCATTTAATCCAGTCTGTGCTGCCTGAGTGGTGTAAAGTAAACAGTTGCGCTGCATGATCTGGGTCATTTTATCAACTACCAGATTTGTGCTGGTGACTTTCAGACCTGCCCTTTTACTTCTGATCTGTCACTTTTCATTACATCTCAACCTGTCTTTATATCCTGTCATTAACTTAAAATTAACACTAAATTCCTGATGTTCCCTCTGTAATCCTCATTTCTTCCTCCATTCTGTCACTTTTAACACTATCATTCTAAACGTCATTCAAAACCATAACCTCCAGGTCATTTTCAATTCTTTATCAACTGCCCTATATACCCAGGCTGCGTTCAGACTTTACCAGCTGCCCAACTCAGTCCTGGCTCATGCCGGCTCCGGGACCTACCACTGCAGCGGCTCTGCATTTAAAGTGTATTAGGAGCCAGGCAGGCAGGCAGCCCAGCTCAGTTCTGGCTTGCGCTGGGTCCAGGAGCTCAGATTCCCCCATAGACAGGGGCTGCTGCCACCCCACACTGCTGCCTCTTCATTAGAAGCAGCAGCACAGGCGACAAATAGCCAGTCTGCAAAGGGAGCTGGGTTTTAAACCAGCTCCCCTCGCAGACCAGCTCCCGCCTGGCATTCTGCACTGCTGCCTCTGATATAGAGGCAGCAGCATGGAGTGGCAGGGGGCTATCCAGGAGTGAGGCTGGAGTGCACTGCCTGCTGGCACCGCCCTCGGGTACTACAGAATAGTCAACTAACCGATAAGAATTCATGAGGTTACTCGACTATTCAATTAACCGATATTTAACATCCCTAGCTCACACTGTATGACAATACTAATTCCTGCTGAGGAGATGTTTCATGGTAAATATACTATATGAGAGAATAAATAAATTCAAAGTTTCTCTTACCACTTTTATAACATAGGGTGCATCGCTGCCAACCGATTTTGAAGAATTAACATCAGCTGTTAAAATATGAAGTGTATCAGTAGAATGAGTTGCAACTATCATAAAACAAATACAACTATTACAGGTTGAACCTCTCTAATCTGACACTCTTTAGTCCAGCAACATCTGTGGTCTGGAATTATTTTAATTAACCAGATGTCCACTTATCATAGGTGTGGCCAAGTTTCCCACAGTCCCATAAAGTCTGTTTACAATCACCAGTCCTGGCTCTTAGTGTGCTGTGCTGTTATTTAGCTCTAATTTATCCCTAAATGTCTTCTAAGAGTCCTGTAAGCAGTGTGAGTGTTGGTGATGCTGCTGAACAAGAGAGACCTCCCATGGTTTGGCAAATCCTCTAGTTTGGCAGCAGCCAGGTCCCAAGGTTGCTGGACTAGAGAGGTTCAACCTGTACGTGTTATGTCATTTGGGTAACTATTCTGCAAAATAATTAAATATTAATACAAGTATGAAGTGTTCAGTAGCTTGATGGTAGAATTATGCAGAAAACCAAGTTAAATTTCTGTCTTGATTTCTCCCACTACAGACATATACTAAATGATGAAGTATTCCACCCAACTCCTTGCCATTCAATTGTATCATCACCAGTGACTTACAGGTAATGCGTAATTTACAGTATGGCATACACATAGTAAGCAAGATCTCACATATCCAAAAATATTTTTTTACTATTTTCTAGTTCTCAGCTTGTCTGACTTATAGAAACTCCACAGGAGATGTGTTCATGGGGGATTCCATGACAGGCAATTTTAAAATGCCGATATACAGGGAGCCAGGGCACACATCTGTACCAGCAGGAAAAGGGGCTCTCTCAGAGGGAGCATGATTAGGCTTGCAGGAAAAGGCAACTAATTAATGCACACCACTGTATAAAATGAGCAGAGGTCTACAAGCGGAATGGGCAAAACATGCAGCAATGGGATAAGCTAGAAACCCTACTGGGCAGCTGCCTTCTCTTCAATACAGTGCTTAATCCTCTCCTACAGTTACCAATTCATGTTAGGAGCACTTTGACTTACCAAATGATTTTGTAATCAATTACTGACTACATGCCACAGAATTCAATGCAATCATGACACAAACATTGGGAATAGAGGCAGGACATCATGTCACACACTTGACTGAATATACTACAGTCAAAAGGGTCCTTGGCTAGTGTATGCGTCTAAATTTCCATCCCCTCAACATTGGTGTGTAGAATGACAGCCATGACAGGAGGATCTTCATACTGTCCATTTATTCAATCATCAGATACATTTAAGGATTAGGTGTTATATTAAAGAAAATTGCACTATTTTTCCACACATTTTCTCAGTCAAATAGATAGCACTACAAAATGAAATACCCTGACTATGAAATCCAAGAATTTCATTGATATTGCAGGGAATTGGTTATGTAATATCAAGCACTTGACCCAGGTTCAAATGCAACCCTGCACAGAAATGGAATGCTGTCATCTGTTGGCTGGTCAACACCCTGTATCAAATGAGTCAGTAGTCTCAAATTTAGTATTTAGGTACCAAGTATCCTTGTGACAAATAAAACCAGCAGAACAGAAATTAAAGATCAAATTATCATGGAGACTGAGCTATCATCTCATGTCTACAGTTAGTCCTCCAAAGTCAGAGTTGATATGCCATGCCAGGGCTGCGTGGGGATACCTGAAATGCTGCTGCCACACCAACAAGCTCTCACAAGTACTAAATTTTAATTAAAAGTGCAATAGCAATTAAGATACTAAGCTAATTAAATATAGACAAGGGGAAATTATGAAATCTGTCTACAAACATTTGAGAAATAGTATAAAGAAAATGAATGATTTATACAGAAGAGAGACTGTCACTTCAGCTAAGAAAAAAATATGATTTCTCATATGATGTAGCTGGGGATAGAGTAAGAACCATGAGGGGCTTCCAAACAACTTATTGATGACTATATCTTTAATACCCTCTAATAACTATCTTCACCTACATCTCTCCATTCTTCAAGAAAAAAAATACTAAACATCAGCTCTAACAAAACTGCTGTTAGTTTGAAGACTGTCTTTATAATCTATTATCCCAATTTTGAAGAGGAGAGAAACACTTCAAACCTTCATTTTAGAAAGAGATACTTTGATTCACAGAAGCTTACCAAGATACAGGCATCCAAAGCCACCTTGCCCTATAGGCAGGCCTAATTTCCACTCTTTTTTTGACGTGTCTGTTAACACCTCTCCAGGAGCAAACTCTTCTGCAAGCTTCCTCTTCGCAGGACCTCTTTTTCCAGATGTCTTCTTTATATATGGCATTTTCACTATAAGAAGTAAATGCCAGGGTTATAAACTGAGCAGATTTTCCTTTCACATCCTTATTATACTCCATATGCCAGTTTTTTATGCTTTCTTTGCTCATTACAGACTTCCACACAGCAATGATGGGATGTTTAAATTGCCCAATTGTTACTTTTTAACAATTTAAAGAAATTTGCAAGGTAATCCTGTTGGCATGAATCCTGGGTGAAAAGCAATGCATATTTCTTCAGGGATCAGAAAAAAACTTCCCAGATGATTATTAAAAATATCTGATAAAAAGTAAAAAAGGAAGCTTCAAAACAAAAGATTCTGTATTAGAAGGCTTTGCATAATTTAATTCATACTGGAGAATTACAGAATTTATTTCATTTGATAATTAATTATGAGCTAATAATATGAAAATATATTTAGCTCGGATACCATAAGATTTATGAAGCCTTTATATTTACAAATGTTTCATGTAGTCCATTTCTTCAAAAACAGGAGTCCTAAAGCTAGAAATAAAGCCTAAAAAAAGAACTCTCAACTTTCTCCATAACCATGTTTGGAGTAAACTTTGTGATTGGCATTATGCCACAAAGATCAAACACCTGTAAGAACTATTCAAGTAATCATCTAATGTTCTTCCACGAATCTGAATCTATCAAAAATGCAACAGTTGACTTACTGTAACCCAGAAAAACATTTACAATAATCTAGAAACCTCAACACTTAAAAAGATAGCCTCTTGTTTTAAAGTTCTGAATAAAAACTTTATTTTGCCTCCTGACCTTCAAATTGCAGGTTAGGAAAACACCACTTTGAAACTATTAACTTAGTGGCTTCATCACAGTTAAATAAATATGTTACCCTTCAGAAGGGCCCAGACCCTTCACTAGACAATAAGCCTATTTGAGTTCTCCAACAATGAGAATGGGTTCTCCAACAATGAGACAAGAATCAAATTTTCAATCAATCAATTATTTCTGTCTCGACTGTTTGGACATTACATGTCAAGGAATGCATATACATCTTTCATGTGAAAAGGCCTTCTTAATGTGTTTTACATAGAACTTGATCTGTCTCTTCTCTAGGATAATGACAACAGCAATATAATCGCACCCAAAGCCTCCTTTTAAAAAAATACAGCTATAACTGGGCTTTATAACAACAACGCTCAATTTGGGAGGTTCCTGGACAGCAGAATAATTATTTGTATTGCTTCTATGTTATCCTAGTTCTTAAGTAGTCCCATGATGTCTGTGTCATATTTGCGACAAAGTGGAAAGTGTTTCATTCCCACATTTTAGCAACTTCCTCTCTGGCTCCCCAGTGCCCCCTTTTTCCTTGTCTCTTCTCCCCCCTTGGTGTTGCTGGAGTTCTGTTCCCTCCTCATCAGCTTCCCCTCCTGGCTGTAAGACACTTTTGTGGCCCTCTCTGCAGCTCCCCACATCACAGAAACTACATGCCTTCCAACTGTAGCAGTAGTCCCAAGCACCACAGTCTCTTCCTGCAGCTCCCTGGTCTGAATAGCAACTCCTTTTCCCCCAAGCAGCCTAGTGCCATGTCAGACTAAGCAACAGTATCCTGGAATCATGGAGTACAAGTATCATGTTCCCATCAGCTGCCAGCACCAGTTCCTCGCAAATAAGTCATGCCCCCTACCTAAAAATTTGGCATCCAGGAAATGGGCCACTTAGAGGAAAAAGAAAATGTCTTAAAAATGCTTTCATGTCCCATTCCCAAAGTAAAAGAAATAATATATTATTCTACCCTACAGGAGCATCCTAAACATGCAAAATTTCATTAGATAATAGAAATACACTTAACTCATAGCACATGTAGACACATCAGCAGAGAACAAATTAGAAATCACTACCACAAGATAAGGGTACCTCTAAAATTATTGCTAAGAGCCATTCAATACTATTACTCACACCTGTCACAGCTGAACCTTTCAGTATCCAAAATGCAGGGTTTTTAAACTTTTAATTGCTTTACAATATTTCAAGCTATTACCGTAACACCAAATTTTATATATATTCCAGATACAGCTTTGTGACACTTCATTTTAATTTATAAAACAGAAGTTTACGCAAATTTGCATTTGGTCCTCTTAAAATGTCTCTCTTGATACTTGCGTTATTTTCTTAAAGAGATACAATAGCATCAGATTCAAGTTAAAGCTTTTCCCCCCATTTATAACTGTGGATAAATCTGACTTGTGTGATTTGTACAAACTCAAATGTTCCGTGAACTAGCCTGGCTGGTCTGAAAGAAAATGATCCACAAACACCAGGAACTACTACTTCTTCCCCATCATAATATACCTGACTTCAGAAAATGCTTTAGTGACCAGTGCTGCCACATTTTCACAAAGAGATAGAACCTGAGCAACTTATAGTCAACATATATATATTATTAGCTTTATTAATCAAGAGTTAATCAATCTATTCCACCATGTAATCTCACCATTACATCTGCTGCTGACAAACTTGCTTACAAGGAGCAAAACAGTATATTCAACTAACCCCACAAGAGGGCTTAGCAGAGAGTGCTTTCCTCCCCCAAGTTTGTGTCATCCAAAAGTTAAATACAAAAGTTAAAGACAGTCAACATGACATCCCTTTAACCATAAAAGTGAAAGCTCGGAATGGACAGAGATTGACTGTTCCCAGCTGAGAATCCTACACTTAAATAAACTAGATACACATAGATGGGCATGAATGTAGACAGTCAACTAAACCATGTGTTAGGATGGCATTGTGCCCACTCACAAGTTGGTCAAGCGATCACTGGGTCATAGATGCCAAGCAACTGTAGTTTTAAAAGAACAGAACACAAAAGACTAAACACTCTTTTGCAAAAAACCTGGCCTTTGGAAGTACTGAAACTCTGACTCCCCATACTTCCACATTTGAGATCATGTGTTCAGGTATGAACCTTCTCAGAAGCTGTCCAGTATACATACAGGAAGATTTTGGGAGTGGAAGCAATTGTAGCCAATTACAACACATTATTAAGACAAAAACATTTGAAGAAACAAGGTAAACATCAAAAAAAGGAAAGAAAATAAAATGCCTTTTATTGCTACTTTTGTTATTGTACATAATTTGCTAAGATTGAATGGACATTAAATGTTGTAGACCACTGTACTTTTAATTTAATTTTAGATACATCACTGGACTATTTCCCTTGGCATGTCTGAAGGACGTCCCTTGTCTCAAAGCATCTCTCTCTCTGTCAGTGGTATACAATTAACTGCCAAATAAAATTTGCATATTTAAAAATAAATATTAATTCCATATTATCTTAAAATGCTTTACAAAATGATGCCCCAGAATCACTCACCTTTAGGGAGGACTACTGCAGCTATTTTACAATATAGTACTATCAGAATTTACAGAGCAGGAAAATTATAACAAAATGAAAGTGTGGAGGGGTGTGAAGGTATAATCAAATACAACTTACTCAAATTAGAGTAAAAAAAAAAATCACACATACAGAACAGCATAATACCCAACTAACACCACAGTAGGGCATATGTTTAATACAGACTTAGAAAACTTGAAATTACCTACATCATCATAGGTTTTTTGATTCCTGAAGTGTTCCACAATGGGAGATGGTCAAAGCTCAGGCCCAAACATCTACACATCAACTGTTAGCCCCACAGACTGACCACAAGGAGCCCAAGATAGCCACAGCCAGAGCACAGGTATTTTATTTCAGTGTAAACATAACATTTGCAAGGAAAAACAATCTATTGCCCCCAATAAACATATTGCTTAACCAGTTAACTGATTAAGCGAGGATGGTTGGGAGTGCAGGGAGCTGCTTCAGCCCTGAAAAGGACTGCTCCAGCCCAGTCAGAGCAGCCCCTGCCCGGGGGTGGGGATGGGGGCAAGAAGAGGGGCGCTATGGAAAGAGGCTGCTCTGGATGACCGGAGCAGCCCCTGCTCGTGGCAGGACCCCTGTGGGGCTGGAACTGCCCTGGCAGGGAGCTGCTCCAGCCTCCACTGATTAACTGGCTAAACAGTTACATCTCTAGCCTATAATGATACATAGTGTCATAAGATGAAGTTTTCTATACAGTAAGTTACCTGCCCACACCTAAGTCAAGGTGGGCAATAATTTTTGAAGAGGGGGCCACTTCAAAAAATGTTTGAAGTGGTTGCGGGCCACCCTGGAAGGGGTGAAGCCTTTAAATAGCAGGAGTCGAAAGGGCTCCCACCTTCCCTGCACTCCCAGGCATCACGCTAGCAGGGGGTGGGAGCTACGAGCCCTTTCAACTCCTGCTTTTGAAGGGCTTGCTGCACCTGGCCTCGCTGCTAATGCATTGCCTAGGAGCTGGCATACAAGAGCTCTTTCAACTGCTTCTATTTCAAAGGGCTCATGCCTTCCCTATGGCTGACATTGCCTGACAGCTATGAGGACAGCACAAGCTCTTTCAATAGAAGTTGAAAGGGCTTTCACGTCCCTGGATTTCAAGCAACGCACTAGCTCTGGGGCTGGGAGCCACAAGCCTTTTTAACCGCTACTATTTAAAGGATTCGCCTGAGACTCTATTTAAAGGAGGGAGGGCCAGGAACTGTTGCAAGGGCTGGATCAAAGAGCTAGGAGGGCCTGGCCTCCTGACAGGCTTTTACCCACCCCTGACCCAAGTGCTTCAAGAAACCATCCACTATGGAGTGCAGTATCACTACTAGATTGGTGAGTACCTGTATACAGCCGCTCCCTGACTTACGACCATCCGCACTTACGACCAAAGCGGTCGTAAATGTGGATCCGAGTTACGAATGGCGATCCGCGCTTACGAACAGCGCGGTTGCCATGTAACTCTATGGGATCCGAGTTACGAACAGTTCGAGTTACGGACCAACTGTTGGTTCGTAACTCGAAGAGCGGCTGTACTGTTTTATACTTTCATTTTTATTGTATACTAATCCTTTGAAAATTGGTATTCCATTGTAATTATAACTGTTAGCCAACCAGAATGTTTGGCTAACCCATTTCTCTAAAGAGAGATAACAATGGTTTCTATTTTCTACCTCTCAAGAATATTGCGAAACTTAATTGCATTCATACTCAAAGTGCTTTGAAATCCTTGGATGTAGGATGCTATGTAGATGTCAAATATTATACTGCCTCTGAAGTACTGAAAATATTTGACCCTGCTAACTGACAGGAATATATTTTTAAGGAACATGGTTGCACCATTATAGAGAGCTGTGTGCTCAGAAATTGCAGAGAATGAATAGTTTATATTTTGTTCCTAACAAATAGAAAAATTACAACAGAAGTAGAGGTATGTTTGAACTCTTCTCCAAAACCACTTTAGAGAATACAAGGTCACTGCTTCTCCACATGCTATGCTTGCGGTGTACATACAATTTAGCAATTTTATCTCATCAATGATCTTTTTATAAATACAATCTGTACTGTTGTTGTGCTCTTAAATAAGCTTGAGTAGGCATTTCCCAGGTTGTGTTTTCTACCATTCTCAGTAGAAGTCAAATGAATATAAATCAAATTCATTTTAAGGAAGTATTTCTGTATGTGGCCATTGAGAATGACTATACTGCTGAATTCCTTCCTGATCTGGTTCTTTCCTAATTGTCTACAAACTGTCATTTTGATATTTGATTATTTCAATAGGATCTTTCAGCATAGAGAGGACAGTGCTGCTGACCTATGATCCTTTTAGTCAATAGGCAGTTACAGAAAGACATGAAATCTGCACATTATTTATACTGCTTACTCATTGCAGATTTTGGGATGCAATAGTGTAGTCCATTAACCGATGAGCAAAAGCGTATCGGTTAATGCTATAGACTACATGCATCCCTCCCTCTCCCCCAATAATTTTTTTTAGCAGGCTGTCCGGCTCAGTCCTAGCTTGCGCTGGGTCCAGGACCTACCCCTGCTGTGGCTCTGTCTTTAAAGTGTATTAGGAGCCAGATAGGCAGGCAGCACACCTCAGACTCCACTGGACAGGGGCTTCTGCCATCCTGTGCTGTTGCCTCTGTATCAGAGGCTGCAGAGTGGGATGAGACACAGACAGACAGTCCACGAGGAGAGTTGGTTTTTAAACTGGTTCCCCTCGTGGACCAGCTCCCGCCTGGCAAAGAGGCAGTGGCATGAAGTGGCAGGGGACTCCTCAAGAGTGAGCCCCTGGGGACTATAGAATAACCAAGTAACCCATAAGAATTCATGAGGTTAATCAACTATTCAATTAACTGACATATAACATCCCTATGGAGAACTCCTCAAACCTTCCAGAAAAAAAAAATCCTTCCTCTTCTCCACAAAAGGACACTTTTTAAACTTCTGAAATACTTCATTTAAATTGTGTGCAGTTTTAGAATTTGATGTTTTATTCAAAACAAGGGATGTAATCTTGCTGATTTCTTAAAGGCACCATAATAGCCACAAATATTTCCAAAATCAAACCCAGTAATTTTTACTAGGGATGTTAGATATTGTGAAACTGAACAGATGTGTAACAGCATGAAATCTTAGTGGCTACACAGACTATTCGATTGTCCTCGGAGGCAGGGCTGGCAGCCAGTGTGATCCCGGCCCCGCTCTCGCTCTCTCAGAGGCAGCAGCACAGGATAACAGGCAGGAGATGGACTGCCAAGGTAGCCAATTTAAAAAACACCTCCCCACGCAGACAGCTGCCTGCCACCCCGCGCTGCTACCTCTGATACAGAGGTAGCAGCACAGCAGCAGTCCCTGTCCACAGGGTATCCAAGCTCCCCACAGACAGAGTCTGGTCCACAGCAGCAGCCTCTGCCCCTGAGGAGCTCCGACCCCCTGCGGACAGAGGCTGCTGCTTCTGCAGACCAGATTCTGTCCATGGCAGCAGCACAGAGAGTGAGGGGGCAGTCTGAAGCAGATACACATGGGGAGACTGCTTTCAAGCAGGCTCCTCTTGTGTGCCCACTCTGGGGACCTACCTGTGTCCCCCTCCCCTCCCCCATTGCTGCCTCCTACAGAGGTAACAAGGGGGGAGGCAAGAGATGGTGTTGGGGGGGAGCCAGCTTAAAAGCCAGTTCCCCCCAGCACCAGCTTCATGGTGTCGCCTGCCCCTCCACCCTGCTGTCTTTATCAGAGGCAACAGCAGCGGCGGCGGCGACAGGGGAGGCTGCCGCGAAGCAGCCTGTCCACAGCGGCCTGGGATCACTGCAGTCAGAGGTTGATCCACAGCAGAAGCCCCAGTTCATGGGGCGGGGGGGGGCGAGCACCCCACGGAGAGAAGCTGCTCTGCCTCATAGAACTGCCTCTGTCTGCGGCTAGTCTGGGCCCGCCATGGACAGAGTCTCGTCTGTGGCAGCATCTCCTGTCCGCAGGAAGTCCAAGCTCCTCACGGACAGAGACTGTTGCTGTGGACCAGCCTCTGTCCATGGGGAGTAGGAGCCGGGGGGAAATCGGTAAAGGTGATTTTCCCCAGTACCATCTCTGCAGGAGGCTGGGGAAGCAGAGGCACAGTGGGAAACAGCATGAGCAGGGACTGCTTCAGTCCCCACTTGTGCCAGTTCCCACTGCGGGTGCTTCCGCTTTTGAAACGTGCAAAAGAGAAGTGCTGCAGGAAGCACGGGGTTAGCAGGGACTCAAGCAGTCCCTACTCACCCCGTGCTCTCTGTAGTGACCCTCCTTTCTTGCTGCCTCTCAGAGAGGCAGCAATGGGGGCAAAAGGAGTTGGTGCTGGGGGAATCTGGCTTAAAAAGCCGGTTCCCCCCAGAACCATCTCCGGGGTGCCATATGGTCCCTCTCCCCACCTCCTCCCTTTGGCATCTGTTGCAGCCAAGCAACCCCTGTTTGCAGCAGCCAAAGCTGGCCGTGGGCAGGGGCACGTTCAGGCAGCATCTCCTGTCTGCAGCCAGCCCTGGCTGCCATGAACAAGGGCTGGTGCCAGAGCAGTCTCTGTTTGCAGCAGCCAGGGCTGGCCACTATAAACAGTCCCAGCTCGTGCTAATCGCTGCGCCTCTGCATTTTAAATATAGTCAGAGCCCAGCAGCTCTTCTACATTTAAGACGCAGAGCTGCAACATGGGTGGATCTAGAGCTGGCACAAGCCCAGACTGCTCAGTCCCAGTTCGAGTCAGCTTCTCTGGAGCTACCCCCACTGTAGCTGAGGTGCTTATCAACTAATCGACTATACAATTAGCCAGATAATTGCATTTTAACATCCTTAGCTCCCACTACCCCCAACTCATTGCTGCAGGGGGAGGAAGGGCGTGTAGTCAATAGGCTTAACCGATAAATTGAAACTTATCAGTTAACCATATAGTCGACTACATGTTGACATCCCTAGTTTCCACAGCAAATGAAGGTCTAATTTATACAATCATATTTTCCTCCCTCAGGCCTTCTGTTACATGTTTAGAATAATGCTGCACATCTCAGATTAACTGGAGTTATTAAAAATCAACTAGCAGCAAAGTAATTGCTTTAGTTACAGCTATTTAAAAGTTCTTGCCTCTCAGTATTTATGTTCAAACTAAGCAGGGTGAACCTATATCAGTAGCTTTTAAAATATTTTATAACATTTTATCAGGACAGCAGAAGGCTGGGAAAACTGGACACAGACCTCTTCTCCCACAGGCAACGAGATTTTATTTTTGAATCCCTCAATACAGCACAGACCTGCCAAGTCTTTTAGAAGCAACCTCCCTGATTCTGGATTTAAACCATCTTCTCCAGACATCATTAATCTTTTGTACTTCAATGACATTTCAAATCTCCCTCAACTTTCTGACTTCCATTCATACAATACTTAGACTGATAAATCCTTTCATATATTTGTGTCACCTGGAAACATGTCTAGAAGCCATATTAGATATAACCCCAAAACCGCCACATCTCAGGACCAGCACTCAACACCCACACTACAAAGGAGTCCTTAAGTAGTATTTGGGGTAATTCTACAGGGAGTGTGAGGACAGCTGTTTTAATCATCATTTAGGGCCCCAAATGACCTGGAAAGACAATGCTGATTAAGTGGTGGAATACATGTCTGTCTCAAGTAGCAATGACTTCAATGAGGGTAACTTATATCAGGAAGAAGATTTAGTCTTCAAACACCACAAAACATTTTTCACCAGAAGAAACTCAAAATTCCCATATGAATGACAGAGAACACGAGGCATGTCTGGAAGGGCTCTCTTTTGAAATCCTTTGGGGACAAAGGGCTTGAGCCTACAACTGTACAACTCTGAGTCCTACAAAGGCTTTAAAAAAAAGCCAACTCATCTCCACTCCCCCAGCTGCAATAGGATTGACGTCCCCGACCCTAACACATTTGGGCAGATTTTAAGGATATATTTCTAATAAGGTGAAACTTGTGTGTTCCTCCCCTTTAGTGGTGATGAATTTCAAGTGGTTCCCCCCGGAAGAGAAACACGCTTCGCCCTTATCTGCACGGGCTGGACGGGCCCCGTGGCCCTCTGTACACGTTACCCGCCTCCAACCCCACGGCCAGGGCGGGGCCCAAGCCGAGGAGCGGGGAACCGCGGGGTAGGAATGACGCCCCAGACCTCCGCGGGGGGGTAAATGGGCGCGGGAGGGGGAGAAAGCCGGCAGCCCAAGGGAGGGAGCCCCGCGCCGAGCCAGCCGGGATCGGCCCCCACGGAGGGCGAGGGAGGCTGTTCCTCGGCGGGATGCGAGTGGGGCCAAACCTTTTCTTGGGGGGGGGGGGGGGGGGGAGAAGACAACTACAGCCTCCCCCATCCCTTTCCCGGACCGGAGCCCAGCTCCCGAGTGGGGCGGGGGAGGAGAGAGACAGGCTGAGGGTCCAGCCGGCTGCGCGCGCCTCCCCAGAGCCCCAGCTTCATGTACCTCCTGCGTCTGAGGAGCCGGGCCCGGGCCGACTGCTCCTTCCGCCCTCTGAAATTCCCGCACTGCCCGAGCCCTCAGGCAGCCCACCCGCCAGGCTACGCACATCCCACTATCGCCCTAGCCTATTGGCTATGTACCCGACAGAGCCCGCCTACACGGGAACCGAGGTCCCGCGGACCGCATCGGCCACCGTTGCTCACTCATTCTTCCCCGCCCCCATGAGCCCGGTGCATCCTGGGGGTTGTAGTTTTTGGTCACCTGGCAGCGCCAGCCTGCGCTGTCCCCATGCGAAAGCTGTCCCCATCATGAGCCGCAGAAGGGAGCCGCGTTCGGGAACGCCAGCTCGGAGCAGCTCGGCCATCTAATGAGTACGCCCAGGAGGCAAGCGGAAAATGCAGCCAAGGAGGATGCATCTGCATAATTGCCAACCGCAGGGACCCTCAAATCCTGGGACTGGCTTCAAAGCATGAGATTTAACACTAAATGGGAGGTTCCCCCATGTCAAAGTCGCCACTCTCCTTCCATGCCAATACCAGACTCTGGCATGTGGATGAATTTCTACATGTAACTGGATCCAAGATAATCTTAACGGATCTTTTTATCTTCTGTGGTTCTAGGGGTACAACTTCACAAATAAATCATTATGAATAATTATTTCATTTGTTTGATGTGCTGAGGAATTTTTCATTCAACCTTAAAGTTAGTTCGTGTAAGGCTCTAAATACTCTGTTCAAAATTCAAATTCTACATAATATTTTTTGATATATATCAACTTTACAAAATTCATGATACAACTACAGACAGAATGAGATGAAGTGATAAAAGGCAACAATGTGGTTTGCTCCTTACAGAGCTTTCATAGGGTCAGAGCAGATTGTCCTCACCCAATATTGGTTTTGAGAGTGAAACTGCTTGAAATCTCTGATCCAGTTGTCAACAGATATTACTACATTTTATTCTTTTGTTGTTAGAGAACAATCAAATCACATCCACACTTACTTCCACCAAGTTGTGAATTTGGAAGATACATATAGCAGGACAAACAGAATTGAAGGAACGCCAAGAAGGGAAGAAAAACAGCTTTCGGGGTGGAGGTTTTGCACAAAGATCCCTAAACAGAGATGAATTGCTGGATACTCTTTTAATAAGCAGAAAATGAGAATGTGTTGACCGATCAAACTGTAACATGTCCATGATTATGGTACCTAGACATCTATTCTGTTTGAAAACCCTACCCCTCAGGTGCTCCCATATAATGTATTTTTGCTGCTTTTCAGCAAACTGCTTTGAATTCTATACCTTGCAGCCTGAGTAGTAAGCTCAAAGAAAAATCAGAAAAATAAAAGTAAAGAAAGCAAAAGGTACTATGCACTTTAGCACTACCCATAAGATCATTCTTACAGTGATGATGGAGGGGCACAGGGGCCAAATCTCATTGAGTGACATTGTGACCCGAAATCATGTTCCTCCTGAAATTCAAAGGTGTTGGCACCTTCAATTCAAAATGTTGCTCTAATTTTTGCATAACTGAATTAGAGAAAGCTCTTTTTGAAACATGTGGCCTTACAGTCTGAGCTGAGAACTCCCATCACTGACTCCATTGGACTCCTCTCACCTGGGACCATTCCCTTAAGTTTTCTGCTTTGCTTTCCCCTCTTCATAACGGAATATTTCTTATGTATCTCTCAGGGATGTTGCAACAATATCTGTAGAGTGCTGTAAAGATACAATTAATATGATGCTGGATCATGCTTAAAATGGCTCAGACCAAATAGGATTATAATCCTGGCCAAAGAAAACAGAGCTCAGAGGTGCAAGCCAGATTTGTGAGAGGACATAGATACAGCTGGTCTGTAGTGATTCTTAACTGCCAAATACAACACATCATTAACAGAAAACCTGCAGGGTATGGATGGCAAGTACATTGTTACTTTGGGTATATCTGCATTGTATAGTATTGTCATGTGGTTTGATTTATTTTAGATCTGAGGGAAACCAGGACACTCCAGAGAGACTTAACCACTTTCTTATTTATTGC
>CM057848.1:24230195-24235195 GCA_030068395.1 Apalone spinifera
AGTAGGGCTTCTTTTGGGTGGTCTGCCCAGTGGTCTGTCAGACAGCTGTGGAATTGGGGTCTGAATAATTTAAGGTGGCAGTGTTGATAATGAAGTCCAGAAGTTCTGTTTCCTATCCTGATAATTCTATCCAATTAATGCTTATTTCCATAAAAATAATGGCAATACAACAATTCAAAGTCCAGGCCTCTATTAGAACTGTAGCTTTGTTCTTCAAAAATAAAAGTGACTATAGTCTTTTGAAATATCCGTTAATTATGTATAGGTACAGTAAGACTATGTAACCATTTGAGGCCAAGTTAATCTTTACAGTTAGTAGAGTTTCATTGACAAAACATTCATAGGCCTGAAGGAACACTGTGATTGTCTAGTGTGGCCTCCTCTACAACACAGGCAAGAGAACTTTCCCCAAATAATTCCTAAACAATATCCAGGCCTGCTGATAGCAATTCCAGACCCCAGGTCAGAAAAGTCAATAGGCCCCCCTGCATGCACAAGCCATGTCCACAGTCCCCCTCACATTTGGGCATCACTGGACCTGCACTGACTGGTGCACAGTGAGCTCCTGGTGCTCTTTCAACAGGGCCAGAGCTTCCATGTGCCTTGTTCAAGGCAGGCCTTGAACCTACCCCTATTTAAGGCCTAGCCTAGAAGCCTAACTGCTGGACCATCCCTCCTTATCTATTATAGTGTCTTTCCACTACCTATGGCTAATGCTTCCCATTGATACTTAGAAGGAAGTTAACAACTCTCCATAATACCCTTAACCAGCATCACAGTGCTGCATCATATGTGAGGAAATCCATTCTGACCCTGGCTTCAGATTGTCATCTTAAACCCCAAAGCAGACTCCAGCAAGAAGGTAGGGAGACTTAACCCTTGTGACATTTGCCAGTGCAAAAGTGGGGGTACAGGAGCAACAGGCTAGAAGCAGCTGTCTGAGGCTGGACTGCTGAATAGTAGGTGGCCTGAGAATTGGGTCTATAGGACCTGAGAGCTGGACTGAGACTTGCCTGTTGCTAGCAGAGGGCAATGGAAAAAGGAAGACACAGGGCTGTACCCTGCAGATAAGAGGGCACTGCAGAAGAGTCACACTAGGTCATGTTTACACTGCTAGATGGGCCCCTAGACTGGGGTGGGATCTGTTGGGTTTATCATTTTACTTCATCATCATTAATATCACTGCATAAAGGGAACTTGCAATTTTTGTACCAGCAAAGGAGCCCTCTTTCTCATGTGAAATGTGCAACTTTTTTCGGAACTGATGGCCGGAGCCTGAAGACCTTAATTCATGGAGTACCTTCAGCACTTACCTCTGCATGCATGGTAAACAATGTGTCCATGTCCTTTCTTTAATGCGGAGATGTGGGGCCCAGAATTGGATTAAATACTCCAGATGTGGCTCACCAGTGCCAAATACACAACTTTTGTGTGCACCCGTGTTTCTGTGCAGACAAAATTCCCTTGACCTCAGCTGTACCCCAGAAAGGCACGGTGGTTGCATACGTTTTCAGCTGATGGTAGGATCAGAGCATCAGTCACCAGCCACGTCTTATATTTGTAATAATTCTGGTTCTGCTTTCTTCTACTGCTCCCATACTGTTTGCTGCTCTCACTTGATTCATCTTCTCTTAGGTGCCAACTATATGCTCCTCAGAGCTGGGAATACATCTCTTTACTTTATTTGCAGGGTGCTTTTTGTGTGCTTAATATTAATATAATTTATTAAACAGACTAATAGACCCAATGCTCTATTCCATACCCAAGCTGTCAGGTGTAACTAACGGGAACTAAATAAAAAATTTCAACTGGGATCTCTATTCTATAGGAAAAAGAGGGAGGGTGTATCTGAGACCGGTAAAGAGTCCTGCTAGCATTAGTAAAGCTAAGACCTTGTGGCAGCAGGCACTGTTGGGGCACTGAATCTAAACTGTAGGGCAGTCTTGCAGTGTCAAGGGTCCTTTGTGTAAATGGGAATAAGTCCCCGAGTCTCAGAGATTGAGTGTTCCTGTCTGGTTTACACAGTGATATACACACAGTAAATAATCACTCCTAGCAATGGGCTTTTACCAACATTTCCTTCATGTTCTCATTCAGCGCAGCTGAATCCATCCCCACGCATACTGAAGTCAAGGCAAGTTCACACATTGTAAACACCTTTTTTTCTGGCACAGGAACATGCAGAAATAATGGGTCTGGAGGCAATGTAAAATTGTCAGATTGATGCAGGCAGTAACAAAGTGACCCCTGGGCTTTGGCTCATAGCAGCCAACACTGTGTATGGAGCCCCCTGGGTTTACAGGAGGAGCTTGAGTCACTGGAGAGAAGGCACAATGGCTCTTTGCAAGGTGCAGAGAAATCATGTTCACTGCACAGCATTTAAAGAAACAATGCAAAGAAGAATGTTTATAAAATATGCTCTTGCATTTGCACCTTGCTTCTCCCTCCAGCTTTCTCTGTTCTGCAGAGTGAAGTTGAGGTGGGGTTAGAGAAAGAGGGACACTTCCCCAGCTTCAGCACTAGAGGGTGCACCAGGGTCAGTCAGCTTCTCGCCTATGCAAAAGGAACAGCTAATAAGAGATGCTGCAAAAATAAGATAGGCTGAATGATAGGAGGCTTAGGAAAGAGGGGCAGCTGAAACAAATGGTATATTATCCAAAATACTTTGTTTAGCATGTGCTTTATATATTGGAGATGGTGGAACTTGATACACTAGCATAGAGGCTCCCTTGCTTTTGCTGATGAACAAGAATGCAAGACAAACTTTGAAATGAAATTGGCTTTGGGGTGATGCTGCTAAGACCTTGTTTGTGAGTGTTTAACACACATGTGCATACACACGCCTTGGGGATTACCCAACAGTGAAACTGACACTCCATCTGCTTACCAGGAAAGCCAACATAGTGTTAATAAGCATACAGGATGCACAGACCATATTGGACTTTAAACTGGAAATAAATTATCTTTTTAAATTTTTGGTGGAACACAAAGAAGCTTTTAAAACTAAAGAAATGAGTGATGTGTGCTTGAAATGATTTTGGTGTTGCAAATTGCCATGCTCTTATTGTGGAGCTGATGAAAATAAATGAAGCTCTACGTTGTTGGGCTTCCCGCCTTCCCTCCCCCCCCCCCTTTCTAATAAATGAAATGAAAAAGCACCATTATTGTGCCACCTGCTTCTAATTCTAAACTGTGGTAACTTAATTCTGAAATTGTTTGTTAGCTATGTAATATCCCAGGCATTAAAAATACCGAGAGGCCATTAAGTTCTTTAAACATTGCACTGGATAGAAATGATGCTGCTAAAGTCAGATTTTATTTCAGTTTTTCTAGGGGAGAAATGTGTTTAAAATTGTACAAATGCCTACTGAAAAAATCTGTTAGTTTAACACAGAGAATCAGGAAAGTAAAGACATATGAGATGTGTATAGATTTTTTTAAACATTTCTTGAAATGTAAGCCATGATGTTCTATGTTTATCGTTTTAGTACTAGCCTAGAAAAGTCAGTATTTCAAATGACATTTAATAGGAGACATGAAATTAATATGCAGTATTTTAGAAGCAAAAATGCAGAACAAATGTGTGTATGTTTATGCGTGTATAATAATGTATTTCTGGGGTGTCCACCAGCATGGTATTCAGGTGTAATGTGTATATTAAGTAAGTGTTATATGGAGGGTGTGTGTGTGTGTATGTATATATATATATATATACACACACACATCCTATGTATATATTATATATATTGTATATTATCAGGGTTTCAATTCTTTATTTTAAGCATGATATGTGTCAGTTTATGTTTCCCAAGTTATTCTTTTAAAAACAATTTTCAAGACAGGCTAAAAGGTGTGTTTTCTTGTTTTTTTTAAATTAAATAGTCATTTATTTTAGTATCTAAATTTCAGGGTTTTGTTCATTTTATGAAGGACAAGTTTAAGGTCAGTGGAACAGGTCTTCTGCAAAAGATTTGAGTATAGGCTTATGGACAACACAGACTTTACACTGTGTTATTCATCTCTGGACAGAACATGATCTTGTCCATCAAATTTACCTTCAGTGCCTTATGTAAGAACAAAGATGAGAAAAGGGTTAATAACACTGTCTCTGGATCCAAGTCAGCTGTGACCATTTTCATCACATTGCATTGCTGGAATATACATAGAAATAAATAGAAGCTGCTTAGCTCATGAAATCAAAATTTAAATATTTTATTATTACCTCATCTAAGTGTAATTTTAGATATTTCTGGGACCTATGGATGTCTGATAGGGACACATAAAAAAGGTGCAAAGTATTTGTTGTGGTGGTTATTACTACACAGTTCTTCCAAGTTCTTACACAATTGCTAACCTATACTCTTCCCAACTCTGAAACCAGAAATTAAGCCAACCAGACTCAGAACAAATTCTTCAGGGGGTCCCCACTATAAGTCACTCCTGTATACATTGGTTCCGCACTAGTGTCGTTGATGCTTGTGGAAACTGTTGTAAGTCTTCCATTCCTCGCTCTTCTGTCTCGCAAAAAAAATTTTAAAAGACCAATTTGCACAAACAGAAGTCGGCTGCGTGCAAAAAAATTCCTTGCTTTACGTCCTTTTGCTATATGTCCATGTTTTTTTGATCATATCTTAGATTTATAGTGGGGATGCCTGTATTTTTAAAAAATATTTCTGAGCTTTACATTGGCACATGGATATGTTGTGTTAGTTGTAAAATCTGGCTGTAGCATACAAGGACGTGTTCCAAATATAAATGTGAACAAAAGTACTAATTTCAGTACTTTCAGTTAGTCTGAAAATACATTTTAAATATCAGTTAAGGGATGTTGGTGACAAAAGGCAAAAAGCTTATAAATAAGTTACCTGTGAATTAACTATAACAGAAAGAGGATACTTGAGAATGAAGCTTAGTATGTACTCTTTAAATAATCAAAAGAATGTTGTAACAAGCAATGAGTATGAGGTTTCTGTGTATTAAGTGGAGATGAGTTAACTGTT
>CM057848.1:24237695-24248375 GCA_030068395.1 Apalone spinifera
ACTAGACAGTTTCTTTAATTGTATATTAATATATATTCTTTAATTCTGCGTCAATTTCAAGAAGAGATGTGTGAGAGTGAAAAAACAAGAGTTGGGAACTACATAACAGGAAATGTAATATTTTTTCAGAAAAACAAAATCAGCAGTACAATGGCTAATACCTGTTTCTGTCTAGCCTTTTGACCTAAATCCTTTTTCCTTCCTAGATTAAAATGCCTACCAACTATAGTCAGTAAAGTGGCTTTGATTTAATTTCCCCTAGCATATGCCAGCCACATTAGAAGGTTTTAGAAATTAATCTGCAGTCGGTTGCTTGACTATGATAGAAAAACTCCTTAGTTCTAATGCTCATAACACTGGAAGAAATAATAGCAATTAGGTATTATTCCCTCTAGATGTGCCAGGTGCAAAATCAGATCTTTCCGATTTATAGGACGATTCTTGAATTTGTAGACATCCATTTCCTTACATAATCATCAAGACAAAAACTACACCAGTTTCAATTTTCCATTTAGGGCCATATAAATAAATATAAATATAAAACTACTTCATTATTTTTACTCAGATGTATGATAAACTAAGCTACACTTAAATTATATGGAAACAACCAGGACCATAAAAAATAATTAGCTTATGGCGGTCACAATCTAATAATGAAGATAAGATTTTTATGTCAAATTGAGGTGGCTGGAATGAATTGTCCTTGCATTGAGTTGACACACATCAATTACTTGGATACAGTAGATATTAACTTTTCATAATGTTGCACATGAAGGCTGCATTGACATTACATACAGTTCAATTTAAGGAAATCTTACAGTACAACATCCTTTTATATCAGTCTTCTTTTAATCTTATCTTTATGACTGATACCTCAATGTATTATATAAAGCACAGTGCTGGTGAAAATCAGGGATTAATTGTAATTCTATTAGAGTTGTCCTTTATGCATGATAATAGATGGGAAAAAAATTCTGTCTTGCACCTAAGTGTACAAAAATATATGACAGTGCTCCTAGGTGCTATAGTAATACAAATAAATAAGAACAAATATAATAAAAATGGTCTTTAACAATGTATTTTTTAAGTCTAAATGAGAAATGAAAAATTCCAGAGAACTTTAGCTAGTAAAGCCACTTAAAAGGACTGAAACTGTTGTCCCTTTATCATTCCCAACAACACTGCAAAGGCAACCACTTCCAATTCTGTAATTAAAGAAAGGAGTGGGTGCTGAATTACAGCCTGTGAGACACCTCACCTTTTGGACCAGATCCTCAGCTGGTGTAAAGTGGAGTAGCCTATTGAAGAAAATGGAGCTTGGTGGCTTACACCAGCTAAGGATATGGCCCTTTGTACTCTGCAATGAGGCAGTCCCGAGTGTTTCAAATGCACCCAAAGTAGGGTCACATCTCAACAGGATACAAAAGTGTCTGAATGTGGTTATTACTTGTAATAACAACTGATGTCTATATGGTATCTTCAGTGCAAATGGATACCAAGAGCTTTATGGAATTTTTGTGCCTGAATCTATGCTCAGGTACACCAGTGTAAATCAGGAGTAACTCCACTGAATAAATGCAAATCCAGTGTAATAGCAAGAAGAATCAGGCTATCTTGTAATTGAAAATGAAGCCTACTGTTTATAGAAGGATTACTCATCTGTCAGTGAACCACAGCCATTCAGAGGTGTCATGTGAGCATGCGGGGGTCACATGCTGCCTAGAAGGGTCAAGTGCCCCAACCAGATTTGTTGTTTGATTTGTACTGAGCATGCTCAGTAACATTGCTGAAATTGGCTGCCCTCACTCTGAAACTGGTGAGAGTCACCCCTGCAGCCACTTCTGGGGTGGAATACAGCAACACCTCTGCACCAACAATCTACAACTAAACAGGTTGTGCATGTTAAAAATTCCTTGTCTTTGGTTATGGCAGAAAGCATTTAGCAAACAGGCGTGTAATTATTTTTCCACAACATGTACCATTTATTTGCTTGTGTGCATGTCCTATAGATAGCATTTCTGCAACTCAAGAATTAGTCCAGTCAGAGAAATACCCATAACGATCAAATATTACAGATGACCACAATTTCTAAAATGAACACTATCATAACTAACAACAAAGCATTTATTCCAAGATCTAACTGCCTAGGCAGTCAGTTAAACAAACTATGTAAAACTGTCTGACAATGCCATCTGGTGACTCCCAAACCTACAAGATAGGTTTGCAATGTAATCTAAAGAGGTTCAGGCTTGAGCTCAGACTTATGCCTTCTGGCAAATTGTTTTACCTGTCAGAGAGATATGGATTTTTACCTTTGATCATGAACATTTGTCTCCAACTTTTGTCCAGGTCACTTTTAGCCACATAGTCCCAGAGGAATACAGCTGCATTGCACAAACAGGTATTCTTTTACATAAATAAGTGCTAAGCAGTTCGGTGTCTTTCACAGGAAGACCAGAATGTGGATTATGTGCAGATGACCTGAGAGCCAGTGAAAAGTGAGGAGTGCAGGTATGACATATTCCATATAATTAGTCCCGTTAAGAAGCAGTGTTCTACACATACGGGAGTCTCTGTGTTGCTTCCACCTTTGGCCCCAGGTACCCTGAATTATAGTAATCCAATTTAGAGGTGTCTAATACAAAAGATTTCTCTGGCTAGAGCCTCATCCAAGAGGAAGGGATGGAGCCTGGCAAGCTGAGAATGGAAGAAGACATTTGTCACCACTGTTGCTAGCTGAACGTTCATGATCTGTGATGAGTATGCATATGATTTTATCATGGTAAAATTAGGCAAAATGTACAGAACAATCATGGTAAAAATATATAAAAATAAGGGTATGGTCATGGCTGAAGCCAAAGCTGGAGCTCCACCATCCTGGGCTGAAGCCAAGCCCGCGCCCTGCCACGTGCTGAAGCTGTCCTGGAAAGCTATGAAAGTCCCAGAATCCATGACCTGCATGATCAGATTGTATCCTTAGTGATGAGAGTAGAACTTCGCTCTTGACACATGGTGATTCCAGAATTTGAACTGGCTAATCAAAGCATATTTCCTTTCCCATCAATAGCGTTTTGGCCTTGCTTTGGTTCAGTTCCATACAGCTATTCTTCCTCCTGGTGCTGATCTTTAGGCAACATTGTGACATCTTTGTGAAGGGCAAGTGTCTTAGTGAGATAACTGAGGAAGGTATTTTTAGTGGATTTTTGGCAATGGAGCCTACAACATTTCACTGCCTCTCCGAGAGGTCTCCTAGGGAGATAGGAGCAGAGTGGGGAATGCATTCATCCCTGCAGGAATCCAGGAGTCATCATATGGTTGCACCGTGCACTACAATGACGCCATGTAATCAGGTCAACGGCACATTGTGGCTGACTGTGTCAAAAAATGCTGAGAGAGTCAGGAATAAGAGCAGTGCAGTTTTGCATCTGAATTCTTGAGGGGAAGAACAGGAATGAAGATCAGAGACTCAGCAGCATGAAAGAGGTGAGAAACAACTCGATAAGGGCAGAGCACAGAAGGCAAACAGGTAGAAGAGGAAAGGATAAAGCAGCTGGTGATTTCTATTACTATTTTATTTTTCTAGCATATGAATTAATTATTCATGAGGCCTGACATTTTAAAATTAGTTCCACATACCATTATAGTAATGACTGTCAGCACAGTCAGCTGACAGTTTTTGACCTACCAGACCTCAACAGTGTCTCAATCCATTTTGAAAGGCTCATTTTGTGTATGTGGGATATATGCATCACCACAAAATGGTTGACCAAGTCTGAGGGGTTTCACGGTAACAGTGCCTGCACTGAGAATCACTGGTCAGTTGTTAAAAATTTCCCCTGATGAAATGTTACTTACTCTAGCTTGCTCATGAAAATTAATTTCCTTTGAATAAAAAAGTTATTTTTTTAAATTCATCTCTAGACTCATTGATAGCATTACCCCCAAGCTCAGCAGTATTTAAAGAAATAAGTTTAAATTCTCCTCCTGCTGTATTGAGCCTGAGGACTGTGGCAACAACAGCCCAAAATATTTTGTTTGAGTTGTAAACCGAGAAAACTTTTCCATGTGACTTGTAGAAGCAGCACATGTTCTGGGCACCCAGATCCTCATCACCTCTGGGCCCTTTAAAGTCTTCTGCAGACGGAGTCTTTTCACTAAAATTAGACCTTAAAAATATTTGAGATGTGAAAAGATTTGAGAGATTTTCATGAAGGATTTTTAATACCCTCTGCTGTTACAACCAGAAGGTGTTTAATAAACATGATATGCAGCAGTTGCTAAGCAGAATCTGATTTATATACAGTAGCAGTAAGAAGCATCTACACATCAGGGTTGTACACTTTGACTGTGAATTCTGATTTTCCTATGGAAGCAATTGTGTTGAACTTCATAATCAGCTTACAACATGAGTAGCAGTAATGTAAGTGCTTCTCAAATTACATAGCAAATCTTGTTGTCTCCTTGGGCAAATAAGAAACCTACATCATGAGCTTTAATTGTAATACAGGTCACTGTCAAGGGTAAAACACTTTCCAAACCCTTCTGATTAGTTGAATTGTATAGGACTTAAGGATGGGTGTTATATCCAGTGTACCTGCAGATACTGCTGCACGTACCCAATAAGTAAATGTCAAAAGAAATTGGCACCAAAATACTGCTTTTATTAAGTTAGCAATTAAATACAATAAATTTTCATGTGCCAGCACATGTGCATGAGTGAAAGAAGCAGTAAGACAGAGATTCTGATCTCTATTACACGTGTAAATTGAGAGTAATTCCACTGAAGACAGTGTGAATCCGGTGGAATTACTCCAGATCGCAATGTGTGTGCCTGAGATCAGAATCTGGCCCAAGGATGGAGAGAGCAAGAAAGAGGAGGTATAGTTTCATTTAGTGAGCATCATGGTTCAGATATAGAGCTTTAAAAAATCCAGGAAAAGAGAGGCAAAGATCATAGAAGCCTTCTCATATATTAATGAACGACAGGATGGGAGTCTGATATGGGGAAAATCAGCAAAGTCATCATTCTAAAAACTTTGTTAAGTTACAGAAATTGAGCCCCGTGATTGTCTTTTATAGGAGCTGTGACTATAAAATGCTTTAATAGGAAAAAATCTTAGGCTCTTAATTATTTTTCCCCTTTTTTTATCATGTTCTCATTTTATTTTTTTAGTTTGAAAGACAGTTGGCAATTTAAACAAAGCATTTTGTAGGGGGGCAATAAATAATAATAGTAATAAATACATAATAAATGTTAATAAAATAATAAGTAAAATAAAATAAATAATAATAATAATGCCATCTAATGAAGTTTACCTGACTTGTGTCAAAATAGGCAGAAGAACCTTCCTTTTGAACTGTTCTTAAGCATAGCAAAAACCAATTTTGGGGGTGCAATCGGTGTCAAATTGAAAATAAATTTAATAAAAGGACTCTGTCAAGTCTTTAAGAGATGGTTTAGATTTTATCAGATCTAATACTATAAGTGTATTTTAAACAGTCTATCTATATAATCTTTTTTCTTAGAGGATCCTGAAGTTTTACCAGTGATGGGTCCAACCCTTAAACCCTTTAGGCTACGTCCACACTGTGCAAGAGATGTGCTTTTGCGCAAGAGCATCTATGGCGGTGTGGATGCTCTCTTGCACAAGAAAGCTCTGATATCCATTTCTTGCACAAGAAACCCCTGTTGCTTGTCCACACTGCCTTCTCGTGCAAGAGGGCTTATTCCTCCTAGAGAGAGGAATAACTCTTGCTCAAGAAGCCCTATTTTCTGATGCTTTCCTGTAAATTTACTTGTGCAAGAACACGTGTGCAGTGTAGATGCTCCGCAAATTTTTCGTTCTTGTGCAAAAAGTCTGCAGTGTAGACGTAGCCTTAGTGTGTAGGCCCTACTCCAGTGACTAGGGCTTACAAGAGACTTTGCCCAGAAGAGCTGGCTCTAGGCCCACTGGAAGGAGGGTGGGACTGAGGATTAGCCTCCCCCAGCCAAACCCTTCAGTGCTGCCAGGGACTCCGGCGGTGATTTAAAGGGTCCGGGGCTCTGGCCACTGTGGCTGTGAAGATAGCAATGGCAGTGACTGGGAGCCCCAGGCCAATTTAAATCCCAGGCCCTGGGGCAGCTGCCTCCTAACCGCACTGGTCAGTGGCCCTGCCAGCAAGTAGTCACTGGTTACTCATGGACACAAAGGTTTATAGAACTGGGCCTGTTACATGTAAGTACCACCTCTTATAATCCCAGCCATATGCTGCACAGATTTGCAAATCCGAGGAGGGTTGAGGTAAGCAGAACAAGAGGGGGACGAAAAGGCATTTTAGAGTCTAGGGGAAAGCTAACTATTACTGGATTAGGCTAGGAATGCTGTACTCCTGCTTTGTGGCATCGTTCCAGTACTATCTACCCTTTTGCTTAGGCATTGCTCTGTAGCGGTGAGAATCTGGGGCAATCTTATACTATTCAACAAGACAGTTTAAATCCAGCCAGGCCAATACTTTCAGAATGTAAAGGTAAAATAAAGATACCTTTGCCCCCTCACTGCCTGTGCTTTTTGTCACATGTCCTGTGAGGCACAGCAAAGAATCTGGCCCATGAGTCTATTCTCTGAGACACAATGACCTGTCTGTACTTTGGAGATGAATTTGGCTCAAGAAGTCTTCTCCATGAAGATTACATGCTTACACATCCCTCAGCTTCTACCCAAAGATAAGATACTCCTCCATGTTGCTGTTCCATTTCATAGGCACATTCTGCAGTACAGGACACAGCGGTCATGCATAATAACCTTCAAAGCTTGCCTTGTTTACAGTGTTAATGTCTTGGGTCAAGCTAAGTTCTCACCCTTTTTCCTGCCTGCCTAGTCTATGAGGTTTGTGTTTCTCTCAGCTGATCAATAATGGCTTAAATGGCAAATATAGCTCCCATCCCCCAGTGCTAATAGACCTTCATGAAGGCAGAAAGGATCAAAATAAACCTCAGCTACCCTGCGCACCCTGTTTAATGTATGCATTTTTATGACCTTTGATGTATATGGTTCCATTACTGCCTATGAATACAGAGTGCTGTAGCTAGTTAATGTATTATTTATTTTATTACTCCTTTGTATAGGCTGGTATTTGTAATTTGGAATTTTATATACTTTGGTTCCGTAATGGCTTTATAATATGTACACAGCTCAATAATTAAAAAAATATATCTTACCACCTCACCTCAAGACTCAAGCTTGCTTACATTGCTAAATGCACACTTAGGTCAAGCACTCATCCACAGTAATCTCCCTTTTTTATCCCTCCCCCCAGTCATGCCTGGGTCCTGCTAGCTATTCTTGACCCCAAGGGGACAGTTCCAGTAGAACAGTGTAGTGCAATTTGTTCTTCCCCTATTGGCCTGGAGGGAGAAGTTTAAATGTGTCTTTATTTGCAATGAGATGGTTCTTTTTCCTTGTCTGTCCTAGATCTTCAAGGAAATATGAAGGAATGAGAACATCAGTAGCCATCCTGGGTACAGTGGTTTCTAGTCACCCATTCACACCCTTCCTGGAGCAGGTGGGCTCCAAACTCTTCCATCACCCTCCTCACTGATCAGAGTAGCTGAATCTTAATAGTGTGGAGAAAGTGTGATGTACTGTGGTATAGGCCAGAAGTAAATAACTACCCTAAGGAGCAAGCAGAAGAGAGATTGTCACTCAAAGACACCCCTCTGAGTCACAAAGTCTCATGGGACTCATCCAGGAAGGTTTCAGTCTGTGTTCCACCCCTTGATCAAGACAGCTTAAAGTCAGAATCCCATCGTTTGGGTATGTTTTGACACTGAAAATAGCTCTCTTTTCCACAACACCATTTTAGAAAACAATTAGTAAGGCTGAGTGGAGGTTTTTTCATGGATAAGTATGTAATAGGTATGAATGTCTCCTTGATTTCACAGGCCCTGTGAATATGAGTAACATTGCCAAGGGTATTTAGTTCATCTTAGACTGTCTGCCTTTCACTCCCCACTACATTTGTGGTGGCTGCTACCGAATGACAGACAGGAGGCACAGCCATGGGAAGCGCTGCCTCAGCACTGAAACAAAAGACAGCAGTGAGTCGGCCTGCAAATCAGGAGCCTCTATACATGTGGAAACATTTCCCTGCTGACCAGTGCCATGAGCTTCCGCCAACATGGCCTGCAGGGCTCCAATCACTTGCTGCACTTTTTTTTGGGGGGGGGGGAGTAGGGAGGGCTCTCTAACTATAACAGTTTGACAGCATTAGGCTATACAATTTTGTGAGCATACCTCCACCCTAAAGCATAGTGCCTGCAGCACGTCCCTACAATCTTAAGCTTTTCTTAGAAGAGTGTCACTCATCCAAATTGTCCAGCGGTTTGCACTCCATGCACCTGACAAAGTGGTTTTACCCATAACAACTTATGCCCAAATAAAGTCTTTAAGGTGCCACAGGACTACTCATTGTTTCTGGTGGTTTGTACTATAGGCCACTTGTCACAAATCCATGTCACAAAGCCCTCAGTGCTGCACAGACTGCAGTGTTTCCCCTTCCCCCAGGCCTTAGAGCATCCCAGAGTGGCTGTGCAGTGCTCTGGCAGTGATTCTAAAAGGCCCAGAGCTCCATCCACTGCTGCTGTTACTATGGCAGCAACTGGAGCCCTGGGCTCTTTAGAATTGCCAGGCCCCAAGGCAAGTGCAACTGCCTTCTTTGCCCCCTGCCCCCATTTGTGGGGCTACCTATGCTTGAACCTAAGGCTCTGGGGACTCCCCTGCAATACGCAAACCCTAGTCAAAGTAACTATATCCCAGAGTCCCTCACCCCCACCCCAGATGCATCCAGTTTAGAACCATAGTATCCTGTGGGAAAACTTTATTGCCCACCTTGCACATTACCAGGAAGCAGCTCACTTTGCAAAAGTCTCTCTCTTCCAGGATGCAAACCCAGGATGCTCTCCAATAGTGCCTGTGGATCAGTGTTCTGAAGAGAATGGCCTAATGTTGATCTGAGCTGCTGCTGTCCACAAAGGGGAAGGCGTGTGGCTTCCATTTTCAACAGAGTGGATTGCAACTTGTTGGGACGGAGAGGATTAAAGAAGTGGTCCCATAGAATTGTGAGAGACTTCTGGTTGACCCCTAGGACTGGAGTCAAATGCACATTGCAAAGCAATAGTGCTCAGACCTGGGTCCTGGCTTAACCCAAGCTCAGACTCTCCACCCAGGGTCTGAACTCTAGTTTGGCACAGTTGCATTGACAAATAGGAAGTTAGGTTTGAGCACAGGCTGAAGCACGGGTGTATGCTATAGTGTAGATTTACCCTCTGTGGCTGGGAGGAGAGGACAGGATAAGAAGCAGCTGACAGTCAGGGCACTTAATTTACATTAGTGGTAAAGGAGGCTCAGTCAGCAAAAACTGACCGTGATGTGCCCCTTAGAATTGCCTCTGCCAGACAACCTGGCTCAAACTGAAGGATTCGGAAAATACCAAGCAACCCCTAAATAGCCTAAACAATTCATATTTAGAAGATCAAACAATCAGATTGTCACAGACTACCTCGCTCCCATGAAATGTGCCAAGTTAAGACAGACTCTGACCAAACAGAAAATCCCTGACCAAAAATTGGAGGTAGGAACCAGGAATACAAAGCACAGTTCAAGCTAACAGAACTGCAGGAAGCCAGTGTGATAGAGGAAAGATTGAAAAGGAAAAGGCAGTTTCTACTCTATGGTCACAGGGGAGTGTGAGAAAGATACTTACACTAAGTGTCAGAAGTAAGGAAAGATTTTTCATCAAATGGTGACAAGGGGTGAGGGGAACCTGAGCAAAACTTTGGGAGAAAAAAAAAGACACTTCAAGGAAAGCATTGTACTGTGTTGTAACCTGGCACCAAATCAGAAAATGACAAATGGGCCCAGGGAACCAAACCCCTGATCCATTGAGTTGGACAGTTCATACTTTTGCACAGATAGCCTGAGGATCTGTCCTACTTCTATGGTCTGGCCAGGCCCATCAACACGGGGGACAAAGAGAGCAATTGCCAAGGCCCCAGCAATTTCAAAGTGTTGGGAGTCCTGGTTGCTGATGCAGCAGCTCTGCTGAAAAGCAGCTCTTGATTGAAAGATGCTTCTGATATCATAGAACATAGAATCATAGCGCTGGAAGAGACCTCAGAAGGTCATCAAGTCCAGCCCCCTGCTCTAGGCAGGACCAATCCCAACTAAATCAACCCAGCCAGGGCTTGGTCAAGCAGAGACTTAAACACCTCTAGGGATGGAGACTCCACTACTTCCCTAGGTAACCCATTCCAGTGCTTCACTACCTTCCTAGTGAAATAGTTTTTCAACCTGGACCTCTCCCACCACAACTTGAGACCATTGTTCCTTGTTCTGCCATCCATCACTACTGAGAACAGCCTTTCTCCAGCCTCTTTGGAACCTCCCTTCAGGAAGTTAAAGGCTGCTATCAAATCACCCCTCACTCTTCGCTTCTGCAGACTAAACAGACCCAACTCCCTCAGCCTCTCCTCATAAGTCATATGCTCCAGCCCCCTAATAATTTTGGTTGCCCTCCGCTGGACCCTCTCCAATGCGTCCACATCCTTTTTGTAGTGGGGGCCCACAACTGGACACAGTACTCCAGGTATGGCCTCACCAGAGCCGAATAAAGGGGAAAAATCACATCTCTGGATCTGCTGGC
>CM057848.1:24248475-24262367 GCA_030068395.1 Apalone spinifera
CAATGACATTTGCCAGCTCCCTCAGTACCCTCGGATGCATTAAGTCCGGACCCTCTGGGGCTACTTGGCCCCAGAACCTGAATGGGACATACGAAAAGAGTCTTTCAAGCAAGAGGTGCTGCTGTGGCTTCCCCCAGAGCAGGCAGGTTGGGTCGGGGGAAGTGAGTGAAAGAGGGGACAGGGCTGGGGTTAACTAGTGTACGGGAGAAGCAGGTGCATGGGGTTTCTCTAGGTGGGGCAGGAGGCTTATGGCCCCCCACTGAAGGAGAGGAGCAAAGAGATGCTTGATTTCTGCCCTCAGCCCTGAATTGCTGTTGGTGGATCCTTTGTCTAATCTTGCCTATTTAAATAGTTAGGTCTTCATCACTCTTACTGGCTCTCATTTTTATAGTACACCTAGCACAATGGAGCCCAGATCTCAACTGAGGCCATAGATGCTACCATAAAAGTTCTACTAATAATAAATTGTATTAAACCATTCTTCATGATGTACAACTCACTCCGTGTAAGTGGCCAGTATTAAAAGTGCTGAAAGCAAGCACCCCGGCCATTCCAAAGGGAGAAGAGCCTTCTCTGTTTAAATTAATCAAATCCATTTTGTTCTCACATACACACACACACGACAGTTTTTCAAAAATGAGGATGCAGATGAGAGACTCAAGGACAGTTCTAACTTGCCCTCTGTCAATTTACAAGAGAATTTATTCCAGACTATTCATACATGAATATTTAGCATGGCAACAATTACAGCCAATGACACCCATGAGATACATAGTACTGAAGACCCTCTCCAAGGAACATACACAATGCTTGATGTCAATTTTAACTGGCCTGACTGTTTGAAATGCAAGAATTAGCTATTTCTTGAGATCTTTCAGTAATCCTTTTTTGAAATTATTATATTAGTTTAAGAGACATTTCTGCCATGTTTGATACAAAAGAGGTGTTATTGATTTGCAGTAGCCAAAAGGGATATGTGATAGAAAGTTACAGAAGGCGATGGCGGGGGCTACTCAGGTACATTAAATTAGCTTGTGGTCAGTCTCATTCTGAATGCAAAATCCTTTTGTTAAAAAGGTAGGAGATGTTAGGATGATTATTTGGTGCTTAAATACCACAATCTCAAGAACACAGGAAAGAGAGGGCATCTCTAAGCCATCTAGTCAGGTATAAAATAAAATACAGCTGCAAACATAAGCTCACTAGTTATGGTCAGGAGGAGAACAAAATTTCTGTCTGTATGATTTTTATTTTGCCCACATTTAAATACTCTCTTCCCAGCTCTGGCCGTAGCTGCTGCTCAGCAGAGAGGCATCAATTAAAAAAGGGGGAGGCAAGGAATGCTCATTCATGATAAATATTCCACTCGCAAATCCATCAGCATGAGCATGATTTACTCTTTCCTTTCCCATGACAGTTTGTTTCTAGGCTTCTGGTGTCAGATTTTGGTCATTAATGTTTTTACTTGTAGAGAAACTAAGGGAAGGATCGGCTGTCCTGTTCGGTCGTGTACAGGGGAGGCAAACATCTAAGATTGCCAAACGAGACAACCCTGATGTAGAGACTGCATCCATGAATGGCCATAAGCTGGTGCTCCCAGAAGCCCGAAATGGGGGACTGCTGAGAGTGAGTAGGTACAGGGCCATAGAGAATGCCACTACAGCATAACAAACCATACGTAGAACCAGGGGGGCTGCTGTAACTCAGAGCAGCACTAAGGCAATCCTGGGTGTCACAGCAGCCTGCCCTGCAGCCCAGAATTGGGAGGGCATAAAGGTGACATTCAATCATCCCCAGCTCCACTTGGGCTGCCCCACTGGGGAAGTGCAGCACAGAATCTGACCCCAGATGTTTTTGAAGATGGGTGCTGCTTAAAATTTATTTAAGTACATGAAGAATGAGATTGGCTCTGAACCTAGCAGGCTCACCAGTGTACTCATCACTCTTTGGAGAGGCCGGGTACAATCCCAGGCTTTGCACTCACAGGAACTATTTATTGTGTTTGGCACCACTAATAGACTCCCAAAGTGATGTGAAAGAGGGGCAGGCTGAAGACAGGACCCCTGTTCCCACCTCTCTAGCCACTGGAGCCAGCCCCTGGCAGGGGGAGTGCATGTTGTGCCATTCCAAGGGGGCAGCACTGTCTGTACTTCCCCCGCACTCCTGGAGGCTTTTCGCTTCTGTTCCATTTACAGACTGTCTCCGTTACATTTGGGAAAATACTGCTATCCTCTTTTTCCACATACAGACGTATACACTGTCCTTAGTCTTTGGTCCCCAATCGCTGATCTGTTCTGTCCGAAATCCCTATTTTTAGATTACTTTAATGTTAACTGGAGTTCAACATTGACTTTCCCTGCCATAGAGTATTCACTGGATCTGTTAAACACAGGTACTACAAGTCCTGAATTATTCCTTTAGAGTAAACATGAAGGACAATGTGTGCTGCAGGACATAGTAATTGGCCAGCATAACCCACAAATCCATAGAGAACCTTGGCTGTTTGCCTTGAGTGTGTTTGAAAAGTGCACATTAAACACTACTTGGCAAATTAATGCCTAATCTGTAAATGAAACAGATCTTGTCTACTTTGTGCTACTTTGCTTCCTACAATCAACCTTCATGTTTCAAATCAGTTTGAATAGTTGCTGCTTGTAAAAAAAGTCACTTTCACTTTAGAGACTGGTCCAAATCAAAACCTTAGGTCTGAATTCCCCTAATCTTGGGGGAAGTTTATTACTATTTATGATTGATATAGTGCACCTGCAGTATATCAAGTGTGAAGATTTGGGGAGCCAAACTTAACAGCTGGTGCCTTCTCCCTATAATGGGCCAATATAAAATCTTAGTTAGCACAATAATGGGATTAGTATAAGTATACAGCTAGACACACACAATGACTTTGGGAAAAATTCATACCAGAGTGGGAACATTATCTCTCAGGCTAATATCTGTTTCAGATCGATCTTAGGTATTTAATTGTACTTAGTTATTCACATGTATAAAATTATGGATCCAAAACAAAAAAGTAACCTGCATGTGTTTCAAATTAACTGAAATATGTAGTTTCTCTCTTTTCAGTGTGAATCTTCTCAGATGAGGCCATATTACAACTATCAGTTTTAATATGATTGGGGTACAAGTAGAGTAACTGAGGACGTGTGTTATGTTGGTTATATGCTGTGAGTGAAAAAGAACTTGCTATTGGTGGTAGGCATTGAATATATTTGGATAGAATGGTGTTGGGGTGAGTAAAGGACTCACCTTCTCTCAAGCACTCCCTTCTGGCCAAGGACATATGTCCACAAGCTCCCACTCAGGTGACTGGCTCTTAGAGTGAAGAGTAACCCAGATGCTCTTTCTTCTTGGTCACCTAGGACCAGGCTTCTTTTCTGCCCCCTTGAATAGCTACTGGGGAGTTGGGCAGGACCCAGGCCCACTCAGTCCTCTGGATCCTGGACCAGGGACCCTATAAATAGCAGTTGTCAGCTAAGTGTCAGTCCTTACTGTTCCACTGCTACTCGCTCCCTCAACTACTTCCCTAACAATCTGTTCCATCCTTGCCCTCTCTCAGGGCTTTATCTCAGGGTATGTCTAGACTACATGGCTCTGTCAACGGAGCCATGTAGATGAGTTTACTAGACATAGGAAAATGAAGTGGCAATTTAAATAATTGCCGCTTCATTTACATCAAAATGGCCGCCACGCTGTGCTGATCAGCTGTTTGGCGGCACAGCCTGGATGCGCAGTGGTCGACAAGGGAAGCTGCTTCATTTTCCTATGTCTAAAACTCATCTACATGGCTCCGTCGACGGAGCCATGTAGTCTAAACATACCCTCATAGCCCTTACAGCGCCCTGTCCATGGTTCTGAAATTCTCCATACCCACCACACACAATCTTCAGCTGCCAGACCTGGGTTTCAGCTGGGTCTGCAATACACCCTACACACTGGTCTATCTAAGGTACTGCACCTTCCCCATCTGTCTGTCCACTTGGCTTGCACACCAAAGAGGAACTGGCAGGCCCAGGCCCAGCAGGTTCTTTATACTGGCTTGCTGGACCCTGATTGACTCCAGTGGAAGCAGCCACTCTAGCTTGTCTGGAGGACTTCTCCTCTGCTCTTTACCCTGGGGCAGGGTGTGGCAAGGCCATCAGCAGGGGGCTTCAGGCCTAATCCACCCCATCATAGGGTGTTAAGGCACATACCTGAGAATTGCCTTAACTGGTGATTTCTTTGGTATTTTGTCTTTGTATTGGTGAAGTTTGCACTCCTAAGTCTAAGTAAACAAAGTTTTGAATTTGGGATTTAAGTTACCATTCTGGAAATGTTAAAAATGCTTGAATATTATTACTATACACAGGAGCTTTTTTATTCCGTTGCAGCACCATGACTATTAGGGTACGTCTGCAGTGAAGTACCCAAAATAGCTATTCCGCGTCTATTGAAACAGCCCATTATTTCAAAATAGATTTCAAAATAACAGGTGGCTTATTCCGATGTCCTGGTAACCCTCGTTCCATGATGGTTAAGGGGCATTTTGGAATAGCTCCTTATTTCAAAATTTGGTGCTGTGTAGATAGCACCAAATTATGGAATAAGCTATTTTGAAATACACTCAAAATAAGCTTCGCAATTTGCGTAGCACAAATTGGGTAGCTTATTTCAAGCTAAGGGTGCTGTGTAGATGCACCCTTAGTGACTGGTGACAGTATTTTCATTTTTAATCTTTCTCTTTTGGTTGTCTTCTGGAATGCTATCACTCTTGATTCACTAAACTCAGTGACAGCTCACTCTGCTCCTAGGTTCAGCACAACTCCTTGTCCTGGGCTTTTGCTTTTCCTCTCTTCTCAAAATAAGTTCTAAATAAGTAAGTAACAAAGCATATACTACTTTAGAGACTAGCCAGCATTTTTACTTTCTTTTCATATGACCATGGGAATAGTGAGACATTGGACTTCAATTATTGGAGATGAAGTTTAGTGATAAAATGGGTGACACTGGTTCTTCCTGGACATGCTCAAATAACAGAGTCCATCTCCCCCACTATAATCTGCAAATCATGGGTTTAAATCTCATGATTTCCAGGGAATTACAGGACAGTTACTATGGGTACAATTTGGTTCACCTTGTTTACACAGAATTCAGCCCAGTATCGCTGTGAGCTTTTCCAACCATCCCAGGCGACCTTATGGTCTTGATTCTGCAATCAGCTCTGCTTGGGCAGACTATTACGTCTATGAAATCTACATCCATGCAAGGAATGTTGTAAGCAAGACACAAGAAGTAATTCTTCTGCTCTACTCTGGACTGATTAGGCCTGAACTGGAGTAGTGTGTCCAGTTCTGGGTGCCACATTTCAGGAAATATGTGGAAAAATTGGAGAAGGTCCACAAAAGAGCAACAAAAAATATTAAAGGTCTAGAAAACTTGATCTAAGAGGAAAGGTGGAAGAACTGGGTTTGTTTAATCTGGAAATGAGTAGGCTAAGAGGGGACATGATAGCAGCTTTCAAATACTTAGAAGATTGTTACATGGAGGAGCGAGAACAATTATTCTCCTTAACTTCTGGTGATGGGATAAGAAGTGATGGTCTCAAATTGCAGCAAGGGAGGTTTAGGTTAGACATTAGGGAAAACTTCCTCAAAGTCAGGGTGGTTAAATACTGAAAAAAATTGCCTAGGGAGTTTGTAGAATCTTGATCATTGGAGATTTTTAAAAGCACATTAGGTAAACACCTGTCAGGGATTGTCTAGATCAGGGCTGCGGAATCTTTTTTGGGTTGGAGGCTGCTGACCCACAGAAAAATCAGTCAGAGCTGCACACAAGTGAGAAGCAAAAAACCCCAAAACAAAATAAAACACAAACAAACCTCCCCCCCTTGCTGATGTGCCCCCTGACTGAGGAGAAAGACGCTCTCCACATTCCCATTGCACTCCAGAGCCTGGCAGGGCTGGCTAATAGATTTGATGTGCTTCAGCCCCACTGCGGCAGGAGAACTGGAGCACCAGTGTAGGTTCTCCAATAGTGAGGGAGGGGAGCCCTGAGTCTCGGGGGCCAGATCCAGGCAAGCTGGGGCTGCATCCAGCCCTTGGGCCTTAGGTTCCCCAGCACTGGTCTGGATGGTGCTTGGTTCTGCTCTGAGGGCAGGGGACTGGACTTGATGACCTCTCAAGGTCCCTTCCAGTTCTATGATTCTATGATCTACAGAGATCAGCACTGGAGTCTATAATGAGACTTCCCTCGAGTGCAGCGAAATAGCCAGGTAAAGATCATTAAAAGAGTGGCACCATAATGAACCTCCAAAGGTTTCCTTTCATTTTATCCATGGATTCATAGATTGCAAGACCAGAAGGGACCACTGTGATCATCTAGCCCAGGAGTGGATAAGATGTGACCCGTGGGACACCTCACAAGGACCCTTAGCACAGAGCAGCTATAGCCACTTTAAAGGCTGGCTGCTTTCTGCTCTGTACACTGGGGAGGGAGGGAGGAGGCTTTGCACACTGCCTCTCCTCCTCCTCCCACCCCCCACCTCCCAGCAAAATCTCTCACCTCCCATTGGCCAGTTTCCAGCCAATAGGAGCTGAACATTTTTTCAGGGGGCGGGGGCAGTGTGTGAAGCCTCCTCCCTTCCACCTACCTAGAGCAGAGCTATGTGGAGCAGCCTGGAACTGCAGCAAACAGGCAGAAGTCCTGCCTCAGGTTGCTGCAGGGCTGCTGGCTGGGAGCTGGCTAGGTAACTGCCTTCCTGCCAGAACTTGCCTCTGGCACCCCACCCCTTTTTTTCCCCAAACTATCTGTCCCAGGCCACCATCCTTTCAGCCTCAAGTCACCACTCAAACCCTCTGCACCTCCTTGCCCCCCTTCTTCCAGGTCACAACTCCTACTCAGACCCTGCACCCTTCCTATACTCCTCCCCCAAGCCAGAATCTTCTCCTGCACCCATACCTCCTCCTGGACCCTGCGCCCTAATCCCCTGTCCCTGATCACAACCCACACTCCCTCCTTTATCCAAACTCCCTCTCAGACTCCAAATCCTCTCCTGCACCCCAGATCCCTACCCCAAAGTCTCTTCTGCACCTACCCTCCATCCCCACATGCCTCCATAGTGCGGTTTTGACAACTTTCTGAAATCTTGGAATGGTCCCCCATTAAAAATTATTGCCCACCCCGGTCTAGTCTAACCTGTATAGCATAGGTCATAGAATTTACCAAAAACAATCCTAGAGCAGATCTTTTGGAAAAGCATCCACACTTGATTTTTAATTTTCAGAAACAGAGAATCCACCATGATCCTTGGTAAATTCTCCCAGTGTTTAATTTACTCTTATTGTTGAACTGGTCTAGCTTCAACTTCCAGCCATTGGGTCATGTTATACCTTTTTCTGCTAGACTGAAGAGCTCATTATAAAATATTTGTTTCCTATATAGGTACTTATAAGCTGTCATCAGTCACTGCCTAATTTTTCTTTGTTTAGCTAAATAGATTGAGTTCTTTGAGTCTATCACTAAAAGGAAGGTTTACTAATCCTTTAATGCTTCTTGTGGCTCTGAACTCTCTCCAATTTATCAACCTCCTTCTTGAGTTATGGGCACCAGAACTGGACACGTATTCCAGCAGCAATCTCACTCATGCCAAATATAAAGGTAAAGTAACTTCTCTAACTCCTACGCAGATTCCTGATTATGCATCCCAGGATCATGTAAGCTCTGTTGGCCACAGCATTGCACTGTGAGTTCATATTCAGCTGATTATTCTGGGGAATAGTAACTTTGACAAAGATTTGGAACCCTAACCCTAACCCCATCCTATAAATACAGGCTACATTCTTTGTTCCTAGTTCTATGCATTTACATATATGCTTCAAATGTTCAAATGTTCACAATTTTGGCCTGGCCATTTCTAAACCCGTCTTTCTCCGGCAAGGCTAGCAAACACTCGAATGTATACCCTTGTAGAAATATTCCTGACATTACCTAGCAAACTTATGTACCCTTCCCCCATTCCAAACATGTTATTCCCAATTCCACACATCGTAGAGTAACTTTGAGGCAATTTGCCTATGCTAAAAGCCTTATGTTAACTTACTTATACCATATGCTAACTGCTTAAACTAATGTCTTTTATGATACAGGCCTACAGGTTCCTCGAGTTAAAGCTAAAGTAAAAATAAAATGCTCATTAAGAGAAGTGAGATGATGAAACAGTGCAGAACACAGCTAACCAATAAGCAAACCAATGAAAATTTCAAGAAGCATGAGCTGAGTCCAGTTAAATTCAGCAGTTCACAGGTCTCCCTATGAAGGCATCTGTTTGCACAGACTCTGTTTTCTCAAATAAATAAATAAATAAATAAATAAATAAATAAAAGGCACCAGACATTCTGACAAAGACTATTTTAACCATTTTTTAAAAAGTTCTTTCAATTTTGTACACCCAGTTTCATATACCATTGAAAGCTCCTTCTTGGTCTTTGAAAATAACCCAGTCAAACTCAAATAGTTGAAAGGTACAATTGCTTTAAAAAGAGAATGACAAAAGAAAAGGGAGCATTCTCCTTTGGAACTTGCTTCCCACTGAAGTTTCTTTTAGTCCCTTCAGATAATTACAACAGGTCTTTTTCTCTAGTGCCAGTTCACAGCAAATGAGCAACCCCATAGTCAGTGAGTTCCAACAGCATACTGACTTCTTCCACAGCAGGCCATTCCCACACAGCCAGGGTAACTGGCCTACAATCTCTGTCAGCTTGGTACACTGGAAATCTCTTTCTAAAAGTCAGGTGGACATTTGGATATTTGCTGATGAATGTTTTTCATATTTTATGCCCTGAAACTGCAAAGGCAAATGACCCAGAGGCATCAGCTAACACATATTAAAACTGTGAATAATACATATAATATCCTTCCACAAGACAGTTGGCTCCGAAAGCACACATGCAATGATCAAAGTGAACGTGAATGGCATGCACCAGAAGGAGGTGTAATATTACTCCCTAGAGGAGTTATGGTCCTACTAGCTTCCACTGAATAGTCAACAATATTTTGAGCTTTAGTTATGTGTTTACTCTGGAACCACCTCAGAAACCAAAGATTAGGGGGAATTATAAAACAGGTCACACAAGTTACCAAATTACATTAAGATACTGCACTAAAATCCCACATCTATTCACACCAAGAAGGGGGAATTGAAGAGGTAGTGCAGAAGGAAGGATGAGCCAGACTCAGCTGTGTTTGGAGAGTGTAGTTTGGTAAAAGGGGGGTCTTAGAAAATTAGCATCACTCGAGCACACTATTGAAATTGCAGTGCATGGTCCCATGGTGTAGGGTTGGTCTGGCAATGGCAAGAGATGTGCCTGTGAGTAGAGAAAAGAAGCGCATGTATTCAGCATCTTAACTTTTCCTTTCTTTGCTTTTGCAGGTTTGTGTCAGGTGTGTTATGGGTGTGCAACCTTAGCTGTTACATAAACATATTTCACTGTATTCGATTAATTTGATTTTGAATCTGTTTATTCACAGGGGCTAATGTGGCCTGTAAACCTGAGGGTTATAGCAAACAGGAAGCCCTCTAGGTACTAAAGGCAGCATATTGACTGATATCATGGGGAAGCCCTTTGAAATGAACTACTGGCAAAGATGGCAGGTGCAGTTCAGACTCCTCACTGGCATAGAAAAGCATGGAGTTGTCCCTTCAGCTCACCACAATGATACTAGTTGGCTTCAGATGTGAGCCTGCATCATTATTGACTTGTATCTCAGTGGGATTGCAGAATTCTCCTGGAGTTCATAGACCTTGTAAGGAGGACAAGAGTGCCTTCTCCTCTGAGCCTGCCATTTTCTTTTGTTCAATTGTCTTATGTGCACCCTCTCTTCAGTGTTAGGTCTTTCTCTTCCCCAAATGACCCCAAAAATCTTCTCCCCCAAACTTTGGTATGTGTGTCCCAATTCCTTCCATTGTCTCGCCTTTGTCCTCTTTGCCCTGCCCTAAATACTGACTCTTTTCCACCTTCTCTGTATCAGTTCTGTTAGACCTCAGTAAATCCACCTCTTTTTTTGCTGCTGACTCTCCCATGCTCTTCCTCTCTCATGTGTGTGTGCAGGGAGCTCCTTACCCTAGGTCACTGGCAGGGTGGGTAAAAGGAGGCAGATGCCCTGGGGCCTGGTGATTTAAAAGGCAGTCGCTGGGCCCTTTAAATCACTACTGGAGTCCGTGGTGGCATGGGGTGGGTGTTACAGAAAAGATAACTAGCCCCCAGCCCTGCCCTTTCTTCCCTAGGCCCCATCCTTTCTGTGGGCCTGGAACCATCCCCCACTTTGCAGAGAACGCAGTGAAGTCTGTCAGCTGCCCTATCCTTACTCTATGTGTTGTCTGTTTTTGGACTATGCAGCCTGCAAAGGGCCCCGTATAAGGGTGTAGAAGAGCTACTGCTTGAGCACCTCCTTACTGGGTGGATTTCTAACACAACTGCTTCATTGTCATGCTTCAAATCCCTCTTTAAAACTCTCCTCTTTCATGAGGCCTACGGCACTCGAAAGGCCACTGCTGTGCTTAGATCATTGCCAATTGTACTGACAGAGATGGTCCCAGAGTTTGCTTGTATTCCCTCATCTGTCTGTATCCACCTGTGGTTTCTTGTCATGTAGTAGATCTGTAAGCTCCCTGAGGCAGGGACTGCCTTTTATTTCTGTGTTTGTGCAATGTCTGGCACAATGGGGTCTTGATTCATGATTAGGACTTATAGGTTCTATAGTAATACAAATTATTATTATTAATCACCTCAGAGTTCCGGTCATGCTAGGTGTTCTACAGACTCAGAGCAAAAAGACAGTCCCTGCCCACAAAGAACTTATTTCTAGATTATACAAAAAAAATATTAAAAACAACTAACTTGAGCATTCAGAGAAGTCCTTGAGCATGACTAGGCCTCTGAAAATATTGTTCTACCATTCAGCTTCCAAATCGTGCACTTTGGAACACTCAACAGATTGGATGTGACCAAACACAACAACTGGAGACATGACTAGTGCTCAGCTCCCAGGACCCCAAATTGATGCTGAAAAAACGTATTGTGCCTGCCCAAGATTTACAAATTCCATGTTTCAGCTCTCCACCTGAAAAACAGAAATACTTCTCTATCTTATAGGGTGTTGTGTGTGTGATGTTTCTGACATGCTTGGACACTGGCTAGAACTAATTTGAGAATGATCATTCCATTTACCAGAAAGTTCCCAGGTTTCAAAATTAGATCTTGTTCCACATTGCAAGCAAGACAAAAATCTTCCACAGAAATGAAGTTAGGTTGTGCATGTGTATCCAGCCAGGGGAGAAAGGTGGATGGGCTTTGGCTGGAAGGTGGGAGACCAGATTCAAGACCCTGCTCAGGAATGAAAAAGGGACTTGAATGTTCAGCGCTTACCTCCAGACCCAAACCCTATCCACCAGGCTATCAAAACAGTTGTTTTTGTCAAAAACCATACATCTCAGTGAAACATTTCTGTTTCAGTAAAATGGCATATTTCACTGAAAAGAAATCTCAGTGGAAAAGCACCTCTTACCATAGTGATGAACTGAATGGAAAAGCCTATCAAATAAAAAATAAAAATGATTGAAATATCTATTTTAACCAAACAATCCAAAGTTTGCTCAATTTCAACATAAATTTCTCCCAGTAAACGTACTGAGCTGGATCCTGATTTATTTAATAAAGATATACTGATTTACACCAGCTGAGGCTCTGGTCCATTATATTGCACTTCTCATATTTTCATAGTAGCTAAGATGGCTTTGCGATTCCAAAGCCCCAAAGAGGTTTTATTAGTTTCCTGGAAGTTTCAGCAGTGGTTTTTCTCTGTCTCTTGAGAACAATCAAAATGACGGAAAATATACAATATAGTTATGACTACATCCTGTTTATTCATTGGTCTAATTTCTCTTACAATTTTGTTTATAGCTTTCTGGAAGTAGGAATTCTTCTTTGAACTAGAATACTTAAAACGGAAATTATAGTCATCTCACACCTAATGCATCACAGAGGAAGAAAGAGGATATATTATCCTTCACATATCTTTTCACAAGGAATTATCTCAGTGGGTGGACTCAATCTATGTGGGGTAGATAAGAGTAAAATCTGATCCACAAATTTTAGAGCTACTGTAAAATAGGCATTTATGTTGATACCTTTACTAATAAGTGTTTGGATTTATATTGAAAGGGATTACATTTAAGTTCCTCTACTTCATGATGAAGCAGACTTGGGTAAGTGAGGGTTAAAACCATTTTATGGCTGCAAGAAGGCTTAGTTCCTTAAACAAAGAAATGTTATCCTCTTTCTGATTTTCTTTCCTCTTTCTATACATTAGCTGTTAATTTACCAGTTAGTGAGCAGAAATTATTTTAGTCTTTGCAGAACTGGTCAAGGATAATAATATTCAGACTCTTGACAAGAGAATCTCTCAGCTCTTAAGCTTCCAGTTTAGTTCTAATTATTGAATCATTAAAACAAAAGACTTTCTTTTGCTTAGTTAATACTTTCATAGTAGTTGGATTACCAAAATTGCTAGAGAGGATAAAAGCTAAGGATAAAAATCATCTCTGGCAGAAATGGTTTAGCTGTATCCAGAGAGGAATAAACTCTCCAGATATAGGGAAAAACTGCCCCTCTCCCCCCCCATCCCTCTCTCTTTCCCCTCCCATCCATCCATCAATATCTCTTCTTCAGTTCAGACATTTGTATCAGGCGCTGAATACACCTAAACTTTCCTAGACAAGTATACGCTAGAAGAAAAAAGGCTAATATCTGCTTGCACCCTTGTTATGGGTTCTACACTTGCAGTGTCCTAAGGTTAGAATGGAATTTTTATAAAATAATAGCCTTTTTGCTTCAACACATCAGCTGTTTTAAGAACTCTCAGGGCTGGCATTAGCATGGGGAGAGAAGGCACTGGGAGACTTCCCAAGTGTAACTGTCTGCCATCCACTCTGTTCAGAATTTGAGCACATAGTCTCTTTGAAAAATACCCACAGAAAAATGTGATGTCCAAGAGAACTAGTCAGACAGAGAAAAATCTTTTAAAGAAAGCATAAACCTATCAGCCTAGATTTGTAAGTGGCCTCCACATTACCATAGTATCAGAGCACCTGAAAATAAAGATCTTTATCTAGTTTTTCCTGGAACTTAGAAAGACACCACAGAAGGATTAACTTCTCCAGCTCAGATGCTAACAGGCAGATAAACAGGGACTTCATTTCTAATAAGGCTTGAATTATACAAATCTAAGAAAATATTAGACTTACAGATGCAATTGGAGAAAAAGCTGCAGAAACACATAATATGTTTGTTTGTATAGTGATAGCATCTAGAGCAGTAATACTCATTTCTCAGTAGTTCAGGAATCAAATCAGCAATCAATATTATGCCAATTATATAATTAACCAATTGTAATTGATAAAATAGTAATATTTGGTCAGTCATTTTACTGTAAGAACATTATATATATATATATATATACACACACACACACACACACACACACACTGCTTTTTTTGTAAGAAAAAAATGTTCCGGTACTCCAAGCCCAAAGTTGTCAAGCAAAAGAAAAAAAAATGAAAAAGTTGTTGAGCAAAAAAAAAGAGCACCAGGGTCTGAAATTGCAGTGTCCCAGGCACACTTCCATCTGAAGCCAAGCTGCCCCAGGAGAAACAGGAAATAGGTGCCGGTACACCAGAGGGGAATCCGATTCAATTCAAATTCAATTAAGATAGGAAAATAGGTGCCGGTACACCGTCCTAGGGCGTACTGCCCCCAAAAAAGCACCGCATGCATATTTATACATATATATAATATATAAAGGAGAATGTTTGTATGTTTGTGCTCTAATAACTTGGATACTAT
>CM057848.1:24262467-24282284 GCA_030068395.1 Apalone spinifera
TGGTTGGGCGTGAGTGGGGAGAAAGCAGGATTGGGGGGTCTGCACCATTGGGGGTGCGTGGGAGGAGGGCAGGATTGGGGGGCTGGACTGTTGTGGGGTGGGCTGGTCCGGGGGGCTGGACTGTTGGGAGCGAGTTGGGGAAGGGCAGGATTGGGGGGAATGAAGGAAGTGGGGCTGGACAATCCTGCAAGGAGTGAGTGAGAAATGAAGTCAATGGTGGGGGGGAGGGTCTCCTTTGAGGGGCACTGGTCCAAAGGGCAGCACTGGATGATGCTGGGTGAGTGAGAAATGTATCCAAGGCGGGGGGATCCCTCAAATCTGGACACTGGCCTTGGGTTTGATACTGGATGATCTTGGGGGTGAGTGAAAGATGCAGTCCATGGGAGGGGCAGCTGATCAAGGGGTGGTCTGGAGGAGGGACTATAGAGGTGCCAGCAGCCTCAGGTAGTTGACTCATAGTTTCATCAAAAAAGATGGGAGAAGAGTTTGAGGTGTCACTTTGAAATCTCTCAGATTCAGTAGGGCCAGCCCCATTGATTGAGACATCCCTATACTCAGTTCTTGGATGAGAATTTGCAGACCCAGCATGCCTATCCCCTACTTCCCTACCAAAAAACATCAGCATCTACAAGGATAATTAACAAAAATACCATTTGATAGGAAGCAAAGCATTGCACTATTGAAGAGGGGCCTCCATATGCTTCCAGCAATGGTGGGGAAACAAGTCAAGGTGATTTGGGGGCTCTCCCTTCCACTGTGCTTTTAATGGCTCCAAGACTCATGACATGGGAAGAAAACAGAGACATAGTTTCTATTGTGACTTTTGTATCTAAATTTGCCAAGTCAAATAGTTCTGATTCTCAACATTGCAATGCCTCTTTTTTGAGGCAGAGATTTTGCTTTATGCAGCAATAGAAAAACATGGGGGCCTGTCATAATGGCCAGATGTCAGAGGTATGTCCAGCTAGTATGTGTGGGTGTGTGTATCTATCTATCTATCTATATACACACACACACACATACACATACACACCCTGCATTGTGTGGGTCCTTCAGGCCAAGGGCCTACTGGCTTTGGGACAAGAGACTGGGAGTGCAGTGGGGTGCAGGAGTCAGGGTTGGGGTGAGGAGGGGCTCAGGGCAGGGGGTGGAGATGGCCCCAGGGCCATCCCAAGGCAGTGGGAACCCTGCCTGCCAGGAGAAGAAGAGGTTGCACTGCATGGGTGCTTGAAGACTTCCTGTGGTCATTCAGGATTATAACTATCCCTGCTATCACAGCCCTCTCTTTCCATTTGATGAGAAAATCCTATTCCATGCACATCCCATTGTCCTGGCACAACCAAACCCTGACCTTGCTTTAAAGTTATGGTAAAAGGAAGCTGCAAACCAAATTTGAGGGGGTCCTAGTTCTTATGGTTTAGGAGGAGTTTGTGAACAGACACACAAACTCTCTCAAATATATAATAGATCAGTCTCACACACAAAAATGATTGACCAAGTATTATTATTTATCAACTACAATTGGTTAATAACATAGGGTATGTCTACACTACAGCATTAATTCGAGTTATCTTAATTCAAAATAGTTAATTTGAATTAAGCTAATACGAATTAAAGTGTCTACACACAAAATGCAGTTCGAATTAGCATTTTGCTAATTCGAAATTCTGCATCCACACTGACTGGACACAGAATTGGATTTCAGGACAGCGAGAATCAGGTCAGGCAGGGCATCAGGTCAGGAGCGTGTGTGTGTGTCGCTGCTGCCTGAGGCTATCTGACGCCTGTGCCTAAAGGGACCCCCCCCCACACACACACCCAGGCAGCCAGTTCTCAGGTGTCCCTGCTTGCTTGCCTGCCTCGATGAGGGACAGCAAAGCATTTGTGTGTCTGCGTGCTCTGATTGCCCTCACTCGGGACACCACAGCACTCTGCAACATGGAGCCGGAGCTGCCCCTGGGCACTCTGGTGCTTCTCATGGATGCATTGCTGCGAGCCTGGCTGCACTTTCTGCAGGTTGCCATCCCAGAGATGCAGCAGGGGCCTGTCAGTATCCAGGAGGCCCTGCAGGAGAGTTTCCACCTGAGGAGTACTAAGAGCCGCCCTGGTCTGCCCCACTGGGCGCTTGTGCCTCATTCCTCCCTCTCGTCCTTCCACTTACCCCTCCCTAACCCCCCTTCCTGATGTCAAATAAAAACACATTTCTTGCCACAAACAAACTCTCTTCATTGACCGAAACTGAGGTGGGAATGAGGGTGGGAGAGCGGAAGGGGAAAACTGGGAGAAAGGAGCTGGAAGGAGGAGGAAGGGGGAGGAGAAGCTCAGGATTGGGGGTCTTGCTGGACTAACTTGATTTTCATGCAGACCTGCTCTTGGGTTCACATGTGGCCTTTGGTGGCCAGGCTGGCAGCTTTCCTGCCATAGATGGCTGCGTTCCACTGTTTAGTACGGAGATCATGGACATTGGGGGCATCCCCCCAAACCTGAGTGCAGTCCCCCCTGATCTCTTCCCTGGACCAGGAAGGCACCCGCCTTCTCCAAGCCCTGGCAGGCTCCTGGGAACTGGCAGACTGCTCCTGGGACACAGTGGAGGGCTGGCTGCCAGTGGCTTGCTGGCTCATGGTTTGGGGCCACTGGGTTGAGGCTCTGGGCTGCAGGCTTGGAGCTGGCACAGGCACTGTGGCCAGAGTCTGCCCTTTTAAGGGCTCTGGGGCTGGAGGGAGGGAGAAGAGTTTTCCTGGTTTGGCCCAGAGTGGCCATCAGGGGAAACTGGGAAGGCTGGAGGCCCCCTATTTCAGAATAAGCATCTACACAGCACATATTCCGAATTAGCTACTTCGAGTTAGGCATTATTCCTCATAGAATGAGGTTTAATTAACTCAAATTAAGCACCCCGCTCCTTTGAATTTAATTTGAAATAGCGGTTTGCTTGAGTAGACGCTATGGAAGTTAATTTGGAATAATGCCTGTTATTGTGAATTAACTTTGATGTGTAGACAAAATCCTACCCACTGCAAAATCCTACCTCAACACCTCATTGTGGTGCAGCGGTGACCCTGGCTATCTGACAGCTATGGTAGCGGGGCGTGTGCCCTGATAGGTCTAACCATGCTACAAAGGTGCCGGACTATCCAATCCAGGGAGGGGATTGCTCTCTCAGTTTTTCCCTATCCTTAGAGGTTGGAGGCTAGCTAAGTTTGAGGAGGTACGCACGCCTGCCCAACTAGCCAATGGGATGGTCTGAAGTCAATGGCTAAAACAACACGAGGAAATGGGTTTTAGTCCCCTGAGTGTCATCAAACCATTCTACAGTGGCAGAGTGGAAACTGAGTGACGAGAAGCCGACAAAAAATGTCAGGTGCTAGGCCAATGGAAAAGGATAGCCCTCACTTTGTGTACTTACAGTTGTAGGTCGCTGGCGAGGGAGGAAATGTTAAACCATCTGATGGAGGAAAAGAAAAGGATAAGATGCGACATCCTCAGTGTCTGCGAAACCCGACGAAAGAAGGAGTTGGAAGTCAACTGGAAGGATGGAAGCACTGTGAGGCTTGGAAAGGGAGATGGTGCTAGCAACGTTGGGGGAGTCAGATTTATCATCAGTAAGGACTGGTCTTTGAAAGTTATATCATGCCAGATAATATTATCACGTATTGGTGTGCTTCGTCTTCAGATAGAGTCAAAGGCTACCCTTAAGGTCATCCAGGCCTATGCCCCCATAAGTGCAAGTGAGGACGAAGAAGTGGAAGAATTTTACTGAGAGCTCAGAAGAGCCCTTGCACAAAAGTCCACTTAAAGTCCCCAATTGTGACAGTGTAACGCCAAGGTCGGACGAGGGAAAGCTGGCGAAAAGTTATAGGGAGATATGGCAGTGGTGAAAGGAATGAAAGAGGAGAAAGGTTAGTAGCGATGGCAGAAATGAAAGAAATGTACGCGGCAAACACCTGGTATAAAAAGAAGATTGCAAAAAGATGGACGTGGATCGCAGCAAATGCGAAGAGCAAGAATGAAATTGACTATATTTTAGTTAATAAAAGGCGCATCGTTCAAGACGTCTCTGTGGTGCATCCTTTCAACATCGGCAGTGACCATCGCTTGCTTAGAGTGAAGTTGATTTTCGACGAAGTGGTGGAAAAGAAGGTGTTACAGTTGGCAAATAGGAAACAGCGGCCGAAGACATTCGATGAAGCAAAGCTGAAGAAAGCAATTTCTGGGTTTGACTGGAGCCAGACGGAAAAGTGTGATGAGGACTATAGTAGTTTTGCTGACAAGCTGAGACGTTGCTTAAAAGCAGCCGAAATTGAAAAGTTGAAGAAGGTAAAGGGAAGAATCTCAAAGGAAACGAAAAGCCTGCTGAAGAAACGGAGAAACATGAAAAGGAGCTCTGATAGTAACCTCGAGTACTCCATTCTATGCAAGGTTATACGGCAAAAGCTGAAGGATGAGTTTGAGAACTTCCGGAAATAAAAACTCCTCAAAACAGCTGAATCACAGAAAAGCCTCAGGACATGCAAGCGGGAATTGACGCGGTATAGACTGAGCATAACAGCATTGAAGAACAAGGATGGAGAGACAGTAATCGACAGAGCAGGGATCGAGGAGGTCTGTAAGGACTTCTATATAGAACTATTCAAATCAAGAATTAATGTCCCTCTCCCAGCGCTCCAGGAGTCAGAAGAACAGGTCCCCCCAATAATTGTCAGTAAAATCCGAAGTGCACTATACCAGATGAAGAAGGGAAAAGCTCCAGGAAAAGATGGAATAACGTCAGAAATGATTTCTGCAGGAGGCAAAAAACGTTGGAAGGCCCTCGCTTTAAGATTCAGTCGATATCTTGAAGGAAAAATACCATCAAGCTGGAAGGAGTCGAATACCATCTTGCTGCACAAGAAGGGCGATCGAGAAAATCTTAAGAATTACCGTCCTATATGCCTACTCTCTCATATTTACAAGCTCTTTACAAAGGTGATAACAAACCCGACCTTTGCAGAGCTTGGATGAACAACAGCTGAGAGAGCAGGTGGGGTTTCGAAGAAATTTCAGCACGATCGACCATATATTTACTCTTAGCCAGCTTCTAGAAAGAGCAAGGGAATACAAACTTCCGCTTTGCATTGCTTTTGTCGACTATGAAAAGGCCTTCGATAGCGTCGAGTTCAACGCAATATTAAAAGCGCTCGTAGAGCAGGGCATTAACACACAATACATCAATTTGTTGAAGGAAGTGAATACTGGATGTACAATAGATATTACTCTCCTCAAAACTCCCCTTCGTATCCCAATCGAGAAATGCGTGAAGTAAGGAGATACGATTTCACTGAAACTATTCACTGCATGCCTTGAAATGGTTATGAACAAGATCAATTGGAGGAGTAGTGTCAACATAAACGGAGAACGATTATCTCATCTCAGATTCGCGGACGACATAGTATTAATTGCCGAAAGCACCAACCAATTGCAGAGCATGCTACGAAGACTTGACAAGAAAAGCAGTCAGGTCGGTCTGAAAATGAATTACTGCAAAACAAAATACATGCAATCAGACGTCTTACAAAAAGCCCGAATAACAATAACAGGAGAAGAAATCGAAGAAGTGGAACGGTACATATATTTGGGCCAAGAAGTTAATATGCGCCAAGACCTAAACGGAGAACTCTCACGAAGGATTCGGGCAGGATGGTGTGCATTCAATTCCATCAAGGATGTCCTCAAAGGAAAAATCGATAAGACCACACGTACAAATATCTTGAATTCAACAGTGCTGCCAGCCATGTTGTATGGCAGCGAAACATGGACACTGACAAAGAGAGAAGAGCAGCACCTATTGATAGCTGAAAGGGCAATGGAGCGAGCTATGTTGGGAATTTCCCTTCTGGATCGTATTCCAAATGAAATGATCAGAGAACACAGCAGTGTGAAAGATATTATCGTGGAAAGCAGACATAACAAAATGCGATGGGCAGGCCACACAGTACAGCTCATGGACAACAGGTGGACCGCAATTATTGCTGAGCGGTACCCGCAAGAACAGAAAAGTCCATGCGGTCGGCCTCCAAGAAGATGGGAAGATGACATTGTTTAATGTTTTGGACGAACGTGGAGAAGAAAGGCAAGAGTACGAGAAGAATGGTGGACGTGTTGTGATCGGCGCAATCTTAACAATAGATCGATCCAGGTACGTAGACATACCCATAGAGATTAATAACTTAGACTAGTTAATAATTAAGTCACATATTGTTTTAATATCATGTATTGCAAAGAGCTGTAGGAGTCATACTAAAGAGCCACTTTTGCCTCAAAAGCCTCAGTCTGAATGTCACAAATCTAGAGGCACTAATGAGGGATCTGGCACCATTAAACAGACATATAACACTGTAAGTCCCTATGACAGAGAGTTTATAGTATGTATTAGAGAGAGACAAGGGAGGTGAGGTAATATCTTTTATTGGCCAACATCCGTTGATAACAGGGACAAGGTTTCTAGCTTACATACTGTTCTTTTTCAGGTCCGTTTGACAGATATACTAATCCACTGGTCATAGTGTCAATTAAACAACCTCTCCATCTGAAAACAAACATTCACAGCTGGACGCTCACAAAAGTTGTTACTTTCACAGCAAAATTTTGTTCATATACTGTGGAAGCAATCAGAGACAGCAGAAATATGTCCCAGACACCTGTTGACACAGGATTAAAAGGTAAAAATTTAATTCCTCAGAGAACAGACCATGGAATGAGATCATCTGTACTAATGCCTGCAGAATTATCAGAGGTTTCATGTTAGCATCACAAAAGTCACCACATGCACGATATAAATATACACATTGCTGAAGTTGCTAAATCCAAGTAGCTCCTGGCCAGGTGTGAGTTATGTTATTTCAAAATTAAGAGCGTTCTCTTCCTCACAGAGAGGAATTAAATGGGCAGACCCTTTCTGCTCTCTTTGTACCACTCAGTGATGCAAAAGAGAGCAGAACCTGGTCTTCTGTTCCTACCTGGTGATTCCTCCTGACATGCAGGTGACTTTGGAGAGGAGAGTTAGATTAGCCAGCACCCATGTCATTTTTATGCATGCAGCCACAGTGTAGGGCATCTGGAGAGAGAATGAATGGCTTGGGATGAGATGTGGCTAGAATGTCCCCAGCTGGCCACCATTACCAGCTGGAAGAGTTTACAGCTGCTTTAACCTTCACCAAGCAGCTGCAACTGACATAAAACAGTCAGAGTCAAGGAACTGTGACTATTTCCCAGGTACCTATGGCCAACTGCTGAGAGTAAGAAGCTGATCCAGCACTCCGGTCACAATAAAATCAGTTAGGTTCCCCACTGAAAGGCCTGACAGGGATTCTGGGTCTAATTACTAGATCCATCTGAGCTAGGAAGAGCTAAGGAGTTCATTAACCCCTTAACTGGAAGAGTAGAAAGGCACACCAGAAAGAAGTGCACAGGGGAATGAGAGAGAGATAGAGAAAGGCTAGCGAGGCTAGTAAGGTGTGTGGAGATCTCTCTTCCTTCTCTTCTCTGTGTCCAAAGGGGATGATATTTGTATATCACTGAAAATATCTGTGGTGTCTGGTGGGTGTCTGTACTCTGCACAGGACTGCGACGGGGCGGTGGCTAAGAGAACACAAAAACCTACATGGAGGTGCTAACATCTTTCTTCCAAGCAGACAGGAGAGGATGTCACAGTGCCGCCGCACACATGTAAAGAGAAATATCATGTTAACAGTATGGGAGTGACTATGGAAATGAAACAGTGCCACAGTGACTGTCAGCACCTGTATTAAAACAGTGATTAAGTGCTTCCAGACATCTGACCAAAGCCAACATTTGGTTGAAAATTCTACTTAGCGCTGTTTATTTTTATTTACCTATTTCTCTTTGAATTTAGAAAACAAAACCATGGAAACATTCATGCTGGACTTAACCTCAGTAAAAGCTTATTTCCACAAAACCCATAATTTGAGTCTAATTTGACCTGACAGAGGCAACTGACCATGCAGTTACTTGGCACCTGCTGAATGCTTCCCCATTAAGCAAAATTTACGCTAATAAGCAGAGGTCATTACTGCTTGCTACCATTAGATTAAATCAGTTACCTGAGACACCTCCTGACAAAGCATAAATCCTGATAAGGCAAAAGCCAGATTCTAAAACCTTACTCTAGAGGTCTTAGACCTCATCTGTGGCCTGAGCAGTTCCACCCATGAGTGGCTGCTGGCACGTGAATTCCTGTGGCTCTGGTGGGTGTCTGTACTCTTTCCCCAAGTCCAGCCCCAGCAACGCCCTCACCCCACCTTTTCCCACCCCTACTCCACCGTCTCCTCAGACCCTTTCCCCTGAGAGACAGGGCCTTGGGGATTGCCAGGGGGCCTGGAGTGGGGTAGCAGCAGGGGTTGGGTGGGTCCCCCTGCACTTAGTGCAGTTGTGGGAGCTGAAAGAAAATGGAGCAAATCAGCAGTCTCTTCTCTGCTCTGCTCTGCCCTGCCACCATCTCCCAGGCCAGCCCAGTCACTCCACTTCACGACAGCAGTGGGAAGTAGAGTGACTCAACCCCAATGAGGGCTGGCTTGGGAGTTGGCAGCAGAGTGGAGCAGGCCAGTAGTTCCCGCTGCTGCAGTGAGTGAGGGAACCTTATTCCTGCTGCCAGCCCCAGTCTGCCCCAAGTCCTGCAGGCTAACCTGAGTATGGAGAACCATCCTATCCACAGGATGGTTTGGGCATCCATCGCTGGGCCAGGGGTAGCTACACCAAACCATCCTATGGATGGACCGCTCTGCACACATCTCCCCTGAGCTACAGGGACATAGACTCATAGAATCATAGGGCTGGAAGAGACCTCAGCAGGTCATCAACTCCAAACCTCTGCCCAAAGCAAGACCAACCCCAACTAAATCATCCCAGCCAGGGCTTAAAAACCTCTAGGGAGGGAGATTCCACCCCCTCCCTAGGTAACCCATTCCAGTGCTTCATCACCCTCCTAGTGAAATAGTTTTTCCTAATATCCAACCTAGACTTCCCCCACTGCAACTTGAGACCATTGCCCCTTGTTCTGCCATCCATCACTACTGAGAATAGCCTGTCCCCATCCTCTTTGGAACTTCCCTTCAGGAAGTTGAAGGCTGCTATCAAATCCCCCCTCGCTCTTCTCTTCTGTAGATTAAATAAGCCTAAATCCCTCAGCCTCTCCTCATAAGTCAAGCTGTTCTAGCCAGGGCCGGACCGAGCCATTCCAGCGCCCCGGGCAGACCGTTGAATTGCACCCCGGGTTGGGGGAGGGCGCATGCATGGCCCCGCCCCTGCCCAGCACGTGGGGAAGGGTGCACGGAGCTGGCAGCAGCAGGACGCATGTGCCTGGCCTGGCCTGGCCCAGCCCAGCTACCGCCGCTGGTGCACAGCCCAGGGCGGGCCGAGCTGGGCCATGCAGGGCCACATGGCCGTGGGGGGGAAGGGAACTTCTGGCCAGCACTGCAGGGGTTAATGTGGCTCCCGCCCAGGGAGGCCACTGCAGTGTGGCTGCTGGGAGCTGCTGCGGCCCGCGATCTGGGAGCCGGGTAAGCAGCACCTGATGGCAGCTGTAAGGGGCGCTGTGTGCCCTTTACAGCTGCCATCAGGTGCCCCCCATAGGTTGGTGCCCTGGGCAACTGCCCGGCTAGCCCGTACCTTAATCCGGCCCTGGTTCTAGCCCCCTGTGCTACCAGTGGTGGTGCCAGTAGCTCAGGGGGTATATGTTAAAATCACCTGGTGGTGACGGGTGAGGCTGGGGGATTCACAGTGGGGGGAGCACACAGGCTGGCAGTCGGGGCCAGGAAACATATAGAGGGGATTTGTAGAGACCCCTCCGCTCCAGAGCCCTCCACGGTGGGAGTGCCTGCTGACCCAGCTGGAGAATTTGAGGACTGTCACTGACTAACATAAATTGAGTTTGAGACCTGTTCCTTACTCTGTCTCATTTATAAGCTAGATTGTGTGTTCCAGGCCCTTTTGCAGCCAAAGATGATGCTCAAGTTGCACCATCTCAGGTAGCACTGTAGCTGCAGAGCTGGATCAAAAACATTTGCAGCACAGAGGGGACTGAGATGTTACTTTGATTTGAAGGAAAACAAACAAAACAAACTAGGTATATTGATTTGGACCAAAAGGCATTAATCTGAGAATAAGCAGTAGTGCTAGGTAATAAAATACCATGCCAGGTAAAAAATTGATTAAAAAAAGCCACTCATAAGTAAATTTTTAAGGTGGAGTCCTGTATGCCAAAGATGCATGTGGATATATCTACCCACCTTTGTATAGGCAGTTACCACAGTTCAAACAGCTAATCAAGTAATTGCATAAGGAAATGAGTAGCTAGACACCCGAACATTACCAGTTAGCACATAGAAGATAGCATTTGTACACACACAAAAACAGATACACATTGGCATGCATAGCTTTTGTTCCTTTTAAAACTATGACCCTTAAATTTCCATGCATTTGCTAAAATAAACCTGATGACCTCACTGTCATTTGTGGTGAATAACCAATTTATTTAGCAATACCTTTAAATGTCATGATAATGAAAATCTGTCACTTTCCATCTATAGTGAATTTATTTTAGGCTACCATGAAGTGTCCATTAAAAGAGTCCTTTCTCTGACAGGTTGTGTACCCAGGGTTAAATTATTTGTACACAGATGTTTGTTTTTAGGGACTGTCTATATTGTTTCTGAACTTTCACTAAGGGTCAGAAAAGTCCCTCATTAAAGAAACTCCATATAAATTAGCATCTCTGCTGTGATCTCTTATTTAAAGAGAAAAATATATTTAATGAAAAAGAGAAAGAAAACAGAAGTCTATTTCTGTTTAAGCCTGAACTACATTAAAATTTAATTTTCTAAATATTCTGAATAAAGACTAAACTACCAGAAAATGTTCATTGTCTAAATGGTGACAATAATGATCTTACCTTCTTAGAGAATAGGTTTTTGGAGGTAGACTTAACATTGCACATATATAGCAAATAAACTAAAATAACACTGTTATAAAATACAAATATTGGAATACATTCTTTAGTATCAAATTAGAATAAAAAAGAAAGGGCAAGAAGTTCATCCCTAAGGTTTCACAAACAACCATAATCTTTACCCTGCATCCCTGTACACCAGCTACGTAGCTTATACTGTGCTGAGGTCAGAGCAGGACATTGCTATTCCAATCAATATAGCTTTTAGTGAGTGTATGAGGTAGACTGGGCTCTTTGCTATACAGCTGAATAGTGGTGTGGATTGGTCTCAACCTCAAGCCTTAGAAATCCTCAGAGACTCCTCTTATGTGAAACAAAACAAAAACCTTCTTCATAGAGGCCTTGAGATTGGTGTTAAATATTAAGAACAAACACACCATCCAAGTCTGAGCAATCAGAATTCTGCCTCAGAAGCCACCCTGAATTTCAGGGCTAGCTATTCAAATAATTCAAAGCGCAAACAAAAATAACCTACACTGTGCATACTAGACTTGATTTCTAGAGACCACCCGCATCTATCTCTCTAGCCACATACATCATGGACGTTACCATGAAATCTAAGCTAGCAGACTCCTTAAGATACTGAGGGAAATGCAGAGCCGTTCCCCTGGCAGTTCTTTCCTCATAATGGCTGCTCTGTCTTTATAAGCACTGTCATTAGCGATGAAGTGCAGCTGTCATTTGTGAATCAAGCTCCAGTGGGACCCAACTGTCCTCTGTCTACGCCCAGAGAAAGAAACTTGCCAGCAGCCTAGCTTGTCCTGTAGCTTTACCATCCCACTATTTGCTACTGTTTCCTTTTATTGGGGCATGTAGGTTGGGAGTGGAGTGTGATTATGAGGACCCTTGTTAGAATTCCAAAGGACTTCTATCAATCAGCAGAGCTGAACATTGTAGGAGATGATGTGAGATGTTGGTATTGATCGGTCAGTGGGGTAGTTGAAGTGGAAAAGGGTCTGAATTCAGACCTAGGGTCCTTAATGACGTGAAAGGTGAGGAGAATTGGTTTCTGTAGTCTGACTGACGTCATTCTCAATAGGAACTATAGTCAAAATCTCAACTTCAGTATTGAGTACTCTTAGTAGCTCAGATTCTTTATACTTTTACAGGATCACAAAGTGCTTTGAAATATAAATAAATTAAAACTCAAAACTTCCCTGGGGGCACATCTACACTACTCTGAAGACTGATGTTGCTGTGGTTTATCTTCCGTGGTTTGATTTAGTAAATCTATACTAGACTCTCTAAATCAAACTCAGAGAGTGGCCCCATTGGTGCCAATACTCTTATTTCTCACCAGGAGTCAGGGAAGCTGATGGAAGCGTTTGCTCTAGTCTGCCTCCCACTGTGTGGATGGTGCAGAAACACATCTGGAGCTGTGTATCTTACTTAGTCCTTCCAATTTAGCATAGATCAGACCATTTATAGGAGAAAAAATTGAGATACTAAGTAACCTGCTCAATGACATATAAGAAGTCAGTGCCAGAACTCAGAACAGAACCCAGCTGTCCTGGCTCCCACTCCACTTACTATTTCATCAATACATTTCCTGGCCCTGGTCCTGAGCGGTTTTAAGGATGTATAACAGCCATTGAAGGCCACACCTCACTATGAAGTCCTCAGGATGTTTCAGGCTCTGATGGTGGGCTGGTGAACCGTCTAAGCCACATCTGTTCAAGTCTACTAAACTTTCCTTTCCACAGAGGAATATTTGCAGTTGCATTAGATTTGGTATTCTGGGGGTTGCAGCAGGTTTTCCACTGCCCTTATAAAGAGCACAATTAGCTTTTTACATCCAAAGATCATAATGCAAGTATATTTTTAAACATGATTGTTTAGCCAGTGAGGATTGGACTTCCCCATGTAAATGCCATTTGGTCTGGTGAGTCAAAAAGTAGTTCTTACAAAAGTTTCCACTCTTCATGGAAAGTATCAAAGTATAAAGAATGATCTTTTCTATTATCAGATTAAATAGGATATTTGGTGTGTTCATTTACATGTGATAGGCTTGCTTGGATAGTAACAACATCTAATCCTTTACCCCATAACCCTCATTCCCCTCCTGCTCACAGCTATATTGTAGCCCCCCAGTTGTGACACCTTTTAGAGCCAACTGAAAAATTTGGGCATGCTGATGGGTGGCCTGAATTCTTTGCTTTTTCAAACTAAAATGCTTGAAATGACATAAGAGAAAATGAATTGTTCACAAGAGTTCCTACTGAAGGGGGATGGGGGAGTTGTCAGAGCTGTTTTTTTTTTAAACTTAGCTTTAATAGACAAAAAAGAAATCAGTTATTTTTAAATGTTGCCTTTTGTGCAGTTTCTGGTTTTCCCCTCAAGCTGTGTCAAGTGGCATAATAAAGTTGCTGCAGAGATGAGAGGTTGTAGTGCTTTCCCCCAGCTTTTCTTCTCTTTTCTATAGCAGCCCCGCTGCTGTTAGTAATGCTCATTTTGTAGCAAAGCTTCTTTTGGTGGGAGGGATGAGGGTGGGAGAGCTCGTGTAGAAAGAGAACATTAAAATAACAATTGAGTCATGTTGCGAAGTACAAACGTCTGACACTGACTCAGCATGCCTGTGTACTTTTGTCATGGGGGCAATTGTCCAAGTGACATGTGCTGACCTGATTGACTTAGTTAAAGCTTTTGAAATGAAAAGTTACTATAAACTGAGAACTCTGTGGGGTCCTAAAGTGTGCAGTGTCTTCATAAGGACTTGAGAAGAGCAAGAAATAAAGTGGGAGGGTGGGTATAGTGAGAGCTATAGAATGGACTGTAATGTTGCAAACCATTTGCAATTTAATAGGTGCAGAGGTTAGAGTAAAAAGTTAGGGAAGTAAAAAGTGAAGGCACCATATTTAAACCGTACCCACAATCCCGTAAGAGAGGATATCTTAGAGCTGCCAAGTCTAGCATAGTCCACATGTGATATTTCCCAGTAATGAGGTAAAGTCTGTGGTTTCTCCCTTTGGATTCTCTCCTAGCAGTGTCAGGAGGTATGGAGATAGCCACCCGTTCCTTACACACCTCAGCAACAAGGGGAATTGTAGAAGTGAGCAAGGAATACATGAGAGCATTGGAGAAGCCAGTAGGAACAAAGGCATCAAAGTCAGGAGCTACCTAAAGAAGAGTTAGCTAGATAATTTCATGGAGGTTAGGTCCATAAAAGGCTATTAGCCAGGGAATAGAAATGGCGTCCCTGGCCTCTGTTTGTCAGAGGCTGGAGAAGGATGGCAGGAGACAAATCGCTTGATCATTGTCTTCGGTCCACCCCCTCTGAGGCACCTGGTGCTGGCCACTGTCAGTAGACAGGCTACTGGGCTAGATGGACCTTTGGTCTGACCCAGTACTGCCATGCTTATGTTATGAGTTGTAAGACACAAACGTTGGGCAGCTTGGGAGGATGTCCCAGGGGATCAGTATAAACCTGAGGCCAATTTTGTACCTTCACTATTTTATCAACCACTTTCTCCCATCATCCTCCATTGGTTCCCTACATGGGCCTGTGGGGAGGAGGAGGAGAGAGACTCTGCCTTCCCTGAGTCTTACTATCTGAACCTGTGTCACTGCTGCTCCCAGAGTACTGGAGGAGTCACTGCAGCTGATTCCCACAATCCATCTCATTGCAGCTAGAATATGGATAGGCATGAGGGGTCTGCCTGACATGATACTTGTTGGCAGCCTTACTAGCTATATCAGTTAGAATGAGGGAGTTAACACGCTGTTGAGGAATGGGAGAGGTTCACAACCGTCAGCTATAGGTCATATTTGGAGGAGCTATGTAAGAGTGGAAGGGCCTGTCTACATGCACATTTAGTTCATAGCAAGAGTGGGTGTGATTCTACCCACTCTTTGCCTGCCCCTAGCTAACTGTCAATGTGAACGTGTGTGATGTGAATTAGCAGTTTGTTAGTGTGCTTGGAGCTAGTCCTTTTTAAAATGGACTAGATCAAGCTCATTAATAAAATATTAATGAACTTTCTGTAGGCACCACACAGTTAATCCAGGAAAGGGAGAAGATTTATATCCAACTAAATGTTCATATAGGCAAGCCCTAATTTACATGGGTAATGTGGGTAGGTTGGTGGGAGTCTAGAGGGAAGAATTGTGAACATTTCACTAACTTCAATCTCCTAGATTCACTTAGCCCTAGTCTATATGACAAATATATGTCAGATTTAACTACACAGCTCAGGTGTAGAAAATCCATGCCCCTAGGCAGCATAGTGGTGCCAGTCTATCCCCCAGTGTAGACAGTTCAGGAGAGCGTCTCCTGTCAGCATAGCTACTACCTCTGAGAAGAGGCAGTACCTACATTCAGGGGCACCAACAGAATTACTGGGCCCCTGGGAAGAGTGGGCAGGCTTCATGTTCTCAAAAGGGCCAGGGCTGTGGGTAGCCAGCCCTCAGCACCACCTGGGCTGTGCTGAATTTCCCCCAGGTCAGCCCTTAGCGCTGCCTGGAACTTGCGGCTTGGAGCTCTGGTGGCAGTTTAAAAGGCCTGGGGCTCTGGCAGCTGATGCCATTGCCACGGCCACATTAGCCAGAACCCTGGGCCCTTTTGAATCTCTGTGACCTGGGGCAATTACCTCCTTTGTTTCCCCTCGCTCCCCCCCCACACACACACACACTGCCATCAGCAGGCCTACGTACACCATTAGGATAAGCTCTCCTGTCAGCATAGGTAGCACTTCACCATACAATGCTTAATTTACAATGAAAGAGGAGCCAGGGCCTCAATAATCTTTTTTAACTGATGCAGCAAGCCCAGAAATGTCAGGGCTATGAACTGCCAACCCTTAGATGCTCAGGCTCTGTCCTGGCACAAATTAAGCACAAATTAAAGCTATGCCGCTGCAGCCCTGTAAGCATAGACAAGCCCTTGGATTTAGCTCTCAAGATGGCCTTATTGTACATCTGTCCAAAAACAGAATTGCACTCATTCACATTTGGAAGGTTTTCATCATTACAGCTGGTCCAGAGCATCACCAGTACCACTGGACTCGCCACTGATTTGGTTGAAGTAAACTGTTCGCTTGAATTAGAATCACTGTGATTTGCAGATTTCTCCCACACTATTACCTATTTTATAAGGTTACATCATATACAGTAACATAGGCTGGTATGGAATAGTCTCCTTGAAAAGAAGCCATTTAATTATTTAGATGATTCATTTGGAAGCAATGTTGTGTCACACACTGGGTAGAACTGAGCAAACTGTTCAGAGTGAATAACTTATTGATTAAATGTAGCCTTCCCCCCCCCCCGTTTGGCAAATCCTTCTAGGAAGAGATCATTATTTCTACACACTAGTTATGGTTAAAATAGCATTTCCTTCAAATGTATTTCAGGCTTCAGTTTTCTTCACTGAGATCATTGCTATGTGTGTGCATTTAATATTCATAATTCTAAAATTGGGCACCTCTATCTCAGGCTACTGTTTCTGTCCCCAAATTGGATGATTGTCAATCTTAGGCTGACCCTGGGGATTTTAGAACATTTATAATCATGTCTTTTTCACTTCCGCATAAGTGCTTCATATTCTTACTACATACACAAGCTGGGATTTTAAAAATAGTTGGGAAGCTTCCAACAATGCCTGGAGCCCCCACCCTCACCAAATCTCTTCCCCACTACTGCTCTATTTTTTAAAGACAATTGTTTGGTTGTGAGATAACTGCCATCTTAGCTGACAATTCCAGGATCAAACCACAGGCCTACAGAGCTAAAAGCATGAGCTGCTGTAACTTTCTGTTGGGAGTAGTAACATGCTCTCTCTCTCTCTCTCTCTCTCTCACACACACACACACACACACACACACACAATCACAGTGGATCCAGCAGAGAGGGGGATCTGTAATACCACACTCAACAATGGGTTATGTTTTCTCCTCATACTCTCCCTGTATCCTACCATCCTCACTCCCAAAAAAGATTATCTTTGCTTTGTCTGCGTGAGCACTCAGGGTATAGTCTCATGAGAACACACCTGTACACATAGGCATGCACATTTGCCCAGCTATGAGCATCCACCCAAGCATCTGTGTAACTGAAACACTGCTTTCAAACATCCAGTAACAAAGAGTATGAATAGAGTTAGACTGAATTTGATTTAGAAGGTGACTTAGTGGTTGCCAATTTTCCCTTCACTGTTCTCCAGATTCTAGATCTGAAGTTTGCCCAGCAATGTTAAATAAAAGAAAGCAAAGTTATTTCAAAATAGGTTCCCAGCCTTGTTCCTCAGAAGTTTTTGATTCAAGGATTGTGCCTGTCTTATATCCGGGCCAATCAACCTGTGTCTCACCACAAGTTCCCTGTTATAATGAGGCTTACATTTCAAGGGCAGCATCTCACCATTTCTCTGTTTGTGGGACATTGGCTATATGGAGCCATTATATATGGAGATACCTATACCTGTCCCTGTCTCAGAGCTGGAAGGGACCTTGAAAGGTCATCAAGTCCAGTCCCCTGCCTTCCCAGCAGGACCAAGTACCATCCCTGACAGATTTGCCTTAGATCCCTAAATGGCCCCCTCCCTCAAATATTGAATTCACAACCCTGGGTTTAGCAGGCTAACGCTCAAACCACTGAGCCATTCCTTCCCCTCAACATTGTCAAAATTGGTGGCAGGATAGATCAGTCATAAACGGCTTTCTCCCAACCTTTAAGGCATGTCCTTTTGGGTTGGGGGCCGCTGATCCACAGAAAAATCAGTCCGGGTCTGCACATAAGTGAGAAGCAAGCAAACAAACAAAAACAGACCAAACCCTCACTGAGGAGGAGAAAGACACTGTCCACGTTCTCCGCTCACACCAGAGCCTGGGGTGGTGGTGTCCAGGCTAATAGATTTTGTGTGTTCTAGCCCCACAGAAGGATGCTGGGGGCTGTAGTGCCAGTGCAGGCTCTCCAATGCTGATGGGGAACCCTGAACCCTAGGGGCCATATCCAGGAAAGCTGGGCAAGGGATCAAGGGAAAATAAGTCTGGCTGCTTATGCCACTCTGCCTATGAGACACAGGATAAGGAGGTTACACAGCTGAGGCTAGTTGCTCAGGGGGAGTAAATCAGTGCAAGATGTGTACGGTCTACTGTTTGGAGCACTTGCCAGGGACTCATGAATGAGGGGTTCAATTTTCTGCTCAGCCAGACTTTCTGTATATGATCTTAAACAAGTCACCTAGACTTATGCTTAAGGACAATGGCAAACCTCACATAAGCATCATTCATGTACAGCCAGGGTGTCAAGGTCTAGAGAAGAGTAGTAGAAAAGAGAACTTAGATATGAGCGTCAACCAACACCCCATATCCAAACATGTTCATACCTTGTCAAGTTAGGACCAGAATCAGAAATCTGTACCTTGAGCTAATATTTAATGGGCTCTCTATGGGTACATATACACTATAATGCTATTTTGGCATACCAGAGTATCCCAAAATAGCTATTCTGTGTCTTTGCAACAAGCCCATTATTTCGGGCTTCTTATTTCAACATCCCTGGAAACCTCATTCCCCAAGGAGTAAGGGAAGTTTCAGAATAGTGCTTTATTTTGAAACGGGGCGCTGTGTAGACAGTGCCAAATGACGAAATAAACTATTTCAAAATAGCATCAAAATAAGATACATGATTTGCGTAGCTCCAATTGCGTATCTTATTTTGGGTTACAGTGCAGTGTAGACGCACCCTAAGAAATGGAGATGTGGTAAAGCAACTGTGGAGAATCCAAAACCTTGATGTGCATACAGGGTAGAATTCAGCCCTGTGTAGGGGACTCTCACAAAAACACTACATTCTTCTAAATGTGGCCTAAAAAGGATGCAAGTGCTGCAATATTTTGTGCTGGCCCTGTGCACTGGAGTGAATTTCACCCTAAATATTGATCCATACCCACATCTATGACATGCCAACTCAAAAAGTTCCAGGTCTCTTATTTATCTTTGAGAGTTAAAAACTTGTGAAATTACTCAACGTTGGTCTGGCCCTTTGTCCCTGAAGCCTGTGGTTTGACCTCTCAAGGCTGAAAGTTTCTCCCACAGATAACATATACACTGTTTTGTCAAGGGCCATGTTTCTCTCCCCCCTCCCCCCATCAGGAAAACTCTCTCTCTCTCTCTATTTTCTGTATTTATAAAGTTCTTTTGTTAATGACAAAGCCTTCTTCAGTAGTGCACATGTTCTCAGAGTAAACACTCAGTGCAAGTCAGGTACAGAGGTGCATGTTTCTCTGAAGCTGCCCACTTCAGTTTTCTCTTTATCAAATAAATTAAAGGCACTTCATCTATACTTATAAGTACATCATTACTTCTGAGTGCTATATCATTATTATCAAAGTGTTCTTACACCATCACAGAAAGACCTTGACACGCTGTAAATAACTTTGCCTCTTGCTTTGATACGGCATAGACTCCTGAAATTGTGTTTATTGTCTGCAGGCATTATGGATGCCTAATGTGAAAGAACTGGAGAGCACACACTCAAAATGAATGGATATATATTCTATTTCTATTCATAACAGTTCTTTCCCTCAGATAGCGTCTGATATATCATCTCAGGCTTTGAGGCTGAAAAGGGAAAATAAACTAGACTCTGATTCTTTCTTTGAGAAGTTTATACTCCCCATCTCAATAAATGGAAGGAAGGGAAAGGATTATGGGAATCGTGATGGCTGAACCTCAAAAACTTCAGAATTTCAGTTTGAAACTTTATGAATAAACTTACCTGGCCCTCTTAGATCTGTGAATCTTGCGTGAAACCCTCTATCATGAGATTTCTGGTACAGGCAGTCCCCGGGTTACATGGATCCAACTTACATCGGATCCCTACT
>CM057848.1:24294419-24311159 GCA_030068395.1 Apalone spinifera
GGGGGAGGGTGGCAAGTCCCTTTTTTGTCTGGCGAGTAGGGTTTTCGATAATTTGTTGAGCCCTGTTCATTAGCATAAAAATGGCTGCCGCTTTTTTTCGGCACGGAGCTTTGCCGAGAAAAAGTGGCAGTTTAGAGGCTAATCTTTCAAAAAACTATAGCCCTTTTTGAAAGATCCCTTATCCCTCATACAATTTCGATGCGTCTAATTTACATCTCTCTGCCGATAGAGAGATGTAGTTTAGACACACCCTTAGAGTGGCAGCTTATAGGTCTAGCAGAATGCTCAATTCACCACATTTTTCTCCTATTTTGAGATGGCTGGCCAACTTGACCCACAGACTGATCATATTATAAATCTATCCACATCAGAATGATGCCACCGACATTGCAATTGGTGGAGAAATAGAAGAGCCTTTCAATGGAAATGTTTATAGGATTGGGACATTATACTATATATAAATATTGCAAAATATACATCATTTGCTAAATGAACTGTATCTTGTCTCTTGGTAGGTGAAGCTCTATGATCTCTTACATTCTGGCTGCCATATTTAGCCTCTTTCTCACTGTTTGAAGGACAGGCCAAAGGCCATTTTCATCAGAGCCCACCCTTGCACTACTCTTACTAGCCTGACTGGAGGAAAGTTTCCTTGCAGAAGCACCAATAATTGGTTAAATCTCCTCTTATGTCTGCCCATCAATTGTCAAACATGACAGCAGCTGATAAGGATGGAGATGCAGCTCCCAGAAGGAGAGGGATGTTGAAAGAGTGCCTGCTATTTAAGGCCTTGTCTTTACTACAAAATTATGGTGATGCAAGTTAGGTCAAAGTAATTACTGCAGTTTTTCTTGTCCACACTACCCTCCTTCTGCCAGAGATATGCCTCTTCACCAGGAGCGCTTGCATCAGTTGAAGTGGGACATTGTACGGTGATGTCAGCCCTGTGCATCATTCACAGCTGGAGCTTCCTTCTCCCCTTCCCAGCTCTGGGGCTGATAGCTGGGAGGTGGAGATTCCAGCCAAGAACTATACACAGGGTTAACAGCCAAGGTTGGGGTGGCTGTAGCTGAGACACCCCCAGCAGGCCTGCCAGCCAATAGACAATGGAAGTAATGCAGTGTCTACGTGGAAACTGTATTGCCTTAACAACATCACCCAAAGTAGAAAGCCTCTTGCAGAAGTGGTGTTATTAGGTAGGTGTAATGGGCAACTAACATTGGCAGAAGCAACATTGCACTTTAGATGCTTACAGAGTTAGGTTGATACAAGTTGCCTTACATCGACCTATCTCTGTAAGCTACACCAGGCCTAACTCTTAGCACACTTCCCGTTGCCCAAGGACCATGAAGCTTCTGGTTGGAATCTCAGCTGTGATGTTGAAGGACATGTACTCAGCCACTCTTCTGGTGGCAGAAATCACTCTGATAGACGCTTTGAGTTGGACACCAAAGTCCCAATGCACCCACGCATGTAAGCCAGCCAACTGATTCTAAATGGGTCTACACTTGTAAACTAACTTAATTGGGTATGCTTAAAATTAAGCACATGCTTGAAGTGCTCTCCTGGCTCATGGCCCAGTTACCAGATACAGCATATCAGTCTTTGATCTGCAGGTTGCTAGTGCCTAAGGCAATGGTATAACATTGTCTTCCCAAGGACCAGCAGAATGCAGTGAATGGAGTATAGATGCTATTTGAATGAATCTGCTAAGTATTAGGCTAGACCTTGCATCTCTTGGATCATTTTATCCTGCCCCAGCCAGGGCTTTTGAACCCAGCTCTGCCTCATGGAGACAGTTCAGCTACTATTTTTTTAAAATCTGTTAATAAAAAGTGCTTTCCTAGAGTGCAAAAAGTACAAGGCAACAGGACATAATAACATGCATTAGCAGTCTCTGATATTAATAGCACAGATTGTCACATGATATGACAGTGATTAAAGTGGGCATGGATGGAGGTCTCCCTTTCTTCTAGGAGGCACTGTTACCCTGTGCAAACAGAAAATAAACACAGCCCTTCCAGAGCATAAATGCCAATAACTGTGAAATTTTGATTAAATAATAGATATGTGTTCAGAAGCACTTCTTTATAGTATGTGATTAAGAAAGATAACTAGACATCCTTACAGCTATAATGATAATAATTACCACAACACATAAAGTGTAGAATATGACACTGGAAAGGCCATTATTAACCTTTCCCAGGGTTATTTTTTGGTGTGTTTTTGACACTATGGACAGCAGTGTTCAGAGAACTAAATAAAACTCTAGCCATGGCAATTCTTTCCAGCCGCCTCTCTAATACGTTAAAGAGGAGGGAGGGAAGAGTGAACTATATTTTTCAAAACAGATGTTTAATATCAAACATCTGGGCAGCCTTATTACAAAGATGACTGCGTTAAGGTTTCTGCAACTATTGGTAATTCAAAAAAAAAAAAAGACAAAGGGCTTCCCTGTTTAAATTCTAGTTATAAAAAGCAGTTCTGTGCCCCAGACGTAGGATCTTTTTATTCCTAGAAAATAAGCTATATGTCCATAAAGTGCCCTAGTATATTGTGCAGCATGTCACATACATTAACAGATATTGCTTATCTGCAAAATCTACATTATGACACCTGTGCACTTTGCATTTCAGTGGAGAGCCAGTCATGAGATATTCATTATAACTTTGTAAAACTGAGTTCTACTTTGGTTCTTACCAGTATTGCTTTACATAGTTGGGTCACAGAGGAAGGTTGGGTTTGATGGCATTTTGTACCATCACATTTTGGTATCAGAAGCAAGAATCTGCAAGGTATTCTTAGAGTTTAACAGAGATCTGAAGGCAAAAAAGAACACATGGCCATAAAATGAACAGACTGACCAACACTGGTATGAATTGCTCCCACATTCCTGAGGTTGAAAAAGTGAGAGCCATTTACAGAGCTTTTGTAATCCACCTGTAAGAAAAGTCAGCCTTGGTAAATCAATTGAAGTTTGGGAGCTCGCCACAAATGATTAAACAGCCTTCTGTGCGTTCAGCTCCACTTTTCATATGATAAAAAAAGGCTCCATTAGAGTCCTCGCATCTGCAAAAATCATTTTGCATGAAGGCAAGAAGATGCCATTACTTTAAATTATGGCACTGGTGTGTGATAGATGGAGTGTGGGAAAGCCATAAATCCTGAGTTGGTCTGTTCTGTAGGGTCCTGTAAATAACGTAAGAGAACCAATAATCCTAGTGGCACAGGATAGTACTTTGAAACTGCTCTAATTAAGTCGATTGAACCAAACCTAACTAAGTCAAGGTTTCTTCAACAATTTATTATTGAAAACACAATTAGCTGGAGGCATTCAGAGGAGCTTTGTAAAATCAAAGGCTGCACTGTAACTTAAAGTAAATTTCCAAGTCACCAACTCATTAATAGCACACAAGGTTGCACAGCTGGAAGGCACTGAATCAGAAGTGAAAATGTGGAAATGTCATTTTTGGACCAAAATACAAATGATAAAATAATGATAATCATAGAACTGCAAGGGAACTCAAGAGATCCTCTAGTTCATACTCTGGCCTCTTCACCTGTTCCCAGCTCACCTTCAATGTGGAAACTTAGAACTTACAAATGTCTGCTCTCTGAATAAAGGGATTTTCCTGCTTCAGTGCTTATTTTCGGAGTTCTGTTTGATCCCCAACTATATATGTATATTTAAGAACATAAGAAGGGCCATACTGGGTCAGACTAAAAGTCCATCTAGCCCAGTATCCTATCTTCAGACAGTGGCCAATGCCAGGTATCTCCAGAGGGAATGAACAAAACAGGTAACTATTAAGGGATCCCTCCCCCATTCCCATTCCCAGCCTCTGACAGAGGCTAGGGACATCATTCCTATACATCCTGCCTAGTAGTAGTTAATGGACCTATCCTCCATGAATTTATCTGGCTCTTTATTGTATGTGACATGAATTTCATGAACCTGATGTTAAAATCTATTTGGAAATTATTCCACCCCCTATATGAAGTAAAGGTGCAGTTACTTGCTTAACTGAGAAGAATTATTCCTTACTCTTGCATGCCTTAGAACAGAAAATAACATCCCTTCATTCCATTGTCCTTGGTTGGGTCCCACACAATCATAAATTTAAGGTAAAGAAAATTACTCTTCATCTGCCATAAACATAAAACATGGACTTTCAATGAGACTTGGGCTCTTGAGTAGTGCCGTTTGAATTTTTTTTGTCACACTTTTCTTTTCATTGTGAAAAAATGCCATTATTGTTGAAATGGAAACATTTCGCAGAATGTGTCTACTTCAATGAAAATTCCCATAGGCAAATATTTTTAAACGATTTTTTTCCATGTCGGAAATTTTTGTTTCGGGGAATTTTCTTTTCAAGTATTCTTTTATGCATTGGTTTTCCTTTTTATATTGTTTTTATTATTTACACTTTAATATCAACACAGGTATTGCTATAGCACATAATTTCAATTCAAAATGAAAAAAATTGGTGTTAAAATTTCCCACAAAACAGAAATTCTGTGTTTTGACTAACTTTGTTCCTGAGCTTCTAAGTCATTTTTAAATATGAGATTGGGCTCTTAAGTCAACGGAGATAAGGGCTTTTTAAAAATATTACCGCCACCACCACCCAGACTATCTTGTGCTGAGGGAATAGGATTTAAGGAGCTTTTTCCCACCCCAATTACACTCAAAGGGACCAAACTTAAAAATTAACTTTTTTCTCCTACTCTCCTCCACTTGCAGGATTGAGCCAGAAACAGAAATGTACTTCAAGTGAAGATGGCCTCATCATATAACTTTCAGCATAACTTGAAGCTAGCAGTACCACAAATCTCACAGGAAATCCTATTATGATTAAGTTTCTTTCATAATTTTCTAGTCCCACAAAGTTCTTTTAACCTTGCATTTTGGGGCTATGTGGCAGGGTTTGTTCACCCTTGGAGTACCCCCTTGTATTGGTATGAGATGTCACTGCTATCTTCGGTTCCAGCATCTCCTGATAGGTGTCTGCCTCTGGCCCCAAAATCTTCAGTGGATCAACCCTCCAGCAGCACATGGCTAATGGGAGTTTTATCCCTTACTTTGTAGGTGATGGGGGGTTGAGCCCCATCACAGGCCACTAATCTAAATCCATTTGAATTTTTATTGTCTCACAACTACAACTAACAGCAACTAATAATGAAATTACGCACATTTTCGCCTACATTTCCATCCAAATACTTTGTACCTGCAGTGTTCCAACTCCCTCCATTTTATCATGAGTCTCATATTTGTTGTTTTACTCAAAGCCACTGCTTCTGATGGCATTTGACCACAAGAAAATGTCAGATTTTAAAAATCTTAAAAGGAAGCTTCTAGTCCCTCCTGGTTGTGAAGAAAAGGTTAAAAATGTGAAATCTCTAAAGGCTCAAAAAATCAGAATCCAAAGGAAAAGAATCCAAAATACCCTTTTAAAAAAGTGTCTCATGATTATTACTTCAATAAATCTGGGGTCTTGATTCATGCTTTATCGAAGCTTGGAGTTGACATTAATTTACCTATAAAATTACAGGTGCCAATATGGAGGTCTGTTTGAGTTTCCTTTGAAAATTTGCCTGAAATTTTTGATTTACCCCAAGTTTGAGCAAATGATCTGAAACATCACGCCAAGTTCTATTGTCAGTCATGCCAGCGGAATCACATTGATTTCATTCCTCTGAAATAGTAGCAGTATATATACAGTGTCTGAATATGTAAGAAGTAATGGATCATCATGTATGTACAATGCAATCATATTAAGTCACTGGAGTTGCACCAGGGTCTATGAGAAGAGATTCTGACCCATCAGATTCAGACAAAAGATCTAGTAAGGTCAAGAATACCAAGGGGCAAATCCTGGGTGGTGCTGAATACTTGCTTGACATCATTGAAAGTTGTGGGTGCTCAGCAGCTCTGAGGATTTAGCCAGAAGTATTTAGAGAGAGAGAGAGAGAGAGAGTCTAGTCTTTGATATTCTCTGCTTATTCTCTATTTCTATAAAATAGAATAGAAATTTGTACTAATGGCAAATGTATGATCTTCATAAATTAAAGAGGCTTAAATCAATAAAATTAAAGTCAATAAAGACAATATGAAGTGGTTCCTTAGGAAAGCACTTACCTAATGTGCAGTTACAGACTGACGATGCAGTAGTTCCACAAAGGAGAATAAAGTGGTTATTTACCTGCACCATAGCTGTGGCTCTTCAGGATGTGTTGTGCAACACATTCCACTGGAGGGGTGTTTGTGTGTGTCCAATGCATTCGAATCAGACGCTACGTCTAGACTGCAGGCTTCTTTTGAAAGAAGCTTTTGTGGAAGAGATCTTCTGAAGAAACTTCTTCTGAAAGAGAGAGTCCACATTGCAAAAGCACATCAAAAAAGCAATGTGTTTTTTCGAAATATAGCGTCCACACTGAATGGATGATCTCTCGCATGTAAGCTGTGATTACTATGGGCAGAATAGCCACCAGGGCACCCATGCTTTTTCATCTTTCCTCTTCTTTCTAAATAACTCCCTCTTCCCCGTCCACACATACCTTTTTCCGAAAGAGGTCTTTTGGAAAAAGGCTTCTGCCTCATAGAAAGAGGTTTACCAATGTCAGGAAAACCCCTCTGTTTTCAATTTTTTTTCCCCCGAAAGAACACAATTGCAGTATGGACATAAGTGAAGTTTTTTGGAAAAACAGCTGTAGTGTAGACATAGCCAGAGACTTTTACCAGCAGTACCAGAAGTCCCCACATATGCCCCTACTCACCATGTATGCCAAGTCTCCCCATTCCTTTGTACCACAGTCTATGTAACGTCCAAAGTAACAGGGAAAGAGTGAGGGCTGTGGAATGTAGATGTGCACGAGAGCAACAATTACTGTGCAGGTAAGTAACCGTCTTTCTCCTTTGAGTGATTGTCCACTTATACATTCCTCTACAGGTGACTTACCAGCAGATCCCTTACAATTGCAGTATGGACATAAGTGAAGTGACTAAGATTACTGGAGAAGAGATTGAAAGTCTGACTTGCTGAAGTTGGGGTTGTCTCATAAAGCTTAGTAATAGTGCCTGAAGAAGGTATGCATAGATGACCATATTGCTTTCCTGCAGCTATCTAGTATAGGAATACTGCTCAAAGGCAGGTAACATGGACTGAGCCCTAATAATGTGGGCTGTATCCTGTGTAAAGGCAAGACTTTAGCAAGATCATAGCAAAAGTTAATGCAGTCCAAAATCCAATTTGAGATACATTGAGTGGTAATTGTTTGACCTTTACATTCCTAGGTATAGGTCAAAAAGGCTACATCTAGACTGCAAGGATCACAAAGAAAAAACAGTTTCTTGCCATTTCAACCAGAAAGGGCATTGTCTCAATGACCTGATTACCTGCATCCTGTTTCAAAGACCTTTTAACACCAGACTTGAAAGAGAATCCTCTGAACTGTCATTCATGCTTAAATTTGACACTTTACACCTAGGTCTTAACAAGAACGCTAATTACCTTACCCATTACAAAGACAGCTTCCCCAATTATCACCTCTAATATCATTAGCTCACAGACATTTACCTCCCCCTTCCCCCTTCTGTTCTGAAATTTGATTTGTCCTTTTCATATGTGTTCTTTTTTTGATTGTATCCTTTGGTATATATAGTCGTGCCAATTTTCTTCCACAATTTGATCTGAGGAAGTGGGTCTGGCCCACGAAAGCTCATCACCTAATAAACCATCTTGTTAGTCTTTAAAGTGCTACATAGTCCTGTTTTCTGTGGTCTAGACACACCCAAAGAGCCTAAGAGAGGATCTGAATAACTTTGTGGTAGAATGTCAGGTCGAAGACTATGAAATATTTGTTCAGCTTTGGAAGTGTGGGGGCTTGGGGAAAATACTGAGATGTGGATGGTTTGACTGAAATGGGAAACTGATACTACAACAGGAATAAATTTAGAGTGTGGCTTAAGAGAAAATTTCTCTGTGGAAGACCATAAAAGGAGGATCATCTTGGAGAGCCTGAAGTTCTGAAAATCTCCTTGAAGAGATGACTGCAACCAAAATTTTTGTCTTGAGAAGCAGTAGCGGTAGAGAAGTTGTTGCTAGAGGTTTAAAAGAGAAACCCATCAACTTAGATAAGACTAGTTTGAGATTCCATGAAGGGAGTGTACTAGGAGAGAAGATGCTGATTAGACTCTTTAGAAATCTAGAAACCTAAGGCTGAGAACAAGCAGAAAAGCCATCTATTGGTGGGTATATTGCAGAGATGGAAGCCAAGTGGACTCTTATTTGGCAATCTAGCATGTGTGTAATCAGGTAATAATTGGTAGAATTGCACTCAGATTGAAAACTTTGTCCATTATATGATGTATGTGGCCCTAGTGAAGTCCTTTCTGCTGATCATCAAGATGGCTTGGACCTCTCTGAAGCATAATCTCCTGGGGATATTCAACCAGAAATCTTCCATGTGGAGAGTAGGAAATACTGGAAGTAAGGATATAGAGACTAGCCCTGGTTTTGAGCCAGGAGATCTTTGAGTGGAGGTAAAATCATCACTGGATGGATGGAGAGTTGAGGTAAGTCCATGAACCAATTCTCTTTTTTACAGGCGGCTGCCATGAGGCTTAATGTTTCCTCTTCTTTTTTCAGTTTCCTAAGCACCCTCAGAATGAGAGAAAATGGAGGGAATGCATGAAGCAGATGATTGGAATGGGGAAAAAGAAAGGTAACTGTCATGGAACTTGGGCTGTGGCCCACCATTAAGCAAAATCTTCTGCATTTATTGAGGTTGGTTACAAATGCCCCTATAGTTGGACAATGTGAAGGAGATTGTCCTTTCTGTTTAATCACTCATGCTTATCTATAGAGTCCCTGAAATCATGTTCCTCACCCTTGGAAGGTGAGAGATCTTGTTTCTCATTCAGACATTCAATAGGTGGATCACTTCTTGGTAGAGAAGACAAACTTGCACCTCCCTGCTTATTCAGTTAAAATACATCAGTGGAATAGTCTCTGGGAACTTGAACTAGTTAGCTCCCAGAAGTAGACATGAATGTTTTGCTGGCTCAATAAATAGCTTGGAGTTCCAACAGGTTTATGTGGAGCAACATGACTGGAGGTGAACCAACAGCTTGCAACTGGAGATGATTGAGATGGGCCACCCCAGCCTTTGATGGATGTCTTTATTATCAGGGTCATAGTTGGTACTAGTAATAGGAAGGGAATCTCTTGCAGATGTTCAGAGGGTTCATTCACCAGTCCAGAGACAGAAGAACTTGTGCAGGTAAGGAAACCAGCCTGTCCAATAAATGCCTGTTCAGTCTGGATACTCAGCGGACCCAGGCTTGAGACAGAGGAGGTGAAAATCTGGAATGCAGAGTCATGTACATGCATAAAGCCATGTCTCTCAATAGCTGTAAGTAGAAATGAATTGTTGATCATGGATGGGACTTGAGGTTTCTGGACAGACTATGGACCGAAACCTGTCCATAAGAAGGTAAGCCATGGCAGTTGTGGCATTGAGGACTGCTCCAGTCACAGTTTTTTTATTGTGTTATAGGTAAATCAAAGTTACAGCTATTTCAGGCCAAGATGAGTGAATAGCGGTCTAATGAAAAACATGATGTTTTGGACATGGGTGCCTGATCTTCCCTGAACTAGCCAACCAACCAGGTGCTGAGCATGCTTGTAGATTCCAATCACTGTAAAAGAGAGAGGGGCACTATCCAAAGGCAGGGAGGTGAGATATGACTAGTGTTTTGTCCTTCATGGAGTAATCAAAACTGCTTCAAAGCTGCAGTGATCTGGTGAGAAGGGCCTGATGGGGATGAAGCCCTTTGAAATGCAACTCTTCAGTGGTATTTCACAGTTCCCTCAGGATGCTTGTTTAGCCTATGGAAAAGAAGTTGAAAAGAGGATATTGTTATAATCTACAACTACCTAAAAGGATTAGAAAGACCCATTATTCTCATTAATCAATGAAAATGTAACAAGCAGCAACAGGAAGATGGGATGTAAATAGACATAACGTTGTTTGAAAACACCCGCACAGGGTCCAAACTTACTCTTCTCCTTGGGTCTGTAACCCTTCCGCCAGATGTTGTCAGCAGCAAAAAGGCCAGGTTCAATTTTCTAGAGATTTCCTTAAACTCACTTATCTATCACCAGTTCAAGTCCCTACCTGGAAACCTGGGAAACTATATACACAACCCTGGGTGCCATGATGAGCAATTCTTCCTCCCTTGCAAGCAATGAGTTCAGGGGTTACAACAAAGACATTTTACAGAGGGAAGGAGGAGAGAATAGACTAACAGAATTAATTTTAGAAGAGAGGCAATTAAATTCTGTGATGCAAGACTCTCCTTTCCTCCCAAGGATGTTTTAACAGTAGCGCCAGCTCCCTTGCTGATGGCTAGTTGTCCTAGGTTGGAGAAGTCCAATGATTCTAGCAGATCACTTCTTCCTGGGCTGCTTTGGGGGACTCTACTGCCTCTCACGATGCAGTTTCAATTTTAATTGATGGGTAGCCCAAATTGATAGCAAGCCCATACCAGCATCCCTTGGATAGGAGCTGCTCTCGCTGTCATTTCAGCCCAAGCAACCTCAGTTCTGTCGCCACTCTGTGCCATCCATCCCCTCATACATGCTGTCTCAGCTACGCTGAACTGTCTGCTGCATCAGAGAAGCTGCTGAGTTAACACCATCCATTCACACTATGCAGCTGCTGCTGCTGCCTGAAAGCTGCACCATGCTGCACTGTCCCTGGTCAGCACTTAGGAAAGGATCTACTGTACTTACAATTTTGGACCAAGCCCATACAACTAGCACAGCACTTTCAGCCACAGATAGAAACCTTTCCCCCTTCTCCATCACATTTCTGTCACCTCCCCCAGCTTCTTTCAGTGGTGCCAGACAGCAGGGTGACTCCAGGCAGTTCAGTGTCAATACCTTCTCTTTCCCAGCCAAGATCAAGTACAATCTTACTGCCCCAAAACTTGAGATTTTAACCAAAGTATCCCCAAGTTGCCAAAAAACTGAAGTATAAATAAGGCCTGGCCCAGGCTGTCAATTCCCCTTATTTTCTAACAGATGCCAGTAGAGAGCTCCCTCACCAGTGTCCCCATCTGCCACTTCTTAAGCAGCTCTAGGCTGCTCTACTTCCATTTCACCAACAGCTGACAGTAGAGAGCATCCTTCTGTCCAAGTGTATGTCTACACTGCAATCAGTAACCAGCAGTTGGCCCGTGCCAGCTGACAGGGACCAAGGGGCTGCTTAGCTGAGGCATAGAAGTTAGTTTAGGATGGTGCCTAGATGGTGCAAGGTGGGAAAGTCCAAGAGCCTGAATGTCTATACCACAATCAAACAGCCCCTTAGCCCAAGCCCCAGGAGCCTGAGACAGTTGGTATGGGCCAGCCATTGTGTAGCAGTGCCCCACTGCTTTAGGTCACAGGGATTGCACTAGGAACTTAAAAACAAAACAAGAAGGTCTTGCTCAGGATCAAGCTTTCTTCCCAAGCTTGGTGGTTCTGAGAAACTCCTCTATCCCAGAACCTAGTCCCCCCTTTCCCATACAGACAGTCCATTCCCCTGTATGTTATGATTGGGGAATAACAGGATCCTCCTTCTACTATGAGTCTGCAGTAATTACTATCCTTTTATTTCAGGATTTTAGATCCTTAGGTTAAGGTGACTCAACAAAGGAGTTCTCCTTTCCTCCTCAGGATATTAGAAACTGCCACCCTGTTAGTATCAATACATGGGCTAAGCATACAGCAGGGAAAAGTGAGGTTAAGAAAATAAAAATATATCTAGGCAATGGAACAATGAGCCATTTAGGTTGTGAATGGCTAGATCAGTGGTCATTAGGAAATGATGAATTCAGTTCTGACACAAGGCTGTATTAGATGGCCTTTCAGAAATCTTTTCAAAACACAATGATTCTATCAAGTGTGCAGGGATCAAGGAAAAAGAGTAAGTAAATATATTTAAAATTTGCTCTCTAAATATACAATGCTGCTGCTTATGTATTTCTAAAGCACCCGTCCTTCTCTACCCAATCTGGGCCTGCTTGCAAAAATATTTTCACAGACAAAACCTACCTCAGCAGAAATTATCTTCAAGAGCCATTTGAATTGAGCTGTTATAAGCAAATATAAAGCCAGAATTAATTACTGAGCTATTTGTAATTTTCTCTCCTGGTGCATCCCATGACTAGAGGTGCATGACATGGCAAATTTTTGTATTTGATAATGAGCACATCACTTCTCAAGAGTGCAGAAACTAATTTGTAACTGCGACTAATCAGGGATCTGCAGGCAATGAGATGTCCATCAGTGTCCTTCATGGGTCTCCTACCACTTTATGTTGCTGCATAGGATTATTTGGCAGTTGGCACATTCTAGAAACACAGACAGCACCGTGCACAATGAAGCCAGAGCCAGAAAAGAATCAAGATGGCCTGGAATTCTTTTCCTGTTCTAACCGGACTCAATTCTGCTCACACTGAAGCTATTGGAAGCAGGCACACAGACAGGGAGAGGGGAAGTAAAATAAGATGTTGACCCAGGACCCAGAGATTCAAAAGGGTCCAGGGCTCCCAGCTGCTGCTACTGCGGCAGCGGCTGAAGTTCTGGGCCCTTCAAATTGCTGCAGGAATTCTGGGCGACAAGGCCCAGATGATGCTGAAGAGCTGTCTGGGGAGTGAAGGGGCGCAGCATGGCCTGGGAGGAACTGAGAGCTAGCTGCCTCCAGCCCTGCCCCAACTGTCCAAGCTCTCTTCCTATCTAGGAGCAAGCCAGGCCCTCCCCACTTTGCCCAAGGGCCTGGAAATTCTAGCAGCCTCGCCCTGCTCCAGTATAAGTTTTGTTATTGACTACAAAGGGAACAGGATAAGGACATAAAGCTGTTCTGGAAATACTATAATTCATTGTGTGATGTAACTTCACTGATTCCATACACCTCAGTTACAGCAGGAATGAATTTGATGATGGCCCAATCAGGCATATTTAGGCTCCTGATTTCCATGGATTTCAGTTGAAGTTAAGAGACTAAATGCTTGAGGACCTGGGTTTACAGGAGTTGAAGAGAGTTTTTAAAGCTACTAAAGATGAGGGATGGTGGGAAAATGGCAATAAAAACAAACAAACATCACACAAAGATTTACAGAAAAATGTGTCAAAAGCTTGACATTTTGAAAGAATTCTGCAGCTTCACTAAACAGTGTGTGTGTGCATTCTCAGCCAACTTCCTGCATGACAAAGACCACAGAACATCAACTGTTAATTTCTGCATGAAGCCCATAACTTCTGTTTGATCTATAGCATATATTTTAGCAGGCTATCCAGTCTTGTTTCAAAACACGTATTGTAATTATTTATCTTTTATTTAAAGTACAGTAGAACCCTATATATCTGATCTAACTGGGACTGGAGCTAAATCAGATAATCAAAAATTCAGATAAACAGGAGAATGGGCAAAGAACTTTCCCAATTCAGAGGACTGGAGGCCCAAGTATCGATCCTACGTTCTATCAGAGAGGATGAAGTCTTCCTCGATAGAAGGCAGTGTTTAATCCTGCAGCCACAGCAGGCTGAAGAGCCAATCAGGGCAGTTCAGGACAAGGACGAACACTGGCAGCATGTAACCTCTAAACGGAGGAGGTGGCCAACTTAGGTATCCCCCATTCCTGTAGAGGTAACCAACCACGTTCATACTCTCTCCATGGGCACTGTAGTGGAGAATGCTTTGGCAGGGACCTCTAAGGGAAGAAATCAGAAGGGAAAAACATCTACCCAGAAAGCATGGGATGCATAGTCCTAGGGATTGGGGTTCTACAACCACCCCCCCCCCAAAAGAAGATGGGTGGTGGTGGCCGGGGACTCCCTACTAAGGGGGACTGAGTCGTCCATCTGCCATCCAGACCTGCAATCTCGAGAAGTGTGCTGCTTACTGGGAGCTCACATTCGCACCAGGGGCCATGCGCAGCTTGACCTGCTGCTTACAAACAGGGAGGAACTGGTAGGGGAAGTAGAGATGGGTGACAACCTGGGAAGCAGTGATCATGAGATGGTAGATTTCAGGATCCTAACCAAAGAAAGAAAGGAGAGTAGCAAAATACATACCCTGGACTTCAGAAGAGCAGACTTTGACTCCCTCAGAGAACTGATGGGCAGGATCCCCTAGGATGCTTACACAAAGGGGAAAGAAGTCCAGGAGAACTGGTAGTATTTTAAAGAAGCCTTATTAAAACACAGGAAGAAACCATCCCGATGTGCGGCAAGAAAAGCAAATATGGTAGGCGACCAGATTGGCTTACCGGGGACATCCATGGTGAGCTTAAACACAAAAAGGAAGCTTACAAGAAGTGGAAACTTGGACTGATGACTAAAGAGAAGTATAAATATATTGCTCAAGAATGCAAGGGAGTTATCAGGAAGGCGAAAGCGCAATTGGAATTGCAGCTGGTAAGGGATGTGAAGGGTAACAAGAAAGGTTTCTATAGGCATGTTAGCAATAAGAGGGTGATCAGACAGGATGTGGGGCCCTTACTGGATGAGGAAGGTAACCTGGTGACAGATGATGTGGGAAAAGCTGAAGTACTCAATACTTTCTTTGCCTCTGTCTTCATGGACAAGGTCAGCTCCCAGACAAATGCATTAGGCAATGCAGTATGGGAAGGAGGTGGACAGCCCTTGGTGAGGAAAGAACAAGTTAGGAACTATTTAGAAAAGCTAAACATACACAAATCCATGGGCCCTGATTTAATGCATCTGAGGGTTCTGAGGGAGTTGGCAAATGTCACTGCGGAGCCTTTGGCCGTTATCTTTGAAAACTCGTGGAGATCAGGAGAGATCTCGGATGATTGGAAAAAGGCAATGTAGTGCCCATCTTTAAAAAAGGGAAGGAGGACAATCCAGGGAACTGCAGACCAGTCCCTGGAAAATTCATGGAGGGGATCCACAAGGAATCTATTTTGAAGCACTTGGAAGAGAGGAAAGTGATCAGGAATAGTCAACATGGATTCACGAAGGGCAAGTCGTGCCTGACCAATCTGATTAGCTTCTGTGAAGAGCTAACTGGCTCTGTGGATATGGGAAATTCAGTGGGTGTGATATATCTTGACTTTAGCAAAGCTTTTGATATGGTCTCCCACAATATTCTTGCCAGTAAGTTAAGGGAGAATGGATTGGATAAATGGACTGTAAGATGGACAGAAAGCTGGCTAGACTGTTGGGCCCAACGGGTAGTGATCAACGGCTCAATGTCAGGTTGGCGGTCAGTTTCTATCGGAATGCCCCAAGAATCAGTTCTTGGACTGGTTTTGTTCAACATCTTTATTAATGGATGAGGGGATGGATTGCATCCTCAGCAAGTTTGCAGATGACAGTAAGCTACAGGGAGAGGTAGATACCCTGGAGGGCAGTGATAGGATCCAGAGTGACTTGGACAGATTAGAGGATTGGGCCAAAAGAAATCTGATGAGGTTCAACAAGGACAAGTGCAGATTCCTGCACTTGGGATGGAAGAATCCCAAGATTGTTACAGGCTGGAGACTGAATGGCTAAGTAGCAGTTCAGCAGAAAAAGGACCTGGGGATTACAGTGGCTGAGAAGCTGGATATGAGTCAATAGTGTGTCCTTGTAGCCAAGAAGGCTAACGGCATATTAGGGTGTATTAGGAGGAGCATTGCCAGCAGATCCAGAGAAGTGATTATTCCCCTTTATTCACTTCTGGTGAGGCCACATTTGGACTACTGTGTTCAGTTCTGGGGCCCCCACCACAGAAAGGATATGGACACATTGGAGAGGGTCCAGCAGAGGGCAACCAAAATGATTAGGGGGCTGGAGCACATGACCTATGAGGAGAGACTGAGGGATTTGGGCTTGTTTAGTCTGCAGAAGAGAAGAGCGAGGGGGGATTCGATAGCATCCTTCAACTTCCTGAAGGGAGGTTCCAAAGAGGCTGGAGAAAGGCTGTTCACAGTAGTGACGGATGGCAGAACAAGGAGCAATGGTCTCAAGTTACAGTGGGGAGGTCTAGGTTGGATATTAGGAAAAACTATTTAACTAGGAGCAAGGTGAAGCACTAGAATGGGTTACCTAGGGAGGTGGTAGAATCTCCATCCCTAGAGATGTTTAATTCTCTGCTTGACAAAGCCCTGGCTGGGTTGATTTAGTTGGGATTGGCCCTGCTTTGGGCAGGGGGCTGGACTTGACCTCCTGAGGTCTCTTCTAGCTCTATGATTCTATGATCCATTATTTTAAGATACAGAGTCATTAATCTTAAAATTAGCTGACCCCTGCCAGAAAAGCATTAAAACATGCCTTCTTCTCTACTTAATGGAACATGCAAACTGTTAGTTCTTAGAAACAGTGTTTTATTTATTCATGAACAGTCAAACTAACATGAGTTTTTAACAAATTGTATTACTTATTTTTACACTCTTCACCTTTAGCTCTCAACATTATAGGGACTATATACAAAGTCTGTTTAATCATAGAATACTAGAACTGGAAGGGATCTTGAAAGGCCAGCAAATCCAGTCCCTTGTCTTCACGGCAGGACCAAACATCATCTAGATCCGTGGTCACCAACCCATCGATCGCAATCGACTGGTCAATCGGGATGGCTCGACCAGTTGATCGCGAGGCATTAGGCCCCCCCTCAATTTCCCCCACTCCCAAGAAGCCCCACTACCTACCTCTGAAAATGGAGGTAGTGCCAGCTTCCCACAAGGTGGAG
>CM057848.1:24311259-24332519 GCA_030068395.1 Apalone spinifera
GGAGGAGTCCCGGGAGGAGGCTCTTGCTGGAGTTTCCCTCCTCGGGGGGGAGGGAAAAAGGTGCGTGCAGAGGATTCCCTGCCCCAGCCAACACCCTGCCCCCTGTTCCCACTGGCACTCTGCTCCCACTGGCATCCTGGCCCCTGCCCCCACCAGCACCCTGTCCCTTGCCTCCACTGATACCTTGTCCTCTGCCCCAGCACCCACTAGCACCCTTCCCTAGTACCATGTCTCCTGCTCCCACCAGCACAGTTGGGGCCACATTAGTGAGGCTTTGGAGGAGTTTTGTTTTGTTTTTTTGCATCTCACTTGTGTGGCCCCAGCTGACTTTTCAGTGACCCCTGAATCACAACAGGTTCTCAAATAAAAACAATGCTGAAACTTTTTGTGTTTGACATTTTATTTAAAAATGAAGCCTGGCCAACAAACCCCCATCTGTCCGCAGCATCGTAACGCTGGGAAAAAAAGCAGCAGTATAAGGGTTGGAGATAGCAAGTGTTGGAGAGGAGGAGAATAGAAAGGGTGGGGCTTCAAGGAAGGGGCGGGGCTTCAAGGAAGGGGCGGGGCAGTAGATCTTGGCTTGTTCTGTTATTTAAAAAGTGATCTTGCGTGTAAAAAGGTTGAAGACCACTGATCTAGATCATCCCTGATAGATGTCTAACCTGCTCTTAAATATCTTCAGTGTTGGAGATTCCACAACCTCCCTAAGCAATTTATTACAGTGTTTAACGACCCTGACAAAGTTTTTCCTAATGTCCACCTAAAACTCCCTTGCTGCATTTTAAGCCCATTGCTTCTTGTCCTATCCTCAGAGGTCAAGAACAGTTTTTCTCACTCCTCCATGTTATACAAGGTATCATCTCTGTTTATCTTGCTTACACATCACAAATAGCACAATTGTTGTTACAAATGTAAAAACAATAATCATTACCAAGTATTAAAACATACCTCTTTATTTACAGAATACACAAACTGTTACTTCTAGTAAAGAGTACCAGTTTATAGAAACACAGAAACTACCTTAAGTTGCGCTGGTTGTTCAGTTAACACAAAGTCAGATAATGGAGGCGTGGACAAACAGGCCTCTGCTATCTTTCTTTTATTCAGTGCCTAGAGACTATGATGATGGGTACACTAGCAATAGATAAATCAATAGATCAATTAAGCTGATTTTGCTTACTGTCATGTAACAATTGCATCACACAGTAACTATTTACATTTATAAATGCAGATGCTGCATGAAGGAGATGAGACAGCTTTGTTTAAGTGAGAATTGGATGCCTTAAGACTGCAGCTATAGTTTTGAAGCAAACCCATTTATGGATGAGCCTGGATATGGACAAACCTAAGAAGAAAATGATGAACTCTAAGAATATTCCTGGATCATCCAATGTTTGGGAATCCAGAAATGTCATACCAAATGGAACTGTCACCATCATTTCCATGCAGGACTGACTACTCTCTTACCTAAGATATTTGCAACAAAACAACAACAAAAATCCTACCAGAGAAAGTCCTGCAGGGATGACTAAGTTGTATCAGTTCTCCCAGAGGTATAATGTATACAAATCAAATCAAAATATAAATCATTCCACCCTGTTGTGGGGTTTATGCACAGTTTCTTTTAATAAAATATGCAAATATTTTGCAGTAAATTGATTTCCCAGTTTCAGTTCTCTTATCTCCATATTTATTATTCATGATCCTTCTACTCCCCCACTTGAACAGAATAAAAAAAAAGGGGGAAAAAAAGCTGCATAGAGTTCACTTGCTTTTAGGAACTAGCTTTATTATTGTTATTATTAGCACAATTTTATACTCCTAGGAGTGAAAGATAAATGTAGATATTACTTCTAATCTCAACCAAAGCTAAGAGGTAATATAATGACACCCTCTTTAATGCAAATCATTGCAATAAATGACTACATTGCCCAAGTACTCTACTGCATGGCAAATTGTAATGAAAGTTTGAATTGCTGGAGCAAAATGACTATTGTTTAACCTGTGACCAAGCTGGATGGTATTATGACTGTTGTTAAATGTGTATACATCATGACTGCACAGAGAAACAATCCATTAACCTAGAATTGTTACTTTAAAATCTTGGTGCTTTAAAAAGAAAAAAAATAGATTTATTTTCAAGCAAATAAGCAGTTGAAATCTGCTTTTGACTTTTACATAACAGTAGCTAATGCAAATACTATCATTTCACATTACTTAGGAGGCTAATGCACTCTATGGAGAAGGCACTGAGTTTGATCAGACTGAGAAGCAACAACCTTTGTTGTTGAAGATCTCCAGTGAAATAAAATGAGATGTTGGGGGAAGTGCTCATTCACATAACAGAGCATGGTCATCCAGGCACATTCCATAGAAAGAGGGGAAGAAAGTAAAAACTGTGAGAAAGATTTTGAAGATCTAAAAAGTGATGGGCCTCTTTCCTATTTACATGTAAGCACCTTTGGAAGTATAACAGCATCTTCAAATGTAGGTTACATTACCACCGGTTTTAAGGTGGGTTTGCACCACTAGCTGTTTGAAAGGATTTGAAACTCAAGCCCAATGACTTCTCTCAATTACAAATAGCACTTTCAAAAACACCTAACTGACTTGGGAATCTCAGTCCAATTGACTTTCAAAGGGTTTTGGGTTCCTAAGTCATGCAGATGCTTTTGAAAAGCTTTCCCCTATGCAAAGTGCCCAGATTCTGCAAATAAGCAAGTATACACATTGGTGAAATTCCATTGGCTTAAAAATACTAACATAAAGCTGGTGGAACAGCATGGAGAATGAAACTCAATCTCTCTGAAAGAAACTCACACCTAGGTCCAGTAGTAAAAGAATGTGCTATGCAGTCTTGCAAAATTATATTTGCTCACTCATCCAAGACAAGAGGGTTGGGTTTTTTTTAAACAATCAAGTGAAATAACTTTTTTTGCCTATGATCACTGGTCATCAGATTAGATAGCCAAATGGATTTTGTACCTCGGTTGTTAAATGTTCACCAGTTTTACACAGGCAGGCCTGCAGTATCAGCCTCTCTGAAGTGTATCTTCTGTCTATCCATACACTCCAAATTCTGAGGTGAAGAGCAGCCTTGCAAAGATTCATATAGAAGCAGCATGCAGTAACAGGTATTAACCATCATGGTCACCTGTGGGTCAAGGGTGTTTTATTATATTCAGTACTGAACAATTTTTCAAAAGACAAAAATAAAACTTTAAAAACTCTCAAAAAGAAAAGTCGGCTTTAAAAAGTTTGTTCCTGTTGCAAAGTATTATCTGTAAGTCCTCCAGCTAGTTTAAAAGCCTCTCCCACTGCTCCATGGGATTTCTAGTGAATTAATAATGTCACTGATGAATATTCAAAAGTAGGCAGCTATTGTGCCTCCAAGCACATAATTAATTATTCATTACACATTTTTATTCACTGAATTAAAAAACACAGGGTGCTCTGGGAAATGAAGTGTACTTCACTGCAGGGGCATGAAATTCTACACTGTCCCTTTAAGGATTATTACTCTGTATTTATTGTTGCCAAGCAACATAAATGCTGGGCAATTAGATCATGGGTTGTCCCTGAAGACTGATGGGATAATAAGCACTAGTCAAGTATTAAGTTGACCTAGTAAAGGTCCCACATGAATAAACCTGGGGTAGGACCACAGCTGGCATCTTTCAAATGAAACTTTTACATTAATATAATATAAAAGGTGCTTCTAGTCAGGAATTTTACATAGGCAAAAATACAGAGGCTGTGGAATGGGTTAATGCCACTTTACGCAGAAGCAGGTTTAATTCATTTGTCCTTCAGACTAATCTTTGATTGCGAAGTTATGAGCACGCTGAGTCTGAGAACAGCTTCAAAAACAGAGAGGAAGTCACTAGTTTACCTCCCAAGAGCTGCCTGCTCTCATGTTGACGTAAAATTTTACCCCTAATTATTCAACAAGGCTCATTAACAGGAATGAAATACAATTTTGTTCTTGGCTTTACAAAAAAGCAGAAAGATGTGTTAAAATTCGTGAAGAGGTTACACTTCTCAACTGCACCTAATCAGGGACATGGATAAAAGTATCTTCAGCAGATAGATAGGGCAGAGCAAACCTCTGAAAATGACTGCTTGCAACTGTGTCATAAGTAGCGATCGAATGGATCTCACAGGACAGTAATCCTGTAATTTTGAAACAGAATAAATGGGGTCAGAGTGATTTCCTTAACCAGCTCTTTCAGTGTTGCTGCAAATACAAACTTCAAATTGCTGCTGGCTAGTAGCCATCTCTTTTTTCACAGAATTAATTTTTGCAAATCCTTCTACTTAATTTCAGACAATTATCTTTTCTCTCAAAACTATATTCAAGTGAAAAAATCTGTCAAAAATACCCTCACTCCAATATTTTCCCCATTAACATTTGTTTTGGGGGTTTTTTTTTAAGCTAAACATGTTTCAGTATCCCCACTGGTGACATGAGATGATGGTTTTATTGTACTTTTAGATCATTAATTTTGCAGAGGAAAATGGGAAATCATAGCTTATCTCTGTCTGCAGACACTTTGCTATGCTAGAGCTTGAAATAGTTCTCCGCTGGAGATTCAAAACTCAAGAAAGCCTTACTGGAATACAATGCAAAAAATACAATTCCCAGGAAGTATCATACATCCCTTAGTGTAAGAGAAAAGAGTATGTGCATGTAAATTTAACCCAAGCACATAGTGATATACATCATGTTGCCTCTAAACAGATGCACGTGTACATGCATGCATGTGCTCATTAGGTTATGTTTATATATTGTAAGCTAGGTTAACTGTGTGTTGAAAGTATGTAGCTTAAAAGGCAATGCACAAAATATTTTTACTGTCAATATTATTTGCAAGGGTGCCCTTAAAATTTTGCAAATCCCATTTGGGGCAGAATTTGAGCAGGAGACCAAATAAGATGTGAACCCTAAAATAAACTAGGAACAGCACAAGTCATTCAACAAGTGAGACATCACTGGATCATGGCCCAAGATCAGCCCCTTGCACAAATAAGCCCTAAAACTAGTCACAAAACATCTGTTTACCAGGAAATGCACAGAACTCTGAATGGGGAGGGGGAGGAATCTTAGAAATACTGCACAAAATAATGCAATCAATATTACACATAAAAGGGCACCTACTAGGGAAAAAGGAATGTGGGGGAGTGGTTGTGGCTCACCTATAAACATTCTACCCTAATGTGTGGCTCATTCACCCAAGCACACATTCCATCCATGAGCTGGAATCAAGTCTATGTTTAGCATGACCAGTAAAACTCAGTTAGGGTGGAGTGAATCATTTTGCCAACAGGCTGAGGCAGGCATGAGTTGTAGCCATGTGCGACTGACCATCATCTAGTAGTGAAATCACACATGGAGCCAGGCCAGACATGGGGCACAATCTGAATGTTTCTTTTATCACTTATTGTTGCATCCAGTGCATATTTCGCACTGATAAGGCAAGATGCCTGAGACTATTTCTAGGTGCTAAATGTATTCACTTTCATCCGTGCAACATCTGTATTGATAGGATTATATTTTATTATGTATGCAGATACTATATAATTGAAATTGTCTACTTGGAATTAATTTTGCTGCATTCAGTTTGAAAACTCAGCAAAAATTGCTTTCCAGCAATTATTTTTAGCAACACCAACAGGTAAGTGGCATAGAATAGCAGCTTGCAAAACTTGTATCTATTTGTTGGTTATACAAATGCAAAAAAACAGGGGAAAGTGGCTTTAGGGTGTTGCAAAGTTTAGGACATCTTTAAGTAAAACTGTACATTCATTGTTTGTAATGCTCTGATATGACATAAATAGGGCCTCTAGCACAGACTCACGGCTCCTCTGCTCGTGAGAGTTACATGACCTCCTGGTTTCCTTGGGAGGTGAGCGCTAGCAGGAAAAGTCCCTATAATGATGACAGATGCAAGCTCAGACATAACAAGATATGTATTTATTAGTGGAATAGGGGGCAGAGGCAGCTGCTGCTGCAGATTGCAAAACACTTTTACTTTCCCTGGGCCGGTTACCATCTAAGCAGGGGTCCATCCTGGGTCAAGGACCTTCCCTTTGGAAGGATGTACACTCTGTAGGAACTGTCTAGGGAGGTGCCACATACACAAACTCAGCCAGTACCATAACTGTTTCACTGCCCTGGTTTGCCACCAAGGGCAACCAGACAGTAAGTGTGAAAAATCAGGGTATGATATTGAGGGGCTATAGGTGTCAAAATAAAACAAAACCCCAAATATCGGACTGTTCCTATAAAATCAGGACATCTATTGCCCTCTCTGGTTTGCAAATGAGGGGTGGTGGGTAGACCTTCTACCTGCAGCATTAAGCCCATCACCTTTTTTAGTTATTACTTAACTAGCTCTTTGGTACTATGACAACTGCCTTCTCTCAGATATTTAGAAGCAACAGCAGTAACCCCGTTTACTCTGTGATCACATTGTGACTTCCCTTAGGACACTACTGCTGCAATGTCCTTAAAATCCCTGAGACATTCTTCCTCCATGACATTTCTCAAAGGGACATGAAAGTGATTGCCCACACACTCCGAGGTTCCATAAATCAATCAGACCTGCCTCTTCCAAATTCAGTGTTTTCTCCCTCTGCCTTGACCATCTCACCTTCCTGTCCCAGGTCCCTCTTTGTGGTCTTCATATCTTTGGCATCAGAACAAAATACCTCATCCTCCTCTTTAAGGTTCTGCACAGCCCTACATCTTGGCTTCTGCTGCATGGATCTACACTTACCTAATCCTGCTTTCCCTCTTACAGCCTTGTCTGCTTTTTCTTCAACCATGTACCATGCTACCCTTACCCCTGAAGCATACTACCCTAGTCTATTACACCACCTAACCTGCCATTTCTCCTTCCAAGCCCTCCACAGTCTACTTCCCCCTATATTTTTCCCAGTAATGACCCACCCACTTGTGCCAAAGAGCATCTACATTATTAATCATCAGTAAAGCAACAAGAAAGGAACTAACATGATAGCCACCCTGAGAAAACAAGCAGCCTCACAATCCTACTTTGTAAAAATTTATTTTTCCTGCCTGTCTGGTGCCTTGCCCTCTGTGTCAGGTCAGTTGCCTCTCACCTAAACTGAAATCTCCTCAGAGCAGTAATGTTTATTCTCTCTGCAGGGTGCTAAGGATACCCAGAGAGTTCTATATCAATGCTAAATGACAATTACACCACTGCATGTACATGCCTGGGATTCAAAATTGTGATCTCACACCCATGTCTCCTGCCATATTTTTATTCCTAGGTAAATAACATTCCAAGAGTCTAATGTCCAAATTTAAGGGCAAATCCTATCCCATCTTAATCAGAGTGTGCAAAACTCAAAGCACAGTGAAAGCAGCCTTGGCACCCATGGAGGAACTAGTCATAGCAAATCGTCTTTTGGGGACTCCGCACCAAAGCTGATCAGGAAGTTTTTTAGGAAACATTTTTCTGTCAGAAAATGCTGATTCAAACAAACAAAAAAGCATTTGTGACAGTGCATTGGTTCAGAGGAACTTTTCGGGTGCAGGATGGTATTCTTTTAGCTTGAGTGGAAAACTTTAGTCCCTGTGTGGGAGCAAGGCATCCATATTTGTTTAAGACATCATTGTAGTCACCATATTTGGATGGAAGCCAAGTACTGGAATAAGGCAGAAGTTCTGCTGGGCCATTTACCTCTGCCTGTGATCACTGGAGAATTACTGCCTGCTGCCCATTTCCTGGGGTCAAGCTGTACTTCTGGCAGAATTCTGAGCAAAAGTCAAATTTTAGTTCACCCCAGGAGATAGAAGTGTTGTAGAGGACCAGCCAAGAGATAAACAAGATCCGAGAGAAGTACAGGGAATGGATGGTGCTAAATGGTAGGGTCTCTGGCTATCCTTGGAGACTTATTGCTAAAAGAGCTATTTCCCTGGTCATGGGTCTATAAAAGGGATTCACTGATCATCTCTAGTAGGTCTGGAACAAACTTGGGCCACCGGATATTTGCGGTGCCTGGTCTGCTTCTGCACTAAGAGTTGCACCCAAGTCAGTGAGGTCCTGCTGTGGAGGGAGTGGTTGGGGATACCCCATGATTATTAACTCAACTGGTGCTTGTAGGTGCAGTGCCAGTCAATGGGAACCAGTGCCTTTCCAGTCAGAACCTGGGTTTGCAGTTTGGAGGGTTGCTCTGTTATGACACCAGCCTAGTCCCATTCTCTGAGTTTAGGATAGATTCCTTGGGATGGACTCCTCATGGGCCACTGGAGATTGCATTGCCCAGCTCACCACAGTGTTAACACGGGTTAAGGCATCACAGGCATGGTCTACTTTTATAGGCTTAGCTGGTGGTGTTGAATCTGAAAGCAGGGGCACAGTTGTGACCCCTTCTCCTCCTCCTTTCTTCCCATCACTCACTTAGACAAGTGTTGATCTGGATACCAATATCTACAAAAGCAGCCAGACTTGCTGATCTTGAGTAGGGCCCGTTCTTGTCCTACAAGCCCCACAGGAACGGAAATAACTAGCCACATCCTTCCAGTCAGTGGCTGATGAGAGTGGAAGTGAGCTGCAAAGTGGCAGTGCCCAATTCTCTCGGAGTTTCCTCAGGGCAGCCTCAGTGGAACTGGAGCAGTAGGGGTCATCAAAGATGGTTGATATTCCCAGCAGAAAGATATCCCAATTTGACAGCACCCAATTTGAGTGCTTCCAACTGTGAAGAGGCCCAGTTCAACATTTCCCAGTCAGCCAGCCTACTACCCAGCCTATCTTGGCCCAATTATAAAAGTACGCCTGTGGTCAAAGCAAGGACAAGCCTCTGAATTTGGCATGAATTCCATCAAAACAGGCAGAGGAATAGCAGGTCCCAGCTCAGATGACAGCATGGCCAGAGGGGCCCAGAGCCTAGCATTCAGTGCTTGGAGTTGACAGATTTGCTCCTACAATTCCTGATTCTTAGCAGCCAGCTGTGCCTGCAGTGCCTGCCTGGAGTTGGATCTGCTCATGCAGTGTGAATGCCCCTTGTGGGATGGGAACTCCACTAGGGTCTATCTTTATTTGGGCTTCCTCAGAGGAGTAGGGAGGATCCAAGTAAGCTAGAAAGATTGGGGCATGGGCGGTCATGCCTAGTGGTTAGAGCTGGAGACGGCAGTCACAGATGGAGACAGTCAGGAGTCAAGACAATGGTCAGAGCAGGAGTCAGAGTTGGGACAAATCAGGGTGTCAGTCAGAGGTGGGGTGCATAATCAGAGACCTGGAGTGAGGCAGGAAAGCAGGAACCAAGGGCAGCTGGCGATCTTGGACTGGGAGGGCAGAACAGTCTGGGAGCAGGAACCAAGAGAAGGCAGGGTTCAGGAGGGAAGCAAATCGACAGGGTGCACAGTGGCCGCCAGCCTGGGATACACTTAGGCTACTTCTATGCTGCAGCCTTCTTCCACAAAAGCTTATGCAAATGAAGCGCGGAGTAGAATATCACCTTGCTTCATTTACATAATTAATTAGCAGCCGTTTTTGCGCAAGAGGCTTTTAGACAGCTCCTTTTTGCGCAAAACCCCACTCTTGCACAAGAGTCGTTTCTTCCTGAAAAAAATAAGGAAGAACAGCTCTTGCGCGAGAGGGGGTTTTTGCGCAAAAAGGAGCCATCTACACAGCTCTTTTTTGCGCAAGAGCCTCTTGCGCAAAAACTGCTGCTACTTAATTATACAAATGAAGCGCAGCGATATTTTACTTCACGCTTCATTTGCATAAGCTTTTGCGGAAGAAGGCTGCAGTATAGACGTAGCCTTAGTTGCTTGGAGAACTTTCTCTGCTTAAATAGTGTGACTGCGTGAATCAGTGGAGCCAGATAGCTGATTCAGAAGTTTTGTAGGCAGAGCCCTTGGTGAGTTAGAGCTCCCCTAGCCCGCTTCACTACAGGTTTCACAGAGCTGCCGTGTAGCAGCCACAGTCTGAGCCCTGCCGGGGGACCCTCATGCTAGTCCGAAAACAAGAATTTCATTTCACTAAAAAATTCCAGGTTTGAAATGTGGTTTTGTGCTGTGCTGGAATGAAGCTTGAAACCTTTTGATTTTTTTTTTTTTTAAATCATGAGACAGAGAGGCCTAAGAATAGTCAAGAGTATGTTGGTTAGGGCACAGGCCTGGGCATAGAAGACTATGAGCCACCAATGTGATGCAGCCATGAAAAAGGAAAAACCAATCCCTAGCACACTTCTTCCATTCTACTGGCTTACCTTCCTTCCCAGGAAACCAACCAGCTCTAGATGGATCAAGTCATCTACCTCCATGGCCTCCAGGAGCACATCGTCAAAGGTTTTTTGATTTTTTTTTTTAAACTGTGGGTTCCACCCTCTGTTCTACTGGCAATTTCCCACAACCCTGCAGCCCTAGACTATATACAACAGACATGCCAAACCCAAGATGAACTAAAGGCTCACCTGGAGGATACCAAGAAATGCTACAAACAATATGGGCACCATCAATTACAGGAGGGGCCCACCTTTTCAGTTGGCCAGTGGATCTAGCTCTTGACAAAACATTTACACACAGACTACCAGTTCCTGTTTGGTCCTACCTAGCAAATTAATCCAATCAATTCCCTCTGAATACACCCAGTTTTGCACATCTCACCCCAGGTTCCATACATTCAGTACCTATTCCATCATTGCTCCCTACCACCACACCTGCACACTTTCAGGACTATGATGATCATACTGTCCATGAGATCCTTGACATCAAAGTAAGACAGGGTCAACTTGGGTAGCTCAAAGATTAAAAGGCTAGGGCCCTGAAGAGTGCTTCTGGGAAGAGGTGGAGAAGACCCACACCCTGACCTTTCACAAAACCACCCTGGAAAATCCAATCCAGTACTATCTAGTGGGAAGTGATATGAAGGACTATTGATATCAAACCTAGGCCTATAGGTCCCCAAGCAGTGAGGGACCACCAATCTCAAACATAGGCCACTAAGGTCCCCAGGCACTGGTAAGCCTGCAGCTCATTGGAACCAATAGAGAAGGGAGCTAGCAGAACCCTCTCTCACCAGGGTCTCTGTCTACAGAGATATTGATAAGGGGAGATGTCTGGCTCCACTGATTGGCCCAGTCACACTACTTAAGTCATAAGGAGTCACAGGAAGTTGTCCAATTAGGGGCATCCCTGGCTGGTAGCCACTGTGAACCCTGCCCCGGTCTCATTCTTAAGCTGTGCCTTCTCTTAGTTCCTGCCTCCCAATCTGTTCCTGGCCTCCTTATCCCAGATCTCCATCTGCCCCCAGTTCCTGCTGTCTTTTCTCATGTTGGGTCCCGAATTCGAACATCTTACCCGACTGACTCTGGATCGACCCATTTTTCATCACCTGAGTCTGACTTCAGCTCTTGCCTTGACTCCTATCTCCAGCTCTAGTTTCAGGCTCCAAACTCCAACTATTAGACTTGACTAGCCCCACCCCAGTTCTTATAGCTAGTCCTAATCTGCACCCAGCTGAGTACCTCAGAGCAGTACCTTGTGGTAGCTCAGTGCATGGCACTACGGTGGAAGGTTTTGTGCAGGCCAGGAAAAGACAGAGGGAGTCTGTAAGCTACATAGAGTCACTGCTCAAAATCACCATGTCTGGGGAACAAAATGGGCCACAGCCACTATTGCTGCAGCAGGAGTGGCTGCGTGGTGCTCCACAGATCGAAGGAGAGGGGGGAGGATTACTTCTTCCTGAACTCTTACATAAGAGACTTCAGAAAGCTTGTGTCCCTCAGGGGTCTGAGAAACAGGGCACAGGGCTAGAGGTCAGGCTGTTCTGTGGGCTAATTCTGTCTCCACCACTAACTCACTGCAGGGCCTTGGGCACGTCTCATTCCTCTTGTGGCTCTGTTTGCACAGGAGATGGTAAAATAGGAGAAATACCTAATCACCAATCTCATAGAGGTGATTAGTCCTTGCCTCTACAGTACTTTGAACATACAGAGCTAGACTCTCTAGTCTGTGAAAGGTGTTTTGCACTGTTTGAGAAGTGCTGTATGGATTCAACTGCCCATAACCCCTGGGACCAGGGAACTCTCTACTGGCAGAAAGAGGGTTGGGTGCTGGAGCTGGTGCCGACTCGCCACTGTAAAAGGAAAGATGAGAGGAGGTGTCAGGGGCATGCAAAGGGTGGGATGGGAGAAAACAGTGGGTGGGAATAGTCATGGCAGAAAAGAGCAGAGCTATGCTTATTCCTCCATTGGTGTAATGTCACTGCTTGTCAACTCTAACATGTGACCGTAGGGCCACAACCATCTCCCTGCAGGCCTTATCCTCTCCACTCTGAGCAGATGCTCAGGCAACGTGGAGAATTGAGCCCATCAAGTGCTATGAAAATGCTAAGCATTCTTTACTATAACTTAGACTTTGTGCAGGTGAGTCAGGTTTTACCTTGAGTTACCTGCTGAGTGAAAAGCGTCTTTGAGGTGGGTAGATAAATCCCTTGGGTAGGGTCTCAGCAATCTTGTCTTGGAAACTTGTTTCCAACATAACTACCATTTGGTTCAAGCTAATGAATCCCAAGACAAAGGGGAAATGCTTGCTGCTGAAGCGTCTGTTATACTCCGTCCTCACAGCATAAATTGCGTTAATTTCTATAGACCCTGTTACCTCAAGATTTTTTCCTGTAGATACAAAATAACCCTTGATTCTTTCACGCTTCACTAAAGAATTTGTCACAGACACAAAACTGAGAAAGACTGGAGGAGCGGCGAGCTTAGAGAAAAGGATTTTTTTTTTTTTGCAATTAGTATTACTTTGTTGGGATTATCAAGATCTAACCTGTTGAGAAGCTGAGATGGAGGGGAAATTAGTGAGTCTAACACGTCAGGTAAAATTTGATCTATCACTTATTCTCTGTTTAAATAGTAGACTCTGAGCAGCAGCCTTTGCATGTCCAGGACTGGACTATCAGCAAGCATTTAGCAACACAGCCACGCCATATAGCCTACCTTATCACAACACGGGGGAGAATTTGGCTTTAATAGACACCTCTGAAGTTCCATCTTGGTGAAAAGAATTTGGCCTTGAGTTGTCAGTGTGTTACTGACTTGTGATACCTAGCATGGATCAGTGAGAGAACATGGGACAGGAAGCCTGGCTTTGCTGATAGCAGTACAAAAACATAACCTATATCCATGCTAAATATAATTTGTCTCAGAGGGCCTGGCCTCCTCTTGGCCACAGCATAACTGGTAATAACAGTAGATAACTAGATCCCCTATTTGCCATAAGAATGGGCATCTAGTTTCATAGGCATTGTATGCCCAAAGCTAGACGAGTCTTCTGGCTGATCCGTCATAAGAGCCCTTTGATATATGTCCTTTAAAAGGAATCTCCTGTGTAACTTAGTAACCTTTGTTAAACACAACCTATATATGCTTACTGCAAAAAAATTACATTAAATTAAATCAGACATTTCAAGAAGTGCTGTATCAAGTATCTTGGTTCCAAAATCTGAAGAAATGGGGAAATAGAGAACAAAATTAGTGCTAAGATATTAAATGCATAGCTCAAATGGAGAATAATAAGTACCATAAGAAGCAACAGGAAGATATCAGTAAAATGGAAAGGCAAAGTCTGTAACATGGGAGGTCCATCCAGTTTTAACGTATGGCACTGAGCAATGGGCAACAAAGAAGAAAAATGAGTAAATGCAGGGGAACCAACAGCTTTGCCAGGGCCCTGGGAAAGGTGTGAGGAGAGAAGTGTCTGCACTCTCGGAATGGGTGGGTCCTTGGTCAGAACGAGTGGAGCCAGGGGTAGCCAGCCCTCAGTGCCACCTGGACTATCGCTTGTCCCCCTCTCCAGCCCTCACTGCTGCCTGGAGTGTGCCACACAGTATTCCAGCTGCGACTTAAAGGGCCTGGACGTTGAGGTGCCGTCCCTGCCACAGTAGCAGCAGCCAAGTGCCCCGGGCTCTTTTGAATCACTGGGCCCCAAGGCAGTTTCCCTTTTGACCCCCACATCCAAAGGCCTGAATAAATGATCTGCTCTGCAGAACTGCTGATAGTGAGATGGATGAGTGGTGTAAGCAAGAAAGACCATATGAGGAATGTGTATGTCAGAGACATACACAAAGTAATAGCAATAAACAAAAAAAAAAAGGTATGGTGAGCAGGCTTACATGGCTTGCCCATGTAACATGCAGTACTGACAACTATGTAGAACAAAGAAAGTCCCACAGATCAAGAATGAAGGAAAAAGACAGAGAAGCTGACCCAAGAAGCAGTTATAAATTGTTAAAAGGAGAGCTGGTCCATAGTGAGGACTCACATTGGCAAGCTACATCTTTCCAGGATGTGAAAAAATCTACACCCTCCAAAGTCACAGCAATGCTGACCCAACCACTGGTCCAGAAATAAAAATTCTGCCACCAGCCTAGTGCTATCAATCTAGCTACCACCATGCTGATGGGAGAACTGCTTCTGCTGGTGTAAGTCGTGTCTATGTTACAGTGGCATACCTGAAGACATGCTAGCATAATGTCTGATAGAGGACATGGAATTGAACACCACACTGTAGAAGGAGAGGACTCAGTGAACCCAAGAAGTACAGCTAAGTAAAGTGACGAGAGCTGAAAATAAATGGCCTTTCTTATGTCACCCCAGCTATAAATTACGATACATAGAGAACAGAAAGCGATAGAATGTCATGTGTATGTTCAAAGGAAACAATTGGCTGCTATTCCCTGAGGGTACATCTACACAGCAGCGTTATTTCAGATTAACTGATGTTACTCCAAATAACAGTCGGCGTCTACACTACAAGCAGTTATTTTGACACAATATCAAAATAATGTCGATCTGGAGGACTTCTTACTCCGACTCCTGTAACCCTCATTTTACGAGTAAGGGAAGTCAAAGAAAGACTGCTCTTCCTCATACTTCCTGCTGTATAGACAGCACCAAAAGCTGAATTAAGCTATTTCAACTTATGCTCTGCCATTGACGTAGCTGAAGTTGCATAGCTTTAGTCTTTAGCCCCACTGTGTAGATGTGCCCTGACTCTGTTGAAAGTTCAGTTTCCACACTGACAGAAGCTAGATATTGATCCATAGAAAAGTTTTCACTTCACTGAAGGCTGCACGGCAGTTTCAGCATCTGACTCAGAGGAAAGTTGTTAGGAATTCCTTCAGGCGAGTTGGAAGGCAGCGTTCACTTGAGTAACAAGAGGCCCCGGGGGCTTGCAGATGCCCTTTTTGCTGAAAACTTTTCTTGGAAAGCAAACTTCATCCTCTCAACTTGTGTTTGGCAGAGGGGACAAGCATGCAGAAGTAAAGTGCAAAACATTTCACTGGCATTAGTGCATATAGTCCCAAAGAAGCTAAATTTATAGCCCTGTTCTCCGAGAGCCTTTTCTATATCAGTCTCTACTAATCATCCACATGATTCCCATGCCCTCCCTCTCACTCTGCTTACACCACCTGTATTCTCTTTTCTCTGCCAACTCTCATCCCACAATCTCTCCTCCCCCCCCCTTTTGGTTCCCTTCAGATATTCTTCTCTGCCTTCAGGGCAAAGCTGATCAAGAAGACTGAAGCATTCTCTCTTTTCCCAATATCGTGCCCAAGTAGGTTCAAGCTTATCTCTACATGAGCAGAGAGATGAAACGTGGCTCAGCAGTCAAGATCAAAAAGTGTACAATTATTCAGAAATGTAAAAAGGTCATCAGGACAGAGCGGTTTTTCTGGTATACAATGCCTGGCATTAATGGGATCCTCTTTGAGACCTGTGGGCACTGCCCGACAAACTGTAAAACACGTTTAGAAATTCAGTTTGTAGGACTAGCACGTCAGCATTAGGAATCATGGGATGTCACGACACTAACCACAGTCCACTCAAGATCAGTGCCAAGTTTTTAGTAACCCATTTTCGGTTGCTCGAGACAATTTCTTTAATGCCGATATTAAAGGTCTGTTCTGTCATCATCTTAAGCCATGTCCATATTTTCTTTGGAGCAATAATTAAAATAACATATTCACCAGCTGTTTTTTTCCCCGAGATTTAATCTGCTCAGGCTCTGATTTACATATTAAAAGCACTAATTAGCCCCTCAGAGTGTCTGAGCACGGATAGTGCAATAACTGGTCATGTAGTCACTGGAGACCACTCCCTAGTGCTTTCAGTAAGATCTCGTGTATACAGCCTCAGTCTCTGGATGGCAGTAATGGCCATGTGTAGAGGGTTGTCTGCTTTGTTTCACAGCATTAAGGGACTGTAATGCTGGATTGCTTCATTCTTGTATTTTTTCGTCTCTTTGAAGTGTCGTGTTTGATCTGTCTGCTTGTCTGTCAATTTATCTTCCCCGCTCCCCACTTTTCCCCACCACATCACCTGTCAGAGACAGAGAATGGACAGCCTTTGGCCAATGCCGTTGCTGAAAATTCCAATCCAATCAAAGACACAATGGTCTTTTCTCCTAGCTTTGACGCAGCATTCAAATAAATAAGAACTGTGCTCTGGGAAAAAAACCCTCATCCAGTACATCCTTTGAGTTATTCTTCAGGCTAAGGATATTTGAAGGAATAGTTTAATTTTCTTTGCATGTTTAAAAGTCATCTACAAAACTGTGTACTGCTGGCTCTGATTCAAATTAGCTCTTTGACCTGGAGGCAACACTAGGTAAGGGAGATACCCAGTTTGAATCCTGATTGTTCATTCGCCTATTTGGCTAGAGCTCTGAGTCCTGTGGGGAACATTGAGTTCTGCACTTAGCTCCTAAGGTGCCTAACACAGCTATACTGGAGAACCGTATTAGGAAAAGAAGTGTGCTCAAACCCCAACCTTTGGTTTCAGAGGTAATTTTGGACCCCCAGACAAGTGTTCTGGAGTGTACAGACCCAGAAGGGGCCCTATTTTAAAGATATTAAAAACCAAATAGTGCCTTATTATGCAGCCAGTGTGTAACATCAGGCATAATCCAGGGGGCTAAGGCCAGCAGACAGACTAGGATTCTAACTTCAACTCTGTCATCCACTTGTATGTAAATCTGGGCACGTCACTGCTGCCTATGATAGCATGTATATGGCCCATATCACCATAGCATCTCAGTTATTTATCCTCTCAGCACTGCTAGGAGATGCAGAACTTCTGCAATTCCCACATGAAAGAGGGAACTGAAGCACAGAGAGGCTATGTGACTTGTATAGGCTCACAAAAGGAGTCAGGAGCTGAGCAGGAATTCAACCCAGGTCTCCCACTACTCAAGCTAGGGCCACAGTCTCAAGGCCATCATTGTTTCTCACTGATGCCACTACTGTGTGCCTCATTTCCCCCCTTCCATAAAATGTAATTATTGATTCTTGCCCACCACAAGGTGCTCTATTCACCACTGGGGCACCTCTTTCTGACCACATCTGGAGATTAGCTCTGCCAGGCCAACAGCCCTTCTGGAGCTTGTTCACTCCATCACTCAGGATTCAACTGATCCAGCTTCACGGCTTAGTCCTCCAGTCATGTCACTAAAGATTTCCCTTTACAATGGGTGCAGGGGCATCAAAGTCTTTTTGGGCTCACTGTCCCTTGCCAGCCTTCTCTTTCACAGCCCCATAAAAGTCCCACTTCCTCCATGGCTGGTTGCAGAATATAGGCGCACCCTCTACACTGGAATCTAGCCCAGGGACCCTAAAACAAGCAATCATAGTCTGCATAGTCCTGAACCTTACTGGTGTATCCCTAGGCTGCTTCTTACCATGCCTTCCTTCACCCCAAGAGTGACTGCAGCCTCTCTCTGAAGTTCCCTTTGGCTCTCAGCTACTGAGCTCTCTTTCTACAGCCCTCCTCCCAGCTGAGCTTCCTCTCTAATTAGCTCTTGCTCCCTGGCTTCTTCTCCAGGTGCAGCCTGGGTAATTAACTGGTCCATATCACCACCCTAACCCCTTCACTTTGTGTGGGGTGGACATCCCATTACACCTCTTTTGTAGAATTTTGAGTGCTATGAATGAATAGCTTTTCATGGGAGATCCGAGTATGATTAACAGCGCTTGCCCACTGACAGATCTCACATGCAGAATACGCATAATCAGGTTTCTGATTTCTAACAAACTAGGACTGGGGCTCCCTGGAAAGGACAGGGGGGCCACTCGACAGTATGCTATATAAAAAAAGTCTGTAGACAGCCTTGGTGAGATTGGAATACTGCATGCAATGGTGGTGTCTATATTTACCGAGTATATAAACAAATAGAGAGGATGCAGAAAAGGGCCACAAAATGATGCACTAGCTGGAGAAAATACTTTATAGTGAACAAATGTAAAGAGCACAATCTGTTTAGCTTATCAAAAAAGATTGAGGGGTGACTTGATAGTGGTGTACAAGTACCATCATGGGGAGAAATTCCAGGAACTAAACATCTCTTTTTTGTAGTGAAGAAAGGGCATAACAAGAACCCATGGCTGGCAGCTGAAGTCTGAAACTCAAATCAGATTAAAAAAAGTGTTAACAGTGAGAGTCATTACCCATTGGAATAAGCTATCCAGGGAATTGGGGGGTTCTCTGGAACTCAATATGTGCACCTGTCAAAGCTGTTTGCCTCTCTGGAACTCTGAGTGCAGAAGGTGGGGGCCCACAAGAGACCTTAAAAATACCTTGCCTCTATCCGCTTCTGCTTAAAAGCTCCCCAAGGTCACAGATTCCCTGGCCTTGGGAGATAGGGGTTTTTAAGTTGGTGGTGGCAGCCTTTCTTCTTGAACCCAGAAAGAGGCACTTGAACTTCTTTCAGAAGGGTGCCCTCAAGCTCTTTTACCACAAGAGAGCTTGGAAACAAAAAACAGAGAGAAACATTGCAATCTCTAATAGCTGACTTCTCAATCTTAGGCATGGATACACATACCTGCTATACCTTCCAGGACACAGGAATCAAATCATTGCCTAAAAAAGGTGATTTTATTAATAAAACAAAAATATATACACTGAAATTTCATCCCCAGGATACAGTTTAAAGTTACAATGTATGGGGATGGAGGGTACATGGACTTATACAAAAGTTTAGCCAAGCAACAAAACAAAGAAAATAACCTGATTGCATCTTAATAGGCATTTCCCTCTCTACTCACGAGCTGTGCTTCAAGGTCCAGTCCATTTCTATGCCCAATATTCTTTGTAGGCATGTAGTTCTGCCTGGTTCAATTCATCCTGTTCCCCCAACTACTGGCTTAAACTCACACAAAGAACAACAGGCAGGTATTCTTTCAATTTCAAATCTCAACACCTTCCTCCATTGGCTCTCCTGGCTCCCTTCCAACACCTCCTAGCTACCTGAGTTGAATCCTTTGGTTACTGAGGATTAAGTAACCAAATGGGATGGTTTGTCCAGAAAAGGCCAGCACTCTCGAATTTGTGGCTACTTGAGTTTTAACTACTACTCGTTATACGGAGCACATTATGCCGGTGCTCTGGCAGCTGCACTGGCTTCTGGTATGTTTCCAGGAACAATTTAAGGTCTTAGTTATGACCTACAAAGCTTTAAACAGGTTGGGTCTGGGGTATTTAAAGGATCTTCTCCCATATGAACCTGCCCGGGAATTGAGGTCAGCTGAGGAAGCTCTGCTCCATGTTCCTCCACTTGTGGAGATAAGATTAACATCTATGTGGAGCAAGGCCTTCTCAGCTTTTGCTCACAGGCTATGGAATTCTCTCCCCAGGATATTCACTTGGTGCCAGGCTAAAGCCACCCTTTTTACTCATGCTTTTATTGGTGTTTGAGTCTGTCTGTGTCCCTCTCAAGATGTCCTAGCAGGTTTTATGTCCCCCGGGATCTCATTTTAATTTTTTATATATATTTATACTGTGTCTTAAAAATTTTGGAAGTCACCTCAAATATTTTAAATAGAGAGGCAGAATAAAACATTTTTTAAATAAATATCCATCACAGCACCTCAAGATTGGATACCTTTCTGGAAGCTATGCTTTAGTCAAATACAAGTTATGGGACTCAATATGGGACAACTGGATGAAATGTAATGTCCTGTGATGTACAGACAAATTGGTTAATCTCTTGACTTTCAAACCCATCAATAAAAACAAATGTGCTTTTTATAAGTATAACACTGCAACACAGGATTTAGATGGCTGAGGCCAACTGGCTCCATAGACCAGCATTACAAGTAGGTGACAAGCTCAGCTTTGAATTTATAGACCCATTCCCATCCCCACCATCAGTGTAGCAGACTGCCCTTTTAAGACACCAATTATCCTCACATTAGCTAGGAGTGAGAGCCATTACACCAATGTGGCTCTGCCTTGACAACCACCACCTCCACTCTCAGCCAGGTTGACAGTTTTCAAGGTGGGGACTTGTCTAGGCATCAGACTGTGTTGGATAGGACCTTGGAGGAGGAAGAGGGTTACAGCAGCAATACTGTACATAGACATATACTGGTTGGCCAAGATGAATGAATGTTATTCCAAGCCAGAGGATGGTGTTGGGTTCTCAAGGTATGTATAGAAGAAAGCAAGATGAGGGTGACAGGGAACAGGAGAGAAACAGACTTCATGAAAATACCATTCTGAGCAGAACATACTGCTGTTCTAGTCACTGATTTTGATGGAGTTGTGTTTCCTCTGCCCAGAGGAGCCTCAGAGCCTGAGGGTTGGGGGGAGGGGGAAGGCAGCTTGTAACACCATAGAGGAAAGAACAATATGGCTGCTATGTTGTAGGTGCTAGAGGGTTTGGCCAAAACCCAAGGAGTTGCCTTGGCTTTGACACCATTTGTAAAGCTATTTACCTCACTTTCTGATATTGTGCTTATCCAAGTTCATTCAGAAATCCCATGTTGTTACCTAGATCACAAAGCTCCCAGCAGCCAAGGCTGCATGACAGCCCAAGAGCCTGTAAGTTTACAAACACATCTGAGCTACCCTCATTTGGAGTTCAAGAGCTGAAATGATTCAGCAGAACATTCAAGCAGAGTGTTGCTCACCTAATGTCAGAGTGAGGCACCCTCCAATTCCAGCAGACACAAACCTCGGCAGGCACAAACTTTGTATGAAGCGTTAAACATTAACAATGAAATTGAACCAGAAGTCGACAAAATCCATTTAATTTCAACATATTCTCCCTGCTTTTCTACAAGATAACCAAATGGACCTGCCTCTTACTTGCACTGCCACCATGAGGTAAGAGCTGTTTGCATGATGCTAGCACTGAGACACCATCTTCTCAAAATGCAGAGTGTGGAATGCACTGGCATTAGTGCATATAGTCCCAAAGAAGCTAAGTTTATAGCCCTGTTCTC
>CM057848.1:24334726-24374196 GCA_030068395.1 Apalone spinifera
GGCTTCATTTGCAAGTTCGAATGCCTACATTAGCCACCCTAGTTCGAACTGAGGGCTAGTGTAGACATATCCTAACTTATAGCTATCAAAGGGAAGGAAAGTAAGTAGGACATGACAGTACTAGGCCACATGACAGTACTAGGCCACATGACACATGACAGCACGACAGTACTAGGCCACATGAATGATAATTCTGATGTGCGTCAGGTTTTGGAGGTGAACTAGGGAAATAACACAAGAGAGAGTTAGCATCTTGTACCTCATGGGAGATTTGCAGCTTTGTATTTGCATATACAATGCCCTCTTCCATGAGTTTGGGAGGAAAGGGGCTGTATTTAAACACAGGTGTCCAAATACAGCCAGCCAAGTCTCTGTTCCTGAGTGAGCTCTGTCATCCACTCTCATTTGATATTGAAGATGTAGGCTAGATTTTCTACTTCCAACTTCCTTTGCTGCTGAATAGCTCCCCTCCATCCCTTCCAGGGCCAAAAGTCTGGAACAGTTGGGTTAGCATCCATCTTTTGGCTTCCATGCCAGCCAAAAAGGCAATTCAGAGGGAGTGCTTACCACCTGCAGGTATCTTCATGGGGTTTCTTCCCCTTCCATAAGCCCCTCCCCAAACAAGAAATCATTCCACTCTGGAAGACAGCTCATATTTCTGACCAGCTTGACTGGGTTCCAACAATCGCCTGGAAGTCACTCCAGCAATTAAGTCTTGGTAGCAATATTTTTTTTTTTTTTTTTTTTTTTAGTATGAAGGATATGCCCCACTGTGCGGGGTATTGCAACCACCCTCCCTGTCAGGCCGTTTCACAGTAGTATTGTGGCGCCATGGAGAGGAGCTAATTGGATTTGTTGTCACCTCCTGAAGCTGCCAGGAGCTCACGTCTGCTCTGGTTACAGATGAAGACATCACGGTGACAGGCCTAGAGATGGCTCAGCTGGCATCCTAGGGCCACTAATAGAGCCATGTTGATTTAATGTCCGAGTGGAGAGGTGCGGACAAGCTGTTCAAGTTTTCTATTCCAAACAAAGCAGAGATCTGTTATCAGTTGTCTGCCGGATCAGTAAATACACTTCCATGTGGCTCTCGCAGCACCTAACCACTGCTACAGAAGAATGACAAAGTATTTTAACATTGAAATGGTGCTTTTAAATGAGAGCACTGTCTCTATGGTTTATATTGCCCTGAGGGAAATCAGTTAATTCCTTCATACATAAATTTTACTTAACTATGTAATTATGGATGAATCCTATTAGTTTTTAAATTGCTCACTAGTTAAAAGGTGTGTGTGTGTGTGTGTGTTTTCTGTGTCTTTTTGTGGAATTTACAGATCATCTGCACTTATGAAGATTAAAAGCCTATTTGTGGGATAGGTTCTCCCCCCCACCCAAACAAAAAAAACAGAATTTACCCAAAGAACATAGTATGCTTCCTCTCCCTGTACCTTATTGAAATATGGCTCTTTGCTCTGAGCACAGTTCAGGTTGTTTCTCCTTTATTTCAAGCTCTTTAGGCTTCTGTTATTTAAAAAAAAATTCCTCTGGCCAGTAGCCAAATGATAGTTATGGGGCCTGATTCTTTTGCTGCCTTGTACCTACAATGGTCCTTTACATTAGTGCAATGTGGAGGTGAAAGACAATGACTCAGCAAATATCCTTTTAAACCCACTTTGCAATGCTCCAAATTGACAAAGCTCAGCTCCCAGATTTGGCAATAGAGTTCCCTTTCCATTTAGACATCAGAGGGGACAGGTTTTCAAAAATGCTTGAAAGCCAGCAGCTCACACTGTGGCACATTATGGCCAGGTTGTCATAAGAGTTCACCACACACTGACTCTAGCTCAGGTGCCTAAATGGGAGCTAGGCTCTTTTGAAAACTTAGCCCTAACTACACAAGATGCTTTGGTGAATCAGGTTCATAGTTATTATTAGAAAGAACATTTCTATACATCTTCCATTCAGCAAAGTGCTTTGAAAACAATAAGGGCACATCTAAACTACATTTCTCTTTTGGAATAGGAATGCAAATGAAGCAAATCAAAAGCGCAAATGAAGCATGGATTTAAATTTCCCATGCTTTATTTGTATATTGACGTCCAAGCGCTTTTTCGAAAAAGGGTTTTTCAAAAGTGAAAGAGCAGTCTAGACTGGGTTCTTTTGAAAAAAAACTTTTCAAAAGAACCTGTACGCCTTATTTTTTCAGGAGTATGGGTTCTTTTGGAAAGGGTGGTGGGGGGAGAGTTTTAAAAGAACCCCGTCTAGACTGCTTTCACTTTTGAAAAAACCCTTTTTCGAAAAAGCGCTTGGACGTCAATATACAAATGAAGAGCAGGATATTTAAATCCATGCTTCATTTGTGCTTTCGATTTGCTTCATTTGCATTCCTCTTCCAAAAGAGGAATGTAGTCTAGACATAGCTTAATTGTTTAAACCTCATCCCCTAGGACAGGTGCGCAGTAATTATTCTGCCACTTTCCAGATGAGGACACTGAAATAGCAAGTGGTTAAACAAGTTAACCAAGGTCATACAGTGAGTCTATGGCAGAGACAGGAGCCATATGCAGCTCTTCAGAATCATTCCCCCTCCAGAAGGTTCTATAAAGGCACAAGTGTCTTAGAACAAAGCAACCATTTCTACTCCCAGGAACATGTGTTAGTTGGCAGCATACAAAAATAAACATTTGAGGGTCTTTGCATGGGTTTGTGCCCTCCTTGTTTAATAAGTGCCTGACTATAGCATTTTTCACCCACACATGTTAAACTGCTTTTTCAGTCTCTCCCTTTTGCTGATGGGATGGAAGTGAAGCAACTTCCCAAAAGTCACACAATAGGTCAGAAGCAGAGCCAGGAACAGAACCCAGGAATCCAGTTCCCAAGGCTCAAGACTGCATTGCCTCTCCTTTAAGGACCAGTGAAGAGTGCATTGCACAGTGAAAAAAACAAAACAAAAACTAAGCACACAAAACCTTTCTTCCTGCGTTCAGCTTGCTGGGTCTTCCCTTCCGTGTGGACCACACATGTCTCGGTTCAGCTTTCAAGAGCTTGAAAAAGAATCTTAGACCGGGTTGTGTGGACAGAGGGGCCTACCATGCAAAACCACAAATATGCTGAAAAATTAAGATATTTCTGAGCTAAAGACTGCCACGGTCTCTTAACTGGCCCCATTGTACAGGGCTTTGCAATCTATCAGGGTCAGTAGGGCTGGTTACATTCCACAATACACACAAGACAGACAAAAGTGAAGAGTGGAGTACAGTTACCTAACTAGAAATGCACAGAACAAGAATGTGCTGTCATGGGGGCTGGAGAGCTAAATTCTTTTGTCTCCTCAACCTTTTGACTATGGGCTTGTGTAATTTCAGTTTAACATTAGATACAGAAGGCTATAGCTTAGTGGGCTTGAAGAACTTTACTGTCTCTTCATACTAAGTTCTGACTTCAGCTCCTTTGGATGTTCTCTCCAGAAGCTTTCAGGACAAATGGTTCAAAAGCGCATTTCCATTCGCTCATACAAAATGAGCAAATTTGTTCATGGTATAACTCCTGACCTAGCTAAAGAAAGCCGCACAGCTGGAAAAGCACCTGCAGGACTCTTGGTTCTTCCTATAACAATGAACTTATAACTATTTGGATTAAGATCTTGATTAACAGAATTAGAAGAGCTCTGATTTCCAAAGACTAATTGTGAGGCTCTCCCCCCCTCAGGAGCGAGAGAAAGTGAAAGTAAAAAAATAAATAAAGTAGCCCAACCCTGACTGCTGTAGCTCGAAGGAAAGATACATCTAACTGCAAGTTAGAGGCTTAATGATCACCCTTGATATTGTCTAGTACAGATGTAAAGAGCCAGGAGAGCAACTAATAGCATAAACCTTGGCTGAGGAGTAGTGTAGATGCTATGCAGTCAGTAAGCAGTGAACTCTGAATTCAGATCTGTCTTAGGGCTTGAAATCTGAGTCAAATTTCATCTAAGCTCTGTGAGCTAGTTGCATCTGTATAGTTTAGTTGACAGAGGTTAATCAACATCCCATACCTTTTGGGCATCAGTTGCTCCTTTCGATGCGGTCTCATCATCCCACTGATAGCTGGCATAAGAGCAGCCATCCTGGGTTATACCAAAGGTCCAACTAGCCTAGTCTTCTGACAATGGCCAATGACATGAAACAGGATACATCTCTTGACAATTTCCTATTCTGTCACTCGTTCCCAGCTTCCAGCAAACAGAGGCTAGGGACTCCAACATTGCTCGAGTAGTTTATTTTGGTCCATCAGAGTATTCTTCAGGTTGGACACGAGGCTAGCTCACTACCAGTTATAGAACACAAAGGGCCAGATTATGTTCTCTGTTACTCTGGTGAGTGGGGTTGCACTGAGATATGACTGGCACAAGTGAAATCAGAATCTGGCCTTAATGAAGGCTGAACACAAAAGGCTGGGAAGACCTATAATTTGGTCTGTAACCAAACTGAAATGAAGTGATCAATAAGAAGCCAGGGGACTGAATGAGGAACTGAATGGAAAAGAAAAGAACTTACGTTCTGATATACAGTACCGTGTGTGGCATCACCATGCTTACTCTAATTATTGGGAAGGCCAGCTGCACAAAGGGCTAGCAATGTGCAAACAGAACCCCTCCCCTTTCCGCTGGTTTTACAAAGTAGAAGGATAGGACATATTCAAAGCCGAACTGGTAGCAATTGTATCTCAAATTTCCTACATTCCTCCCCTCCAACTGCACTGTGTGTCTGTCTAGGGCTTTACTAAAGGAATCAATCTCAAAAGTTTGATTTGGAGTAAACTCTTATTTCCATTGGCAGGTGGGCTCGAGAGAATGAAATGTAGACTGTGTTCTAGCCAGGAGCATTTGCCAAGAACTGCCAAGCTATTAAGATGCCCACTTAAAATTCTGTATCTCCTCCCTTTATCCAGTTACTGCTCTAGCCCTGCATTTTGCAGGCGAGGCATTCTTTGCTGAGATGGGGCCAAATCTGTACAATGCATATTTGTTGCTGCACACATCAAGCTTAAATGAGTGAGATGGGATGTGCATTTATGCCCCCGTTAGACAAATGCAGCAGGGTACAAGGAGTCTCCAGCTTAGGGACGGGTTTTGTTCCAGAAGTTCACTTATAAGTCAGTTGCTTGGAACAGTGAACACATTTTCCCATAGCAACTGTTATAAATGGTAGTTAGGCTTTTGTGGGCTAGCCTGAGAAGCTATTTAACCCATAATGTAGCTAAAATACTGTATATTTGCAATGAAAAATAGTAGAAATAGGTTTTTTTTAATGTAACCTTGAATCTGGTGCTTGAGGAAAGGCAAGTTTCATTAGAGAAAGATGAGGAAGTAGGTGGAGATTCTGAAGGGGACTTCTGAGCATCTCCTAGCTTCCTTCCCTTACCCTCTGCAGGCTCTGCACCGTCTCCTGTGGCCAGCAACATTCCCCTCCTCCCCCGCCCCAGGGGGCTGCACCCAGCCCCCGCTCACCAGGAGGTGGCAAGTGGTGTGAGTACATGCCGGAGGACTCTGGAGGAGCAGGGGGTGGCCGTGCTGCTGGTGGCTGAAGAAAAGCATCAGTTTCCTTTCAAAGCATTGCCTCTGTCCAGTTGCTGGCTTTGCGACCACCCCCTGCTCCTCCGAAGTCCTCCAGCCAGCCACCTGTTCTTTGTGCCTGCTCACCCTGAGACTGCAGGTGAGTTTTTGTTTGTATGTGCAGATGTTCATAAGTGGGATGTTTGTCACTCGGGGAGAGCCCGTACACTCATTTTGCAGGTTTGGCTCTGGAAGGCTACTCTGAAGCCCAAAGTACCAGGATGACTTGCCTTCTTTCCCCATCCTGCTCCCTCAGACTCAGGGCTTACTCCAGCAATCACCAAAGCCAGTGAACTCCCATTGACTTTAACAGGCACTCAGTCAAGTCCTGAGTGACCTCATCTAACAAAGTGCGGCCACATAATAAAGACTCCAAGATAATCTGTAAGGGAATCCAACCTGGGACTTGCAGCACTGAGAGCAAGCTATTGAGCTACTGCAGTAACTGTTCACTGTGAACAAGAGGAAAGCTGTTATAGTCAAAGAAGTGATCATTCATATTAAACTAGCGTGTTACATACTCAAACCCCAACAGATCATAATCTGAAAGCTCTGAAGACCGACTCAAATTCAGGTCTGCAAGTGACAGTGGAAGGCGCTGCCAGTTGACCCATTAGGCTGTCCAAGTGTAGGTGGGCTTGCTAATAATGAGTGGCATTAAAATTGCACCTTTAATTTAAGATTTTAAATTGCTCAGCAAACTGATTATTAAAATTTAAATACATATAATTCACCCATCACCAAATTGAAGTCACTGATGGTATTGAAGACCTGCAACCTTTGAACAAAGCAAATCAGCATGAAATAGCAGTGCAGCACAGACAGTGAAGAACACCATTTGCAACTGGAAACAGAAAGAAGCTTTAGGTCTGCAGAACAAAGCTGAGTTATCAAACCTAAAAGTGACCAAGAGAACAGGGTAAATACTATATTCTTTCAGATAGAACCATAGGACCACATGTGGTCAGCATCTGGCTTCATGCCTCATAACCCTGTCAGCAACTTCAAAGTCCCTTATCAGCATGATCAGTCAATATGGACTCAGAAGAAAGAGTACCAACTACTGAGTCACCAAAACCAGTCACTGCAATCTGGTTTTGCCTTGAAGTCCCTCTCTCAACTTGCCCTATTTACCTTGTGAGAGGCATCTAGCACTTCATCCTAGGACTTAGCATTGCATCAAGTAAATTCCATCTCAGGTCTCCTCTAGTGCAGACCTTCTATCTATCAGCCATTGTTAAAATGTTTTTTTTTCCCCTCTCAGAAATAAGCACAAACTCTTTACTTTAGGAAGTTGTAAATATAATTGAGTCACCAGATAATTTACATGCATTAGGAAGTAGTAATGTTCAGAGCCAGCATCCTTGATAGAAGAAAGCCCTTATGTTTCTGCTACTGCTTCATTTTACAACCCCCTTTTAGCAAAGTTCATTAATGATCCTTCAAAATCAAGAATATAGGGTTGGCATTACTACTCTTGCCTCTGGACCAGAAGATCCTAGCTTCACATTCCACGCCAGGCAATGGGCTCACACGCAGCACAGATAGTGCCATGACATATTAGGTAAATGCTGTACTGACCTTCCCAGGGCCAACTTGAGGACATAGAGGCCTCCTGACAACGTAACAGTGGCCTTTTGCTGCCAGAAAAATTGTCTGATTTCAAGGTCTGCTCTCAGGGAGGAGATCCTGCTAATTTGCAACTGTGGGTACGTAGCTATGAAATGAGGAAGGCTTTGTTTTCTTCATGCTCCTTGCACAGGGAGACAGAGCAGGACCATCTGGGGTTGCTGGATGCACAACTGTTTTCTCTTTGGCTAGCGAAAAACCAAGACCTTCCCTGCCCACTTCTGCTCTGCTGTCCTGGTGAAAGGAACCATCCCCCTACTGGAAAAAGGCAGAGAACTCTGGGCCTAGTGTCCTGCCCCAGTAGTCCCTCCCTCATTAATCAAGTGTTTTCCCGGAAGAACCAGCCTAGCAGCTGAGTCTATCCTACTAACTCCACCCAAGCTTAATCAATGAAGCTATTGTCTCTTCTTGTCCCAGGGAAAGTGAGTTCAGTTTTCTCCCCATTGTGAATGCTTTCCATCAAATCCCTCAATCTGCCCTGTGCAATTCTGTAGCTCCTCATATTGGTGATATTTATTCAGGCATGGAATGCCCAGGCAAGCACCCATACTAGAGCTGCATGGAGATAGGGCCTGGGTGCAGAAACTATGCACCTTCTCTACACCAGACAGGGTCTTTGTGTCAGCCTTGCATAGGCTAAGTCACCAGCTATATGTGTGGAGCTAGATAGGAGCCATTTACATTCAGTGACCCCAATACAACACACAAGGAATGTAGGGCTTCAGCAGGTACTAAGCTTATTGATTAGAGCGATTCAAGGTACTGCACTGAAACCTTGCTTCTGGATGGAGTGAAGGGTAGATTTCAAGCCCTAGGGCTTGCATTTCACCCCCCACCCAAAACTGTTCGTTCCTTAGTAGGGAAAAAGTAATATCCTCTCAGGTTTAAGCAAACCTGGGCTGATTATAGTATTAATTTCCCAGATACATGAGCTTGGCTTTTTAAGGAGGTAACTAACACATGAATTAACTCACTCTCTCATGTAGAAGCACAGTAATGTAGGACTGAAAGATACCTCAGACCTGCACTGAGGTAGGAATGAGTATTATCTAGACCATATTTGACAGGTGTTTGTCCAACCTGCTCTTAAAAATTTCTAGTGATGAAGAGTCCACAGTCTCCCTAGGTAATGTATTCCAGTGCTTAACTATCCTTCTCTCCAGGAAGATAAGACTGTTGATGCAGAGATTCCAGTTACATACCCTATATAAAGGTTTTGGACCAAATTCTGGCCTGAGTTGCAGCTGTCAGTGGGATGCTACGGCCATACTAGGAACAAATCTGACTCAGAATTCATTTAATATGTTGATATTTGTAGTGAACTACAACCCTTTTAAAGTAGCAACCCACCCATCTGTCCTGGCTCTGGCAATACAAAACCTGTTACAGGCTAACTCAGATACTCCCTGAAGCTTTTAATACACAACCAGTTTTTCAAGGTTGGTACCAAGCACATTAGTAAATTCACCAGTTTCCCAGTAACCTCATGGTGGGTTTCTGACAGACTCTGTTGCCTTGCTCCTCTAATCCATTAGGGTTGTCCTATTTGAAGTGCATCCATTTCTCTCTCCTGCTCAAATGCTAGAGGGTCTGAAGTAATTGCTATAAGCATTAAAGTTGTCATGCAAATAAAACGTCTGCTGCAAAAGGCTCTCTTATGCCTTCACTCTTCAGTGGGTTTCTCCCAGCTAGAGGAAGTGCTTTTGCTTTCAGTAGTACATATACTCTTGGCAAAGTTCTGTTTTCCATGCTTTGCTGAACTCCTGAACACAGATGTCCCATTTGTGTTTCATTAGTACATCAGCCTCTCTGAGGCTTTCGACCTCTGCACTAGGCAATAATTACCTGGCTCAGACCCATTCCCTCACCAGCTGGCCTGGGAGCTGCTCTGCTCAGACCAGGGCTCTCTTTGCTGTCAGCCCTTTCCAGTCAACTGGACAGCTCAATCAGCAGAAAATATCAAATACGGTTGTAGTTTGAGCTCAGCCAGCATTGTTTCTGCTTGATCTGACAGTGGCGCTTCAAAGAAAGATTATGCTTCCCAAAATCTAGACAAGGGAAAGACTAACTGGGGCATCAAGAGCTCAGAGCGGTTTGCTGAATTTGGAAAGTCATTTATTTCTTCCGCCTGTTTTAAATATATTCTCCCCGACCACTTTCACTTCCCTTCTTATTCTCTCCCTACCTGCCCTCCGCCCCCAAAGAGATAAGATTCTAGGCTGGAAGGAGCCCTTACTCTGCTTCAGCAATGTCAGGAGAAATGGCTAACATGGACGCACAGTCGTGAGGAGTAAGGAAAGCCGAGGGGAGCATTTGCTCCCATGGGCCGCCAGCTATCTGGACACTGCCAAGCTGGGCTTAAGGTAAGCCATCTCCAACTACATATTCTATGTAGTTTGAGTTGCGTACCTTAAGCTGACCTTCCAGGTCTAGTGCAGTCAAGACCTGGCCAAGAACCCAGCATAAACCACAACACCACTTCTTTGGGCTGTATAGATCACAGGCTTGGAAAGCCTAATTGGTAAAGTTTGATTTTAAAAGCCCTATTTTCAATGCAGGATGCAAACTACTAGCTGGCCTCAAAGACTGGAAGGAAAGAAAGAGTGAAGAGACCTGGATTCTGATCCTGACTTTACCACAGACTCACTCTGTGTCCTTTGACAAATCACTGAACCCTGGATTTCCCATTTTTCCTATTAATAAAAGGGAGATAAAATATCTCTCTACCTACTTCCCAGTGGCATTCTGTGGCTTAGTATATGTAAAGGACTTTGAGATCCTTATAAAGACAGAATTATCATTTATGTGGACAGCCACATGGTATTGTTTTATACTTGATTCTTCAAGGCAAAGAAAGACGACAGCAGCTCCTTCGCTAAGACCACAAACCACATAGAAGTCAGTTATTTTTTCAGCTCTCTGCCCAAATCAGGAAACACCACTCCAGGTCTCTACGCCAGGTTACTAAACAGTGCCTGCAGCTAAAGGGGTTTCTGCCAACTTGTACAAGCTCTGTTGCTGCACATGGCAGTGGACTTGTTTTTTTCTGGGGTGTTACAGATAGGCACCAGTTTTCATACAGATGAAATGCCTAGCATCCCTGCAGAAGCTTCTCCAGCCTACAAACCCAGGTAATGGCCAGAGCCTTTGTGTACCATTTATGCAGGGAGCCCCGAAAAAATCTGAATCCTATGTCTTCCTCACCTGGTCCGCCTTCTCTGTGCCGTCCAGGGCACAGAGCCATCATGTACCACCTTGCTGCTAGCTGCTTCCTTCACATACTCCCAATTCAGGGGGCACTAAGGGTGGGAGGATCTCATATTGGCTAGAGCAAAATTAATCTTAGAAATGCTTAGGTTTAAAAGCTATATACAGTAATAGAAACACTTCAGTTACATTTACAATATACTATACTGTATTAATGAACCTACATTAAGGGCCACCCAGAGTAGCTCACAAAGCAAAGAATGAAGGAGATTGTTACTTGCCACATTCTACTAAGAGGAAAATGTAGCCATTCAAACCTAAATTTTAGCTAACAACCAAAAGCTGCGCTAAATATGAGTTAGAGGATGATCATAGTGAGAAGCCACAGACAGAAGGCCAACCGATGAGAATATAACCTGGTCACCAGGAATGAGCAGCATATCCCTGGATCTCTCTGATTTGGATAAAGGAAAATCAGCACAGTTTGATGGTTCCTAAATTCTATGGCAGACATTAGGAGAAGAGCCCTGGATGCTCTGGAAGAATGATGAGGAATTTCTATTGGTCAAAGTGCGTGAAAATCCCATGTAGTCCCAGAAACAAAGGGCATGAGTCAACGTATATAATAGAATGAGACTACTTTAGAAACCAGCAAAGAAAAGAGAAGAAAGAGTTGGCACTTAGGGCATGTCTACACTAGGAAATTATTTTGAAATAGTTATTTCAGGAGATTAGTGTGAATTAAGTTATTTCAAAATTAGTTTATTCCCCAAGGAGAGCAGGAGTACAGATTTCAAAATAACCATCCCAGTATTTCAAAGTAACGGGCTTGGTAGTGTGGATGCTCTGCTTATTATTTCAAAATAAGGGAGGTTATTTCAAAATAACTCCCTAGTGTAGACCAGAGCTAAGAGTCCTATAAGTTCCTCTGACAAAAAGATAGAATCTGATTCTGGAGGCCAAACAATGGTGGGAAATTATATATCACTGGAATGTCTTTTGTGATGAGGTAACTGTTTAAAGCGGATGGTCGCCATTTCAGCAGATGGGATACCAGGCTGCTAGCTTCAAAAGCAGCCAGCTTCTAAAAGTGGGATTTCTTCTAGGTACACTAGAGTGAGGCTCACATCTCACTGCAAAAATCCTCAAGGGTCTCTACTTTTAAAATAGAGAAGAGACAGGGATATTTTACAGCAGATGGAGGTGTGCCACAAAGAACAGAATTCAAAATGGCTGCCCTTAAAGGGGCAGGTGGCCTTTTATAATTATTATTCCTCAATAACTCCCCCTCAAACTTTTTTGTTGTTGTTGAACAAAAAATCTCTGCTGTTGCTCCAAAAACAAATTGTTTGGTGTTCCCTGGTCTTAAAGTTTTAAGAAACACTGTTCTACAGAAAATGAATAATTTTGTAAGAATATTAACATATGAGATTAAATGCCTATTCACAAATGGCAGAATGTGGGAAATAAGCCAAGATAGCTATAAAGGATAGTGAGAGAAGGATAACATGATCTTGTGGGCCTAATAGAAACTTGGTGGGATGAGTGTCAATATTGATGGATTCAATCTATGCAGGATAAAACAACAACACCACCACTTAGCAATGATACAGGGCTTTTCATCTTAAAAACTCATTAACTAATTAATCTGCACAACACCCTTGGAAGCAGATAAGTTTTATTATTATCCAATAGAAGGCGGCAAGCACAAGAAGAAAAGGAGGAAGAAGATACCATGAGCCAGAAATGTTTACAATGGAATGGGTAGTGGCAAAATCAAAACGCACAAGTGCAGCAAAAGGGATGGGGAATCCTAAAAAGCACCACAATTCAGACAAATTCCCCTTTACTTGTTTCCATCTTAATTTGGTCCTTCCAATCAGAGAAGGAAACAAGAACAGAGGGGATAAGGACACAAGCAACGGATAATAGGGTATGGTTTGCATTACAAAGAAAAAGAGCACAAAAAAGCACACCAGAATTAGTTAATTCCAGCCATGGAGGACTAAAAAGAATAAGATGGGATTTCATAAACATACCCAGGGGAAAAACTCTACCAGAGAGAGAGTAGGTTTATGCACACATTGACACTAAGGACCAAAACCCACGGTCATTCATTCTAAAAAACCCATTACTTACCTGGGTAACTTTGATCTTTGAGATGTGTTGCTCATGTCTGTTCCATGTAGGTGTGCACACACCGAGTGCATGTGTCGTTGGATGTTTTTCCCTTAGCAGTACCCGTTGGGCCAGCAGGGGAGCCCCCTGGAGTGGTGCCACTATTACCTTATATATAACCCTGCTGCCTTCTACCCTTTCAGTTCCTTCTTACTGGACTACTCCGAAGGAGAGGTAGGTGGTATTTGGAATGGACATGAGCAACACATCTCAAAGAACAGTTAGTTACCAAGGTAAATAACCTTTTTTTCTTCCACTGATTGCTCGTGTCCATTCCATATAGGGCTATGTCTACACTGCGCAATTTTTGCGGACGAGAAATAAGGGTTCTTACACAAGTTTTTTTGCGCAAAATGGCCCCATCTATACTGTTTTTTTGTGCAAAAGCCTCTTCCACAAAAAGGATTGGAAGAGAATATGCAAATGAGAGCATGAGAAATGCTAATGAGGGCTTCATTTGCATTTCCTCTTCCACAAAAATAGTGCAGTGTAAATGTAGCCAAGGTGACTAAAAAGCAGAAATCCCAGGAGTTGGAATTGGAGTTCTAACCTTCAACTGAGTGGAGGACAGCCTAACCCAGAGCTGCATCCTCCCTAGCCTGACGGGCCAATGCATAATGATTGGCAAAAGTGTGGAGCAGACGATGTGGTAGCCCTACAAATGTGCAATAAAGGGACCTGGCCACGAAGGCCAGAGGAAGCCTGTGTCCTAGTGGAGTGTGCTGTAAGGGGAGGGGCTGGCACCCTAACCAGACCATAGCACTCCTTAATACGTGAAGTGATCCAGGAGGAGACCCTCTGCGCGGAGACTGGCTGCCCCCTCAGCTGTTCTGCAATCACCACAAACAGCTGTGGGGACTTACAAAAGGGCTTTGTCCTATCAACATAAAATGCTTACGCTCTTCTATCATCTGGAGTATGGAAAGCCCGTTCCTTACCTGAGTTACAGGGTTTGGGATAAAAAACTGGGAGAAAAATGTCTTAGGAGATATGGAACTGAGACACTGCCTTCAGAAGGAAGGCGAGGTGGGAGCGTAACCTAACATAATCCTTAAAGAACACTGTATAAGTGGGGTCTGAGGTGAGAGCCCTCAGTTCAGATACATCTGGCAGATGTGATAGCCACCAGGAAAGAAATCTTCCAGGAAAGGTGTAGTATCGAACATGTCACCAGAGGCGCAAAAGGAGGCCCTGTGAGCTTGCTCAAGACCAGGCTGAGGTCCCACTGAGGGACAGGCTAACAAACATGCGGATAAAGCCTGTCTAGCCCCTTCAGAAACCAAGGTCCCATGGGGTCTGCAAAGAGTGTCTTGCCCTGTGAGCCCAGATATAAAGTGGAGATAGCTGCTAGGTTTGCCCTAATTGATGGCAAGAATAGGCCTTGGACCCTGAGATCTAGTAGGTAATCCAGGACCAGTGGGACCTGGGCATCTGTAGGTAAGACCCCTTTTTGGATAGCCCTGATAGAGAAGCACTTTCACTTAGCCAGCTAGGTGGCCCTAGTAGATGGCTTTCTGCCCCCTAGAAAGACCTCCTGCATACGCTCTGAGCACTGCAGCTTCACTGCTGTCAGCCATGGAGCTTCCATGCCATTAGGTGTACGAAGCGCAGATTCAGGTGGCGGAGCCAGCCCAAGTCCTGCATTGTCATATCTGGGTCCAGCGGGACAGTGATCAGCCTCTTGCAGGAAAGGCTCAGGAGGGAAGTGAACCAGTGCTGCCTGGGCCATACCAGTGCAATAATTAGGGACACCCTGAACCCACAGGAGTACCTTGTGAACCAGCAGGAAGGGCAGAAATGCATAAACAGACCCTCAGGCCAGGGAGTAATGAGTTCATCTCCCAGGAAACCCCAACTCAGCCCCATAAGGGAGCAGAACCTGGGGCACTTCCTGTTCTGTCGGGTTGCAAACAGGTCCAGGAGGGGAACCACTACTTGTGGAAGATTTGGAGGGCCACATCCCCCAAGAGATGACTTGTGGCTGGAAAAGGACCTCCTCAGCTGGTCCACCAGAGTGTTCTGGGACCCCAGAAGGTAGGAGACAATCAAAATACCTGCCCTCATACAGAGCTTGCAAAGCAGTAGGGCTTCCTGACACTGGGGAGGGGAACAGGCCTCACTCCATTTATGTAGGAAACCGCCGAAGTGGTGTTATACAGAATAAGAACTGTTCTGCCCTTGAGCCGGGGAGAAAGACCTGATAGGCGAGGTGGGCTGCCCGCATCTCCCTGACATTGATATGCAGGAAGAGTTCCTTTCACAACCATGTACCTTGGGTCTGCATGTTGCGGACCTGAACTCCCCAATCAGCGTCAGACACATCCATCACCAACTGAAGGGCAGCAGAGGCTTGGAGAATGGGACTCCGGTGCAGACCACCTCCTCCTGGGTCCCCCAATCTAGGGAGTGGAGAACATCGGAGGGAATCAACACTAGCCTGTCCCAAGAGTGGAAGGACAGGATATGAATGTGCACCAGCCACAACTACAGTGGGTGCACGTGATGCCTGGCGTGCTGAATCATGTATGTGTAGGCTGCCATAAGGCCCGGGAGATGCATGCAGGTTCTGGCTGCGGTCACTGGGAATGGCTGCACATCCATGATGGCCTCTTTGATCACCAGAAACCAGGATCTGAGGAGGGAGGCTATGGCTGAGGTAGAGTCCAGACAGGAGCTCACAAACGCTATAACCTGGGTGGGGATCAGGGTAGACTTGGCCCCATTCAGAAGAAATCTCAAGTTCCCAGGAAAGGTTTCATACCAGTGCCATGTGGGCCAACACTTAATCCGAGGAGGGGCCCTTGACAAGCCAGTCTAAGTCGGGAAACACCTGGAACCTCTGCTTCCTCAGAGCAGCAGCGACTACGGCCATACATTTTGTAAACACTCAAGGGGCTGCAGAAAGGCCAAAAGGAAGGGCCATAAACTGATAATGGTCCTGACCCACCGTAAAGTGGAGGAACCATCCATGGTGCGGTGTAATAGAGGTATGGAAATCCTTTAGACCAAGGGCCGGGTACCTGTCTTCGAGATTCAGGGAGGGAAATGATCAATGCCAGAGTCACCATCTTAAACTTGGCCTTGGCGATGAAGGCAGTGAGTTCTCTGAGGTCTAGGATGGGTTGGAACCGTCCCCCCTCCCTCCCAAGCTCCCGCCTTTGGCCTTGGGAACCAGAAAGTACTGGAAGGAGAATCCCCTGTCCATAAACCCCTGGGGGACCACTTTGGCCACTCCTAGGCTTAGGAACTGCTGCAGTAAGACGGGTCCCTGAAGAGGGATAGGGCAAGGCGGAGGGAGGGGCCGAGGGGAAGGGGATGGTGTATCCATTTCCTACTGTATTTAAGACCCATCAGTCCGAGGTTATGGACTCCTAGGCATAGTAGAAAGGGAATAGGCAGTACTGGAACGGTGAGGCTGGTAGGCTGTCCTGAGGTGTACCCCCAGAACCCTTGATGGGGCCGTTGGGGCTTGTTGGAGGGGACCGCCCCGATCTGAGGCAGGGTGGGAACAGCACCTGTTATTTCTTCCATTCCGGTTTCTCCCGGTGCTCAGAGAAAAGGGATGGTCCTTCGAACAGGAGGCCTTGGATAGGGGTCTGGAGCTCAGGAGGCATTCCAGACACCTTCATCACAACTGTTGGCTGCAATACCAACCCCATGGCTATGGTGCAGGCGATCGCATCATCGGCGTTTAGGGCAGCCTGGAGAGCAGCTCAGGAAACCACTCTGCCCTCTTCTGAGAGACACCTGAACTCGGGCCGAGATACCCTAGGAATCAACTCAGCAAAGTTGTCCATAGCAGTCTGTGTGTTGTATGCATAGTGACTCAGCAGGACCTGCTGGTTCACTATGCAGGGCTGTAGGCCTCTAGAGAGATCCATCTTTTTAGCATCCCTGCTCTTTGGTGTGGTGCCCAGTTGACCTTGCCTCTCCCTCTGGTTCACCTCCTGGACGACCAGGGACCCCCAGAGAAGGATGGAAGAAGAGATGCTCATTCCTCTCCTGTGGTACAAAGTACCTCACCTCAACCTTTTTATCAGTTGGCAGGATGGAAGCCAGGATTTGCCAAAGGGCATTTGTGATCTTTGTCAGGTCTTTTTAATAGCTGGTGTCGTCGGATTGTAGGATGTCAACCGTGGGGTCTTAGTCCTTGACGCCTTTACCTCAGACTCTGGGCCAGGTGACAGAGGAGGTGCTGATGGGACCTCAAATCCATGGAGAAGAGGGCCCCACCAAGGGCCTCTTTTGGTGAGGGCAACTACCCTTTCATGCACACCACCTTCACATTGCAAACTTTTGAGGGGGCCTGGGAGGCCACCAAGGAGATCACCTTAGAATTCTGAGCAATGGATGGCACTCTCTCGGCAACAGTTCCGGACGTCGTTTGCTCCAGGGGAAGAGACTGCTCTGACATTAGAGAACGAGTCAATGGAATCACCAAAGGGGGAGCTCTGTGCCTTGAGTAGACCGACTCCAGCCTAGAGGGACCCCGCACCTTGGCTCTGGTGGTAGGCCCGGGGGCTCAAAAATGCCCACTTCACCGGGGTCTGTAGTTGTAGCAGGCAGGACTGCTGCACCGCCAGTACCAGGGTAGGCTGTGGGTGGTGCTGCGGTTGCGCCAACATGCTGTGGTGCCGGGACTAGTGGCAGGAGTAGGATCGGTGCTGAGACCTCAACCTGGAGCTCAACGATGACCAGACCGATTTTGCCTCCAAATTAAATACTCAAAAGTTGACCAGGATGGTGTGGTGGCAGCGACAGCCGGCCAGTGACCTTGGGGTGTGCTGGGTCATGGACTCTGGCTTCCCTTAGTACTGGGGGCGGAGGCAGAGGCATGGCAGGAAGCTCGATGTTGAGGAGCCAGTGGCTGGAGGACCCGGCCCGCAGGTCGGTGCTGTACGGGTCTACTGCATCGGTGTCAGTGCTGGTGCATGCGTCAGGGTGGGAGCCAAGGCTAGTGCCATCACTGGAAACAGTGCTGCATCTGACACCAGGGTCAAAATCGATGGCACCGGGGTGGGACGATGATGCTCTCACATCGGGGCTGGGGCACTGAGTGCTGTGGCCAGGGACTGGTGCCGTCTGACAGAGCGCTGCTTGGCTGGGCCTGGTGCCATGGTCAGCTCATTAAGGTCTCTTGCTTCCTTGAAAGTTTCTGGAGTGGAGGGCTTCGGAAGGTCCACTGCGGGGCTGCAGTCTTGGTGTGGGCTAAAGTGGTGCCGACCTGACGATGATCAGGGTGCCATGCTCGCTGGTGCCACATGCCCCACTTGAGTACATGGAGGACGTGTGCCTTGAGGGAGAGGGTAGGTCTCTCTTTCTGGGACCCTGGGGACTGAGACTGGTGCTGAGGCCTACTTGGCACTGGAGAGCCGCCCAAGTGGGTAGGTGCCTTCTGCACCAAATCCGGTGTGCTCTGGGTCACTAGTGCTGGGTACAGGGCTACCTTCATGAGAATTATCTTCAAGCAAGACTCTCTTGGTACATGGCTTGAAGCCCCTACAGATCTTACATGCCTCAGCTAGGTGAATTTTGCCAATGTACTTGAGACAGGCTCCAGCGGGGTCCCTCCAGGGCATAGGTTTCTGTCACTTCTCGCATGGCTCAAAGCCTTGGGGCCTAGGCATGTCCCACCAGATGTACCAGGGATACAAAGCAAACTCTGCGCAGAAGTACTCCTTTGCTAAATACTACACTAACTATTAACTAGATAAGAACAATGAACTGTGAAACTTTAAGCAACTGAATGAGAGAAAACTGCTAAGAGACGCTTGCAGAGTAAGAGCAAAAGCACGTTTCAACAACCATCACAAGCATTAAGACAGAACTGAAGGGGTGGAGGGCCAGCAGGGGTATATTATTGGTTGATGTAGTGGCGTCACTCCAGGGGACTCCCCAGCTGGCCCAATAGGTACTGCTAAGGGAAAAACTGTCCAATAACGTGTGCATACAGTGCTTCAAGCCTACATTGAATGGACATGAGCAATCACTCAAAGAATAATAACTGCGCTTTTAAATTGAGAGTTACCAAGAAAAAACAACACACCAGACCTATGGACAGTTAAGAGCTAGCAAAAATCTTGTCCGAAGAGCTCCCAATAAAAAATGTGGAACATAAGGATGAAACTTGGATCAATCATATATATCAATAGTGACTGGGTCATGTCACATGAGCCCCTTGAACTTGAGTGAATCAGCTAATATGACTGAACTACTGACTGTTACCTTTGAAGGATCCAGCTCTGCTGGAAATTTCATCTCAGAAGTTTCAAGCTGGAAAGTCAAAAATCCAGAACCTTAAAATTATTGGGTATTTCAGGGATAGTAACTAACTAATCTTTCCATTTCTCCATCCGTAAAACGGAGTAAACCCATTTAGACCCTAAGTGGAGTTCTAGGTTCTCTGTTGGAGTGTAGAGGTTCAGCTATGAAGCATTTCTTAGAGAGCTAGCTTTTTTGGTTTGACTCACAAAACAAGTTTTTATCATCGGCTTTCCCTTCACAAACTTAGTTTCCTGCCCCTCTCCCCAACCCTCTGGGCATAATACCACTGTGTACAGGGCCAACGTAACAGTTTTGGGGAAGGCTAGCAAGCTGGTCTAATGGATTTATTTTGCATACCAAACATGGATAATAAGTCTCTTTGTATGTTCTCCTCAGCCTGTTGCTGTGGAGTGGGAGCTTTGTACATGTCAATTCTGACATGAGCTCTTATACTAATTTAGGTTTTCTAGGCTCATTTGCAAGGAAAAAGGTGAGAAACATGGATTTTAAATGAAAAATGAGCATCTCCTTTCTATGGCTAGACCCCCCCCCCACATCTGAGAAGAACTGGGGCACAGGCGCTATAGGGCTTGAGAATAGCGTCTGGTTTTGCAACACAAAATGAGTCATTCCACAGAACTCACCAAAAGCACAGGATGTTTTCAAAGTGTGTGCTTTTCTCACTGGAGTGATCTTTATGGAGGTACCAAAGCTGCTGCAAATTTGCTGCTGCAAGTGTCCCCTTCAACTACATTATAAATTTCACACCAAGTCTGTCCATTATCAGCAGATAGCACACAAGGGATTGCCACAGCAATTACATAGATTTAAAAGATGCATAAAAAGCATGCAACTTGTCCCCTGCTGCTGCCTCTGGGCTGCATGATGCCTCTGCTTGTGTTCTGTAGTATTTGGAAAGCACTATTGTATATCCATACAGAAGATACTAAATCGGGACAGGGAGGGTCTAATTCAGTGAGAGTTGTGGTACAATTTGCTACCTTCTCTAAACTTGACAAATAGATGCTGTTCCATGAGACCGCAGTACTCTGCCCTATCTAACCATGATGATTCGTTGCATGCTGGGCGCTAGAAACTCTGAACCATATTACTTTATCAGAAAGTAAGATAGCTATGCTGGATAGATGCTTTCAAGTAAAACACTGCATGCTGAGGTGTGTAGCGTTCTCCAAACCACACCTACATGAAAAATGAAGGCAAACACAAACTGGTCTGTTATATGCAGATAAGGCATTGCCCTCATTATGGCAAAGTTTAGACCTCTGGATAGTTCAGATACGCAAGACAGCCTACATTACCTTATTACATAATTGAGATGTCTTGTCTTACACATTATGGGAAAGGCTTATCAATTTAATAAACTGCTTCACTACAGGAAAAAAATCATATCTTCTCCTTGAGGAGAAAAATGCATTTTCTGTGCTTTCCTTGAGGGAACTGTATAGATGAACCATGTGTAGCTTGATCTGAGTAATCTTTTAAAAAAAGATTGAGCCCTTAGCATGTGCTTTTGTGTTATTCCAATACCACTGATACAGAAGGGTAAGGTGGAGGTTCAAGGCAAGTATGAAGAAGTATAATTTCTCCCTGCATCATCACAAAGTAAGGCTCAGCTCTACAGGATTAATTTAATTAAAGATGGATCTTGTGCTTGATGATAGTTGATAGAAGTAGAGTTTGTAGTGCTTGTATCATGAACATAAGTGGACATCTCTAGTGGTTAGCTAGTATCTTCTTTATACTCCTGAGTGTTTGCTATGACACACAAATGTTAACTGGTTATATCACATAGTCATATCTCCCCCTTCTAGTATTCAGGTGTTGCTACTGCAAGATGATTCTGCTATCAGCTCAAGATTCCATCTACATTAGAGGGTAGGGTGCATGTGAAAGGATAGCTCTCCGTTATCTATGCTGTTAAACATGAGTTGCTCCAGTTTTCAAAACACCAGAAGATCATTATTTTTTTTAAACCACATGTTAAAAATTGCAAACAAGAAATAGCCACATATCCCTTTGAATAAACTGTGAACAGCTTGAGAGGAAATGCTCAGTGTGAGGTTTTTATCAGAAATTCAGACCTTGTGACATACATCATAAGAGTCTTTCAAAGGTGTCTTTACAGTTGAAAACAAAAATTTTAATGTAACGTAAAAATGAAACAATTGTACCAAGAGATGCCACATTGGTATTGTTCTAAGCAAAGCCAATTCCTCAAGCATGTTCTGACCACTAGTGTTTCCTTTATAAGGGGGACTAGGAATACTTGAACCATACAAATAAATGCCTTTTAACTTTTGTTTTTGACCCTTGTTTCTGAATAAATATGAGAAACTTCTTTCTAAATGCAAGAATCCATTTGAGAGTTTCATTTGTAGACTCATACTGTTTAGTAACTAACATTAAGGGGATCTGGCATGTGGAAGGTTAATTTTCTTATCAAAACTCTTCGAAATCCTAATTTTGCAGAGTAGCAATTTGGAAAAAAAATCAGCAATGGGAAAATGTTGGTTATGCAGCACTAGACATTCAGTACTCAGGGGATCAATTATAAAAACACTCATTCAGCTATTTCTATTCAAATGAACACCTGAAGAGGAGGTCTCAATGGTTTTAAAAGTGTGTGGATATTACTGGATAAATGTTAGTCCAATAAAAGAGATCATCATCTGCTATTTGTGTGCATTTAAGTTGACACTAAAAAGATCTTTGTGGAGTATTGCTGCTTCTTTTTCTTTTTGTGTGTGCATCTTTTATCTCATATTCCCTTAACACTTTGTGAACTGAAGAAAACAGACCAAATGAGCTGTTCTTTAAGATTAAAGGGGCAGCGTTTAGTTGAACACACCTGAATGTGGAAGGAGTCTGTTTCCCTCACACTTATGAATATGTAATGATGTGCTTGGAGGCACAGTCACGAACCCCTAATAAGAATTCACGAGTCTGTGTTTGAAAACAGACATTTGCATTTGCCCTCTGGTCACAGTACATGGGTCATTCTTATTCAAAAATTTATTTGCCTTATTTTTCCATTCTCAACTCCCTCTCTTTGCCATCTCAAACTATTCTCTCATTTTTAGGATTTTATTCTGAGCAAAATTAAGAGGAGGGATAAAACTACCTGAACAGTCAATATTCAATTAATGAGCACTTATTCAGAAATGTGTATATTTATATATGCAGGTGGCATATACATTCCATTTCCTCTTAGCTTTGAAATGACAATGTTTGTCTACTTCACAAACCTTACAGAAATCTTTGTAAAGGGCTTAGGTAAAAAGCTACATGGGCACATAAAACACAATTTACCCCCAAAAGCCAAAAATTGTCAAGAAAATTATATAAATCAATCTAGACTCAGGGTATACTTTTTAAATTTAAATACACTGAGAAAAGTAACATCCAAAGACAAATCCACAGAGCATCATAAATGTTAACCTAGTGTGCCAGAATGTAATATACCAGGCTACCAGCTTTGAAGATATGGTGTCTAGGTAGGGAATAGCAGACTGAAGACTGGCACTAACTGAAGATACTGTATTTCTAAATTTCTTGCATAAAAAGCTTTCAGTGTGTCATTATGAAATATACCCATGAAGGCATTATTTTGGTTTATGCACTTTCAAGATGAATACATGGTAGTTCAATAAGGGGTTGGAGCAAAAAAGCTTGTTTAATTATCTGAAGCTCTAGGAATAGATTTAAGACTTTTTTTTAATTGTTTCTCATCCTTGTTCCCCTCCCTTTTTCCATGTTTTGTAAGAGAAACATGCTACCTATCATCTGATAGGTCTGATTCTTCTGTAAGAGCTCATATTGTATGTGTAAGTATGAGCCAAACACTGAAGAATCTATATATTTGTTTACAACTGCATGACTAGGCTATTGTAAATTACTGTAAACAATTTCAGATGTTCAATGTCCAATCACTATCCTACTACAGATTGCACTTTGCTAAGGGTCAGCAGAAGTGAAATACCAATCCCAAATTGGGGAGGATTTTGAAACATTTTCAGTCTAACACTAGTAAGTCTAACTGCATTTTTTTTTCTGGAGACATATGACTTTACTTGTAAAAATGTGAAGTTATAGCCTGGAATGTGTTTCTATCTACTCATATCTGCAATACATACCTCCATTCATCTATCGATAAATGAGGGATCTAATTATATTTTTCTGTACATTTCGTAGACTTTGCATTGCTATCACAAGTATTACTTTGGTAGGAGAAAGATTCCATTCTGACAGCAATAGTTAAAGAGCAAACCTTCATTTCAGATCTAATAGTGACACCTGCAGTTGAGCCGAACACACTGACATACGAACATCTTAAAATTAAACAGACATATTTTGAATCAAACTAAGCAGGAGATGTGTACGCCTGGAACAATTACACTGATGTACCTAAAATTTGCTTCTCTCAATTGGCAGCACTATCAGCATCGACCAGCATGATTCAGCTTTTTTCCTGTAAGGCAAACAGCCCTCCATAAATGTATATAAATAGAAAAAAAACCTTCCCTGGGCTGCTCAGGAGGAGGATAGCAATCCATGCCGATAAATACCAAAAAATTCTTCCCGAAGAAACACTTGTTTAAGAAACAGTCAGTTGTATTCTCCATCTGAATTCCCTGCCTATACAAACCAGATATTTAAAACGATTTTTGGGTAGTGCAATGCAATATAAAATTGTGTTTGGTCTGAAAAAGGACTGAGGTCTTCAGAAGATGATGATTCTCCTGCACTTAGCCCTCCCTCTTATTTTTGGTGACAGAAGGCCACGAATCAGTAAGCGTGGCCTCTTGTGTCTACTGCCCTTCTCTTTCCCAGATGCTCTAAGGACAAGGAATTTTCACCCATTCATTCTTTTTCACCTATTGTTCAAAGTGTACAAAAAAGCTAAAAGGAAAAAAATCCTATTAAAGCTCTTATTTTTCATTGGGGTTTTAAAGACTATTGCTAAGGGGGCCTGAATTCACATATGAATAAGTAGAAGGTGGTAAACCTTGATCTATTATTTGTTTTCCTCTTTTCCTGTTATTTATTATTATTCTGCTTCATCACAAAGCCTGTGATAGAGAACAAGCACCTCTCTGAATGCCTTAAAAGCAGACATCGCAAGTGAAGGCAAAGCCACCACTTTGCTACAGAATAGGCATATTCTGTTTTTACCATCAATCTTATTGACCCACTTTCACTGCAACAGAAAGATTAACAAAGTTCAATATTTCCCCCACCTGCAAACACAGTATGAATGAATGTGATGTTCTCCTTATGGATTTGCTTTATAGCTCATGTATCCATTTCTTCCTGCATGTAAATGTCTGCAAGTTTGTGGTTTTGTGTGAGAGAGAAGGAACAAAAAGATTTCTTTATAACTTTTCTCAATGTTCTGCTGATTGCTAGTTCAGTAGCAGATGTGCTATGCTTAATGATGCATATACAAGAAGCATTCCCTAATCCCTAAATGAACTTCTTATCTCTAAATATATACAGGGCAAGCTATATAAATTCAATTTAGCCACTAGGCTATTAAATCTACCAGAACTGAAAAGTGATAAGATATTGTTAAAGGCAATCACCTATGCATATTAATAAAAAAATTAACCAAATCAATGACGACCACAAATCAAAACAAATCAGATATAAGCCCACAGATTCATTTCTATTGTACTTTGCACCCCATTTAACTAGCAACAGAAAGGTATATAAGCAGTTCCAGTCCAACTCTTTTGGGTTTGCTAGTGCCACAGTGTGTCAGTCACAATTCATTGCCAAAAAAAAATGTATTGTCTTCTGATGGGCCTTCCTAGCTTTGCGTGCATGCAGATGGGTCTAATACAGGATTAAGAGAAACGTACAATGAAAGGAAGTGCCATCTACTGGTTAGAGTGCAAAACTAGCAAGTCCAAGTCTGATCATTCCAGCAGTGACTAACTTTTTTGATTTAGGGCAAGTCATTCAACATCTGCACCTCAGTTTACTTTTTTTCAAATGGGAATATTCATCTCTTATAACTGTACCTCCAAGATCTGTGCACATGAATCTCTCACAGAAAACTTTAACAATCTTCCTTCCTTTTCCTGTACCTTACAGAGGAGCGAGCTGGCCAAGGACAGTGCTGGAGAATGTCTGTCATTTCTCAGTGGGCCTGCAGAGATTCCCTCAGAAAGATAATGAACCTTAGAATATTGTCATAGTGCGATTAGAAATGGCCCTTCACATGAGGCCCCAGGGGTATCTGCCAACTAGTGAAGTCCTACTAAAGCCCTGGCACTAAGGATGAGAGGTCATCACTGACCTTAGAGTCCCGACATGAGCAGTAGTCAAGTGCTACATGCCAGCATTCCAGCTTAGTTCCACAGGTTTTTTTTTTTTGCAGGAAAGAGTAATCAGCTCTACAGTATTATGAGGTTAGATTCCTAAATCTTTGCAAAGAGCCCTGAGATCCAGTGCAAGGAGAGAAGCATCTACTCAACACCTCCACCTCCTTGCGTGCATCTCAGAAAATGAACACTGAGGTCTTATCTTTAACTTCCGTTACCTCCTGTGTCGTCATCTTTAGTTTGAGACTGGCACTGACTTTTCCAATCATAGGAGTAGTAAGAATATGCAGAGAGCTCACAATGATGGATTGAAGTTAATGGACCCCATTGTTTGGACTGCATCCAACCCCTACGAAACATGAGGCTTTCATAGCATTCCTGGCTCCTGATACTATCTGCTCCCCAGTATCCACGGCACATTTCCCTACCCTCCAGTGGGTCATTTCTGACGTAGGATCCAAATCCAGTTTAACATGTGGGTAGTGAAGTAGCAACACTAACAACTTTCTTATTTGGAATCAGATCAGCTTCAAATCCAAAGTGAAATTAGCTGATGGCTTCCCCAGAGACAACTGTGCATGTAACAAGGGAATTGTGAAGATGTCTACATCTCAGCACAAGAGGAAGGTCCCTATGGGGGGACAGGAAGAGGTAATTGAAGGTGAGTGAGGGTCTTGTTTAAGAGTATGATGCATCTCCTACATGGTGCTCAGCTCTAGACCTTGTTAATGTCTTTTCACCTGAGGTAAATATTAAAAAAAGATTCAAAGAAACAAGAACAACCATTTAAAAAGAAAAGGCTTATGCATATGCAAAGTGGATTGAAATACTTTTAGATTCACTATAGAAAAGCTGTGGCCTAGTTTTTGAAATACACATTTCACTTTGTTGTACACAGCTGGGTTTATATTGGCACTCACACCAATATGCACCAATGCACATCTTGAATTCATAAGTGACTTTCTATAAAATGCCAGTAGGGCACCTGTCATCTTTTAAGTCTATATAATTGAAAATAAAAAGCATGTATTAATGGCCAACTTCCGGCTCTAACTATAGCCTAAGAAGATATATGCCAACTCGGTCTGAAAGAATATTTGAAGCAAGCACTGTCCCCTAGTCAAAAGGCATTTCATACAGTCTGTAGAAAAGAGACACTGATTAGGAGTAGAGTACTGGAACGGGAATGTGTGTCAAACTTGATCAAATATGGAGCAGTTACTGAGACCTCTATATAAACGCATACACAGACAATCTGATCAGCTGTGTGAAATGATAGACTTAGTTCAGTCACATTAAGCATATAAACAAATATTCATTGTATGCAGATCAACAGATGCAGCAAAACATCTGCACTTGGTGGTTTTCTATGTTAGCCTATTTTTTGGTAGCTAGGTGAAGTTGCCATGAGTAACTGGGAAAATTGCTAGATGGTGAGACTTACTATCTTATGAGTCAAATATTGAAGTGTTTCATCCAATAATTTCAAAGAAAAGGAACGGGTCCCAAGTGATTTGGCATGACTGGTCCTCATCATGGGAAATTACTCACCGTTAATTTGACAGGGCCTGGATTTTTTTTTTCCTTCATCTTTATCTGATACAAGGCTCACCAATTTTCCAGGATTTTGACTGAGAAGGTAGGTTGCAGTATATGAAATAATTTGACCAAGCGTTTTCTTTAACAGATAGATTGAACAGCCTAGTCTTTGCAATGGGAATATTTAACATTTGGTTTTCAACACTTCAAAATTTAAACAAGCACATCATAACCACAAACATATATTCATTTTAAAAGCCCCTAACATTACATCACTCTTACCATAACAGCCAGTCTCTCAAAAGTGCAGTGCCTTGTTCGTTCATTTGATTTAGTTCACAAGGTTTAGGAAGACAGGGTTCTATTCTTCATGACAAAGTATTTCTTTTGAAATCTATAATTATATTGGAATTGTAGTTAACCATTTTCAATGCTTGATGGTATTTGAGGTGCCCTTATTATGAGCAGCAAAATCGTGCAGCACCACTGTCCCATCTTTTGTCACATCTGAACAAGTACTCCACACTGGTAAATCACTTAGAGATAAAGTCATCAACAGCAAGAACTCTGCCTGGAAATATATACATACAAGAGAAATGCACAGCAACTGCACAGGAAAAGCAAGCTTTGTATATATGGTATCAACACAACTCCCTGCTAGCCTTTGTTCTTCCCTGAAGTTTGCCATCAGATCATTAATTGCTGCCATAGCCTCTCCCCCTTTGCTTTTATTCAGAATACTGAAAATATCAAATCATGGAAATCAAAGATGGAAAAGACCAAATAGGCTATGTGGAGGTTGCAGTACAAAATTATGCCATATGTCTTCTCTGTCTTCATCTAAATGTCTAAGGTTAGCCTTTAATTTTTTTTTCTAACAACGAAAGACATTACAAGCTCAACTCCTTGCTGGATCAACATAGACCACCGTTCTTCCACACTAGGTAGGGTACCACAAGGTCAGGTATGATCTTATGTTAACTCCTAGATGAGCTTTGGTCAGGACATTAATGACCCATCCATGGCAATTTTCTCTCACTGTTCTACAGCGCTGTGCACGCTATTTGGCTGCCATTCCAGAAATAGCTGTATTTCACTAATGATATATATGTGCATACATTATATATTGTCAAGTATCAAAACAAAAGAAGTCTGTCATCCTCTAAAAATGGAGAGGATAGTTAGTGCACAATCCTGCCGTAAGGCAGCAACTGCTTGTGCAGCGTTACCTAATGTTCATTAAAGGAATCTTGGTGTGATCATACTATAACTGACACACTCATATTTAATAAAATAAGGAACCTGAGGGCAGCTCTAGGACGAAGACCCTGCCCCCAGGCCATGTCCTGCTTCCTGGACCAAGGAAGGAACAATATAGCAGAGAAGAGATAGGACTCAGCAAAGCGGGCAGGATTGCCTGCATGCAGTAACTCAGCAGCTTCTCTTACTAGTAGCCAGTGAACACTCTCTTCTTGTTGCCAAAATGCTTTGCTGGGGCCCAACAGCCAGATGTTAGTCAGTCTCCAGGTTATACTTCCCTGCATAGATCAGTGGGTTTAAAAAAAACAAACCAAAAAACCAAACAAACCTCCCTTCTCCCCCCATCCCAGCCTGAGCCTGCATGGGGTCTAATATTATAAGGTGCCTGAAGTTACTAGATAAAAAGATTGAGTATAAAAAGTGCATTTAATTATGTAACACCTACAAAAGCCTGCTTTAAACATTTTCCTTCTCCCTTTTTATTAACAATTAGCTATAATCTAATGAAGGTCTTTTGACACAGATGCAGAGAATGTGGATTTTATGTTGATCAATTAGGCTGTCATGATTACCTATTTTACTGGTAACAATAATCAGGGTCAAAGCCTACAATGAGGGATATATAAATATGATCCATAATCCGTCCATATAATTCTTCCATTACAGTTGGTATATAAACTGGGTAAAACATGTGGGGTGATCATTTTAACAGAGCAGCAAGGGTTCAGAGAGCTCTACATGACAAAGTGCTTCATTCATAGACAGTATTGGGACAACAGAGATTATTTACTGATGAAACTTTTCCCAATGTGAAAAAACTGGTCACTGGCTGCAAAAGTCCAGGGGATATAAAAGATCTAGCGGTTAGAAATGGGACTACTTATAGTTTCCGTTCTACTGCTGCATCAGTGGGTGACCTTGGGCAAGACGTAAGTTCTAGCTCTATTTACCCATCTACTACTATATTTATTTAGCTCATGCGGTTTCATAAGGCTTAATTAATGTCTGCTCACAGCTTTGAGATCAGATGAAAGGTGCTTATATCAAGTCCAAATTATTAAAGACAATGAGAAAAATGGATCAATGCCAAGGCAGTCAATTGGACAAACGGCTTCTCATATCAGTATTGTCCATATTTCAATTTCTAGTTTATCAGTGGAAATATACATGGCTGTTTAAATAAGAACTCATACATATTCAACTGTGTACACACCCAGTCACTACAGTTTATAGTTTGAAAACCATCAGAAACCTTCAAAAGAACTGTTGGCAACAAACATATTGCACTTTGAATCCTAGCCATAAATAGTCCATCTTACAATGTTTGCGCACACTAAAGGTGTGTCTATAGAGTTTTTTCGAAAAAAGTAGCCTTTTTGACAAAACTTCCCGTGTCTAGACTGCTGCCACATTCTTTCGAAAGTAAATCGAAAGAACATGGCAGTTTTTTCGACTGCGGAAAACCTCGTTTTACGAGGAAGAACGCCTTTTTTCAAAAGTGCTCTTTCGAAAAAAGTCGCTATGTAATGTAAACTGTGCTTTTTTGAAAGTACTGGTTGTAGTCTAGATGCTCTTTTTTGAAAGAGGCTTGCAGTCTAGACGTAGCCTAAGGGGGAAATTTCCAATGGCAGCTCTATGTAGGGGTTAAATGGATATTTTTATATACTATAATATTTGATCAGCTGGCCCTGGAATTGCTTTCCTTTAACTGTTTTATGGGCAAGAACTTAAATTTAGTATCTGCTAGGCACATTACCAATGCCTAAATAAATAGGAATCTTACTTCTGAAGATACCCATGTCTTAGTCTGGAGACTACAAGCATTAATCTTTTGCCAAAGCACTAGAGAGGAACTCCTTTTAGTGCTTTAATTGGCTGGACGAATCACCAATTAATGGAAGACCATCTCTTATGCTTGTCCCCTAATTTGGTGAAAGATAACAATAAGGTGATTAAACAGCAGTCAAAACCCTGCTAGTATTGTAATCCAGAATAGAAGCCACAAAATAGAATATTATGTCTGAACTGCTATAATATGCAAGGAACTGCTCCAACAGCCTGCGGGACTTCCAATCCCAGCTCCAGCTACTAGCCCTACACAGGGGCCTGGCAGCAATGGCACAGCCCTCTGCTTGCAGCAGGCCACAGGTAGGGGGCTGCTCGCAAGTATCTGGTTAATCATTACCCACTGAAGCATCACCCAGTAAAGGTGATGCTTACGGGTAACCGGTTACCAGTTCATGTCCCTGCTGTTTAAGGAGATTCCCCAAGAACCTAGATGATCAGGGCTACTTAACACATGGTCCGTGGCCCTTTTGTTTGCAGCCCGCAGAGCGGTTTGGGTTTATGAGAGAGAACACATGGCCTGAACATGGCCTCCACTGGGAACATGCTCCACAATGGCAAGGCGTCTCCCAGGCAGAGGGAGCACTGAAAGACACAAGCAAATGAGCTGGCTGGAATAGATGGGTACAGGATGTCAGGATTTCTTGCCCCCGAGGAGATGCCAGGAGCACTGGGGCATTGTGGGAAGTGCTGGCTGCTTAGGCTTGTGGGTCAAGTGCTGTGGCTTAGGGCTTAACCTTTGTACTCATGCCCATCAGTGTGAAAGTTATTTGCATATATATATTTGCATGCATCTACAACCACACTTAAGTTTCGGCCCTTGGCATGTACTGAGTGTATCATTGTGGCCCCTGTGGCTTCCAAAGTTTGAGTAGCCATGGCCTAGAGCAACCTGAAACCAAGCAAAAGTTTTGGACTAATGGGAAGCTGTCTCTGGAAAGTCATCCACACTGCAGTTACTTACTGGTCCCAGCCCAAATGTCATTATTTTTTGTTAGGAAGGTTACATTTACTTGACAACCAAGACAACATTCCACTACTCTAACCCACTCCCTTTCAATCTACAGCATATCCCTTGCTAACAGAAACTAGTCCTAATAAAGCATGGCATAAAAAATTCCCATACCATCCCTATCAGGTCAGACCCGAAACTTAACATAGCATCACTAAAAGGAAGCTATAGATCCATCTGGGTGTTCATTGAGCTGGAAGAGTATCCAAAAGTAGTGAATCCAGAGGAGAAAGTCCTTCCCTCCAGTACTCCAAAACTATTTCCCACAATATATAAAGTCTAACAAAACAAAGTGTTGTAGAAGATAGATACTGGTATACCTCAAATTAATTCTCAGAACAATTCCTGTGTTTTGTACCATGCAAACCCTCCACATTCTTTATACACTGTGGAAAACATGAGGAAAGACATGCTCTTGAATATTGTTCCACAATATAAAAAATGTGATTAAACATGGAAGCCAGCTACTTAACTCTTGATAAGATCTGTGTCATTACGTTAGAGTAGCACCCTCACCCAAATTAGATTGGTATTAAGATTAGATACATAAAAAGGAATGAATACATTACCAGAATAAAAATTCAGGTGGTAACTGGTTTATAGACAGCACCAATTTTTAAAGAATTATAGCTTAACTTCACAACCTCAAATGAAAAGGAGAAAACAGCCATGAGATATGGATGAGCTGTGATTTAACAAACACCAAGGTGAACCCGTGTTGAATTGGCCAATCTTAGTATTTATCTTCACTGAAAGGCTGCATCTGTTATTCATAGAAGAGATTACATCTGAATTTGCAGATAAAAACCAGGTAGATATAACACTATAGCTCCTATACAAGTACAGAATGATTCAATCATGTACAGAAAGATTCAATGTTATAACAACAAAGATTCTCAAATTGCTTCAAAAAATATTACACGTACCATCCCTGCAAAGAAGGCTGAAAGTGTTTTCATTTTACAGATGGACAAACTGAGGCAAAAAGAATCAAGTGACTCAGCCATGCTTATACAATCATGCCCATCTTCAGAGTAGAACCCCTATCTCCCGAACTCAGTTTTGTGCATCGCCCATCAGAAAATACTGCTTCCCAATGAAAGTAGACAAGCCAAATAAATGTTTAAATTTTGATATGACTTAAAATAGGTATGTACTATTTCCCCTTAGGCTGTAATTAATGACATCCAAAGTATTTTGAACCTTGAAACAAAAATGTCACTTTTTCACAACAGGGAATTTGAGTAATCAATACTTCTGAGACTACACACATTTCTATATACCATACTACAGATGAGGAAAGGCCCTAGTTTGCAAAGAAGTTAATCCAGTTGAGAAATATACACGTTTTGTTAAAACTGACAATTAGTCAAATTCCCCATTGATAAACTTTAACATTTAAAAGTATCTCAGTAAATTACAGAAGTTGCCAATATTTGGCTATCAAGAGGTTTGAGTCCAAAATGGAAGTTTTTGCATCTACTATGTGTGTTACCAAGTAAACCAAATAGCCTGACAATCTAATTTAATACACACAAATAGGTATAAACAAATAAGGAAATAGATTGTCCAGTTAAACAACTCAAAACGAGAAACATTTGAGGAAAACAATCTTCAATTATGTTATTTTTTTAATTACTGCTGAGCCAGACAGGATAACGAGTTCTGTGCTGTTGCGGTGACACATCAAACTGTGAATATCATGCATCTTTTTTTAAAATACACCTCACAAAGTATTTTCATTGCTCTAAAAGAAACCAACAATGAGAAGTCCAAGGTTGATGTTTATACTTTATTTGAAAAAAAGGGAGAGTGAGAACATCTGGGCTACTTTTAGTTAGACAGGACAAGATCAATGGAAAACACAATGCAGATACCAGATCTCCAAAGCAAGTGCAGAAATGACAATTATATAGCCACAACAGGAAAAAAAATTCCATGGCTTGCTTTAGTCTTACAGCAGTTGACTGGTACTGTAGACGCGGTAAATAAAGCTGAGATTCTTAGGGCTGAAAGTTGTTTTCACATGCTCAAAGCTTTCAGAAAAGTTCTCTTGGAGATAAGATTTCACAATCGATCGCAGCTAAGATGTAAAATATGGAAACTAAAGAGGAAAATCCTTTCAGCTATACAGAGCTATTGGGGGAAAAAATGAATTATCCACGTCTTTGCAGCCCTAGGATTGTGCTGTTGACTAAAGAGAAAAGTGTAAAATTTCTTTCACAGCCTATAAACCAAAAAAGTAGAAAAAAGCCTTTAAACTTTACATACACATTGCCCTTTTGTAGGAATTATATCTGTTAGCAAGTAAGGATGACGTTTACAAAAGTGTAACTGCAAAAAATCACTTATAAACATGCTTACTAGCAATCTACAATTTTTTTTTAAAGCAGACTACCATGCCTCCTTCATGATGCATATTTTCCAAGTTAGGGCTAGGTTCTCCTGTTAGGATAATATTAGAATACTTTTGTCTTATGCTATTTGTGCCATTCTGTCAGAAAGTGAGCTCCCACTACACAAAGTAGGTTAGCACAAAACCCAGAAGAATATAAAAAGACAAACACTAAATAAGACAGGAAGTGGGTCTAAACCCACAACTAGTTATTCCTGAAAGTAAGAAAAGCAAATTTTTCCTGAGACAGTTACATCTAATATATACTTGCAAAAATATTCCTAGCAGGCACACTGCCTCTAGTAGTCAAAATAATTTGATTAAGAATACACACAAACCCTGCACCTTCTTCAGAGTAAAGATTAAGAACATCCAGAAACATCATTAGTACACATACATAAGGCTGCACAAACATGGATAAATTACCAAATGTTCTGTCAGTCTTGCCATTCTCATATTGTGATGGTTGAAAATTATTCACAATAAACTGTGGCTAAGACACTGAGCACCTCCATCCATCATTCTAGACTACTTTTATTCCAACCATGTCATCAAGCTGAATCAAGCTTTGACATCTCGGCAGGGAGATTCTTAAAGGAAGCTAATATCTAGAAAACACATGAATAATGCATTTTTCCATAAAAGCCCCAAAATGTTAGCTTTAGCCTTAAGAGAAGCGACTTTTACTTCACTAAACAGGACCAAAATGGAAAATTCTGAAAGCCCTAAGATCATCCTCAAAAATATTTCAGCACTGTACATTTAGAATGGCACATGCCATATCTGAAACTGAAATTCTTTCCATGCCATGAAACTAATAAAAATAACCTACATGTGTGAAAAATAACCTAAATTAAAAGGGATGCCAGAAAGCGTAATATAAAACTTGTAGTATAGTGGAAGATTCTGCTGTTCTCATACACTAAGTCTTGGCACAGTGTCCAGGCATGGCTGGCTCTCTGCTGGGGACAGCATTCTTGGCTGTGAAAGCCAGAAATGCCCTCTGTCACTCATGAGGAGCAGTCCCATCCAAATGTCTCTCTTCAGTAACTTAATCATCAATCTTTTTGTTACCAGCTCCACCACAGCCTGATATTGTAAACAAGGACCATGTTTAATGTTGTATTTCTGGAAGGTAAAGAGTACCAGGCACCATACAAGTTTGTAAAGAGGATATATGACTGAATCCATAAAAAATGCTTTGTTTAAATGTATTAAAAATATAACTTGCATGCCAAAGGTTCTTATTTAAGAGCAATATAAAATCGACTGATTTAAAAAAAAATCAATTAAAGAATATTCCTCAACTTCAAATTCCAGAAACTTCCCTTAATTGATTTCATTTTGCAGCTCAAATTGAACTGTCATATTAGTCAGGGCTACATGATCTAATATATCTTTCAACTTTAATAATTCACCATTCATGCAAAGAAAAGTATTTTATGTTTTAAACGCCTTAGAACTGCATATTATTACTACAGAAGCAAGCTTATACCACAATATGAAGATAATTGTTTTCAGTGAACTCTAATAAATCTATGTATCAATTAAAACTGAAGATTTTTTGAACTACATAAAATGTGACCCAGTATATAGCCATATCAGGAACATTTATTTGTAAAAAAGGATACAAGAAAAATGTACTCAAAATGAGATTTGCTAGCCTTTAAATAAAGCATACAAATTAGAAACAAGAGACAAACAACATATCCTACTTGAGTCTGGGTGGGTCACTAATTATGGGGCTGTTTATGTAAGTGTACTGGCTATTTTTCTGTGTTAAAAAAAGATCGAGCTTACTTAGCCAACTAAGTCTGAATTTTTACCAGAATACATTAGTAACATTTTGCTTTATTATTCTTTTCCATTAAAGCTGAAACACTCATCTTGGTATAAATTCTTCTTTAAAACCGTAATTTACTGGAACACTGATTTTGAGAATATCTGCATATACCATTAAGCACAGTTTTTCCATCCATCAAAAGAGGTGGTTTTATTCAAATTAGTTTTCTCATTCAGTATCTCTGAAGCTTATTCTGTTAGATTTTTATTAAAACACATGTAAGAGCATCTTACGTGCATTAGATGAATTAGAAACATTCCACTATGGTACTGGATTTATGTATACACAGACATGCAGAATTATTTTGTGAGTGACTTGACCTAATTCTTTAGGTGTGAACCCCCCCCCCCCAAACCATTAGAGAGTATAGTAAAAACAGTTACTATGACTGTACATTATTTAAAAATGTGTCCCATCTCTTTTTGGGATATTTAAAATAATGTACATACTCTGAAGTTTGATATCCAAGTTACCTTTTTTGGTGATGACAATGGCAGATGTTTGGTGTTTGAAGATTTCAAAAATTAGCCTGAACTTTGTAAACATCTCAAATTGTCTCAACAAATCTGTGCTTCGTAAACTAAATAAAAATGGTTATTGCTGCTATGTTGGATAGCATGAATATTTGCATCTTTGAAAATATGCACCTACTAGGCATACTTTTTTGGAAGGCTGTAGAAGGGGAGATTTGCTTAATTATGTGACTTCCACTGAATAAATAATCTGTTCAACTATAGTAATGGTCACAAGATGTAAAACACTCCAGCTGCTTTTCAGATGGACAACTCCAAGGAATTAAAATAAGCTACAATGACCATTTGAAAACAGGTGAGAGTTCTTTTATAAGTAGTCAATGGTTTTCCAAAACTGTAAATGGAAGAAAATACACAAAAGTAACAACATTTACACACTAAAAAGCTATTTCCCTTTCACTATTAAGTTTAATTGGGATTTGAATATGGCCAACTGTAGCTTTTCGCTTAAAGCAAAGTCAAGTCCAATGTACCCTCTCGGTTTTTGTCTTTTATTTAATGAGACTTCTCAAGGTACATTTAGTGCTTTTCTTTTTATATTCTAACACTATTAAAAGTTATTACTCACTTACCAGAGACAATGCTATGTGGCTCTTGGAGGAGCAAAAGGTGCAATAAGAAATAGTGTAAAAGAAGTCTAGAACACTCACTGATCTATAATATAAGAGCAAAATTTTAGCTAACAAATCACTACTAGTGTTGGTGAAGCCTAATTCGCATACTCAAAGCCATCTAGTTGCGGAAATTAGGAACTATTTTTACTAAACATACAGTACTAAGTACAAATTTAAGTCAGTCATTTCTAAACGTCTGCAGGATTGTGTGCGCAAGCTAATAAGCTCAATCAAAATGATGCACAGTTACTGGCACCTTTTGAATTTGTAGTTACATTGCATGTTGGAGTCTGCAGAAGAAAAACAAGAGAACAGTGCCATCTGCTGATAATTTATATAATGAATTGCTTTCAACACAGCAAGCATGGTGCATTTTAGTTGACGCTCCCCCCCTACCCCACCCCACCAATCTATGTAAATTGATTATATATGCTATTTTCTAGTTTTGCCTAGCCCAGTCTAAGATTTTGAAGCAGGCACTCAAATGAGAGAACAAGGATAGGATGCTATTCAATTGGATTTGTTCTTTTTTAAAATAAACTATGACAGAAAATAGCAATTTACACTTCTAAAATCAGAGTAAAATGTAGCATGCCATTAAATGTCACTTTTCATATCTAGACTCCATTTAAAGAACAGAGTAGTCTTTGCATTGTTCCTTTCAGGCAGCATTACATTCTATATAGCAACAGAAACAATTAGGTAATTTAACTGGCAAGTCTGGAAAAAAAACAAATCTAAAAAACCATTTTGAACATTAGAAGAAAATCAGGCAAGTGTGGGATTGTGCTGTTTTTTTATTGTGTTTTCAATGGAGAAATACATCATCTGTTTACAAAATAGCTCTTGAAAAATACAAGGAGTACAGATACTATAAAACAAAGCAAACTCCAGTCATGAGACACTACGTACATCATGCGAAAGCAACAGTCTGATCTCCAGGTTATGAAAAACTAGAATTAAAAAGTCACTATACAGATAGAATCCAAGTTTCCAGCTTGGCAAAACTTGGGAGCAGTTACATGAAATGTTTAATAAAATGGAAAAGAACAAAACAAAAAAAAAAAAAAAAAAAAAGATTTCCCAATGTGTAAACAAAGTGACAAAACTAAATTTGTGCCTGGCAATTTCGATCTAAACTCCATAACTACACAAAATACACAGACACCTTGTACACTTCAATTGTTAGTATAACTTTTTGGAGGTGGGTGACAGCAGGCTGTACAGGGGAAGGGAAAGAAATGCTAGACATTTTAGACCAATGGCAAAAAGAAAAACCTCAGTTACTGCACAGCCTAAGGAAAAAAGTAAGCTACACTCTGACTTGGGAAAATTAATTTAGAAGGATACGGGGGTGGGGCAGGGAGAAGAGTGTAAGTCATTTAATTTTAACATGAAAGAAGCACATGTAATAGGATGGAGCACAATGGGAGGAGGAAATTCATAAAACATGCTAATCAGAAAGTATGGGAAGAATGATTTTTACCATTCCAGTTATTTCAGACTAAGTAATAACCAAGTTTGTTATCTACATCTGGTATCATCACCAACATTCCTCATGTTTCCTAAACACCGATGTTCTGCTGCTTAATGATGAAAGAATCAGTTATTTTAAAGAAAACATTTGTTGCTAACCTTTTTGCTAGGACTACAGAACAAAAAATAGGAGTAAAGAGAGCTTGCTAGATGTCAAGTGCTTTCTAGAAATAGGATTGCTAAAATTCAAAGTTGTTCAGTATGTAAAACTACTATTTTGATAAGCCATCTAGAAATAAAAAAAAGATTAAAATCGTTGGGAAATTTTGTTTTGCCTTTTTAAAATTTGAAATGTTTTAATGCAGATGGGACTTTTATGGAGTGTACAAAAATTATCTTATATTTAGTGATGAAAAGGCCATCAATATAGGTGTTATGCTTCACAGGCACAGTTCACAGTTATTCACTCTGAAATTTTCGCTATGGGACAAAATTTGGTTTGTGCCTTGGAGCCCCAAAGTTATCTAACATCATGAGATTAGGTTAAAAAAGCATTTGTTTTTGACATTTGTCCTATTTTGTGCATACAAGCTGCAAAAAAAACATTAAACACAAAAGCTTTTCCAAGAATATGGCAAAGGGACCAGCAAGGGAGTAAGTACTTGGATTAGGTCAATGGAAAGTGTATTTGCTGTTTGATCGCTGATCTGTATGCACCATAAAATAATCCTATAAATAAAAATAGATCACATCTTAATCATGTCCCATCAAATACCAAATGCTTCCCAATTATTTTCTCAACATATGTCATATAACCTCAAGATTTGACATTTTATTTTAAAGGTTTACTGCTGCTTGATGGTAATTTAACTAGATACAGTGTACATTTGGTCTTCAATGCACAATATGTCATAGAATGTTATCCATTTGCAGATTACTAGTACTGAAGAATCTCTTCAATAAAAATGAAAATTATCAGTTCAAGATCTAAAATTAGTCATACTCCAATAAAAAGGTACATAAAAGTGCATTAAGGGATTCTTATGCCAGTTTTAGCTCAAAAATTTTAAACAATGCATCAAACATAAATCCAATCAGAATGTTAATTATGGCTACAAATAGTGTTGTTTGTTTTTAAAGGCAGTAATCCTTCGAAATATTTAATGCAACTGTTGCTAACACATTAAAAGTACTCCTGGCTTCACATACTAACCTGGACTTCCAAAGAGGTGGTGATTATAGCCCAGTCAGGGAAGTGCACAAAATATAACTAAATCCATTTGCAGTCATGTTTTAGTCTTGCACCCTCCATTTTCCTTTTTTAGCATTAGAAGACAACAGGTTGAGTTGGCAGATATTGTTTATGGACCCCTGAGGTTGTTTTTACCGATTCAATCTCAGTTTTATTGAATTCTTGATAACAGGAATAGGATTTGCAGGGAGAGCAGGGATATCTGAAAGATCTGTACTGGATGTTTTCTACCAAGGAAAGAGTAAAAAGGAAATGTGTTAAATGTATTTTAACGGTCCAATCTGCAAATTTTAAAGCTTTATGTTGTAATCTATTTTGATTAAGGTGTTTGGAAATAAACACCAAAAATAGTGTGAATTACAATTTATTAGTCAACAGAAAAAGTGATAATTAAGAAGAGAATGTTTGTAACAGTCTTCGTCATAGGACACATAACATAAGAACATAAGAATGGCCGTACCGGGTCAGACCAAAGGTCCATCT
>CM057848.1:24374296-24391053 GCA_030068395.1 Apalone spinifera
CGCTGCACACTGTGTGGAAGTTTTCAGGGAACTGTCCACAATAACTTTTTCTACAAGTTAATAAAATAGGAAAAATAAAGCTCAATAGTAACACTTGAAAAACTCCCACACACAGATTTATTGCGCAATGCAAATGCTATCTGAATTTTCCTTCTTTTTAAGATGCCTCTAAACTATGTGATATTTGACGACTCCCTGGTAGAGGCATAATGAAGTACAATTGGAAACTATTTACTATAATTTCCTATTACAGAAATAGGAATTTATACTGAAGTGCTGGAACTGATAAAGCTACAAAATCCTGTAACTATGTTCATGAAATCAAACTAACTGACAGAATTGGGGGCGGGAGAAGAGAATCAATGCACATATTGCTAAAGAATTTTTAAATTGTTTCACCTAAAAATTCTAATTCTTATGTATATATTTAAAAGATGCGCCAGAAAGTTTGTGCTGCCCACCATTGCTGAACACCTCAACTACACTTCCCATATTTGAAGAATTACACAGCGTATTATACTGTTTTTTGGCAATAAAAATTGAGTTCAGGTTTAAATATTCTATATTGGGGGAAAAAAAAGATGAGCCAACAGCGCTTCTACTCATTTGTGAAAAAAATTAAAAATATTAAACCAATTTAAAATGAATACAGCATGACTCAATATAAAACAAAACAAGAGAACATGGAAATCCAAAGATTAACCATGAAAATGGATATATTCGCTTAAACCCTAAGCTTCCTACACTTAATTGTCAACATTTTTATTTTAAGTAATTTTCAGCTGCCCTCTTCTAGCCATATAACTTTACACATCATGGTGGTAGAATATTTTGTACAGCTTTCCACAATTTATTAGGCAAGTTAATTTCTTACATATAAGGATGGTCAAAATTTACATAATTTTTTCTGTGCACAAGGAAAAACAGTACACATTATAATGACAAGTGTGTTTACTGACTTTCTCCTATAAATGAACGGAGGTAATAGTGATAAATATGGCAGTGAGCGTAACAGAAGCAGAACTGCGACAATGCAGAATAGTGGTCCTATCTTTACTCACTTCAAATTTTGTCCCCCCTCTTCCCTGCCAGAATACTCCTATTTCCTGGCTCATTTTAGCCAAACTTCCTAGAGATTTTGAATTTTCGATGGGAATAAGCAGGAGTACATTTCTATGACTTCCTCTATGCAAAGCAGATCAAACATTAGGAAATATGGTGACAGATGCAGCAAAACCCAGAACAGCCCACCAGAATTTTGCAACAGCCAAATTGCATCTCTGCCATAATTGCAACAAATCATTTACATCTGAAGTGTTAGAATTACAGAAACTTAACACTATAGCTCTTGACCAACCGAAAACTTTTGTTTATTTCAATATTTATGACTAAGTGACCTATAAAGAAGCTGGTTTCTGTGACGCAAGCTATTTCGTCTTGTTTGCTAAGCAACTATAATACATACAACATAGTTTGTCTCAAACAGTTTTGCCACCTGAGTGAATAATTTGTTTATTTGCGTTGTTCACTTACAGAGCTATCAGATTGTTTTTTGGGCTGATAATATCACCCTGGTTAACACAAGCGCAATTTACTCATATTTCAAATCAAGCTAAATGACCTATGCAGCAGTGGAGCTATTTAAACAAGTGCATGTCTACAAGAGGTTTGCAATGGTTCAGCTACATCAATGAACTAACAATAGTGCATTAAAACCCCAGGGGAGATGAAACCTCCTTTTAGAACCAGAATTCCATATTAGTAAACAAAGGAAAAACTTCATTATAAGGCTAGACAGCTGTGTGGCTGATGACTCATTTTCAAGATATCTACTGAGAAGCAACATTGGGTAAGCAGAGTATGTGCAGTTACCTTTTCACATATATTGAAGAGCTTTAAGCAGCTGTCTTGGAATAGCAATTATTTAATTGACTGATTTAGTTTTAAAATGGAAGCTTCGCCCCTCCAAGATTACATGATAAACGGTATAATGAAGGGAAAAGTGTGCAAAGTGTTGCTTTAACATTTAGGTAAATATTAAGAGCACAACTGTGAACAGATAAGTCAATCCAGCTTTTCTAACAAGTAACAGATACTAAGAATTAAAATACATATGTAAAATGTGAATATTGTGAATCAAGCACAAGCAATATGCCATACAGATATCTTTATGAAAATGTTACATTATATATTTCTTTGCTGCCATTTTTAGTATTTGGATGAACCTTATTCTCTGTATTAAGTAAGCGTGATTTGACTATTCACAAAGTGATACTTCTTTAATGTCAGTACCTGAGGAGCTTGCAGAGGTGCCACTATCTGAACAGTTTCTGTTTGAGAAGAGATATCTGTTTCTGCATCAAGTTGTTCCTTTAAAAAAAAAAAAAAGATTGAATTGCTTGTATCAATTTTTTAGAAGTTATACAAAAAACATTCTGAATGTAGCCCAATATCTCAAGAAGAACTGCACACAGGGCGATCCTTCACCAATACTAGAGTGGCTCTGCACAGTCAGTGTACATCTCAATGCAGGTAAAAACCACATTAAACAGAGGAAGATAACACTGTCCAATGCATCACTAAGCATTTTTGCACAATTAAAAAAAATCATTGGTTAGCTATTACAGTGTCCTATAATTTGCCTCATCTACATGATTCTTAATTTGTCACAAACTTTAGGAATCTTTCACATTTGGATCCCTATAGGTGGAAATCTTTACAAAAAAATTCTCAGCATTTTTGATCCAATTCAAAACAAGGTGTTAAGGATTTCTTCTCAAATTCTGTTTAAGCTCCTTGATCTGTGAAAAGTACACCATAAACAGGAATGTGTAACGTCTGGAATTTGCAGCAAATTCCATTGTTTGTTCAGACCATTTTGTTAAGGAGAAAACTTTAAAAACATGAATCAAATAAAGACAGTTCAATGTTATCTTCCAAAGTCTGTAAAGAGGCTGAAATAGCTCTATGGTGAAATGTCCTATTAATCTCATTGGGATAACTGGAAAAAAATGAAAGTATTAGTTTCCATTTTAGCAGTAATATCTGTTAATATGCTTTCACCTCAATCCTAAACTACTGGGCAAAGTCCTAATAATTCCCTATCCACACTGGTATTTTATGGTACAATTATGCATAGTCAATAAAAATCTTCAGCATGTTGAGAGAATTTGAGGACAGCATAAAATGATTTCAATTTGCTATCTAAAACTGAGTCTTCTGTACCAACTATTTAATTCACTGAATACCTCTATTTTTCACTTTAAATGAAACATCTGAAGAATCTTCTCTCTGACATACAAGACTGACATGGAACAGAGACCAAGCAGGTTAGACCTACTTTCCTGTGGACTACATGGGTATCTGGGTTATAAATCAAGTCAAGTACACATGCCATCTATACTGACTGGCATTTATACTACTGACACTCAAGGTGTAAAACATTTAAAAAATTACAACTTAAAAGTTGCAAATTACACTGTGTACAGACAGTTGTCATCACAGAACCATGGAACCTGCTAGTTTTAATACCTTTAAATTAGAGAACAATTCTCTGAAAGAAACAAGTAATGCCATGTCAAAATTAAATGGATCAAAACATAAGGGTAGGTAGTGCAGTAAGTTATTATTTGATTGCAGTAGCAGTTTCTTCAGTAATAACCGAAAGGTGTTTGCATTTAACATAGTGCAGTGCACTATTAAATATGGTGCAACTGAACATTAGTTCACTATTAGCACTTGTCAGAAGCAGCCCAGCTTTTAAATTAACACTGCCTTATAAAGGAAGTACAGTAATTCCCTCATTTAACACTATAGATGTTTCAGAAAACGATCGTGTTAAGTGAAAACATGTTATGTTTGGTCAATTTTCCTATTGAAAATAATGGAAAAGTTGGGGGTTGCATTTCAAGCAGTGGCATCTGTTGGGACCGGGACATAAGGTTGGGGAAGAAAGAGGACTGGGTTACAGTAGGGAGGGGAGGGGTTTGTCTCTGGGGAAGGGAAGGAGAGGAGAGGAGAGGGGACGTAGATTGGGTTGGGAGTATGCCCCTGTGGCAGGTCGGCTGAGACCTGCACTGCGTCTGGCGAGGGGAGGGTCGCCACGGAATGGCGTGGCGAGCAGTAAACCTTCCACCGCTTTGCAGGGAGGTGGGGGAAGCCCAGTGCAGCCGCCAGCTACAAGCCTGCAAGCGGGGGCAAGGCGTCCGGTGAGGGGGAGTCAGCGGGGAACAGCACGGCAAGCAGTGAGCCCTCTGGCACTTTGCAGGGAGGCGGGGGAAGCCCCGCACAGCTGCCAGCAACAGGCCGACTGGGGAAATTGTGTTATTCCAGGGACAGTTGTGTAATTCAAAAAATGTTCCCTTAAAAAAAATCGTGCTATCGCTAAAACGTGTTAAATGGGCATGTGATAAATGAGGAATTACTGTGTCTAACGGAGGGATATAAACGTGTAACCAGTTAACTAGCACTTGGCCAGCAGCTCCATCATGGCCAGGCGTACCACTTCACATTACTGGCTGCTCCCGTGGCCCTCCACCTGTGGTGGGTCAGTTAAATGGGATTTTACATCTCTACTACAATGCTTGCCAACACTAAAAGCAATAGCATAATTCTAACATTCATAGCCAACATATTATATTCTATTTGGTTTAAAAATGTAAGAATGATATACCTTAGTTTCCATTTTGTCATCACTCATATCAAGACAATTAGCATCTTCACTTATTTCATCCTGGTGAAACAAAATATTTTAGTGAAGTTCACTAAATAGGCAGAAAAATAGAGTGACAAGAAGGTTTATCTTGAATTTCCTCAAGTTTTCTGTTTTACAAGCAGAATTGATGCACCAGTGATAAAATTGGTCTGTTTTTGTTTTAAGGGCATGGTGTGGGATATGTTTAGTATTTGTGGTACTGTTTAGAGTATAGCAAATGACTGCTGCAAGAGATCTCCTAAAATGAATTCCCTGTTTAACAGAAAACCATTGATAACTCTTTTGAATATAGTTTTTCCACTTGTGTACCCACTTTATAGAACTTTCATTTGGATCAGTGGTTCTCAACCAACAGTTCTGGTCCCCCCTTGGGGCCTGAGACTGGTTTCAGGGGGTCCTCCAAGCAGAGTCAATGTTAGACTTGTTTAGGCTTAGGGCAGAATGCAAAGCCATCCTGCATGGTCCTGCCATACAGAGCTGAAGCCAAAGCCCGAGGACCTTAGTTTCATGGGGGCCCTGTTGCATGGCATCCCAAACAACTGACGTGCTCACCTAATGTCGCCCCTGCCTTTTATATGGCAGAAAACAGTTTTTTGTGGCACAGGAAGGCCAAGGAGTTTTTCCAGAATGTTGGTGGGAGGAGGGAAAAAGGAAGAAGAAAACTGAGAACCCTGGACCTGGACATTTCCCTAGTTTGCCTCTGAGAATGTCGTGTGGGACTGTGTCAACAGCCTTATCAAGACTTATCACATTTACAACTTCCCGTACCATCTATTAGGCCAGTAATCCTAGGGAAAAAAATTAGGCTGCTTTGGCAAGATTTGTTCTGACAAAGGCATGCTGTGATTACTTATCAGCCTATCACTTAGAGGACAATTAGAAATTGATGTAATCATTTGTTCCATCATCTTTCTGGATGTAGAAGTTAAGATAGCTAGTCTGTAATTTCTTGAGTCTTCCTTTGTCGTCTCCAATGTAATCTCCCCTAAAAAAGTAAGTTATTGAAGGTCCAGTACAGACAATACACACAGTCCCAGTGATAGGTTTAAGATTCAAAGCTAACAAACATCATACCCCAAAAGAATGGTATAATTCTCTACTTTAAATGAGGGTACAGAGCTTACTCCTATGCCTGGAAAGTCTCAAGCCATCATCTTGAAATTTCTGAAGTGCTTTCCTAAAGTTCTGTGTAATTAAAAACGTGGTACATAAGGCAGTCTAGCTAACAGGCAGAGCAAGATAAAACTGCTGTTGGTATTTCTTTGTCTAAGAAATAAAAAAAATTCAAAAATATTTTCTATACAATACCATATATATATAGCATGTGTGTGAAGGGCATGGTACAACAGATTTATTAGCAATCGAATGGGATGACTTCACTCAGATTTGCCACTTGCAAGTAATGAGAATACTCCAAGCTTAGGCAGAAAACATCTGTAGCATACAAACGTATTGTACTGACAAAATAAATTATTCCATTATATTTGGTGTCCTTTGCCATAGTGTTGAAGTTTTAAAAAGCAAAGTTTTAAAATGAACGAGTTACTACACAATTATCCCATTTACATTTCCTCTATCCTTACATGTTTATACTTTATGCTTAGATTTTCCAAATAGTATAACTGATATAGGCATTCAAATCCCACTGAAATGCAGAGCCTCTCCCTAATTCCCTTGGGATATTCTGAAAATCTCTACCTTAATTATTAAAATAGGTAGTAAACAGGATGGTAAATCTTTCTGCATTTCTACACATTTAGAAAGTGTGTGTCTTCCTTTAGAACTAAGAAAAGTGTTTCTTCATGCATTCATAAATACAATTTTATCCTACTAACTTATTAAGAGTAATGGCCAGTAAAAGTAATAGTTGCATTGCAAAATTCAGTTTATTATTTAACTTTAAACAAAGTAAGGAATAAAATTGCTATAGGCAATTCCTTTCCTGTAAGTGTTGCTCATCTTTTAAATAAAGATTTTGTTGAACCATTGTCTGTTGAATCAAATGCCAGAAATAAGCTAAATACATTTTGACCGATCAATTAAGCCTATGTAATGGGCATTTAAAAATTAATTCCAGGCTCTGCACATGCTTTTAAAGTTATTACATAATTCAAATCTGCAACTCAGTGTTGATAAAATTGCAAAATGAAAGGCCGGATTCAACTGATTAAACCTGACAACCTTCTATTCTTTATCCTTGGTTCTGTTTTTGTTGTGAAGTGCCTTGGAATACATTAGCAAAGTATGTGTGAAACAAGTTCTTAAAGTTCATTTAACTCTATCTTACAAATGACCTATTGACACAAAACAGAACTAATTTATTTTACAGGTATTTAAGTGTTATATAACCAGAGCAGAAAGATGCACAAAACTGAACAGAATTCCTCACTGCAGTACCGCATGTATAAACTCTCTAAGCTGGCAACAAGAGTACTAATATTTCTTATGCACAAACATAATTATGATCAAGGATAAATACCTCTTCTGTTTTTATTTTCTTAGGAGACTCTTCTTTATGAGGGGAAGACGTCCTCTTTACCCCTACGACAGGGCTAGGTATTTTTGTTGCTGTGTTCCCTGATGGTCTTGGTGTTTGGTTTACCAGACGTGTTGAGGAAACAACTCTAGAGATGGTAGGCTTTGGTGGAGGAGAAATGGCTGGCTGTGTGGCAGTTTGAGGAATGCTTTCACTTGAAGAACCTATGAAATTAATAGGATACGTTTTAAAATAGTTTATTTTTTTTATCTGAACCCACTGGCACTGAGTGGAACAAAGTTTGGTGTCTAAACATCAAACTTGGAACACAAATTACAAGTTGGACCTATCTGGTCTGGCACCCTCAGGGCCTGACCAGTCCCGAATAAGGGAATTTGCCAGACCAGGGGAGATCCCCACCAACAGCCCCAGAGTCCACTGCCCTTTCTCCCTGCTAGCTCTGCTGCTGATCCCAGCCAGCCCTCTTCCCCCCGCCCCGGGCTGCAGTGGGCCCAGCTCTCTTGCTGGGCTGCTGCAGCCCCAGAAACTGAGGCTACCGCAGACCTGGCTCCACTACTAAGGCTGCCGTGGCCCCAGCTCTATACTGGGGTTTTGGCCCCGGTCCCAGCCCTGCTGTCATCAGCCCTGCTGAGCTCCCAGCTAGAACTCCCTGATCCAGAGGTCCAATCTATATCTGAAACCACATGTTTAAATCAAAGAAGAATTAAAACTAAGGTCTTTTTGAGAAAAATCAATAAAGGAAACTGGAAGTTCTCTGTTTTATAAAACCATTAAGAGTAGGGATTAATTAATGAGGGAAAAAATGCCCCTTTCTCTGTTTTGTATCATATCCAGTGAACTAATTAGCTGATAACCAAGGATTATTACTCATATGCAGTTGGTATAGCTTTCTGGGCATATTTGGAATAAGCAACACATGTAAAATTACAGTAGTGATTGAGATTGCTCATCAGCATAAATGAGTTAACACCATGTAGCTGACTGAGGTGTGTGAATTAGCAAAATCAGGACCACTTTTGTTTAGACCATTTTACAAAATCCAGAGTGGTGTGCTACCCCAACCATCTTTAGCAGTAGCTAAAGACAAGGTTACTTATAATGGAGACAACTGTGATTTACGACAGGACAAAGAGGTTAAGTCAGGTTGGCCCCATGTCGCGGCTCTGGTAAGGCTACTGTAGGACAAGAGAGGAACCCAGCAGAAGTAGAAGTCTTTAAAAAAATTGAACTAGTCTCCCTTACAAGAATTCTGATTTGTTCCTTCTTTGTAGCTCCAAGATTCACAGAAGTGATGATTGTTGCTCCATTTTCCTGAGATGATTTTAACCAAGTGTGTTTTGTTTTTTTTTCAAATGAGAAGACAAAGATTCACCCCAGCAACATGGAACCAACTTTACTTGCTCCATAGCTGGGCTAAGTATAGGGAAGTACAGAGTCTGAGGAAATATCACTGAACAGTTTGGCTACTGTCCCCACGTAGCCCCATTTCATTCCTGCAATGATTCCAGCAAAGCAGGAGCAGCAAGATCCTGATCCTGCACCATCTCCCATCCTCATTCAAATTTTAATTTTACTAGGAAGCAGATGTATCCATGGCAGTGGCAACGTAAGGGCTTTAGCAAGTACCTACCCATTCTCTCCGTCATTGGCTCAATTGGGAACACAGGCATCATCTATAGTGGGCCTGCCCTGACCAAAATTGTATCCCTATGGTGAACAACATACGTGAATATCCATTTTTAGAGGATTTGCAACTTGCATGTAGATTACTGAAATTTTAGTATATTATCACTATTTTGATCATTATAGCAAAATTACCTCAATCCTAAAAGTCTCAGATAGTTCGTAAATTAAAGAAAAGGCTAGAACATGTGGCAAAATTTAAATTTTTCAAATTACGATAATACGGCCTCATTAAGATGCACTCCAGAAATTGATATTAACATAGTATATAATTTTCCCTACCCCCTGAGCTTTCATTGGAATTGGTTTGTGGCACAGTGACTTCAGAAGCCTGTATGTTGGTCACGGATGCTGCTGTTACAGCTGGAGCAGGACTGCTTCTGCTAAAACATGGGAAAGGCAAAATGGATAACAATGACTATTAAAATATGTATATGATATTATACTGTTTGCTTTTCATATTATACTGTTTGCATTTACATAGCCAGAGACCTGAATTCACATGATTTAGCCAACAACATCAACACTACAGTGTTAAAAAAGGCCAAATTGCAATTATGACAGTGTGAACATAAGCAAAACTATGTTAGAAACATTAGTTATAAGACTACACTTTAAGAGGTCAATAATTTCATATTAAATAGTCCATGTTTCAATCAAGTTGTTAAAGCTACTTGAAAACAAACAAAAATATGAATGTCCTCCAATTTTTTTTTTTTTTGGAAGTCAGATCTTTTACCTTTGGAATAGAGAAAGCCAAGTGGACATGGTGGCATAATAAGCATGTGTTAATACCATATAATATCACATGTACATCATCACTACAGACTCAGTGCATGGATTATTTACCTAAATCCCAATTTCTTAACATGAGTAGAGCATTGGTTTTGGCATTATAATAGATTTTGCTGTATCAAAAGGGATGGGTTTTAAAGTGAAGTGTTAAACCCGAAATTTTGGCTGTTAGATTTTAGCACTGAGAACCACGCTTAACTATACACACATTCCATTCTGTCTCCCCTTCTTAAAGAAGAGTGCTCAGTAACAAAAAACGAGAATAATCACTCTCATTTGTTAAACTAAAGAGCAGTGTCAAGGCATGCAGATAAGATACTTCCTTTTTTCTTACATTTACTCCATGCTTTATAATTCAATTTGTGTAGAGTCCACATCATCAGACACTTTGCATATTAACATACAGATATTAAAATGACCATATTGCCAATCTTAAAGAAAGCTACAAATTGGCAAAGTGTATGATTAGAAATGGAATCTAACAGACCAAATGAAAAAACATTTTGTTTGCTGTTCACAATGAAAACATAATGCAGTGATTTTTTCCTCATCAGATAAGTTAAGTCTAAAACAAACAATGATACGCCCTTTTGCAATATACACTATAACTACATTAGAGGATCAAACTAGTATTGAAGGTTTAGATTACAACTATTACCCCTGAGAGCTTCCAGAACTGTTCAATGGACTTGTCTTCATAGCACTAGTAGGAGAAGGCACAGACGTGCTGTTATCACTGTCCATAGATAAGTCTAAGCTGCTGTCATTCAGGACTGTCAGTCTGACCCCTTCTGTTGAATGCTACAACCAATTAGACAATAAATCATGGGTGTTATTTATCCCTTTAAGGACTGAGAATCAGCTGAAAGTCAATGAAGCAATATTTCAACTATACCGATAACTTTGTGAAAATAAAACATTTAAACTGGTGAGCGTTGATTACTAGCAAACATGTATTAGGAATAATTCGACGGAGTTCATGCTGATCAGCAAGTTTCTGTTCATGCTCCAGAACTGCCTAATTAGATGAACTATGTAAGGTTTATATTTTAAAAATAACGAATGCAAAAAGTTCATGCCCCATTCTTTGAATGTGGTTTAAGAACAATCATATATTAAAGTGGACTTATTTTTATACATCTTTTTGGGAACCTACATGTCATGGTTATATATTGCTGTTCGCTTGTCAGCATTCATGTAAACAGCTCACTACAACATTAGTAGCTTTTAGCCATTGTCACCATTTTAAAATCTCTCTAAATTGTGTAGAAAAGTTTGCACATGGTAGACAAAAATTCAGAATGTATCAAGCTGACTGTCATCTTACCTCCAACATTAGCCAATGCTGGGTGCTTCAGAAGAATATAAACTAGGAATATAAAATCCTATTTAATCCATTAACCAGCTAAATGTCATATTAACCACTTAAATGACAGTGGGTGGGCTGGAGCTGCTCCAGCCAGGCCGGGCTTGCCATAGATGGGGGCTAACTGATTAATCCCCATTCACATTCCTAACATAAACCTCGCATGTGTCTAATTAGGCAGTTTTGAAACATGAGTGGAAACTTGGTGAATAGCATGAGGACTGATAATCTTGATGATAGATATACATGAACTCTCACAGTCTGGAAGACCATAAGGTACATTTATTTTAAGTTCTTGATATTGTACACTTGTATTGATTGAAAATGAGCCATATATATCTGTCATTCCACAAAACCAAACACATTTGAGATGAAGCTGGAATTAAAGACACACAAAGTAGTACATGATAAATTGGTCTTGCATTTAGGCACAAATAATGGATCATTCAAATTCTTAATTTGAAAGGCAAAAACTGTCCCAGTAGCAGGTCAGTGGAATCTCTATATTCAGAAAATTCCGAACATCTCTATTTTGTATAACTTTTAAAAGCAATTAATCATGATCAAACTAACCCAACAGCTTGATCTTAAATTGCTGCTGCCCCTTGCATATGGTCATATAAGCCTGCCATACATTAAATGGAAAATAAGTTTAGACAGAAAATAACCCCTTCCAAAAAATTTCCTGTGTAAGTATAGTCGCCAAATGTCAAGCCTTATTACTTGTTATTTAAACAATTCCTATTCAGGATTAAAAGGTTGTACCCAAGACAGAAAACTTTTGAATGGAGACCTTTTCAAGTTTTAGGCCAGAGCATACAGTCACATTAACTGTTGAAAGCATTCTCTAACCCACAGCTTCAGTTATAAATATCCATGCTGGCTATAAATGGCAGCAGCAAAGCGTTCAATAGTCCACTCAATCATGAGAGGTCATACAATTTGTTTAGTATTTTTATGGTCTACACACAATTTCAAAACTATTAGTTGACAGGGAGATGTTAGGAAACAAACCAAATTCTTAAGTGTGTGTGTGCACCAGATAAGCTCTGTTATTCATGGAAGTGCTCTGCTGTAAATATTTCTGTAATATGGCTTCCAAGTTATACTAGCAAGAAGTACTCAATTCTCTAAATCAGACAATCTCTTTAGTATTTCCAATAGAAATCATCATGTCATACCTGCATGATTTTAAGGAGAAGAGATGAAATCAGAAGCAGATACTTCCATGAAGGAAGTAAGGCATGCATGAAATGTATACAGGATACAAATAATACAGTATTAACTCATTGATATTGATGAAATAAGGAGCTATCAATGTTAGGACAACAAATTTTGCATATGGGGATCTCTGTACCACTCTACCGGAGAGGTTAGAAAAATCTGTGAATGTTACAGATAAAAACTGCCTTTTTAAAGTGGGTTTTAGCAGTTTTGTTAGCATACCAAATTATAATGTAATGAATTATACTATAACATTAGTTATGTCTGAGTAATTTGTAAGGTTTACCTTTTTTTTTTTCTGAAGCACATGATTAGGTAGCAGTTGGTGAAGTTGCTTTCGTTTTACATGCATTGCAGCAATTTTCATATCCATCTCAAACATCTTGCTGTTTATTGCTTGCCTATAAACTACACAATCAGAAGAATAATAAAACATATTGAAACACTGAGGAAAATACAGTTACTTTCCCTGGAAGAAAGGGTTCGCATCACTCAAGAAGGCTGGGCCTATGAAAAAAGAAACAGCCCTTCCTCCTGAACTGACAATTGCATCATATCTGATGAGAGTATGAGAGTTTGGTTATTTTTTTTAAAAAGGAAAATGCATTAAAAATGTAACCTCTCTCTGAAATATGGGACTGAGTAAGTATTAGAGCCCTTTGTCGTTTTTAATGGAAGAATAAATTTAAAGATGGAACTAAGTAGAGTCAAGAAGTTTCTCATCTAACTTGATAGAAACTGAAGTTAAGACATTTAACTTCACAACAGGAATATTTTTGTTATTGTGTTTGTATCAGTGCCTGACACCAGCAGCCCCTAAGGTTCTGCTGTAATTATTGACTCTAAAAATGTACCCTAATTGTAAATTCAACTGAAAAAGTTGACAATTCATAACGTCTCAATACCACCATGTTTTGCACCTGCCTGGGAATTAACTGTAGAAAATACAACATTAATTTGTTTTCAGTAATGAATTATAGGAACACGTACACAAAAACCAGACTGAATTAACCCCAACAAAAAGAGAATTCTTGACATGGTTTAAGGACTGTGCCAAGGTTGAACTTAAACAAGAGATACTGGTTCTGAAATTAATGGACCAAAATTGGTATGGCAGATATTAAGCCTAATGAATAGACAATATGATGAAGGGACGAACCAACGCACCCCATTTAAGCATCTCAAAAGAATCAAGAGATTTTGGGGAAAAAAGTCTCATCCCAGCATTTTCATCCTTGTCCTCTCCCATCCATACGCTTCAATTTTCCCAACTCCAAGACAGAGGGAGCAAACCTGACAGAAGTATTCATTCCTGAGGAAGGCGGCTGTGATGAGGCAGTCACCTCACACTGGCATGGGAGTAAATAATAAGATCAATGAGGGCCCAGCAGGCTCAAATAAAAAGCACTGTGGATCGGACAGGGTCAGTTACTCCAGGGGAGGACTGGGGCCTTACAGGCAAAGGAAAGCTAGCACCCAGGAGAGAGCAGTGCTTCGCTAAAAGAGAGGGGCTGCTAAGACTGGCATGCTAGGGCCCTGAAGCAAGGGTGAAGGTGGTGCTGGGACCATGGGAAAGTGGTACAGGGAAACGTACTGAGCTGAAGGGGATGCAGCACATAGCTGCCATCCACATGATCACTGGACCATGATCTGGGACAGTGGTTGGCCTAGATCTTCATGGTCCTGCTCTTGTCCCTGAGGAAATGGATGGACAGTAGACTTCTTCATTCGCCATTATGGAAATAATGGGATGGTTGACTGCAGGTCCCCCAGAAGAGGGGAGCTCAGACTGCAACATGACTGGAGAGCTAGATCATTAAGATGACATTGAGGTTCTTGAAGTGACATGGGTCTGAGGAAAAAAATGTGACAGCAGGCAAGGCACCATCAGGAGAGGGCATACCAACCTGCAGCACTAATTCCCAAGACAGCCAACATGGTGAGTGGAGTCCTGTCACAAAGGCCATCAAGCTTTGTTCTTGTTTAAGGAACTTTGTTTTTCACCTGCGAGTCCTGAAAAGTCATGTCGGATCATGACATTCATTCCTCAGCCTGTCAATGGGGAAATCTAATTGGCAGTACCACAGATGCATGAAAATACTGTTCTAGCTCTCTCCCCTTTCATTTTACTTGGTTTTCTATTTCTCAAATCCTGATATCAGCTACTATACAACAGCATAGAGAAATTGAGATGACCAAAACCCTGTGCTTTCTGAGGAAGAACTCATGATGATGCCCCTGAACAGAATCAGAACAAAGTTCCAAACAACATATATAATGGCCAGACTTCCAGCCAAAGCACCCATTCATAAATGACCAGCTGTCTACCATTCCAATAGCCATCACAACCAGGGATCCTGCTAAACCATACAGCACCACAGCTTCACAGTTGATCAATCAGCCCCGCCCAATTAGCCAGCTCCAGGCACGGAGCCTCTGACTGGGTGGAGCTGATTAATCTCACCTGTGAAGAAGTGTCACCCCACAGTTTAGCAAGTACACTGATCAGAGCCATATTTTCCACACCTTTTCTATCTGTTTCTTCTCCATCTTGTTTCTATTAAAATTAGAACAGAATAAAGTTAACACTTCTTTTCATAAAAGAAATGCTGTCGGGTGAAATTAAGACACTGATATTTGCCTCCAAAGGGAGAAACTTTAATAGGTTTGATTAAGTTTGTGTAATTCATCATCAACCACCATGGGTCAACATCTGTTGGTATCTGATGCTTCCCTCACTATTTCCTTCCATCTTTCCCTGTCCAGTGCAGAGTGGCTTATTACTCAATTTCAATATAAATGTTCAGTTTGATTTCTTGTTCTTGTATTTGATCAATAAATTTTCAGCTTTAGAATGAATGTTTTTGGTATTTACCAAGACATTGTGTACAGTGGCCTTTATAAGAACTTTCCCCTCAATAAAACATCCCCAAACTTTTGTATCACTGTTTTAATGCTGGACAATGAGTATATAACATTTTATTTGTAATATGTTAGCACTGTTGATGTAAGTTACTGAAATCAGATTAAATTTATTTGATTTCCAGTAAAATGTTTTATTTAGGGGTGAAATGTATTTAATCAAAAAGCCTAGTATATTAAAATATTGTTATTCACTGCCTCTGCACATCTAGTCTATAATAGAAGGAGATCTCGTCATCAAAACACTCTGGTATGGGAAAAGCTGTTTTTCAATGCATTGAGTATCTCAGTCTGAGGAGTAGCCATGTTAGTCTGTAACTGTAAAAACAAGCAGCAGTCCTGTGACACCTTAGAGACTAACTACATTTTGTTAGTCTCTGAAGGTGCCATAGAACGAACTGCTGAGTATGTCAGCTTTCACAAAGGTTTGTTTGCATACTCTAACCAATGTTACGTTATATTAACTATTAATAGCTAGAAGCTATTCCTCTTGTGGAATAAGAACGTACAGAAAAAAGAAGACTTTCTGCTGGGGTTTGTGTGCCATTGCTAAGTACTTGTAAGTTAAGGGTATTACATCTTGCATAACAAGTGTGAGACATTTACTGAAGCACTAACAAATCAATAAGAGTGGCATCTCTTACCACAGCAGTTAAGGAGAGGGAGCTATCTGGTGTACTGCTCTCCCAATCCTGGGAGAAGATGAGGAGTTCTCTCTCTGCTTTTAGTAGAAGGGGGGAGCCAAGCTCCTCTTGAATATATGACCTCTGTTAAGCTATTCTTTTGCCTACTTAAAGGTGTGATTGCAGAAGTTGCTGTTACATTATTTCACCCAGAAGGATATCTAGCTGTGCCTAGGACCATGCATAATCAAGCTGACACTAAGAAATTCACTGGGGAAGAGCATGCTCAGTGTAGAGGGAATGTTTAGTGGCTTCTGCTCTGAGCATATGCAAATAATAAGTGAATTATAACTTGGTCACATGTAAGCATATTTTCCTACAAAAAGCAAAAAAAAAATAAAACCCACAAATTTTGAGACCACAGATGTCCTTGACAAATTTTGAGTTTCAATTTCAAACCGTGAGCTCTTCAAATTATATAACTTTGCAAAACATACGTGTATAACCCCCCTTTTTCCTCCCCGGGTTACTGGGGAGCAGGTCACACTCACAGGGGATGTGCCTGGGCGCCTGATGTTTTAACCCCAAAAGAGATCCTGAGCACCCCAGTGGTAATGGTGTTTAGTTGGGGAAAACCCTATCCACCCCCTTGCTGCAGTCCCTTGCTTGTAATGAATGTAAAATGGCAGTGCCTCCACCTGGCTGGCCTTGTACACACTCACTGGTGTTCCTGGAGGCTCTCAAGGCACATACTCATCCCAACATAAATCTGGATCTAATTCCAGAACTACAAATCATATACATCTAATAGAATACTTTAAAATAAACAAATTTTTACTTAACTTAAATAAAAGGGATTAACAGATGTTATCAATGAATAGCATTAACAAAACACATAACAAGTGAAGTTTATATAGCTAACATTTGTACTAC
>CM057848.1:24399853-24429093 GCA_030068395.1 Apalone spinifera
TTCTGGATTGAATACAAGTCTAATCAGAATCTGCACTTTCCAAATCTGACCCATTTTTTCCTATCTCCTTTTCTTCCTCATTTCTCTGGTTCTGTTTCCTTTTGAGAATTTCAATAGAGCATCATTTGGGTTTTTAAGAAGCTTTATATTATGGGCTATGAATGTCACAGCTTGCCTGCCATTTCTTGTGTTAACTTGTTTCTTTTTGCATTATGAATGATACTGTAAGTACTGAAACTTCTTTCAGTTGCTGCCATTGTTGGTGGCATATTCAATATGTTGATCACTGCTTTCCCTAATTTTGATCCATAGCAAATACCTTTCCACCATGGTACTGCATCTACTGAGACAGCTGATTGTTACATATGATTTAAAAAAAAAACAACACACCCACACACACACACCCCTTCTTTAGCACAATACTCTGCAAGCTCTGCAATGACTTTTGCTGAGACTTATCAGTGCCATACATTCTTGTGACTAATTTATCGAATTCAGTTCCTTGTATTTGTTCATTTCTAGTAAGGCACTCACCATTAATTTTTGGATCTAGAAGATTTGCAGCATAGTGAATGTCTTTTAGAGCCATATCTTTTCTTTTTCCAAAACTTTTCAATCACATCCTGTTTTTCTTGTTGGTTAAGTGGACTTTTGAGAAGTAGCCTATCAAAGTGATCGCTTAATTCCCTGAAACATTCAGGAACTTTGCTCATTTTTGGCTGGTCAGATTCAAGCAGCATAATCCATTTAACAACAGGACTTATCAGTGCATGCAGTTTTTGGACCCGTACCCAATATACATCTTCATCCAGGATTGAATTCCTGGTACGTTTGCTCAGTTTAGTCTGTAAAATCTTCATGGATAGCAAGGCATTTTAAGACATTTTTTGATTTCAATAAGCTTTTCAAACAATATAAAATGGAACCCCACCTAGTTTTAACTGGCAATTTAAGTGCACAAGTTTGATTTTTCTCTTTTTGAAGTGCGGTAAAATGAGCTCGTAAAACTTGCAATTTGTTAATTTCCTTCACAACAGTTTTACAGGTAGCTTCAGTTTCTTGAACAGATTTTAAGTTACTGATGTCACCAATTAACAAATGTAGTATATGAGCAGCACAAGTGTACATAGCAATATGATTGTATTTTTCATTAAGCATTGATAAGGATTTCACCATTGCTGCAACATTATCAATGACAATGGCACCACATTTTTCAGTGCCTATTTCTGTCATTATTTCTTCCATGTGGAATGCCATTACTCATCAGTATGGCATTCAACATCAGTTGCCACTGACTTGTAAAACACAGGTTGGGGTGTTGATAGAATAAAATTTATAACAGATTCATTTCTTCAGTTGCTCCAAGCATCACACTGCCGTGCAAGCGAAGAGGCTTCAGCAATTTTTGTTTTTATAAGAGCATCAACATGTTGATATTCAGCTTCCAAAAGTTTGCTAGAAAGTGTGTACTTGGATAGCATCTTGTAAGATGGTCCTAATTTTTGCATGAAAGTAATCCAATCTTTATTTTCAACCAGTGAAAGAGGCGATCCTGATAAGAATATAGCTCGTGCAAAAAATCCATCCAAAACTTTGTTTTCAGTTTCATTCATAGAATCAAAGTAGCCACTTACAGAGTGAGATACCTTGGCTGAACTAGATGTGGAAGGTGGTGATGTAAGTTCACTAACACTATCACAGTGTTCTATAGATGTTGATGTAGTTGATGGTTGAGGTGATCTGCTTCTGGACTGAGATTTTTATTGCATTTTCCTTGATGTAAGCAGGAGTCTTCGAACAATTGGAAATATGCTCTCTCGTCATTGTCACATTACTGATGTATTCAGCCTTGCAGTACTTACATTCATATAACACTAACTGTTTTATGAAGGAAATAATCCCACACCACTTTTAGGCTTAGTTCTTTTCATACCGATGAAAACACAATTACACCTTTCACAAAAAAGAATAAATGTGTTATTGCCTCTTTATATACTTTGTGATGCTTCCAGAAAGTTCCATAACAGTGAATTCCTGACTCATTAATGTTCTAGAAAGTTCCATAACATTCTGGAACGTTCTATAACGTTCTCAAACTATCTTGAATAATCAAGAAAGCTCTTCAACATTCAGGGTGTTCTAAAAGTTGAATACAATATATTATTTCAAGAGGAAATGAAAAATTAGAAAACTCAAATTCTCGGGAAATAATCTTTTGGAGAATATTCTCACTCAGAGAATATTTTCCAGAGAATATTCTCACCTCACATCACTAGTTATGTCACACCAAACTGTCCCCACAATGATCACACTAACTGCTCTGATCACCATTGTGAACTCTACTGCTCAGGGGGTCAGAGACCAGAAGCATACTTCCCAGTAAAGTCCTGCAAATTTCTGAAATTCCTTCTCCTAATTAATCATCAAGTAGCTCTCCAATATTGGTGCAACTGTCCAAATGACCATGTCAGGTGTAGGATCCAGGATGTGCTCCTGCTTGGAGAAGGACAGGAGATTCTGATCTCCTGAGCTAGTAGAAAGAAGAGACTGTGCAAGTATGCTCCAACATAGCCAAAGAAATGTCAGTATCTATGAGCATATATACATCTACGAGAAAATTTCCAAACTACAATGATCATCAGTCTGACCAACCAGATCCCCCCTATCAACACCAAAAGAAAAAAAATTCTATGTGGACTCCCCCTGATGGCAGTAATTACAATCTGGATTTCCATATACAATGCTTCTGCAACAACACACAGACTGACATTATGCACCAACAACAAGTGACATACAATCTCAGTCGCACTGAACACTATGCTATCCAGAGTCTCAAAAATAACCCTGACATTATAATCAAACCAGCTGACAAAGGGGGCGTTGTGGTCATTATGAACAAGTCAGACTATGACGAGGAGGCAACTAGACAACTCTCCAACACCACATTTTACAGACCTCTCTCCTCTGATCCCACTTCAGAATACCAAAAGAAACTACACTATCTCCTTAAGGAACTCCCTGCCTCTACTCAGGACCAAATTCACACAGAAACACCTTCTGAACCCCGACCAGGATTGTTCTATTTGCTTCCCATAAACCTGGACACCCCTGACGTCCCATCATTTCCGGTATTGGCACACATACTACCTGATTATCCAGCTATGTAGACTCTCTCCTCCTCAAACCCTACGTAACCAACACTCCCAGCTACCTCCAAGATACTACTGACTTCCTGAGAAAACTACAAAATATTGATAACCTCCCTGCCACCATGGATGTAAAAGCTCTCTACACCAATATTCCACATGAAGATGGATTACAAGCAATTAGAAACACTATCCCAGATGATAACACAGCCAATCTGGTAGCAGACCTATGTAACTTTGTTCTCACCCACAATTATTTCCAATTTGGGGACAACTTATACCTCCAGATCAGCAGCACAGCCATGGGTACCCGCATGGCCCCACAGTACGGTAACATCTTTATGGCTGATTTAGAACAATATTTCCTCAGATCCCATTCCCTTTTACCTCTCCTTTACTTACACTACATCAATGACATCTTTATGATCTGGACCCATAGCCAAGAAACACTGGACACATTCCACAGAGACTTTAACCTACACCCCACCATCAATCTCAGTCTGGACCATTCAACATGAGATATCCATTTACTGGACAACACAGTACAAATCACTAATGGAAAATTAAATACCACTCTCTACAGAAAACCCACTGACTACTACACTTACCTACATGCCTCCAGCTTCCATCCAGAACACATCATACGATCCATTGTCTGTAGTCAAGCCCTTAGGTACAACCGCATCTGCTCTAATCCCACTGACAGAGACCAGAAACTTCAAGATCTTTACCAAGCATTTGTAAATCTCAATTACCCACCAGGGGAAATAAACAAATTGAAAGAGCCAGACAAGTACACAGAAACTATCTACTTCAAGATAGGCCCAAGAAAACCAACATAGATCACCAATAGCCCCCAACTTAAACCCCTCCAATGCATTATCAATAACCTACAACCTATACTGCAATAGGATACTACACTCCAAGAGGGTCTAGGTGACAGACCTAAAGTCTCCTATAAACAACCACCTAACCTCAGGAAGATTCTTACCAACCACCACAGGACATACCACATTTATACCAACCCGGGAACTTTCCCTTGCAACAAACCCCATTGCCAACTTTGTCCACATATTTACTCTGGTGACACTAATCATTGGACCTAACCATGTCAGTAATATGATCAAGGACACATTCCTGTTCGTCCAGAAATATAATTTATGCCATCACGTGCCAACAGTGTCCTTCTGCTATGTATATTGGACAGACTTCTCAGACATTTGTGCCCACAAATCAGACATCTTCATAAGGAAAAACCAGTTGGTTTTCATTTCAACCTACCTGGACATAGTCTTAACGACCTTACTACATGCATCTTACTTCAAAGAGACTTTAACACCAGACTACAGAGGGAAACTTCAGAACTTTCATGCATGCTTAAATTTGACATTTTACGAATGGGCCTTAAAGATGTTAGTTACTTTACACATTACAAAGATAGTTTTCCCACTTATCACCCGATTAGCCATTCATTGACTCAAATAGCTATTCCCTTCCTCCCTCTCCCTCGCCCCACCTTCTGTACTAAATCTGATTTGTCAGTTTAACGTGTTCACTTTTTTCATCGTATTCCTTTGATATATATGGTCATACCAATTCTCTTCCAGAATATGATCTGAGGAAGTATGTCTGGCCCACTAAAGTTCATCACCTATTAAACCATCTTGTTAGTCTTCAAAGTGCTACATAGTTTTTCCTTTTGTTTTACCTGTAACTTATTCTTCTAGATGTGTTGCTCATGTCCATTTGCATTAAGTGTGCGTGTGCCATGTGCATAGATTCCGGAGCCTTTTTTCCCCAGCAGTATCTGTCAAGCCAGCAGGGAGTCCCCTAGAGTGGTGCCAACATAATGTCGAATAAGTACCCTGCTGGCCCTCTCCTCCCTCAGTTTCTTCTTGCTGGAAAACTCAGATGAAGGAGAGGTAGGGGGGTGTTGAATGGACATGAGCAACATCTCAAAGAACAACAGTTAAAAGTAACCATTTTTCTTCGAGTGTTTGCTCATGTGCATTCAAATTAGGTGACTCCTAAGGCAAAACTAATGGAGGCAGAGTCAGAGAAGAATACAGGTTAAACCAAGGCTGACTGCAATACCGAAGCTGCATCGTCCCTAGCTTGCTGGGTGATCGCATAATGTTGCTGCCCTACAGATGTCCAATATAGGGACCTGCACCAGGGAGGCTGTTGAGGAAGCATGTGACCGAGCGGACTGAGCTCGGATGCGTGGCAGTACCCTGCCTGCCAGATCATAACACACTGATACATGATGAAATCCAGGATGACAAGTGCTGGGCCGACACTGGCATACCTTTCATCCTTTCTGCTAACGAAATAAAGAGTTGTGGAGACTTGTGAAACTCCCTTCTCCGGTCTATGTAAAAAGCTAGAGCCCGCTTCGCATCTAGTGAGTGTAGGGCCCACTCCCTCGGGGTTGCACGAGGTTTTTGGGAAGAACATCGGCAGGTAAATGTCCTGCAACATATGGAATGTAAAGACCACCTTAGGGAGGAAGGCTAGGTGGGAAAACAAACGCACTCTGCTGAAAAAACGTATATGGAGATTCAACCATTAGTGCTCTCAGCTCTGAAACTAGCCGATGTGATCACCACTATAAAGGTTACCTTAAACAATAGGTGTTTAAGGAAGCACATGGCCAACGGCTCAAATGTAGGGCACATAATTCTGGTGGGCAGGAGGTTGAGGTCCCACAGCTGCACCAGTTGCTTGACATAAGGGAACAGCCTGTCCACCCCTTAAGAAATCTCTTGACCATGGAGCTTGAGAACATGGATCTCCCCCTTTTCCCCAGGTGAAAGGCTGCTATAGGTGCCACATGTACTTTAAGGGAGGACATTGAGACCTGACTTCTGCAAGCGCAGGAGATAGTGTAAAATCAGTGGGATGGGTGTCTGCAAGGGGTGCACTCTCTTCTGCAATGTCCATTTGGAAAACTGTCTCCATTTTGCCAAGTAAACCAACCTAGTAGAGGGCTTCCTGCTTCCCAACAGGACTAACTTCCTCCGAGCACTCCTGCTCCGCTTCTGTCAGCCATGGATATACCATGTTGCCAGGTTCCTGTGAGCGGCAAATAGATCCTACTGGGGACAACCCCATCTCTGGAAGACCTCCTCTAGTATCTCGACTTTCAGGGACCACTCATGCATTGTTAAAGTACGACAGTGTCCACCAAGACATTCTTGTTCCCCAGTAGGTATGCAGTCTTCACATGAATGTTGTGAGCGATACATAGCTCCCAAAGGAGTAGGGCTTCTAGACACAGGGGAGAGAAGTGAACTCCACCCTGTCGGTTGATATAAAACATTGCTGTAGTGTTGTCCCTCAGGACAGATCACCTTGTGCTTCAGGTTGGGCAAAAATACACAGCAGGCCAGGATGACCACCTTGAGCTCTCTGATATTTATATGGAGATCCCAGTTCCTGGGGGACCACATACCTTGGGTCTGTTGCTCGCCCAGATGCGCTCCTCATCCTGTGTCCGATGCACCAGTGACAAGCTTCACCATTGGGCTCTGGCTCACGAAAGGCACTCCCACACACACCACATCCTCTCGCAAGCAGCATTCGAGGGACCGAATAACGTCTTGTGGAAGAGCGAGGAACGAGTCCAAAGGTGCTCATGTCTGGTTGAACACCCGGGCTAACCACACCTGCAATGGTCTGAGTCTCAACCTGGCCTCTGACCAGATAGGTACAAGCTATTGTGGGACGGAGCACCTTTATGCTTGGTGATTGGAGAGGCTATGGAGGCCCCATATAATGAGGCTCAGCCAGAAACCTGGTCTTGGGAAGGAAAGCCGTGGCCATAGTCAAGTCCAAGCAGACTCCCACAAATCCTATAACTTGAGTAGGTACTAAGGTGGATTTCTCCTAGTTTATTAGGAGACCCAGCCTGCTGAACAGATCTCTGGTAAGGTCTATGTAATGCAACACCTGCTTCTTGGAGCAGCCCTGGATGAGCCCATCGTCCAGATAAGAGAACACCCAGACTCTGCGCCTCCTCAGGAAGGCAGCTACTGTGGCCGTGCACTTCGTGAACACCCTTGGTGCCATCGATAGTCCGAGAGGGAGGACTGAAAACGAAGTGTTCCTGCCCCCCAGTAAACCTGAGAAACCTCCTGTGGGCAAGCCTTTTGGAAATATGAAAATATGCGTCTTTCAAGTTGATGGCAGCATACCAGTCCTCCATTTCCAGGGAAGGAGTAAGACACACCAATGTGACCATCTTTAACTTTGCTTTTGGTATGAGGGTGTTGAGACCCCCAGTCCAAAATAGGTCTGAGGCCTCCCTTAGCCTGGTGGCAGTGGGATATTCTATCCCCTTCTGTCCAAAGCAGAGGACCCATCAGTCAGTTGCAATCTGGGCCCAGACCTGGTAAAAATGGAAGAGCCTGTCCTCAAATGGGGGGTCTCACACAGGAACTGGCACTCTATCCTCAGGCATACCTTCAAAACAAGGACCTGGGCTGTTGAGGAGAGGGTGGCCCTCCTCTCCAAATGAGACCTACACTTCCTCTTGTGACCACTGGAATTATTGTTGCCTGCATTTTGAGGCCTGTGCATTTGATCAGGCCTATAACCTTGAGAGGGAGGCCTACCCTGTGGTCTAGGGTTGAACGACCACCTCTACCTAGCCATTGTATGGATTCCCAGAGACATACATGTAGCCCTGGAGTCCTTTAGTCTATGCAGCCTGGCATCCATCTTTAGGGAGAGGTCCTTTCCCTCAAGTCCTGCAGTGTGTTCTGCACTTCAGAGATATGCCAGAAACTTGCAACCAGGCCCCATGGCACATCACGACCCGTGGCCATCGTGTGCGCTGCCGAGTCTGCCGCGTCCAGCAACTTTGTGTGGAATATACTCCTACCCTCTTCTGTCAGTGCTGCCAACTCCTTATGAGACTCTTGTGGCAGGTGTTCCTTAAATTTATCCGTGCCATCCAGGTCTTCTATATATTCCTGCTTAAAATTGCCCGTTGGCTGGCAATGCGCAGTTGAAGACCTCTGGTGGCATATGCCTTCCTACCCAGCAGATCCAGTTTTTTCGGCTCCCTGCTTTTGGGGGTAGGTCCTCGCTGACCCAGTCTCTTTTTGCCCTGCCGCCGGGACCACAAGTGAGTCCAGGGCCGGATGAGAGTATAAATGTTCATATCCGGTCTGGGGACAAAATAGCACCTCTACTCCTTTCTGAGTAGGCGGAATGGATGCCAGCATCTGCCACAGATTGGGGGTAATCTTAGAAACTCTCTTCTTGAGTGCCAGTGCCAGTCTCGGTGGTGCATCTGCCAATAAAATGGGCATCATGGAGTGAGTCCTCACTGATAACTTCTGCCTGCACCCCCAAATTGGCTGCTAAATGACAGCAGCTCTTGGTGGGCTCCAGAATCCATAAATGGCATAGATAGAGCTGGGTCAGCCAGTGCCTCGTCTGGAGAGGATGACAAGGACTCCCTTATCACTGGCTGGCCTTGAATTGGGTCTGCCACTTGGGAGGTTGCCAAGGATTGTGGCTGGTCCTGCACTCCCTGACCTTCACCCTCTGCCTGGGAACACGCTGGTCTCTCTGCAGGCTACCTATATATTCCGAGGCTCTGGACAAAGGGGTCACTGATGGTGTACCCCTGGATCGAGACCAAACGGAACCCTGAGTAGATGGCACCGGGCCTTGCATTTGGTGGTAGTCCCAGAGTGTTTGCAATAGCCACTGCAATTGGATGGGAAGTGACTATGTTTGATGGGGCTGGTATCCCTAGTGCCGGGAGTGGTGCAGAGGAGAGGACCTACACGAGGATGCACTGGATTGTACTGATTCTTTGTCAGACTCCAGTGAATAGTCCGACGCCAACCACAGCAGTGCCATTGAGGGAGCCTGGGAGAGGTTTCAAGGCTGGTGCCAAGTGATTGATTAAGGTTTGCCTCGATGCACTGGAGCAGGGAGCCTTATTACAGCGGGTGGGAAAGCCCCAGACACACCCTGATGCCTTGGTGCCATCATGTGCCAGTCCATACCATTTCCTGGTATCGATTGGCTCGGTGCCAAAGATGGCAGTACTTCCTGCACCGATGGTGCTACCAGTGCCAATGAGGTCACCCTTGTCAAGTATGTACCCGGTGCCCGACGCGTCACCGAAGCTGAGGGCAGAATACTCATCTGCGCTGAGCGTCTGCACTGTCTTGGTGCCAACTCCGGTGCTGGGGAAGAGAAGGGCGAGAAGATGAGCTCAATCAGCTCACTTGCAGCGTCAAAAGTCTTAGGGGTTGACAGCCTGACTACACGAAGGACTCTCTTGGATCGGACTTCTTGGCTGTGACGAGCTCAACCAATGCCTAAAGGGGCCAGCAGCGTCCAGATGTCAAGAGGGGTGAGTCTTCTCTGTGGTATCTCCCATGCCCCTGCTTCCCTGGAGATCTTTCTCTGTGTTGCCATCTCTTTTTAGGGTCTGGGGATTGCGAATGGTGCCTAGAAGGTGCCAACTTTTGCAGTGCCAAAGCTTGCGCCGGTGCTGCAGATAACTTGTGCACCGACGCCAGTGCGCTCCTGATTGCTGGTGCTCATTCCAACACTGGCTGTAGCACGGACTCCATAAAGAGCAGCTTGAGACGTGAATCCAATTTCCCTTTCATGTGGGGCTTAAAACCTCTGCAGATCAAGGTGGCCCTCCCCCAGACACTTTAAACAGGAGTCATGGGGATCCTGAGAAGGCATAAGTTTTGCACAAGTCGTGCAAGGCTTGAATCCTTGTGGACCTGGCATCCCCTTCCCTTGAAGGGGAGAGTTAGCAATTAATTAGGTCAATTTCTTATAGTTCTTATTTGCTAACTATTTACACTTCAAACAACTAACTACAAAGACAACTATGATCACACTGGGTGCACACAGTCAGAGACATGAAACGCTCCAAGCTACCATCATGGGCGGTAAGAAGGAACTGAGGGAGGGGAGGGCCAGCAGGGGTTCGCCATTATGTTAGTGCCACTCTGAGGGCTCCTTGAAGTCCCGACCAATACCACTGGGGAAAAGTCTCCAGAATTTGGGCACACAGCATGTGTGTGTCTAATTCAAATACTTATGAGCAAGCACTTGAAGTACCAGGAAGAGTATAACAGGGCCTAGCAGCAGTGCTGCATAAAGGTTAACAATCCAGCTGGTGCTGAGCTGCAGATCTGCCAGTTTTACTAAGAGCTGCATGCCATACTTGGCAGAGATTCCCCAGACCTCCACCACTCCCATCCCGTAACAGCACTATGGATACCGCCAAGATGCTCAAGTCACAAGTACGTCTTCTTTGTTCATCACCATATCCTCCTTGTGATGGACAAAGAAGAGATATATGGGAAACAGGTGACCAGGGACTCCAACTGTGCAGTGAGCCAGGATCTGTTTTTGATTCCACCCCAGTTCTGTCTGCACAGGTAAGCCCAATGCAAGAGAAGAAATTTTAGGTAAAAATGTGTTGAAAAAATGTCCAATTACATGGATGGTACCCCTAAAGCAGGACATAGTATTTTAACTATGCTAGAAAAAAGAATGGTTCAACCAAGAGAGGCAGAGTTGCTATAGCATTTTTATTCCCTGGTAGAGTTGGGCCTCAGTGACAATTTCAGCAGACACCCCCGTAGTAAACTGGCTAGCAACATATAGGCCTGGGCAGCTTTGGGATGTCAGCAGCAGCTGTGCTGTCTCTGCCTTTGTTAACTTCAGGATTGATATCAGGTAAAAATAACTGCTGTAGAAAATCGTATCAATATCCAGCACTGTTACATTGTTGTTAGAGTACTGCAAGCAAGCAATTTCCCCGTTCTCTCAACCTGTCAGACTCATGATGGCTAATGCAGTAACTGGTGCAGTGCACCCGCAATACCAAATAGAAGTGAAAAATGTAATGGGAGAGCAAGAGTTGAGTTCAGAATCTTAAGTTTTTGTTTTTTGTAGTGAATACGCTGGTCCAAAGAAAGAAAGAAAGAAAGAAAGATTTCGTCCTACCTCCATCCCCCTACACTCCTCCACCTTCATATGTTCAGTGGAGATCTCTAGCGTCGCTGGTCCAAAGCAAAAACAATTTGCGCATCAAACACTGCCATGAGATGAGCCTCACTAAGGCAGACACCTGTTTGATGCATGTACACAGACGAGCGCAGGTGGAATACAGGGTTCTTGAACCACAGGAAATAGGTATAATCCCTGAAGGAGGGGCTGTCCTTGAACAGGGATGACTAGCTAATTTACCACTAACTAGAGGGATCTGCAACCTATGGCTCTAGAGCCAAATATGGCTTTTTTGTCATTCCCAAAATACACAACTTCTTAAATTAAAATGAAAAATTCAAGAATTTTTTTTATTTCACCTTTAACAGTTCATTTTAATAACCATCCATACTCTCCACTCAATGGGGGTCATGCATATTTTCTTCTTATTTGATTGGTCAAGGAATCCGTCCATCATACATGGTGAACTCTGTAACCCCGACAGTAAAAATGGCAAAAAAAGAGATGACTAGTAGCAAAATTTTAAAAAGAAGGAGTGGACAGACTCGTATGCATTTGTGGATAGGTCTGAATCGTCACACTCATTTGCAGTGAGACTGTTCTCAAACAAAAAACCTGAATTTCATGACAAAACATGCAGCATTTGCTACAAAATACCCTGAGGGTGATGTAGTAAGATGAAGGCCTAAAACATAAGCCCATGCAGCACAGGCCTGGTCTGAGGCCTACCTAACAATGGACAAAGCATGGCAAACAAAGCAAAGGTAAGCTGTGAGGAAAAGGCAGGCCCCAGTCCACAGAATTTGGTACCAACAGGGCTGAGTGCAAAACACTAACTGGTGCTAGGAACTGACTGCAGAACAACAACTGGTACTAGTCAGAAGTTGAAATCACGTGGTACCCACTAGCTCATTAAAACAGACCTTAGTACACAGACTCAGGTTCAGGGAAAGATCTAAAATGACAGCACGATGGATAGAGGGGATCTAATCAAACCAGGAGTTGCAGGGTGATGGGTGGCAACCTGACAACGTCAGCAGTGAGGTGTGATTTGTTGCACCTGTATATAAGTGGTGTCTTGGGGGAAGGGAGGGAGAAGACGGGGGACGGGGACAGTCTTTGGATAATCTAGAGGGCAGTGGAAATTTTCACTTACTGAGTCATTCCATTGTGGCAAGTACATAAGCGCAGTGGTTCAGTAGAGTCTACTGACAACCATTACTGTACTTTGCTTTACAATAAACCTGGCCTGGAACCTTCTATCCTTATCTGGTTTGTGGTCTTCGGGGGCTCTCTTGGAGTCTGCTGTGGAGACTAAGTGCACAAGTCGACACAGCATACATCATTGAGCACACATGCAAGCAGCCTTCAACGGAACCAGAGACGTGTGAGGACACCTCGGCAGTAAACCCCGACCAGCCATCCCTGAAGAACTACAGGTGACGTGCAAAAAAAAAAAAAAAAAGAGCCTGCAAGAAACTGCAGTGGAAAATTAACACTGGACAAAATAGCCTGGCTGGCATGGTCAAAAAAAATGGGAGCTTAAACTCTGAAAGTTTTGCAGAGTTATACAAGCATTACTGGAGAGAGGATTACGTGAAGAGATGCATGCTAAAAATTGGTCATGAACTAGCAGACTAGTTTCACAACAAGGACGAAAAAAATCTTAGAGAAAATTCAAGATACCATTTTTGTCAAAAACACTTTGATAGAGTTGTGTAAATGGCCCATCAAATCAACAAGGAACAAATGCAAAGTTTTGAGTACAGCTTCTTACCTTTCATTTGCTTTGAACAAGACAACTGATATATGACAATCAGTTGTGTATTCTGGGACAACATTAGTGGAAATGCTGTGCACGAAGAAATGATTGAGATATTACCACTGAAAAATGAAACAAGGGAAAAAGACATTCTTCAAACTGTGATGAACTTTGTAAATGAGAAAAGTACTGTTGGATAATCTTGCATCTGTGTGTACGAATAGTGCACTTGGCATGATTGGCAAATACAGGGGATTGCTTACTCTTCAAAAGCTGGCAGTTCAGCTTTTCTGACCTTACATTGCATTGTGCATCAGCAGGCACTGTATGCAATCTTGTGGAAAAGAACTCGGAAATGTAATGGAACTGGTCATTCATAATGTGAATTGGATTCTTTCCCAAGCCTTTAATCACTGGTAGATTCCGAACACCCCGATCTACTAATGCACGTTTGCTGGTTATCTCGCAGCAAAGTTGTGTCTCATTTTGCTGCCTGCATTAATGAGATTAAGTCATTTTTGGATATGAAGGGTGTCAGCACACTGAGCTTTCAGACTGACTGGTTGCTCAAGTTTTACAAATCTCATCAGCATTACTGATCATTTGAATGAGTTGAACCCTTAAGCTACCAGAGCAAGAAAATACAATCCTGACTTTGCAGCAGGCAGTGTATGGATTTGAGTCCAAATTGACTATCTTCAAAGATACTGACAGAGGCAGAATGGCACATTTTGAAAGATTACGAATGTTTCATGATTCATATCTGAGATAGAATCCAAAACAGCCTTGATTTCCAGCAGCTTGCCAATTTTGTTTCTGAGCTCCTGATGGCATTTAAGTCTCATTTTGATGACTTTTGCAAACAGTGCTTTGTTCAAGTTTATAATTCATCCACACAAAACATCTGTTGAACTGGATTTCATAGTCATTGCAATCATCTCAGTCAGCGATTTGGAAAAGGAAATAGCAGATTTCAAGGAGCCCGATATCTGGATGGAAAAATTCCTCAAGCTGAATTCTGATTTAGAATGCAGAATTGGCAAAACTACACAAATGGGCTGACATGAATTTGGAGCACAATGATAATCTGATTCTGCAAACTTGGAAAACTTCCTGTCACATACAACACCATGCACAATGTCAACATGGCCTTACTTTCAATATTTGGCTCCACCTATAGGTGTGAGCACACACTCATTTGAATCACATAAAAGGTAATTTGTGCTCAAGATTGATAGAAGACAGCCTGAATGCATGCATAAAGCTGAATTTGACCAGTTATGATATAAACTTCAAAGAAATGTGCGAAAAGATGCAGCAGCAGAACTTCAATTAAAGTCCATGAGTACAATGTTTAATTTATGCTATTAATCATGTCAACTATTTGTAATATAAAGTTGTTTATTTTCAGTGATACAAATGGGCATTCTTATACTGGCTATTTGTTGACTACTTATTCTGAATTTTGATGTAGTTTGGCTCTTTGGTTTTAAAAGATTGCTGACCCCTGAACTACTACTAATGCTACAACTAGTAGTCCCCATGAACTATGAACGACTACATACAACAGAAGATGTCACTCTCAGTAAAAACTAAGAGCACAAAAGAATGGGGGCTCTGACTCAGGCCATGCAGCAGTAAGCGGGAACTGGAGAAATATTCACTTGCATGACATATTATGCCATCAGCTGTGAATTTGAAGGGATTAATATCATGTGTGGCTCAGCTGACACTTGTAGGAAAAACCTGGCAATGGTGCATGTTCATCCATGTTTGGAATACATATTGGAACCATCATTGGAAGACATTTGGTCCTCTTTATTCATGTTTTAATGTGTCTGTTTTTAAACTCTATGGGGCTTTTTGGCACGGTTACAAAATAAAATGATAATAAGAATATATTTTATTAGTTCACAACATACACTGCTGAGAGCACACAAAGTATGAAAGAAATCAGTTACCCATTGCTGCACATTGATCCTCTGAGTTGTGACATTCACAAACAAAATAAGTAAGTGCACTGACAATGTTACATTCCTACATTTTTGCAATCACCACACAATTCCTACCAGACCACAAAAAGTCAGGGACCAGGTAAAACATCACAGTTAAAATCTGTGTGTCTGTTAAAATGGTCTAAGCTTCCATGAGCTATATAGGGCCACACAGAGCTCTTCTAGTACTTCTCATATAGGGCTGTTCAAGTTCAGCAAGCAGCCTCTCCCACTGTCCTCCATCCACATAGTAACTAGAAAGCTTCTATCATTGGAATATTTTTCTCACTGATATTCAATCTTGTGAGTAAATAATGCCAGCAACCCTTAAAAATGACCAAAAATCACATTCAACTGTCATTCTCCACCTGCTGAACTGATAGTTGAACCATTCCTTGGTGCTAGTGAAGTGGCCAGGATATGGTTTCATGAGCCAGTGGAAGGGTAAGCTGTGCCTCCAGGATCATTATAACATTTCAACATTCCCAATGGCAAGCCAGCAGATGAGGAACAAAGTTTTCACTTGTCGCTTTTTGCACAATTTCATATTATTGAAGGTGAAAGCACACCATGAATCTTGCTTGACTAGTCCACAGGAGCGTCAGTAAGGCATTTCCACTGATTGACCACTGCTTGAATAACCATAGAAGAGAAGCCCTTCATCCTGATGTGCTCAGTGGCAAAGTGCTCTGGTGCCATTGGATGTATGCTGTCTATTACGCCACTGCTTGAATAACCATAGAAGAGAAGCCCTTCATCCTGATGTGCTCAGTGGCAAAGTGCTCTGGTGCCATTGGATGTATGCTGTCTATTACGCCACTGCAGTTCAGGAACACCACTGTTGAAAAATCCTCCTACTTATGTCCCGCATATTGCTCAGGGTACTGTTCTGAACCCTTGTATCACTAGGGCCTATGCAATGGATTTCCCGACTCCAAACTGATTCCTGACTGACCAATAGTCAACTGACATTGCACATTTCCACAGTGCAATCACCACTCACTTGTCCATGTAAATTGTGAGCTCTACACAGCTCGTTTCATGTCCCTGTACTGAGGGGCTAAGAAGTGCTCAGCACAGATGCAGGAATATAGTCTTGTGCATCCAAAAGTTTGGCAACCACAGCTTTTCATCCCTAACATGCATCATCATGCACTCTCTCCAGTGCTTGTTTCTTATGCCCAGAAATGGTGCTACACCAACTGTAGCAGCTCTGAACTCCACCAACAATCTTGAATTGATCGTCACTATATTGCATAGCAAGAAAACGTCATGAGTCTTGCCGATTGAGTTTTTCCTGAAATTCTGCAAATATTACAGGATCATGCAACCTGTGCTTGCACACTTGTGATGATAATGCCAAGGTGGGTAGGCTCAGTTTTTGTCAGAGATAGTGCACGAGAACGATCATGCAGGTTTGTCAGTTTTTTTAAAAAAAATAAAGGTACAAAACACTATGAGATACAGATAACCTTATGGGATGGAGACAGCAGCAAACTGCAAAGTTGACCTCTTGCGCCCAGTTACCCTTTGCGGAATTTGCTGTGGCCCCAACATACATCGAGTCTGCCAAAGACAGTGAACTGGATACCTACCCATGATGCATCATGCTCCATCAATACAAACACTCCTGACAAGCACACGCACTCCAAACACAAGCCAAGTATGCATGTGCTCAAGTGATATATGCAGACATAACTTGAGTCAACGTCTTAAGTCTGCTGTGGGCATGAGGGTTTCTCAAAAATAAAAAAGGGGGTGTGATGCCAAAAAGTTTGGGAACCACTGATCTATAGCATGTGATACACAGAAAATGCCAAGTCTCAAGTGCAGCTTTCTGGCAAAGAAAAAAGAAAAAAAAGTCCTAACAGTATGGAAAGCAAAATAGAACCAGAACTTGCCAAATGTCTTATCAGTTCTGCTTTCTTCCTACATGTACCAGATGAATATTTCCTAAAGTATTAATAATTAAAAGTGCAAGCACAAGAACTGTACATGTGTTTCAAAACTACAAATCTAACTAAGCTGATGAAATCATTAAAAAACTGTCTGAGATTCCTGCTTGACTCTCAGTGCTACTTATAAAAGCATAACAGACTTTGGTAATAGTGGCTCAGACAACTACAACACAAATTATGAATACCAAGGTCAGTTTTATGGCAACTCTAATTATCTAAGTTGAATCACTCAAGGTATTCCTATGGCTATAAAAGTATCTATATGTAAGCCAAGTGATTTTACATAGGAGGATATCAGGTTTTACCAATAATCGCTGACAAGTCATTACAAATTGAAATAAATGAATACATAACGAAAAGTTAATCATATAAATTGTAAATTTACAGTTATCTACATAAAATGTTCTCCAATGATTGCAGTAATCAGCAACAATGGCTTACTTGTCAGGATTCTCCTTGGGTGCTGGGAATGATTGAGGATTCACGTGAGCCAGTGTAATGAACTCATTCTTTTCCAAGCTTCCAACTAGAATACGGATTTTAGACTCCACCAAGCCCACCCTGAATCAATAAAAAAAAGCAGCAATTTATAAACACCTGAAATACAATAATACACTTCCGGGAGGGGAAAAAAGGCAAAATTTTCTGGTTAAACAAATACCTGGAAAGAGCAAGTAACTAAACATGGTCAGAGAAGCTCACTCCAGACCAATTACTTTTCAACAAAGCTTTTGGTCAGTGAATTCCACATCATCTTGCCTTGAAGCTATTATGACCTTGTCCAAGCTGCTTGTGCCCAAAATGACACTAACAATCAAAGATTTTGCTAGGTGTAGTAATTAAGAAATTAGTAAGTCTTCAGACATCTAATACCCTAACCAGGAAAAGCACAGAAAATTGAGAGGGGAATGAATTTATTTATATTCACATTAGGATTTGTACTTTGATCAGCTACTCAATGCCTACAGAACAAGTATGTGAAAATTTAACACCACTTCTGCTTCAAGTATGGTGAGAGAAAGCAAACATCTGAGAACCCTAAATAAAAAAATGGGGAAAGAGTAAGAGCTAGCTATTAAGACCTTCTCCATACATCATAAGACTCAAGGTAAGGGCACACCAAAATATCTTTTCAAGTCCTGTTTAACAGAGCACCTTCATGCAATGATGTTTTTCTTCATTAATTAATTTCCATATTAATGAAAGATGAGAAATAAAATTGTCTTCATCTGTTTAATTCTGGAACACAATCTTTACTCCCCTCTCCTGCGTGTTACTTGTTTATTTACATCCCAGGTAGGCTGACAAAGTATTTTGACATTTGGGGAATTTAAAAAAAGCAGTATGCATAATACTCACCATTCTAGTCGCTGTTTTTCTGTGGGTGCACTTGCGAGAAGTACAATGTAATGCCTTTGGAGATAAAGACAACAGGCTATTCAATTTATGTCAGACACTGGATATTCACAGTTATTAACATCCTCATTTATTTAAGCTAGAAACCCAGACAGAAGAATAAAATCAACAGTTAAAGATATATACACCTTACAATAAAAAAAAGTTTATACAAGCTACAAGGGGCTATTTAATTATTGCAGAGTCTGCTATTAACAGATTTTTTCCAAAACATTTCAACTCACACTGATACCCACAGCCGCACAAACAAATAAATGCATAGAAATGCCACTTAAGCCAGAATTTCAACTAAATGAGAGTATGACTTAAATTGCCAATTGCAGAAGACTACATAAATTTAATATTCTTTTTAATTTCTTGCACAGAGTGCAACCACAAGGAAGTCTGGTATTTTAGCCACAATTACTTTATTTCTCAAGACACAGCTAGATGACCAGATATAAGCTGGTTCGACCATTTTATAAAAAGATAAATAGACATAAAATGTAACACAAAGAGTGTCAACTTTTTTTTTTAAAGCTTCCTAACAAAACGTTCTTCTCCCCATTAACCTTAAGACTTCAGGATTTACTCTGGAACAGTCTACTAATTGAACAGCTTTTCGATATATTGAGTCAAAAAAATCTCTAAACGCATAAACCCCCCAAATATTTCATGAAGGAAGAATTAGAACAGTTTAGCCCAAAGGAGGTAGATGGGTGAGGGAATCTCATTTAAACACAAGGGCTAAATTTTTAGTTTTTTTGTTTTTTTAAAAGATTAGTGGAATAATCAAGAAGATTTTGTAAAATGCTCTGAAAAGCTTGATGCCTTAAAACATGAACATGCCAAGATTTAGGCACTAAATAGGATTACTCAGACTGTGTAAAATTAACGTACACCTAAATCTTTGCAGAATCGGGGCCCAATTTGTAAGGCTGGTAAGATCAGGGTCAATGTCAAAGTGTATTTCATGGTTACACGCTGACAAAACACAAATAAACCTTCTGTCCAGAAAACTGTGAGGTCAGTAACAGGGAAACATTGTGATACAATTCTACAGAATCCTAGGAAAGCTTGCTTATCTGGAAATCACTATGAAGGTAACTCAAAACCAATAGATCAACTGTTATGCACACAAATACCTTACTAAGTATAAAGGGGAAAATGGGCTAAAAGTATTCTGGACTAATAATTCAAAGACTTGTATTTTAAGAAATGAGGGGGAAGGAAGACATTTATTTTCTTATGAAATTTTACTGTAAGATTTGTTTGGCTTTGTTAGCATCAAGTGCTTCATGATAATACTAAACTTTTTTCTTTTAGTAAAACACATGAGAAGCCAACAGGCCAGTTATTCCACAAAACTAACGCTACAGGGCATCCCCGCTGTAAGTGGCTCCAGTATACACCGATTTCGCACTAAAGTTGTTGACATGTGTAGGAACTGATGTGTTATAAGTCTCCCCATTCCCTACTCTTAAGTTGCACACCCAAAAAAAGTGTAAGTGGAAGTCAGCTACAAGAAAAAAAGATTCCCTGCTTTAAGTTATTTCGCTGTAAGTCCAAGTTTTTTGGAACATATCTTGGACTTATAGCAAGGACAGCCTGTACTTAGAAATGTGCAGTGTCACAGTTACAGATACAATTGATTCTTTGGGGAGTGCTATTCCATGAATTCGGCAATGTTATTGCACAAAAATTCATGTACCCAAAGCAGAAAATGAGGTTCACTTAAGCATCACTACATTCAGACTTTATAGTGTTTTATAATTTTAAATAATAATTCCTTTAATGAGCACTGGATATTTTTAAATTGTTCTAGTTGAAATACTAAGAGGATCTCTCAATGGAAAATGAACCTTACTAGTAAAATAATTTTATATTCAAGACGACACATTCCCAGGTATTTACAAACATTTGTTTTCTAGTGGTTTGTAAGGCCTGCCTATAAAGAGCAACTTCCAAAAATAACTATGAAATCTTGATAAATCTAAAACTGGTTAGTGAAAGATGCTTCATATTGTGATTACGGCTTAATTGTTTGAGAGATATAGTTACTGATATCTAAATGTTAAAGTAAACATATCTATTAACTATCCTTGTTTCAACAGCATTAGTGAATGCAATTTGGAATTGAAAGGGGAAAAAGGAAATCAAGATAATTAGAATTTTGTGATTTTTAAGGTAGAAGCTTGTATTACACAGCAGGGTAAGAAATAATTTCGGCACAGGATATCCAGTATTTGCAGCTTTCCAATGAGTGATTATTAGTTTTTAGCCACTGTTTCACAAAACATACTTGAAAATTGTCTTGGGTCCTATAACTAATAGGAAGTAACACTTTGTAATTTTCAGGCTCTCATTTTCTTGCATGTTCTTTTAACTTTACAATATCTTTGTTGCTTTACCATGAGGTTAGAAGCAAATAATCCTGCTATAATACTTGATTTTAGCAGCAGCAGCATCACTATTAGGAAGAATAATATATTCCTTTCAAAAACATTTGAGTTTTCCTCCATTATACCTCATCCTGAGCAATTTAAGAAAAAAAATCATACTACTCAATGAAGACTTAGTTAACTGCACTCCATTTTTAATATCCATAACCACTTAGCTAAAAGCCGTCCGTTCTATTGTGCCTCTAATTCAGAATGTTTTGGAAAAAATATTGTAATGAACAATTGATTGTACACATGCTAACTTACGTATTTTAAATAAAGTTTCTCTGAGTGAGGTTTTGTTATGGTCAATAGATGTAAATTCTGTTATGTGCACAAGATACATTAATAAGTCAAGTACCCCTTTAATGTTTTTTGTAGTTTTTTTATTTACTGCAAGTGATAGTCTCAATTTTTGTACAATGTGTTCTCGTTGTATATGAAGAATATTTTCTTATTACGATACACTTTTTGTTCTTAAGTTCTAACAGGGAAAGAGTCCCAATCATTTCAATTTGTCGCCTAACTACATTTACGTGTTACATCATGCTGGTAATTGTTAATTTTTGTACAAGTACACAGTCCAGATGTGATTTGTTGCCTCCTTAACAGTTGTCTCATCTAGAAAATGAAAACAGTAATGTGCAAACAGCCTGATCTCTGGCATCTCAAATTTGAAGCAAATAATGGCAAGTATTTAGACAGATTAGACTACATCTTTCCATTTCTAATCCCCTGCAATGCATGATATGTAGTAACCTCTAAAGTTCTCTAAAATATTTGCAATTCTCTTCAATAAAAAATTCATTTGAGAATATTTAACTCTCTATTCTGTCACTGACATGTTATTTCCCAAAGTAATTCTCATTAATACTCATATTTAAATCTATGCACTTATAAGACAAGAGTCAAACAGGTTTGATAAATTATTTAAAGTCAACTTCAAGGCAAAGACCATGTTACCTTGTGTCTTGTACAGTACTGAACATTTAAGTTTTAGCAATAAGAGGTTTGAACTTTACAAGGATAAAAATTATATAGTTTCCAGATCAAAAAAGTTTTGGACCAAGTTTATTAGTGATACTGCATTTATATTTAGAGTTATTAAAAGTGACTAATGAAACTTAATACAAATATTTCTCTTCTGTACTTTAATAAATTTCAAAGTTCTCCTAATTCAGAAAATTAAGCCTCCGTGTTCCACCTCCCTAGTCAAGAAATTAGAAAACCAGTATTTTAAGTAGAACCTATAAAGCATGTGCACTCTCTGCTTGTAGTGACTATATCCATTGCTATGCTGCTGTAATTACTGATACTGGGGCATGTGCCAGGATAAAACACTATATTTAATAGGTCTTATTTCAAACAAACTCAGCCATGTTAGCATCTATTAGTTTCAAAATCAGAGAGGAAAAAAAGCACTTGACAAATTGAAAGGGGATGTATTTTAAGCTTTTCTAGAGGTTAGTGCTAACAATGGCGTGCACACAAAATTCATTTTATAAAAAAATTAGAAATCACTTTACAGTGTCCATCACAAGTTTTCAAATCAAATCTCCAAGATACAACATAAAAGCTGTTCAGGTGTTTTAAAGTTTTTATCATGCAAAAGATACAGAAACAAAACACAGACACATTATGATGGTCATCAATCTTTTTTTAATGGGGGAAAAAACTGTATATATTTCAATCTTGTTTAGATTAATACATAACCACCCAAAACAGGAACAAAACTGTAGAAAATATTTAATCCCAATTCCAAAAGTGGGTCTCCAACAAAACTGAGGGCAAATAAAAGGTAGTCCATATATTTCAATAATCTGTATTTATTATAAATTACATTTTTCAGGAAATCCAATATACATTTAAACAAGCTTCTCCCCTACAAATACAACCAGTAGGAACCCTTAAAATGTCTGTTAAGATTTAAGAGTGCATTTCCTAGACTTCCTCTTAAAAATATTTAAGCATAAAATTCTGAAAGTCTTCTCCCTAATATAAAGGCATGACACGGCAGTTAGCAATGAATACATTCTGAATCCTTGAATAGCTCTATTTCTGAATGAGGAAAAACTAGTAAAAAAAAAATGTATATTCAACTGAGCTGCCAGGGTAAAACTACAGGGTATCTTCTGTTACTGAAATTTATGTTTACTTTGACAAAGGAAAGAGGGTTTTCTGGTGGAACAGTTCTATTATCTAGTTTCCGCAAAATGATTTGTCAGTGGGGAGGCCGATTTCATTTTACTTGGCTTGATTTTAATACTGCTATCATCAATAATAGCTCATAACAATCACTTAGAACACGGCACTAATTGGTCAAATCAACTTCTTACTCAAGTATCCTAGTTTTAACATATTAATTCTATAGCTTGCCAGTCACATTCTTCATTATAGGATCATGATCTATCAGGGTGATTAAATTATACTATAGAAAAAGAGCAAAGCAGTATAATCATGTTATTTAAATTAGTTTGGTTTTCGCTAACAAAGAAGGGCAAAACAGATCTAAAAATTAACCAAGAGGAAAACCCTACAAAGTAGAAAACTATCCTTTTTCTTTAAAGAAATACATAAATAAATAAATAAATAAACCAGTTGTAACACTTTAAAGGTTTCTAATGGAAGTGTTCAATCACACTTAATACTGATGCATGTTTCTTGCTATAAAGTATTGGTTTTTTTTGTAAATGATAATACTTAAACATGTCTTCCATGCCATAATATACATACTTGTACTTTTGAAAGAAGTTTGGAGCTTCAAAAAGTTTGGACCACTCTGCCTTACTCAGCAATATTTCATCTGTGATAGCAAGACCTGAATTATAAAAACACATTTAAACCTTTTTCACACAGTTGATCCACACCAAGTATCCACAAACAGTCCATAAAGAAAAGTTATTTCCAAGTTAACAGCTAATTTGTTCTCGTCAATCCAATGATCTTCTCTTCCAACAAACTTTACTCCCGGTGATATTGTACATGAATGGTCCTCAGTTACTGAGTGTGTGGTTTGAAATAATTTTAACATTTTTCAACAAAAGTTTAGTTGAACAAGATTATTGTATCTCAAAGCTCTACTATACCACTAGAGAATATTATTCTCTGCTGGTTCTTGTTCATGCTTGGCATAAGATTGAACATGCCACAGAGGAAATGTGCTAACCCCAGGAAGAAGAAGAAAACGGTTTCCCTTGTAGGGCTTAAATCCTCTTTGGAATGAGGGCCACATATTGGCACAGATGACTGTTAAAAATGGGAGAGTGAGTACAATACCCTCATGTGTATTCTCTGTATTTCCCCATGTGTACCAGTAAACATCCCTTCACTGCCAGAAGGTTTACTCAACTGAGGCAAGGTACCATTCTCCCAACTGTCTTAAAGAGCTAATCTTACTGCCTCCTTAGCACCTTGCTGGCAGATGCCAGTGGAAGACAGAACTGCACTGTACTTTTCCATATGGTAATAAAGACTGTAAGACCACTGAAACAGCCTAGAAAGAACAAATTATCAGATTATGATTTCCACTTATGAGAATGCAACTTTCAATTAATAATGATCAATTACAGGAAGGAAGAAATAGATGTTTTTAAAATAAATATTCCATTTAATTTCAAAGTTACAAACAAAACAAAGCCATGAAGATTGACTGATTCAGTTGCTTTTAAAGGGATGTCTATTAACCAATAGTTCCAAAACAATATTGTCCCTATGATGAAATTATTTTAAGTCTTCTGGAATAGATAAGAGTGTAAGATAATACTTACCTTGTTTAAACTCCTCAACCATGACCATCCGTGTAGAAACGGACACATTGTAGGTAGAGTTCTGCTGTGGGTATGCTGGTGTAATTATAGGCATAAGATGGTACCTATCACTGGGATTTACCTATATATAACAACAGCCAATCAGTTTTCTTCAAGCACACACAAAACAAAAAAAATTTGGAATTCTCCTTGCTAAAATGAATCAAACTCCAAAGTAACAAATGAGATCTTAGTATACAAAATTAGCCTGAACAATTGTGCACAGAAATTTAGAATCCCTAGGGTAACATCTTGTCTGCATATTCCTGCAGGTCTACTATGTTGTGGAAGTTATTCCAACTCAAATGGAACAGGGAAGACCAAACTATCAGCATGCCTCATCGTCAATACTAGATCATTTTTATAGCTAAGAACATGAAATAAAATAGATCAGTGGTGAATTTTAGTATTATAGGCCTAAGGGAAGCTAGTCTAATCAGACCAAAACACAGGTACCTAATTACTTGAGCACATTAGACGATTTCAGAGAAACAACTATGCTGAGACCCTTTGAAATATGATGTATAGTTTATTCCTGTAACACTACTGAAAATAAAGAGCCAGTTTAAGAAGAGAGGCTCTCGGCATCTTGAAGAAAGCAGTATTTGTATTAAAATATCCTTTATTTAAAAACAGCACATGGGGAAATAAAATAAGGAAACAAAGACAAAAATAAATTTAAATAATGTTAAACTACTGATCCTGTGGTTTGTCAGATTGCAAATTTAAAGTTAAGGTTGAAACCCTGCCCTTAAATTACCCTGTTTTGTTTAGCTACTACAGCGCATATGGCTTGCAACACGACTCACTGACCTCAAACTCCCTACAACAGGAACAATAGGATGACTTAAGAACATTGTTTTAATCTTACTTTAAATCATAAGCTAGATGTTATTTAAATGTATTAGTCTGTCAAAGCAAGCAGAAAATATATTTTAAAACAGGGAATGCTGTACAGCCTTCAAGACTATTGTGCTCACACTAGTCCCCCTCTCCTCCAATGAACCTCAAGAATATTTCACAACTGGTGAAACACTTCCTATTTGACAATTCCCATATTTACATCTTTAATAATGTTATTCTGAGACCTTGCATGATTTTCATCTTTTAAAGTGAAAAATATAAATGGATACACCATAATTTTGACATTTCTACCTTGTTGTAACAAAGAAAGGCAAAGTTAGATTTTTTTTTTAATATTTGTCTCCCCCTTTGGTCCAAACCACAAAGGACACCTTATTGCACAATTTATAATACTCCCTCAGCAGTTAAAACACAATTTTGAAAATAAGTGTCCTTAAATCAATCATCCAGAAAGTGAAATGTCATAAATAAGTGTGCAATGCTCTAAAAATTGCTTTAGTGTATGCATCTAATATAAAATACATAAATTGTACATGGAGCATTTAGCATTTATTTAGATTACTTACTGCTGAATTGGACAAGCATAGTTACTAAGTAATCTAGAATTTAAATATAGTTTAGACTGAAAACTCATGTTCTGTGCAGTACAGAAGAATTATAGATGAACTTATCCAAAAGAAAATGTAATATTCACACATTACATTCATTTATAATGTAAAAATAAAGCTTCCCTGGGGTTTCTTTAAAATCAACTGCTTACTCTAATGTACAGTGTAATTTATAGGGGGAAAAAATAATACACTAACCCTTGGATCCCATACAGGCAAATTAAGATTGCATTCTTCTGGCTGTTTCAATAGCACTGGATTTGGCCATTCCCTGTTTAAAAAGATTGTATCACTGAATAAGACTAATGGACATAATGATTTATTTTGCAAAACATACAATACTTTTGAACGTGATCCTTCTTTACTTTGCCCTTCTCGAACAGCATGATGATTTTTTTTCTTGAAGTCAAGTTAGTCTACAGTCGGTTTTTAGTTGCTGAGCTAAATACTTTATATGGATTTATAACAGTTTGCTCCAACACATCAGTACAAAGTATTTTTGTACCTCTTAATTAAGGGAATGAAAAAAAAAAGTAGCTGTATAGCAAACTTCTTTAAATTGCTCTCCAAATATACTCAGACTAAGGTCAGAGAGGACCATCGTTGTCCAGCTAGTCTGATCTCCTGTACACTGCAGGTCATAGAACCTTATGTAACCAACCACTCCTGAAATAGACACAACCTCTTGCTGAATTGCTGAAGGAATCACCTCTGCAGAGATACAATACTAGTTCTGTATTCACGCTGAGTTTCTTCTCTAGATTGCCCATAAACAATCAGCAACTATGGTACATTGCTGTATGATTAGTTATTATGAACTACATGTGCTACATTTGAAGGTTTTTCCATCCAGATTACTCAAGAAAAAGCATGCAGCATGAAACACTATCTTGCATTTCATTTACTCTTAACCCTATAGAGTACAGCCAATTATGCAATATATTTAATAGTCTAATAGCCATAAATTAGGTAGTTTTTAAAATAGTATTATAAAAGTGACAGTTACCTGCAGTGGGGTTTCCTCAGCATTGGCGCACTGTACTCTTGGGCAATGCACATGACCAACAATTTATAAACTCCTCACGTAAAACTAGCAATGCTTTGAGTGTACAATACACTATAAACGGGTTTGTCAGTTTGCTGAATTAGCACCTTGTGATATGAAGTCAACAACTTGCTATTTAGAAGTCAACCCCCCTAAAAATGCCACAATCAAAGAGGCTATGAAGCCACTTGACTTTCAGAAAAAGTGAAACTAATAATGATCCTCTTGGTAAGAAGTTCAAGTGAGCATGTTGAACTTTGTACCTAGTTTCCATTTTCTACAAGAATTTTAGAAAGTCTCTGAACATTTCAGAAGAGGGAACAGACAGATCAAGATTTCAGATACAATCCTTTAGAAAAAAAATTCTTGGGACTTTTCTCTGCAAATTATATGTTTTGCCCAATTTACTTTGCATTTTTAATGAACACCCTTCCTCCCCTTGCATACTACCACCTTTTTTAATGTCTGAAAACATACAAGGATTCTCTCTGATTTAGGACTATGCAAGGGTCACATCTGAAAAGTAACAGAGGTCCTCAGTTATCACAAATATTAAAGCCCTTCTAGTTAAAAACCAAGAAAAATTTATTTTGTGCTTGTGTTTTTTAAAGACGCTAAACAGTGGTGTGTCACATAATCTTTAATAAGACTGTTGTCTCGCTCACCATAACACAATTCACTACACTGAGGTAGCAATACACTTTAACTACTAACTTAACCTGATACCAGCTGAAGGAATGCCATAGAAACAAGACTAAAATTCAGTGTCTACAAACAATTTTATTTTAGTGTAATCTAAAATAAAAACATACCATTTAGAAAATACCAAGAAAAATTTATGTACAAGAGTTGATGCTATTGCATTTGGATAAAGCTGGCAAGTTCTTGCAACTAACATAGCCCAGGAAACACCACCAAGGAAACCTAATATATTGGAATAGATGTTGTGGCCTGTTGATGCAGAGGGGAAAAAAAAAGACAGAAAAGAGTTAGTCATCATCACCAGTTGTGTCTGATAAGAATGTAATGAGAACCTGATTTCTGAGACTAAACTTACGTTTTGCCCACAGTTTGATAGCTCTCAGTGTTAACCTGAAGTTGTCGATGTTTGGTACTAGATGTAAAATTTCATCGGTTACCCTGCAACCTGGCCAACAGAAAGCACCTGTTACCTCTAATGATTAAAGAATCTGCCCTCACACAACCTTCAAATCTACCATAGATTAGCACACTTGGCTCACTCTTGTACAACAACATTTTATAAGTTATACAAAATGAACAACATACAAACAGCAGGTTACAAACAAATATCAAGAGCAGAGTTGTTGCACACAGCCTTTTTATACTAGAACCAGATTTTTATGTAATTATTTTGCTAAGGAATTTGACATAAAATTGGATTGAAGAATATAAACATTTTGAAAACTTAATCTTTAGCCCTCATGACTCTGAAATCTTCTAAACATGAAAGCTAGCAGTGGTGACTAACCAAAAGAACAGCCTACAGCCAAAGTTTTCAGACATCTAAACTATATAATTAATTCAATGGAGTAACAACAATGAAGCTTACACATTATAGTATCAACTTAGAACTCCAAGTTAATGTATAGTGGCAACTACTGCTGTTAAACTCAGAGAAAGCTAGTTGGTGGGAGCCTATTCAAGGCCCATCCCCAAATTTCACTCAAGAAGAGGACAGAATTATGCTAAAAATGTTAAGGCCAAATAAGAATTGACTAATAGAACAAAGAATATAGTACTGATTACATTTTCATTCCATATTTAACCTAATAAAAATGTCTATTTTTAAACAATGTACTTGAAGCAGACAAAAGTTCCAATTTGCCAAAGAGCCCTTACTTCAGGTTTTATGGCAAAACATAGGAGCCCGAGTAGAGTTGCAAGTCACCTTATGAATGCAATTTTCATCTAAACTTACATTTTGGTGTATCAAAGAAAATGCTTATTTCATGCCTCAGAAGCCAAATCAACTATAAAAAATTTGCCAAATTTGTTGCACATCTAAAAGGACCTGCAAGTAATCCACCGGTACCAGGTAAGCCTCAGATCAGTAACGTTCTGACATTCCTAATTTGCAGGGGTCGACAAATTATGGAAAATCCTACTCGCCAGACAAAAAAAGGGACTTGCCACCCTCCCCCACAAAGTGTTTTTTAATGGCATAAATTCCTAATAAGAATAAGAACAGTAATTACT
>CM057848.1:24429193-24450233 GCA_030068395.1 Apalone spinifera
GTGAACTCCCCCTTTCACTCGCTGCTGAGTCACAGCAGCCTTTTCCCTGCCCTGCCAGCCTCTCCCTATGGGCAAGCACCCTTCACTCCCAACCCACAGGGCGAGCAGGCTGCAGGGACAGCACAAAGTCAGAGGGATGCAGGGAACAGTGAGGGGGGGAGGGAAGGGGTACGGAGGTGGCACGGGGAACGGGAGGCAGAGGGACGCAGGGATCGGGGGAGCAGGGTGCGGTGGAGGCACAGGAAATGGGACGCGGGGAACGGGATGGGCAGAGGGATCGGGGTCTAGGGGCCGTGCAGGGAATGGCCAGCACAGAGCTGGGGGGGCAGGGATCAGGGTGCAAGGGTGGCGCAGAGCCAAACGGTAGCAGGGAAGGAGAGCAGCAGGTCCGGAGTGCAGGGGAGGCATGGGGAACCGGCGGCGCAGAGACAAAGGGGGGCTGGGGCCATGGTTGGATTCGAGCCGGCAGGAGAGGCCCTGGCTGCGCCACACGCCACAGCCAGCTCCCAGGGACATGCGGCCAGAGCCGAGTCGCCGCGGCCCTTTAAAATCAGCGGAGCCATGTCACGCCACCATCCTGGCATCCCGCCCCGCCTCCTCGCACCGGAGCTGCACGCAGGCAGCCCAGTGGGAAGAATCGCCTCACTTCGCCCTTCCCAGCAGCGCTCTGCTCCTCCACTGGCTGGCAGATCGGAAGGGGCCGTGCCGCCCTCCAGGTCCATCCGCCCCTGCACTCGCCAGCTGGTAAAATCTACTCGCCATGGGTGAGCGGGAAAGTGTATTTGTCGAGCCCTGCTAATTTGCTACTGAGAAGACTGCAATACATGTATCTTTATTTCATTAATAAGTGCCAGTTCTCTAGATGAAGCCTTCAGACCAGCTCAATGTAAAGTTTCTAGGCTTCGATGTTCAAGATGTGATTTGACAAGATTTGATAAAGAATCTGAACAGAAAGAACAGCAAGCGTTTCAAATGCTGCTCATAGTATTGGCTTAGACGAGTTACTTTAAATCCAAACAAGCTGATCTGCCATGAGTTCACTGCAACTTTGCAACTCAGCTATACACACATTCATTTACTCCCCATCCTGAGAAACTAACTTAGTAGCAAAGCTTATACTTGAAAAGCCAAAGTTTTATACATACCGTTAAGACTTCGTATACATCTAATGTCTAAATTTTTAAGTAGACTATCATCTCGAAGGTCCAAATCCTCAGGAATAGTTTGCAGTGCTAATCTTGCAAACAAAATATCAATCTACAAACAAACAAACAAACAATTAAATATACTGACTTACCTCTGCATTAAGATTATTTAGTTCACTATTTTAATCAAATTTTCTATCATGAAGAAAAAAAAAACTTATTCCCTGTAAAGTAGCTTCTCTCTCTACAAACTAAAAGTGTTAAAAAGACACTTTCAGCATCCGCTGGATTCCTATGATATTACCTCTAAGATAACTCTAGGATGCAAAAAAATGATGCAATTCATCTAACCTGAAGTTGAATACGGAAACTGTCGTGTCTATGTCAATTTTCCTTGCAAATACCATTGAAGTGCAGAAAAGAAGTGACTTTGCCTAGCGCTGAACTTGTTGAAGCATACATATTACTAATTAAGGCTATTGATTTGTGAGTTTTAAACTTGTTTTGTTGTTAATGAAACAGACAGTAGTCATGGTATGAAATCCTGGCAATCATCCAACAAATAAATGTTCCATATGGTTTGTTTAAATAAAAAAAATAATAATAATAAAAAAAGAGTTTAGTTTGGCACTATGATGAGCTTTCGTAGGCCAGACCCACTTCCTCAGATCAAATTGTGGAAGAAAATTGGCATGGCCATATATACCAAAGGGATACAAACCCTTCCCCCTCCCCCCCTCCAAAAAAAGTGAACACATAAAATAGAAAAATCAGATTTCAGAACAGAGGGGAGGTGGTTAATGTCTATGAGGTAATAATAATATTATAATAGATATTATCACCTCTAATATTACCTCAGACATTAACCTCCCCCCCCCATCCTTCCTCTGTTCTAAAATCGGATTTGTCTATTTTATGTGTGTTCACTTTTTTTGGAGGGGGGGGGGGGGAGGCTTTGTATCCCTTTGGTATATATGGCCATGCCAATTTTCTTCCACAATTTGATCTGAGGAAGTGGGTCTGGCTCACGAAAGCTCATCACCTAATAAACCATCTTGTTAGTCTTTACAGTGCTGCATAGTCCTGTTTTTTGTTTCAGCTAGACAAGACTAACACGGCTACATCTATTACTAGTCTACATTTTCTATGGGCTGTGCCATTATTTTAAATGGTTTTTAGTGTAAAATGTAATATTTTACTTCCCCACAATTTTATAAACACTTATTCATTAGGGCAAAGTGTTTTTTTTTTTAAAAAGAAGTAACTTCTACATATTTGCCATAACAAGCATTGTTACTAACTGTAGCTTACAAATGGCAACTGGACCCAAAAGGGCAAACCTCTGCAGTCACATGTAATCAGAACCACAATGTGTACATATGTCTCTTGAAGTGCTATATAGGATACATCATTCACAGACAATTACAAGGCAACTAAAGAGGGGGCAAAGTTTGCACTTGCAACTTCAGACTGAGCCAGTCAACATAAGAATTTAAATATAGGCCAGAAGCTTATCGCTGACACATCAGGTTTCACCAGCCCAGACTATGTTTTTAATTCTTCCAGGCCAACAATAAGTTATCCTATCTGGTAAAAAGCTTAAGTCCTTCCAGTTGTGTCTCTCAGAGCCAAGAAGAGAGAGAGAATACAAGGCCAATACTTATGATATCTAAAAGAGCACCAAAAAAAATGCAGCTTCAAAACATCTACAACATTTTCCAGCCCCAGCACGTACGTTATGAAACAGGAATAAGGATAAAAGGAGACCTTTAGTCTATCCTGCACAGGCAGATCAAGGACACTTCCTATATATTATGAAGGATGTGCTTTAATAATAAATTCTCAATATACAATGTTGATACTTTTAGCACAATACCTCTTAGGGATAATTTAAAATTATGCTTATCAGCTCTTAAAAGGATCAGCTTCTATAAAGCTGTGAAGTCTGCTTTCAACTATAAGAACTTCAAAATGCAGTTTCACACAGACTGGAAACAGACATGAAAGATTTAAGATTAACATTTTATTGCGATATATAGGGATAGTTGTAGTTTTACAAGAACCATTTTATAGATTTCATCTTTGGAAATGAAAAGTCAGAAGTGACGAAAACCTCTTATTTCACTGGAAAAGATCTCAACATGAAGAGCAAGATATAAGAGGAAACTGGCACTAGAGACAACAGAACTAAAGCCACTTTCACCATATCCAAGACTACATTTTCTCGCTTCCCTTGGAAAGGAAGGTTCTCTCAGCACCTACACCATGGAGCACCAATTCCTTCTGTCCTTCTGCATCAGAGTAGAGAGTAAGGCAAAAGCTTCCTGGTATTCTAGACAGTACTACCAGATTTGATGGAGACCTGGCATCAGACAAAATCTTCTTTGTGAAATTCAGACTAAAAAACATCTGCAACACCAGATGGATGGTACTTGTAGATTCAAAAGGTAGCATGTGCTGATTCTCTAGCAATTAGATGAGATACCGCTCAACCAGGATATTATGGAGTCCTTGAAATGGATCAGGAGACTGATGGTCTAAGCATGGCATTCTTTGATCTATCCTTTTGGGCCTTGCATTGATTCAAAGCCTTTCAAGAAGGAAGAATTGACTGAACTACACCCAGATTTTCATGTCCAGGATGTGAATGACAAGTAGTATTGGTATACTGAATAATTCTCCTCAAGGTAGACTAAGTACCCAGACATTGCACCCAGACAAAAGCTGAGAACGGAATGGTGAAACAAAAAAGTACATTAGTGCTATCAAAACAACAGTAACAAAATTACTTTTAAGAACTAGTCTACATTAGAAATGCTACAGTGGAATAGATGCACCAATGCAGCTGTATCACTATGGCGTCTGTCATGAAATGTGGGTAGTATGAATGGTTGGCATGAGTGAACTAACAGTAAGTGAGCTGAAGAGAGGCCATACTAGGGTATGAGTCAGTGCCCTGGTGGATTATGGACTAGTTTCTCACTTTGAGAAAAAGACTGTGCGCTGGAAGAAGCAAAACTGTACAAAGGAGGTAAAGTTCCCAAATAAGAGGAATCAGTGAAGGGAGTCAGGGAGGAACTCGACCAAGGACATTCCATTGCTTATCGCTCATGGCTAGGCGAGCAGAATTGGGTGTTGTAAGCAGGCTGTTCCGACATCGGTCGTGAACACATTCGCAGGAGGTGAGATCATTGGACCTCATCCCCACTCAAACTGTCCCTCGCCAAAGGGATATATACCATGCCAATCTGCCACACAGGTCCGAGTCCATAGATTCAGCATATTGGGGTGACATACACATCGGACTTCCACCTCAAACCAAATTGGCCAATCCCAGAGGATGAGTGATGTGTGTGAGAATGTGCTTTGAGAGTGTGCATCAAAATTGGGTTAAGAATTAGACTGTTAACTATTTAAGTTAAGTACTGCTTTTGATCTGCTTTCTAATTGCTTACTAGATTTAAACCTTGCTTTTGAACTGCTTCTTAGTTGCAATAAAGTTTGTTAAAGGCATATTTTTTCTGCTATGAATTCACTGTTCCATGTAAGCCCAGCCTATGGGACTGTTGTATGGACTGATCACCTGTGCAACAGAGCCCTCATGACATCTCTGGTGAAAACGTTCTCTGCTAACAAGACAAAGTTCTCCCATCCACATAATAAAATTACTTACATGAGATGTGGCAGCTAAGTCAATGAAACACAATGCTGTCCACACCAGTGCTTAGGTTGTTGTAATTTACATTTCTCAGAGGGTTGCTTATTCACATCCCCATGTGACATGTTATACAGACAGAGCACTGTAGTGTAGACAAGTCCTACAATCATTGAACATGAAAAGGAAGGTTAAGGGTTTTAACAATGTACCAGAGTTCCTGCATATGCAGCTAGGTGATCCGGAAAGGGGGAGGGGGAAGAGGAGGAGGAGAAGAGAGGAGAGTTTGTTGGGGGAACTATCAAGGATGTTAAAATTAGATTACTCAACTAATTGAATAGTCAATGGAATTTCCATCAACTATTCAATTAGTCAGTAAAGGCACGTGTGCTTTGAAATATGGCTGTAGCCTATCAAGTTACTTGCCTATTATGCTAATACAGTAATATAGTTGTGTTGATTTAGATTAATTAATATATTAGTGGGCAGATTTAGTATAGAGGTATAAGGAAGAGTTGTAATGCAAGAAATCTGCTAAAGGCTGTAACAGGCCGTTTGCAAGATTAGCAGAAGCAAAGGTTAGCAGATTTCTGTAGCTGAGACATTGATCTCACCCAGACACAGGCCATAGCTTATTTAGAGCTTCCCTGGACTGTAAAGGGGAACATATGTCTGGGACCTTTCACCCACATAGGACAGCAGGGAAAATTCCCTTAGACTCAGCAGATGTATTATTATATAAAAAGTCCCAAAATAACAGGGTCAGGCTGAGCTGAAGTAATCAGGACACAGGATGTGATAAATGACCATGAATGCCCATGGTAACAAATTGACGTATATGATAAGAAGTTGAGAGCAATGATACATTGACCTATAGGAAAAGAACGCTTCAACATTAGAAACATCCCCTACTGAATATGCATCAAACATGTCAGCGTCACTCAGTATAAAAGTGGGACCCCAGCTTGGGGCAACAGGGAGAAGGTGGTGTAGTCCTTGGAAAAGCCAGAATGATGGCCCCTGGTGATGATGGTAAAGGTAATGAGAAAGATGACAAGCTAACACCTAAAACTGCTCTAGAAGGAATGATGTAAGTATATGGTAGAAAATACGGACGTACATTCCCTATTTTATGAAATAAGGGTGTTCGTGACTGTGCCAACAGTATTAATAAACTATATTAGTAAATATACAAGAGTTTCTATAGTATGAGTGTTGCAACTGTGCACATCAGGGTTCCCAACCACAAAATAATTGAATACTGGGCCTGATGCTGGGATAAAGAACCTGTCAACCCAAAAGATGGTAATTAGAAATTAACACGTAATCTTAGATCAGGCAACATAGCAAGAGCCTGCCTGGCTGTTGCTACATTTCAAAGCGGAAGCACCACATTGGAGCCTGTGGCCAGCCCCAGGCTCCATGCAGCGCTTCAGCTTTGAAATACAAAAAAGCCCCCACTGGAGCTCTTGTACATTTCAAAGGTGAAACACTGCCGTTGTGCCCCCCGCCCCCCAGAGCTGGGGGGAAATCGGCTTTTAAGATATCCCCTCCCCCACAACACCTCTTCTTTCCCTCTTCCTTGTTGCCTCTGATAGAGGCAGCAAGGGTAGAGAAAGCTACTAATTGAATAGCTTGTTGACTATGATAAACTTTTGCTTATCAGATTCAGGCGAACCCCGACTTGCGACGCTTCCCCAGGAACCGATCAAGTTGCAAGTTGGGGCATTGTAACTCGAACCCTCATTTACAATAGGTGGGTAAATCAGGGGATTTTGGCCCCTTCCGCACTAACAAAAATGGTTGTGGGGGGCGGAGGAAGAGGAGGAGTGGATTGGCAACTCAGACCATCCTAAGGCGGGGATTTCCTGTTGTCAACTAGTTACTTACATCCCTAGGAACTACATGTCCCTTCTATAACCACAATCCTGTAAGTGTGCCATGCGTGTCTGTGGCACTCAAACACTGCTTTTGTATAAGTTTCCAAAATCCTTAGGTGCATGGTGTATCTAACTGAAATGAAAACATGCAGAAGCCTTTTTTAGTGTTATGTGACAGTAATTCTATATTATTCATTTTTAAAATAAATCTGAAGTGCAGTTACAAGTGTACATACGTGGTTTAAAACTACTCTTGACAGTGACAAAGAAGCTAGAGGCTATGTTAACTTTGTTGGAGAGGAAGGAAGGGATTAACAAAACAACTAAAAGCAGGTTACAAATCTCAGCTGTGTCCAGCAGACATTGACTCTTTGTGTAGCATGTATGCTACAAAGTTCAGACACTGGTGCCTGTGTTTCCTGCACTTTGACTAGCACAGGGTCACAAAATTCTCACTGGCATTGGGAGGTCAAATTCATGGGAAATTATTTGAGATGTGACATAGGACAGAACAGAGTAATCAAACCACATGTGTTACTGCCAAACCAAACACTATCAGAGAAGCACCTACAGTAAAAATTTTGAAGACTAAAATAATTTGCCATGCTACTGCCACAAAATTCTACAGACTCTTGGAGAGGAGTCAACTGTGGAGACTTTACCTCTTCAGGCAATCTAAATTGTGAGAAGGGACACCTTTCTACACAAACTCAGGTTGATGAGCATTTCCCAAGGTAAATATAAATAAGAGACTCGGAAAGAGAAATAACCCAATCACCCCTACCCCCAAAAAATGGTGGTGGGAGTGGGAGGCCTGTCTCTTAAGAGCCCCAGAAAAAGGCAAGTACCCCTCATAAAAAACTCGTTTCATTAAAGTAGACAAGCAGAAAGGGAGAATCAGAAGCTCAAGGTGTAGACAGGAGCTGTCAATGTTATTATTGAGGGGATGCTAACCAGGAGTTTGAAAATATTAGGACCAAAAGAATCACGTTGTTCTTTTAGCAAGACAATTTTTGAAGTTATTTTGAGTTTGAAGACTGGACAATTATTTGTATTAGTTGAGACCATCACGCCAATTTTTCATTGACTTGCAGACAAAAAGTACTCTTAGTAGTAATATTTGCAGCATTCTAAAGGCTGCTTTGTGTTCACACAGGAAGTCCCCTTGATGTGCATCTCTAATACAAATTAGACATACAACACTGGTAATTTCAAAAGAGCTAATGTTTTGATTAAGATTATTAGTCATGTTTTGACTATAAAGATAGCTGGCTAAACCTTACCTCTATCCCATCAAAACACAGTTTGATAACAGGGACAAATGCCTCTTCAACAGCCTACAAAAAAAATAAAAAAAAAAAAATCAAAAAAAAAATCCAGTTTTTATTTTCGACATGGAAAAGAAAATCTACAAACAAATCAAAATGGTTACTATGACAGTAGAACTTATATTGTCACTTCTCATCCTTCAGACTCAAAATGATTGCAATAAATGGAAGTAACTGACATAAAACTTAATACACTATTAGATGCTGCTGTTTTATCAAATAAGATTTAGACACATTCAGTCTATGTCAACAGAAACTGGGGTGTGAATCCTGTGGGGTCTGACTAGTCTTTAATACTTTCAACAGGTGTAAACCACTTTAGCTTTACTTATTTATTCTGTACTTTTTCTGCTTGCTAATTTTACATTGTGTCCTAACAAACTGTGTTAGAGGACCAACATACCCTTAAGTCTTTTACTTCTTCTTGTAGTTTCAGTTTTTCATAAAATGAGGTGAAAAAGTCACTCCTGTCAACATGCCTTGGTGCAACACATAATGCATCAATATCAGCTCCTAAAACACACGTTTATAAATGCCATGAGGCTACATCTAAATAGCTACACAAAGAATACCAGCAAAAGACTACAATATAACATTCTAGTAAAGTAAATTACAATAGTAATCCTTCATACAGCTATAATCCAAGTACACAACATTTTAAGCTGTGCTCCAAAAGTAGAAGTTAATGTGCTTTTACAACTACTGGACACATTGAGACTCTCTCCTCTCTGGTAAGGGAGGTTTGCAACATTTTTCAATAACTGTACATTAAAGCACGAAGAATCCAGATACAAAAAAAATTATGACTGTCAGAAATGGTTCTCTCTCTTTCTTCAGCCCTTCTATTGCCCAGACCATGAACAGAAAGGATTCCAGGTATCTAACTTTGAACTGACTCTTCCTCAAGGCATCAAATGAAAACATACAATAGCTACATACTTCAATACCAAAGTAACTTTTCTAAATGTGTTGTATTATACATTTTATAGATGCCTCATTAGGTCAGATACACACTTTTTTTTTCATAAGCAAGGTAAATTTTACCTTTTGTGTGCACGCCTAGTCGGTAGGACCCAAACGTAAAAATTTTTCCTCCAACATTTTCTATTACAGATTGTGGAAGATTCTAATGGAGCAAATATACAACTAGTTATTTAAAGCAAAGTATATTCAGACAATGAACAACGGTTACAAAAGAAAACAATGTGAACACAAATAATGCATACACTGAAGCTTATTCCTGTTATATTTCTCCTCATTTTAAATAAATACACCAATAGCCAAGAGTTATCCAATTATCAAATGCTGGATCACAATAAATGAATTTGGTGGAAGACAGAGGTGGCAATATGATACTCAGGAACCATGTTATATGATGTGAGGCATATACTTAAAGTTGACGACACTAGCTGTAACCATTCTATTCCCTGAGAATCAGTCACAAGACGGTTGACATAGGTGTTCTGCTCAACCTCACTGTAGTAACGTATTTTAGCACATGTGAGACAGGAACTCAGTCTGTTACATAAAAGCTCTGGTGCATCTGACCTAGGATGCATGAAACCATTAATTATATTTACAATATTATATAGTTTATTTCCATCAACAGGGATTTACGTTTGAGAAACTTATTAAAGATAAATTTACCCAAGACAAAATCAACCAGATGGGCAAGTATAATATTTAAGGTTACTGAACCCAATCAACCTAAGCCCCACTTGCCAATTTTGCTTCTACATTCATTTGCACTTTTATCTTATGGGTTTTCCTCTTCTGTTTGAGTAGACATTGACAAAAACAAAATCAACTATACAGAGGAAACAGTAAAATCAATTACATAGAAAGTAAGTTGAAAAAGGCTTTTATATCCTGTTATCTTTGGTCTTAAATACGTAAAAATTCACACAGAAAGATGATTTTCAAGTGTGTGTCTCAGAACTAGAAAACAGTAGCTTAAAAAGTATGGACTGGTAATTTTAAAAAGCGCTTTAAAAAAAAGTTTAAAAACCCACTATTGCAAAATGAAAGTAAGAAGGAAAATAGTAATTATGTGCCAGTACTAAGTAAGTTCTGAAAATTTAAACTTCAAAGGAAAAGTTAATAGCTCAATGTAAATAGAGGTCACATTTTGCTCTCTATCACCAAAAACGCTACTTAATCTTAAGAATGTTACTCCCAACCAATTCAAATGAGTAAATGAAATTAAGTATTGATAATCTGAAGCATGACTTTGTCAAAACCTGAATTTTAATAAATTCTTGTCCTACTTGAGATAAATAACTCCTCCCCCAAATTTGAAAATTAAGCAGCAGCTAAACAAATCTTTCAAAATCCATTAATACAAAAGTTTCAGTGTTGCATACCAATCTGTAGTGTTTGCTAAAAGTTAAACAAAGAACTCCATTTTAATTTGTTGACATTAAAAAAGTAAATGAAATACATCTCTTGAATTTTTTCATGCAAGACATTTTAGTGCCAAGTAACTCTACAAGGAAAATACAGCCATACCTTGATTTCACTGATTTCTTGTATCCATTCCTTTACCAGATTATTTAACTTCCCCAAAATTAGAATCCTGTTGATACAACATCAGAATTCAGAAATAATGAAATTATGGCAAACTACGGAGTTTTACTAAGATTTTGATCACCATTACATGAAAAAAATACATTGGAAGTCTAGAAGCAGACCTTCACCTATAGAAATTAAATCAGTCTGAAAATAGGTCCTCTATTTGTTACTCTAGTTGAACAAGTATTTCAGTAACTTGAGACAACAACAGCTCTTTGGGATACATGTATGTAGGAGCTGTACATGCATTTCTAAGTGAGTGCATCCCAAAAATGTGACCTTGATATCATTTCCTCAGGTTCACATGCTTCCTGCAATAATGAATAGTAGAAAGACCCAAGTTTCAGACAGTTTTAACAGGCAATAAATATATAGAAGAAAATCAAAGGGAGTAATACTAGAAGAGGAAATACATAAACTAACACTTGCAAATGCAAATACTAGCCTCAATTCAGGAACACATAACTATTAGAATTCTGCATGCTGTGGGATTTCTCCCTAGTAGCTATTATTGAGAAGCACCCGGTCTTTCAATAATGTTAACTGTTGATTTTGAAAACCAAATTTGAATATGCTTTTTCATTTCACCGAAATACCCTTTAAATTAATATTAGGAAACACCTACTGCAGCATTCACTCACCTGCGCTGCAGTTCCTCCTCTTCTTCAAACACGCCAAAGGGCTTTAGGGTATCAATTAATTTCTGGGTAAGCATACAGTCAGTCTCCTTGGGGACAGCCAAACTGATAGGTGAGGTAATGCCATAATGCTTCTGTAGCTGCTGCGTTTGTTGTGATCCCTGGGTTGTAACAGGACTAAAAGAATAGATAAAATTACTGTCAAAAAACATGATAACTTCTGCTACTTTATTTCATCATTGAATAACCAGCTCAAAGAGATTAAAAAAACAGGAGAACTCTTATTTGCAGCCATTATGCCCCATAATCCGTTTAAGATGTCACTTTAAAATCATTACCTAAACTCTCCTTAATCTACTCCTAACCAAGTGGTCATTGTCACTATGAAAAGTTGCTATAAAAATGCCACCCTATTCAGATCTGCACCAGAAATGCTTTATATTTCAAGTACTTTTGTAAGCTACTTGTAAACCAATATACATGTCCACAAGTATAATTGTACTGATTTTAAAACAAGTGTAACTAACCGGGGCAATTTGTGTACATGCACGAGTCCTCAATAATATTACAAATGCTAGAAAACTATTTCCATAAACAGTTTTAAGACATGCAAATATGGCCAACTATGTACTTAAATGGAGGGAAAAAGTACTGCTTCAAAGGAATTCTACAACGCAAAAATCAAGAACCAATTCATTACATTTCAGCTGATTATGTAAAAGTTGTTTTCATTATTTTAAAATGATCAAATTATTACACAATACAGAAATTGTTTGTTAACTGACCTATAAAGAAAACCCTGTAATATTTAGCCATCCTTGAATTTATATGAATGAATTGTCTTACAAAAAGGAACTATGATTACAATCAGTGAACAAAATTAATAACTGCCTTCTCTAAAAAACAGAATGTACAGTAAACAGATATTTTGACTACGTTTATTCTCAGAAACATATGAACAAGACAAACAGCAGCTCAACAGCAGACTCCAGGAATTCTTATTTAGTAGCCACAAAGCTAACAGGCTACAAGAAATCTACACTAATATTTTTGTTAAGTGTGTAAAGAAATTTAACCTTCAAATTTCTCCAGATATGATTAATTTCTTCTGGCTTGTGACAGCATGCACTAAAGCTGCAACTTGTTTATCCTTACAGCCCCTCCTTTCTACCTACAATAATCCATATTGCCAACTCTGTCCAACAAATACCCTTCTGCAATGTACTAGGGATGCCAATGTGAAGTCAACTACACCATCAACAGGTAAGCTTGGGCTTATTGGTTAATCATATCAGCTACATCCACTCTAAACACACAATCATAGTGTCTAAAATTAGTTGTTGCCAGACCCCCACAAAAAAAGAAAAAAAGAAATATTGGGGTCATTTTGGATACTGTCTAAAAATAGCTACTTAGTGTGCAACAAATCAAAAGAGCTAACAATGTTAGGAACAATTAGAAAAAAGAAAGTATGACGAAATATAATGCCCCATATTAATCCCTGAAATTCCCACATCTTGAATACTGTGTGCAATTCTGATTGTCCATCTAAAAACATGGATCTTAAAATTGACAATAACAGTGAAGTAGGGATATAAAATCCTATTTAATTGGTTAACTGGTTAAATATTATGGGTAACCGATTAAAGGGGGTAAAGGGGACGGGAAACAGGAAGAAACTGCTCCAACCTGGACAGAACAGCCCCTGCCTGTGACCAGCAGCACCCTATTCATAGCAGGCAGAAAACTGCTCTAGTCCCCACTTGTTAACCAAAACCAGTAAGCATCACCCCACTAAAGGTGATGTTTACTGGTTAATATTTCACATCCCTACAGTAAAGATCAACAAAACGATTAGTAGTACAGAACATCTTCCCTGTGAGGATTAAATGTCTGGGATTGTTTACAGCCCACAGCCTGTTCAGCTGCCCCTCCACCCAACCTTGTTCCATCCTGCAGCCAAGCAGCTCCCAGGATTCTCCTGCTACCTGTGCAGAGCAAGGAGGGATGGGTGAGGGCAAGAGAAGAGTGCTGAAGTGAACATGTACCCTGTACCCCATCTCTGCATAGCAGGGGGTTGGAAGAGGGAGACACAGCAGAGCTGCTCCAATCTAAAGTGTGGATAAGTGACTCAGAGCAGTACAGATACCCCTAAAAGAGACAGAGTATGACTTCTCTCAAACTTACCCAGTAGCAGCCAACAAACAGTGTCACTGTCACATACACACTGCCACACCGTCTGTGTCATGAAGTCGGTCTCACACACAAAGTGTCTTTCACTCTCACACTCTGTGTCAGCCTCCAACCCAATCCCTTCTGCCCATGTACCAAAATTTGTGACAGGACCTCCCTGTAAAAATTATTGCCCACCCTGGAGCTAGATGCACCACTGGTCTGACACCTGTGATCATTTTTACGTTCTCATAGTGATGCAGGCAGGAGACCCATTGCTGTTGGTCTTCAGACTGGCTGCAGCATCCCTACTTCTCAGCCCTGGCTCCTTCTTTTCAGATAGCCTGGAGACCAGCCCATGAGATAGGATACCTTAGCCCAGTTGTTCTCAAACTTTTTGGCCTGTGGACCACCTGTCTCAGTACAAATCTTTCCATGGACGAACAGCTGCCAATGGAAACTCACCATTAATTACATAATTATACCCGAGCCATTTTTCTAGTGCTTCAGCTAAGAAAAACAGTTTAATTTAAAGTATTAAACAGATTAAGCATTTTAACTCTCGTGTTAAACTAAGTAAAATATTAATTTATCTCCAAGACAAAAGGTTTCAATGATTTCTTTATTTATGGCAGGGGCGGAGAACCTTTTTTGGGACAGAGATCATTGACCCACAGAAAAATCAGTTGGGGACCATATAAGGTTGAAGCAAAAAAAAAAAAAAAACCCACTTCTCCAAAAACCCCAACCCTCACTGATGTGGCCAACTGAGATACCTCATTCCTCTGGCGCTCAAGCCCCACGGAGCAAGGAGAAGTGATAGGGAGGAGTGAGGTTCAGGGCTTTCCACAGGCCAGATTTACTTTTCTGAGGTTCCAGAATTAGTGAATTTTATGGACTCTAGGGTGAGGACAAAAATAAAGGGTTCAATGTGCATGACAGGGCTGCCAGTGAGTGAGATAGGGATGGGAATGCAGGATCTCGGTGGGAAGTGAGGTGTAGGAAGGAGTGAGGGTGCAAAGTCTGGATGGGAGGCAGAAGCAGGCTGGGAGTAGGGTGTCTGGCTGGGGGGAGGGAGCAAGAGCAAGCGAGATACAGTGTGTAGCTAGGAGGGAGGGTGCAGGAGCAATGGTGGGTGCAGGTGCAGGGTAGGGGGAGGTGTCTGGCCAAGGGGGAGGTGCAGAAGCAGGCTGAGGGGAGGGTGTGTGGCCAAGAGGGAAGAGTGTCTGGTCAGAAGGGAGTGTGCAAGAGCAAGCCGGAGATGCAGGGGCTTGGTGGGGGGAGGAGGAGGAATAAGGGAGGTTGGAGTGCTGGGGTCTGGGTATGGGGTGGGAGGATGGGCTGGCTTTGCATCCCAGTGACTCCCATTGGTGAGTGATTTGTAGAGAGCTGCTTTCTTGTAAGACTAGCTACCGGAAGCAGGAACTGCTCCTATAATTTTCCTACCACAAGTAGCACAATCCTACAGGATATGGTTTCTAAACAGAAAACCAAATATTAGAATTGTTACCCGTTTCAGCACTGGGTAGCTCCTCTGTCTTCTGCACTGGTTGTGGCTTTGTACAATACAGAACCTTTTCTTGGTTTACACTAGCACTTCGGTGAGGGGTGAAGGTGGGGACAGTCCCCTAGTGACTCCGCTCCTTCTGGCTGCAACCCTCCCAACCTCTTGGGGAGACAGGCAGCTCTCTTCCCTACCTTCTGGAGGAGTTCTGCTCTGTGTGGCTGCCCTACAGAGCAGCTTTCCCCGCCTGGGAAATGCAGCTGTCTATACCACTGAGCAGAAGGTAGGATGGGTACGTCCCGTAGGGGGAAGGCCTCCAGGCTCCTCTTCATGTTTCCCCAGCCCCATAATGCAATGGTGCCAGCCCTGCTGCTTCCAGGACTTCTCCAGCACCGGCACAGCACCTGCCCTGGGCAGTACTTGGAAGTTGCGGGGCCCTCAGGCAGATGCCACAATGCAGCCAATCTCCTATCTAATGGAGCTGGCTCCTTGTGGGCAGGGCTGGATGCCAGGCGGCAGTGGCGCTAGAAGCTTTTGGGCCAATGGCAGAAACAGGCAAAGCCTGTTCCCCCAGTGTGTGGGGGGAGGACACTTCGCTACCACCACCACCACCGCATAGCGAGGAGGAAGAACAGGCTCCACTACCTCATCAGGAAGGAGGAGAGGGCTGAGCTTGAGCTGCAGATCTGGGAAGTAGCTGCAGACCACTAGAACCACTGCCTTAACCCCTACTATGCCAGGAAATAGCTCTCTCTGTAGGAGCCCTCATGCAACCCCACTGTGGCATCAACATTAAATGAGAAATTGCCATAATTGAAAATGCAGCATAAACTGTTTTACTTCATGTTTATTACAAAAAGTAGCATTAGACACGCCAAGATCAAACTCAGAGTAGACCAGGATTTTTAGCCACAAGAGAGATACCCAACAATCAAAGGACATAAGATTTGAGAAGACTGGCAAAGTTTTTCTGGTAATTAGATTTACTGCCTCAGATAGTAAGCCCGTGGGTACATTTTTCAAGCTTAGTATTTGATTTAGAGTAATGAAGCATTTAAGCCAGGGACAGGGAACCAACAGCCCACAGGTCAGATCCGGCCCCTGGCTTGCCTTGATCCAGCCCACAAGGCTCACATACACCACTCCCCGTTCCTCCGCAGTGGGGCAAGCTAACACTAGTGCTTCAGCCACATGGTGAGTCTCCAAGCCTGGCCCCTCTTCTTCTCCTCCCCATGCGGCTGGAACACAAGCTCCAGTTCCCTACTTCAGGAAGAAGTGGCTCTGCATGCTGCCTTTCCCTCTTCCAAACCCCATGTGGGGCAATCACAGCACAGTGCTTACTTTTAGGCTCCACCTCCTGTTTCCATTGATCAGGAATTGAGGTCAAGGGGATTGAGAGGGAGCACAAGCACAGGGCATTGCGTAACCACCTTTGCCTCCCTCGGAAGCTGCGGTAAGTAAACGCTCCAATCTCCTGCTCTGTCTCATTAAGACCCTGCACCCTCCTCCCCTGGTCTCGCTCCTCTTAATTGGGGGCCAGGTTAGTGAATTTTTTTCCTTTTTTGGGCTTCTCTCGTGTGTGGCCCCTCCTGACTGATTTTTCTGTGGGTCAATGGACCCCCAGTCCAAAAAGAATGGCCCATCCCTGTTATTACTAAACCATTCTCTGCATTAGACACAATCTGCCCATCAGATTTGGCATCATATGCTAACTGGAGAAGAGGTTAAAATCTTATAGGCCATGCTGGTTCTGACCTTCATTCTTGAATTATATGAAAACAAGGAATCCTGTGTCACCTTAAAGACTAACAAATTTATTTGGGTATAAGCTTTCATGGGTAAAAAAACCTCTTAATCAGATGCATCTGACGAAGTGGTTTTTAGTCAGGAAAGCTTATGCCCAAACAAATTTATTAGACCTTAAAGTGTCACGGGACTCCGCATTATTTTTGTGAATGCAGACTAACCTAGCAACTCCGGAAACAGAGTTCCATGACATTTATTTCATGGATTTTATTATTTTCCCCACAAGACAGTTTAAAAAAAAGGAAATTGTCTTTTCTCTCTGGACAATGAAGAGCTTATGGAGTTACAAGAACAGAAACCTGCTCCAGAGACACTATACAATTCTCCAGCTCTTCACAAGTGTTACAGGTGATACACTAATTAGCTGCTTTCCTTTACAGAAAACACTGATGCATAAGTAGAATATATTGTAAAACGTGTTTATCTGGGACAAACTTAATCAGGAAACTTTAATGGGACATCTCCCAGGAAACTGATCTAGCATAATTACCTATCACTATCATGACTAGTGTTAGTTGGGATACTATTAGTAACAGTAAACTTTCAGGGATAATATTAATCCAGATGTTTATAAATTTCAGCACATGCTGAAAGGCCCCCCTCTTCAATAAAATGTTTCTGCCATAACTGGCAAGTAGGGGTGCAAAATCCCATTTAATTGGATAACTAGTTAAACATCATGTTTAACTGATTAACCAATTAAAGCAAGTGTGTGTGGGGGAGAGCAGCCCCTATTGTGCCAGGTGGGGAGCTGCTCCAGCCCCCACCAGTTAACAGGTGATGCTTATCACCCTTAACTGGAACTGGTTAACCGTTTATCCTTTTACATCTCTACTGGCAAGATTGTTAATACCATGCAAGCAATCTCTCTCAGGAGTACAACAGGCGCAGAAAACCTCAAGTTCAATAATGTTTTTCAACACTTACCTTATAGGTTGTGTTTGAATATTATGTTAATAAGCACTAAAGAAAATCCCAAGGCCTTGCCTTCACTAGAGAAATTAACATTTTGTAAGTGATCTGCTACTGCATTCATGCTGAATTCTTTTAAGAAATTTTGCATGTCTATCCTGCATCAAGAGTAGCACAACTCTAAACCTCAGGCTAGGTATACACTAGAAAGCGATATGGACATAGCTGCACCACTAGAAAGTTTCTCAGATAGCCAAACTATGCCAATGCAGAGAGCTCTCCCACTGACAATTGTGCACACAAGCAGTTATGCTTATGTAACTTGTGATACTCAGAGGGTAGAAGTTTCACACCTAAGTGACATAAGTTTTGCTGACATAAGTGGAAGTTTACACATAGCCTTAATCACAATTTCTTCTAGATTCCTAAGATACAGTTCCCCACATAGCTTCCAGAAGCACAGGATTTCAAGTGATTTCAAAAAGCTAAAGATGAATTGTGGGGCAGTAATGAAACATACCAGCAATGCTGTCATCTTAATGAGATTAAAGTATTTTAGCCTGAAATATTTAGTCTAAATTTCAGCAAGTTTAAATTATTTCAAATGATATATCATTCTTGTAACTGCACTGCTCATCAATGATGGTGCCCCAACAACCAACCAATTGTCTCCACCCTTGACCAATGTACGCTAGTGCTTGAGTCTCCATGAAGTCCACTCATATTGTTAACGTATCTCTTCTTCTGTCTTGTCCCTTGGAGAATGATCTTGGATAAGCCAAATGATCTTGTTACATTACATGGTGGTACCACTTGAGCTTTTACTTCTTCATGGCTGTCAGGAGATAAGTCATACAACTCGGCACATTGGGTGATGATGTTGTGAACCTCTTTATTAGTGATGTGGTCAAAGTAGAAGATGAGACTTCTGTAAATCCTGGGCATCTCTACTACCTATATGTTCATTCAAGTTCTGCTGTAAGGGTCTGTCTCTCTCACGCATACAGAAAAATGAACATGACCAGTGTGTGTAAGTTTCAGCATAGATTCCACTTAAGCAGCTTAGACTTCCACTTTTGAATACTACTTAAAATTAACAAATTTTTGTAACTCAAGGCTGGAGTATGCCAAATCGATATGTCCCGAGGACCTCAATGCAGATGTACAAGACAGACTAGGGCTGGCTCTACTGAAGCAAGAGGGTTCACAAGCAATGTGCTACCATAGTAATTCAGTGGCTCAATTTCATATGGTGTGATTGTTGAACCTGAGCTGCACACGTGTGCTGTGAGCTACCCTTAACACATTTCAGAAAATGTTATCTTATGTCCATTTCTTGCTCTCTGCCTGCATTCAGCAGGAACTCCCCTTTTGGAAGTTTTGCCTTAAAACCAACATTTCCAGTTTAAGAGGTATTTTCCCAGTGCACTAAAAACCACATGCAGACTCAGATTTTACTTAAGTGCTGTCATGAAAATTAGCATTCATTGAATAGAGGAAAGAAAAAAAAGACCTTTGTAAACAATAAGGATAATATGCTTCTTGAACAAGGGGACCAAAGGTGAAGAAGAGTATGTTGGTGAGTCAGCTGGTCAAACTGTTCCTAATCTCCTAATTAGCAGATTCTTATTTTTGGTTCAAAGCTAAGGAACACTGCAGTTCGAACAGTGATGGAGACAGGAAGGAGTGAAAGGAAATAAAAGGGATTTGGGGTTGTGCAAAGAGAAATACATGGTGATTGGTGGTATGGAAGAGAAGGTGGAAAGGGGAGGGCCGAGATCAGGCCGAGGGAGAGGAAATAATGGACATGAGAATTAGGGACAGGAGCAGTGTTCCCTGTAAGCTGAGTTTGAGCAGCCATCCAGAAGATATTCAGGTGCCACCCAGCTGATTAGCAGAGCATGCGCCTGCAGGTGCCCATAGCTAGCAGCATGTGTTTCTTTTGCTGGTATACATCTGCATATGCGTTGGTGTACATAATAAAATTTATTCACACATGGATGGAAAAATTAGAGGGAACACTGGACAGCAGGCCTACCAGCTCTGCACTGATTCTCACTTCTCATTTGAAGTTAATGCCCCTTTGTCAGTCCCATGCCAGTTTTCCTGACTGGATACTGGGGAAGACACCCTCTATTCACAGCTGCATTCCTCAGGGCAATGGTCAGACACACTTAGGCCATGCATAGGGCAGGAGAATGAGATCATAGTGGGAGAGCAAGGACCCTTCTCATGAGAGGCTTTTCCTCTCTGGGGAGTTCCTGTCCCCTCATATGTTTGCTAGGATCTGGAGGGTTACAGCCCTTCTCCCTGCATTTCCCATGACAACATCCACTGAAACGAATGGAGTTCACATGTCAGCATAAATACATCCTGACAGTAACTATGGGACAACACCTCAGAGATGACTAGGCCACTTACACTTCTCTCAGCCTCTTATACTGCAAATTGATGTGTCAAGCCTCTTCCCCATACATTAGGTACAAACCTGATGCAAATACTCCACTCCCTTATTCTCCTGTCCCTCCCTTCCAGCTGTCTCTGTACTCTTCAAAGATCCACCAGCTTCCTTTTAGGGATATGAACAGGTAACTGGTTACCCAGTTACCAAGAAAGCATCATCCTTACCCGGTGCCTGGGAGTAGCCCCCACCTTTAGAGCGCTGTTCAGGGCAGGGGCCGACAGGCGGCAGTACCACGGGACTGGTGCCTCCTCCTGCTGGGATAGAGTGGTCCCCTCTCCTCCTTCCAACATCCCATTTAACTAGTTAACTGATTAAATAGGATTTTACATTGCTACTTTCTTTCTCCTTATGGGCCCTCCAAGTTTAATCAGGGGAAAAGTGCAGCAAGGAGGAAAATGAAGCTGGTGTGTTTATGTTCAGGGATGGTCTGGATGGTACTGGGTCCTGCCATCAGGGCAGGGACTGGACACGATGACCCCTCGAGGTCTCTTCCAGTTCTAGTGTTCTATGTGAAGTGAGGTGCTTGAAGTAATCAGAGGTGTGTATGGTCAGAGCAATGGGCCTGATGCAGTGGGTCCCAAACTTTTTGACACAGGGACCAGTAAATCCATTCACGAGCTTTTGGAGGACCAGTAACATTCATTTGCATATCTGCATATTCATTAAGCAAACGACAAATATGCAAATACATTGGTTTTGGTCCTCCCAAAGCCCCCAGGGCCAGCTTTAGCAAAGCTTTTGATATAGCCACCCACAACATTCTTACCAGCAAGTTAAGGGAATATGGATTGGAAAAATGGAGTGTAATCCAATAAAACCCTGCACCACCACATCGTGTATTGAAAAGGGGCTCATTTATTTTCAGAAAGCTGACACCATATTTGGAATTTTTTATCCATATTCTCATTCCAGTGAATGCACCAGGTTCTCTCCATTCTGACACATTGTAGTGCCTTTAAACCTCA
>CM057848.1:24494648-24508398 GCA_030068395.1 Apalone spinifera
AGGAATTCATCTGCAAACATCTGGAAGAAAATAAGGTGATAGGTAATAGCCAGCTTGGATTTTTATAGAACAAATCATGTCAAACCAATCTGATAGCTTTCTTTGATAGGATAACAAGTCTTGTGGATAAGGGAGAAGTGGTGGACCTGGTATACCTAGACTTCAGTAAGGCATTTGATATGGTCTCACATGACCTTACCAATAAACTAGGCAAATACAACTTAGATGGGGCTACTATAAGGTAGGTGCATAACTGGCTGGATAACCATTCTCAGAGAGTAATCATCAACTCTTTACAGTCATGCTGGAAGGGCATAACAAGTGGAGTTCCACAGCGGTCTGTTTTGGGACTGGTTCTGTTCAATATCTTCATCAGCGATTTAGATGATGGCATAGAGAGTATGTTTATTAAGTTTGCAGATGATACCAAGGTGGGAGGAGTTGCAAGTGCTTTGGAGCATAAGGTCATAATTTAAAATGATTTGGACAAACTGGAGAAATGGTGTGAGGTAAATATGATGAAGTATAATAAGGACAAATACAAAGTACTCCAATTAGAAAGGAACAATCTGTTTCACACATACAGAATGGGAAGTGACTGTCTAAGAAGAAGTATTGCTGAAAGAGATCTAGGGATCATAGTGGACCACAAGCTAAATATGAGTCAACAATGTGACAATGTAGCAAAAAAAGCAAACATGCTTCTGGGATGCATTAACAGGAGTGTTGTAAGCAAGACACGAGAAGTCATTCTTCCACCCTACTCTGCACTGATTAGGCCTCATCTGGACATGACAGCGGTGTTCGGATATCTAAAAGGGTGTCATAGGGAGGAGGGGGGAAAATTGTTCTCCTTGGCCTCTGATAATAGGACAAGCAGCAATGAGCTTAAACTGCAGCAAGGGAGGTTTAGGTTGGACATTAGGAAAAACTTCCTAACCTTCAGGATGGTTAAACACTGGAATAAATTGCCTAGGGAGGTTGTGGAATCTCCATCACTGGAGATATTTAGGAGCAGATTAGACAGACATCTATCAAGGATGATATAGACTTTGCTTAGTCTTGCCATGAGGGCAAGGGACTGGACTTGATGATCTTTCAAGGTTCCTTACATTTCTATGATTCTATGAAATGGACCAAGAATTTATGCAGGGAGAAGCTCCAAGGATGAGGAGGACCTAATGAATCAACTTTGTAAGTAAGTCCCAGTGGGCCCCTGGAGAAATGATTTACAGGGTCACAAATCCTTATCTGTAAGTTCTAAAATGGATCTTACACACTTTGGAAAAAGAAATAGGGCTCATAAACATTGGAAGTAAAGGCATATTTAGGCCTTATAGAAGCCTGCTGTGAATATTAAGGGTCTACTTAAGATACATGATTCGAGTTGTGCATGTGTAAGAAAATTCAGAGTAATCATGTGTGTGAGGAAAATAAATAATAAAGTAGCCACGAAGCTAGAATAAACTGATTTGAGCTAACTTGAAACCTATGCTGTCATGTCAGTGGATGAGCATGGACATGGAAATGAGGGACTAATAAAGATGTATAAAAAGATAAAAAATTATACATGAATCTGCATAGCAAAGGGAGATTGAAACTGTATTGTCTACTGTTGGAAGCAACCGTCATGAGATCATGCTGATGAGCTTCCCACTTTTAATTTATCAATACCTGCTGCAAGCTTTTGCCTTAATAAAGATGTGTTAGATGCAGGTAATAAGTAAGTGACTCTCAATCTAGCAATGAGTCCTCCTTCCCAATCTGGCCAGGAGGGGTCTGGAAGCATTTCCTCTCACTCCTCTGGAGAACAGGTTCAGAAAAAGAACTCAAAGTTTTTTGCACTACACTACAAGTTTTTTGCACAAAAACGAATGTTTTTTGTGCAAAAACAGCAGAGCGTCCACACCTCAAGCGCATTTTTTGGGGAAAAAAATATAGTAAATCAACAGGACAGAGGGCTTTTGCCAGTAGAGTTATTCTTCTCCCCACAAGGAATTCCTTTTTGCACTACAGCTCTTCTGCAAAAAGGCATGTGTGGATGCTCCACAGGGGTTTCTTAGGCAAAAAGAGTTAAAGGGTATGTCTACACTGCAAAGTTAATTCGAAATAACAGCCGTTATTTCGAATTAACTTTAATAGCGTCTGTACATGCAAACCGCTATTTCGAAATTAATTCGAAATAGCGGAGTGCTTAATTCGAATTTGGTAAACCTCAATCTACGAGGAGTAACGCCAAATTTGAAATAGCTATTTTGAATTAAGTGCTGTGTAGACACTTAATTTGAAATAGGGGGCCTCCAGCCCTTCCCAGGGAGCCCTGGTGGCCACTCTGGGCACAACCAGGAAAACTTAGTCTCCTCTCCCCCAGCCCCAGAGCCATTAAAGGGGCACAGTGCCTGTGCCAGCTCCAAGCCTGCCAGCCCAGAGCCGGCAGTGGCCACCAGGGCCCCCGACCCAGTGGCCCCAAAACATGAGCCAGCAAGTCACTGGCAGCCAGCCCTCCACCTCTCCCCAGGAACAGTCTGCCAGCTCCCAGGAGCCTGAACAGGGGCTGGAGAAGCAGAACTTTTGAAAGTAAACGTAGTCAGGATGCATTTTTTGGCAACCCCCCCTTTTTCGAAAAGCCACGTAAACCTCATTTTTTGAGGAAGAGTGGCTTTTAAAAAAAGGGGGGGTTACCGAAAAAAACCGCATCCCAACTACTTTCACTTTCGAAATCTCCACTTTTGAAAGTGAGATCGGAAGAAGATATGCAAATTCCCGTGGAATTTGCATATCCTCTTTCAAAACTTCAGAGTAGTCTAGATGAGCCCTTAGATTCCACAGGCTCTAGAAACCAAAAGTCCAAGTTACTGAGCTACAGAAGGTTGTTGCAGCTGTAGCATATCTAGCTAAAGATATGATTCAGAAGCTGAGTTCTAACCTAAGGGCCTCATGGATAGAAAAATGGAGGCGAAGCTCAAAAAAGTTCATGAGGCCTCCTCAGCCTCCTTCAAGGCATCCCTAGCAGTTAATTGTTTTGCAAGGGCATCTCTCTCTTGATGGGAAGCTCTCAGAACCCTAAAGAAGAGAGAACAACATTTGATGCTGATGCCTTGATGGATGGTATGAGATTCTCGGCCAAAACTATAACCTACATCTGAGTGACAAGGTGCCACTTCTGCCTCTGTCGGTGGCAGTTGGATACTACTAGAAATAGGAACAGTATGGTACCAAATTCACAGGAGCCCAGCTTTTTAGAGAGAAACTAGTCAAGGTTAGTGCCAAACAATGCTGGAAAATCTAAACAGAACAGTTCTTTCCAATAGATCATGCCTTTAGGTTATGTCTACAGTACAAGTTTTCTTGGCAAAAAAATATGCTAATGAGGGACTCATTTGCATGAGTCGTGATCTCATTTGCATATTTTCTGCTGATCCGTTTTTGCGCTGGGGTTTTTGCGCAAAAACAAGCAGTGTGGACTTTTTCTTTTTGTGCAAAACCCCTTTTTCCCTCAAAATCGGTAAACCTTTTTTGGAGCATAAGGATCTTGCGGGAAAAGGGGTTTCTGCACAAAAAGAAAATGTCCAAACTGCTTGTTTTTGCGCAAAAAACCCATCACAAAAACAGATTGGCAGAAAATATGCAAATAGGATAGTGACTCATGCAGATGAGTCCCACATTAGCATATATTTTGCCAAGAAAACTCATAGTGGAGACATAGCCTTAGAGAAAATTACAACTCAGCATTTAGACAAAGGTGTTTTGTTTGACCTTCATCCTCACAGAAAGACCTATGAAGAGACAACATGTTCCCCAGAAAAAAGCCATGAAATTGTGGCTTGAGAAAAAATGAAAGATAACCCAAAGGCTCATTATGACAAAGACCACAGAGGTCTCCACCCAGAGCTAAGTTTGGCTGCAGGATTTCTCATTTTCTGGAGGAAAAGGTCTATATTACAAGGTTTTGATGACATGAAGATGTCAGTAGGGGACATGAACACACACTTGACTGATATAATTATGCGGGCAAAACCAGCTCCTCAACATGTAACTGGAACTATATTGTCAAAAGAAGTCCTTTAGTCTGTTTATATTATGTTATGTCAGGAAGTGATTTACCTATACAAGTATTGATGAAAGATCTCCATATTATGGAATATACTACATCTTCACTAGGGGTCCTTGCTGCAATAACTATACCAAAACAGCGGTATTGACAAACCCTTTCTAGTGTAGACTAACCTTCAAATCAAAACACCTGACTAAACAGAGATGTTTCTTATTTCATTCCAAAAGTCATCATATTATGGTATATCACGAGAAAGCTATTTCCAGAGCCACAGCCCTCTGCAGAGAATATTATTTCACCTGAAGGATTTCAGTTCTAGAATAACAGGAAAGCATTTCTTCTCTTTAGTTCTTCAGTCTTTGTTTCAATTTTTGTTCCCAATATGTTGTTTTGTCAGTTTATTTTACCTCTCTTGCTAGCATTACAAATATTCTTTACATTATCTATACATTATTCTTTAAAAATATGAGATTGTACAGGAAATAATTACCAGTAATCCCCGACTTTGTTTGTATTCTTTGAGGACTTGCTCAATATTCTCCACCAGTCCTGCCTGAGCAACCCACTTAATGTTGAAGTTCTCCTTCAAGCAAATAGCTTCCATTCGCAAGTTCACACATAACATATCGAAATATGTTTGCTAAAGGAGCAAAACGACATTTAATTGCAGAATTCCTTCTTTGATATTAAAGGGACGCTGCCAAATAGCTTAATGCCAAGATGTAGGTCTTATTTTTAAAAAAATTAGAGGAAGTAGGGAGGGATCCTGCTTTCAAAAACCAAAAATTAATATTTTTAAGATATTTAACATTTAAATGAAAACAGGTTTTATTTTTAATTTAAATATTCCCATGAAGTATTATAAATTCAGCCATTATATCACTGGCTTATGACCATATGTGGAAACCAGAAAGTGAAACTTTCATTTTCTAAGCAGAGTAAAAAGGAAAAAGTAAACAAAGGACCTTAATTCAAAGTGTACTGAAGTCAATGGAATGAGCCCCATTTACTTCAATGGGCTGTGATTCAGGGCTAAAGATCATAATTCAATTTAAAAACTTATTTTAATTTTAATAATCTAGCTTGCTGTTAATGACAGTGAGTTAAGGAAGCAATTTACCCGGTGTTGCCTAGGTCTAGCCCGGGTCTGGCCCGGGGGTGAGAGGGAGTGCACAGACCTTCTGCCAACACTCACCATGCCCATCCCAGGATTGGAGGGGGGCTGTACAGAGTTGGGGGGGAAACAGGAGGTTGTGCAGGCTGGCTGGCCAAGGATGCACTGGGTGGCCCTGCAGTGCTGGGGGCACAGGCTGTGTCTCCTGCAGTGGAGGCCAGGGCTGTAGCTGCGCTGAGTGGCCCAGTGAGGCTTTCTCCTCCCCCCCTGGTTCAGCAATGGGGCTGAAGGCAGAATGGTGGGAGGCTGGAGTGGGGGGGAGCGGGAGGGCGGGCAATTTATCTGGCTTGGTGACAGGCAAGATAGTGAGCCCTGTCCCCATCTGGCCACTGCCTTGGTGGTGCAACTGCCCCCTGTGATCACTTGTTCCCTGCACATACTGCCCACAGTGGTGACTGTGAGTATAGTGTCCCTCTGTTCAGTCACCTCCCTTTCCATGTTATGGAAAACAATCAAATTCCAGGTACAGCCCATTTTCCTGGAACAACCAAACCTTGACCTTGCTTTAAGTTAGGATAAGAGGAAGCTGTATACCAAATTTGGTGGTCGTAGCTCTTACCATTTAGAAAGAGTTCTTGAAAAACAGACTCATAGACAGACAGACACACACAGATGCACACATCTCTAAAATATATAGAGAGATTAATTTTTATTGTTAGTCTCTCCCAGTCCTACACCATTCTGCAAAGACTAGCATATGAGGGCATTTGTTACTGTAACCACTGAAAATGCAGTCATTAATTCCATCTCACTTAACTGTTCTTATTCATAGATTTTAAGGCTAGAAGAACCTGTGTTACACAGACCATATTCACCCAGTTATCCTGCACTGAGATATTAAAGGGACACATTCCAAACTGCCTTTGACATTTCTTACCTAGTTTACTCTGAGTTACTTGTAATACAAAAACTATACATATCTGCCACAACTTTTTGACTAATCAGAATAAAAAATGTTCTGATTAGTCACAATAGCTCACAATTAACATTATTTACATCTGATTTCCTCTGTGAAGACTCAGTTTTATGTGGGTCTCTTATGAGCTACTTAACATCCTCAACTCATATCAATTCCAGTATGGTCACTGGAGAGCTTTAGGATCAGGCTCCACATACTAGAAAAAATTCCCCATCATTCTCTGTTTTTTATTGTGAGATTTATAACCTGTTTCTTTGTTTCCTTTTCTAAATATAGTTTATACACTTTTGCTGACATATTTTTCTAAACAATAAGAAAAGTATACATTGCATAGTGAGTGTGTCTTTATCCCTTTTTTAAAGAAGATATTAGAAAAAGGAAACAAAATACTAACCGTTAAGTTTTTGCTCAAGAAAGCATTTTCTCTTGGAATCTTTTGGATCTTTCCTGGTCCAACATTTTTGCTAATGCACTGTCAGAAAATAATATTGTGTACACATTAAATTGGGTATTCAACTAACTCATACTTTTGATACACACAGCAATCTAAAGAACATATGTGTACAAGTGCAAGTTTAGTGACATGATAGAATAACACTGCTGAACTGTATATCAGATCCTTTTTGCAACCTGTACTAAGACAGGAATGTTGCAAGCTTTCTATTTTGTAAATTATAAAGCCAAGAGCCAATCATGGTTCTGCTTTCCTTCCCAACATTTCCACTACATGGTTCTCAAAATATTTCATTCTGCAGACTACCGGCAAAAGACTCTGCTATTCCTGGTTTACAGTCTGAAATTCTCTGTTCCAGTATGTTCGGTTTTCAATGTAAGTAGGCAAATAAATTGCCAATTACCTCTAAAGCACTTTAAAATAATAGATAGCCAAAATCACTTCATAGCAGCTTCCAGATTACTTTGCTGGATTCTGCTTCAAGGCACTTGATCAAACAAAGGAACAAAATTGTTCCTACAATTCAAAGGAACAAAGAATTTCAAAAAGAGTCAAGATTCAGGGATTTTTAACAAAGTAAGGACTGAGAATTTAAGGACTAAAAAGATACCTGAACAAAAACAACAAAAAAGTCTTTTAACTGTTTTACCTTAACTATGGCCTGAAGAGTATTTATAGATTCATCCACTGCCACAATGTAGTGAGTTCTTGGCTTATGATCAGCTATATTTTGTAGCACTCTGCAATACAGCAAATTGAATCAATGACCTTTAGTGGAAGGGAAAATATTGTGACCGTAACATGAAATATAGTATAAAAGGAATCCCAAGACAAAGAGCATATAGGAACTCTGAAGGTAAATATTCCAAATCATGCTATATTCATGTTGATTTTTATTTGTATGATAATATAACTAGATATCTCAGTTTGGCCAAGACAATCCAGGAATATGGAGCAATGTCTCTAGAAATATACATACACCAAATTACTCCTTATCCTTTCTATTCTGGTTTCAAAAACTGTGGTGTAGTTTCACGTTATTTGGTTAACTGGTGCTATATTCTGGACAAGGTATTTCTAGGAATTTCCTGAAAGCATGACCTCAATATTACAGCAAGATATTATTTACAGAAGGCCTGTTTCATCCTGAAAATATTTAAAACTCCATTTGCCTCAAAATGATGTGATTCAACTGTGGTATAATTGCAATTTAAAAAATTATATATATATATATATATATATATATGGTAGCAGCTATCTGAAATCTCCACTTTTAGGTATGGTTTTGGCACATATATGAGTATTAAACATTTCCAAGGCAGGCCGTCCCTAAAAATCATACTTACGCTGCTAAATCAACAACATGAATGGTTGGAAGAAAATTGTGTCCATCTCCAAAAACTGGTATTGCAGGAATCTCACCAAGCCAAGCTGTCTGAAAATAAATACAAATGAAACAAGAGAGTCATATATAATCATGCAAAAATGAACATATGTACAGTTGGTGAAACTAGGTACATATTGGATTTTAATGTTCAGTTTCTTGGATATGAGTGTCAGCCACAGCAGAATAATCAGTTCTGTGAGCAGCTGACTGTCAGCCTATAATGAGCTTACAAATTTAGTGGCATTTTTTACAGTAATGCTCAATTTTGGGAAAGCTTTATTATTAGTTGTTATTATTATTAATAATAATATCCCAAAGCATATAAAATTAACATAGAAATAAATAAACCTGGAGGGTGGGGGAGGAATCACATTATACTGAAAAAAATTCATTGTTTTTTAATCCTTTCAAGCAGGCTGCATATTCCATTGAAACTCCATGATAGATATGCCTTTACCAACAAAGGATATACTGGTATATTGCTGAAAAACTGAAGAATGACAATGTATTTTGAAGTAAATATCTGATCAATGTTGCCATGTCCACACTACAGAGCCTATGATGTCATAGCTTAGATGCATAGGCATGACATAATTTGATTTTTAAATATATAATTTCAAGGAATATCAATATTTATTTGTAAGCATTTTTCTATTACAATTGATATAAACATTTGCAGTTGCAGGAAATTAAGCAGTGGGAGCAGGTAATTATTTAATGGCAATCACCAATAAGTTCTCAAGCAGCATATTTCATACTTTGCCTATCCATAAGTTTTGATAATTATAAATGGAAATTTTTGTTTGTTTATGTGAGCAGCAAAATTGACAATTACCACCATTTACCAATAAAAATGGACTCCTTCCAAGCCTAGTTATATTTGTAAACACCTAGAGGATAATAAAGTGTCAAAAGGATAACAGCTAATATGGATTTTTCAAGAACCATGCCAAAACAACATGATTTCCTTCTTTACAGGGTTACTGCCCTAGTGGATGGGGGGAAGCTGTAGAATTAATATATCTTGATTTTAGTAAGACTTTTGACACAGTCCCACAAGACAGTCTTATGAGCAAGTGGGTCCCCAATGAAATTACTATAAAGTGTGTGTATAAATGGTTGAAAGACCATAGTCAAAGAGTAATTATCAATGCTTTGCTGTCAAACTGGGAAGGTGTATCGAGTGGGATTCTACAGGGGTCTGCCCTTCATCTGATACTATTTAATATGTAATTAATTATTCTGATAATGGAGTAGCGAGTACACTATAAAAGTTACAGATGACACCAAGCAGGGAAGGTTTACTAGTACTTTGTAAGCTAGGATTAGAATTCAGAATGATTTTGACAAATTAGAGAACTGGTTTAAAATCAAAAGAATGAAAATCAGTGAATACGAGTGCAAATTATTACACTTAGGATAGAAAAAATCAACTCCACAAGTAAAAAATGGGGAATAACTGGCTAGGCAGTAGCACTACTGAAAAAGATCTGGGGACTATAGTGAATCACAAATTGAATATGAGACAAATATGTGATGCAGTGGCAAAAAAGGCTAATATCATCCTGGGATAACGGGAGTGTTGTGTGTAAGACACTAGTGGTAATTGTCCTGCTGTATTTGTCACTGGTGAGGACTCAGATTGGTCTGATTTTGGGCACCATACTTTCAGGAATCTGTGGACAAATTGGAGAGAGTTCAGAGGGAGGCAACAAAATGATAACAGGTTTTGAAAAACTGACCTCTGTGGAAAGGTTAAAAATGAGCATAACAGCAGTGTCATAGCGAGAGGAGGGCAGTTGCCCCTGGGAGCCATGATAGAGGGGCACCAATTTAGCAGCGGAGGGAAGGATGACTCTAAGAGTCTTAGGACCCAGCGGGCGCCGGCCACACAGTGGAGGGAAGGACAGTGCTAGGACCCCGCGGGTGCCAGCTGCTTCCGCACCTGAAGGAAATTGAAATGCATAGAGGGAACAGCGCACAGGGCAGGGGTTCAGGCTGAGCATGCACAGAATGCAGCTGATGCACAGGCTCCATCTGTGACTACAATCCCCACAATCTCCTTCCCCTCCAGTCAGTCTGAGGTGCCACCCATGGGGTGCAGCATCTGGGTCCTCGCCTGTAGCCTGCCCCTCCGAGAAACCGCAGCTGCCGATTGGCCAGAGGGTGCATCAGTCTGGCTGGAAGCAGAATGGCTCCATGCACTGGAGAGAGCCCCACGTGGCAATGGAACAGGCCAGGGGGCAGTCCAACTGGGGGATGCAAATTTTGCCTTTGACCCCGGCACATAACATCCTTTCTAGGGAGTTGGACTGGATGACCTCTCAACACCTCCTCCAACTCTAAATTTCTATGATTCCATATTGGCATAGTTATGCCAGTATAGTCCCATAATATCGACACAGCATGTGTTGTCAAAAGGATGAGCTCTTCTGGCACAGTAATATCTCCCCAAACATTAGGTAATTTTCTGTCAGTACAGCTGTGACTCCACTGGGGATTTTGCTAAAATATCTATGTTAATTAAGGTGTGTATTTTTTCCACGCTGTTAGTCAAAACAGTTATGTCAATTTAAGTTTTAAGTCTAGACCACGAGAATGCACTTCAAGAGGCACTGGATTAGGACTTCTGCCTTAATTGTACAGACATTCAATGTACAGTAATACTACTGTTAGAAGTTTTTAAAATTCCTTTTCAATTTGCCTTAAGAATTGTGCAATACTAAACTAAATGTCACCAAAATTATATTGAAAAAGTCTACCTTAAAAAAGTAGTGAAATATTCCTTCTTCAGCCCCATACTGAAGTCCTGAAGCAACAACATAGGTTGAAAATTTGTTTTTGCTCTGTAAAATAGAACAGGAACATTTTTTAAAAAATTATGAGCAATTATGAACAAATTTAATGTTGTTGATTTACCATGAAATTGCACTTGAAGAAGGAAAAACAATAACAGTTGTGCATATGGCACAGGTGCTTAATGACTTGTTTCTGTTTTCTCCAAGGTTGGTGGTGATTGGATGTCTACAAGAGTGAATGCTGGAGAAGAGGAGGTAGGTTTAAAAGTTAAAATAGGAAAATAACACGTTAAAAATTACTTAGAAAAGTCAGATGTCTTCAAGTCACCAAGGCTTGATGAAATGTATCCTAGAATACTGACAGAGTTATCTAAGCCATTAGCTATCATCTTTGAAAAGTCACGGAAGACAAGAGAAATTCCAGAAGACTGGAAAATGGAAAATACAGTGCCCATCTATAAAAAGGGAAATAAGGACAGTTCAGGTAACTACAGACCAGTCAGCTTAACTTCTGTGTCAAGAAAGATAATAGAGCAAATAATTAAGAACTCCATCTTCAAACATCTGGAAGATAATAAGGTGATAAGTAACAGTCTGCATGGATTTGTAAGTAAAAATGTCAAACCAACCTGATAGTTTTCTTTGATAGGATAACAAGACTTATGAATAAGGTGGAAGCAGTAGATGTGGTATACTTAGACTTTAGTAAAGCATTGGATACAGTCTCGCAAGAGCTTCTTATAGGTAAACTAGGGGAAAAAATGTAGATGGGGGTACTATAAGGTGGTGCATAACTGATTGGATAACCATTCTCAGAGCGTAGTTATTAATGGTTCAGTCATGCTGGAAGGGCATAACAAGTGGGATTCCTCAGGAATCAATTTAGGGACTGCTTCTGTTCAATGTCTTCATCAATTATTTAGATAATGGCATTGAGTGTATGTATATAAAGTTTGTGGATGATTACAAGCTGGGAGGGGTTGCAAATGCTTAGGAGGATAGGGCTTATAATTCAAAATGATCTGGAAAAATTGGAGAAATGGTCTCAGGTTAAATAGGGTGAAAATCAATAAGAATAAATGCAAAATACTGCACTTAGGCTGTGTCTACACAGCAGCGTTGTTTCAGAATAAGCTATTCCGGAAGAAATACTCCAGAATAGCTGATTTTGAAATAGCGTGTTTACACACAAAACGTGTATCGAAATAGCGCTTAGCTATTTCAGAACAGCGTCAACACTGATTGGACACTGAATTGCATTTAAGGCCACCCGGAACCAGTTCAGACAGGGCATCAGGTCAGTAGTTACCTCATGTGGCTGCTGCTTGAGGCTATCTGAGGCTCGTGCTTAAAGGGACCCCCCTGGACAGCTGTTTCTCAGGTTTCCCTGCTTGCTTGCCTACCTCTCTGAGGGACAGCAAAGCATTTTCTCTTCTTGCTCTGGTTGCCCTGATTCAGGACACCACAACACGCTCAACTATGGAGCCGGAGCTGCCTCCGGGCAGTCTTCAGCTTCTGCAGCTTTTGTTGCAAGTCATGCAACACTTTCTGCGGGCTGCCTCCCAGGTTTTGCAAGAACCCAATTCCCAGGGCTTCTGGGAAACCCTCCTCAGTAAGTGAGGGAACGGCTATTGGAGCAGGATGCCGCCCACCGTGGTCCAGACACCATGCCCTGCTACATCTGGATACCAATACAGACTGGTGGAACCAAATCATTCTGGAGCATTGGGGAGACCAACAATGGCTCCAGAACTTCAGAATGAAGAAGGACACCTTCCTTGAACTCTGAGTGGCTTGCACCTGCTCTAAGGTGACAGGACATGCACGAGTCCCGCCATTCCCCTCCAGAAGCACGTTGCCATCGCCCTCTGGAAACTCTTCATGCCAGACAGCTACCGATCCATGGGGAACCAGTTCAGTGTGGGGAGATCAACCGTCAGAGCCCTGCTCATGCAGTTTTAGCATTCTTGGGCTATTGTCCCAGGAGGGAGGTGGAAGGATAGAATGGGCTTCCATAGGGAAAAGGGGTTCTGTCCTGCCCTCACAAAGCCCTGCTGGGGGTGGCTGGGATTGCAGGGGGTTGCTCCTGGTGAGTAGGGGGGGAGGAAGAGAGGGACTAAGAGGGGAAAGAGGGGAAGTGGCAGGCGCCCTGGCACCCCTGTGATTCTCAGTTTGTTTGTTTCCTTCTGCAGGTGGCCAGGGTCATAAACAGCATCCTGCTGTGCAGAATCATCCACCTGGCAGACGTGGACACTGTCACCGAGAGTTTGGTGCCCTGGGCTTCCCCAACTATGGGAGTCGGAGAGAGCTATTGACGGGACACACATCCCTATCTATGCCCCAGACCACCAGGCACCAAGCTACATCAACTGCAAGGGATACTTTTCAGTGGTCCTGCAGGGTGTGACTGACCACCAGGCCAGTTTACAGACATAAATGTTGGGTAGTCAGGGAAAGCATGTGATGCATGTGTGATCAGGAACTCTAGCATCTGCCAGAAGCTGCACACCAAGACTTTCTTCCCAGACCACCACATCAGGGTCAGGGACATGCCCATGTGCCTGGTGGGGGATGCGGCCTATCCCCTGCAGCCATGGCTCATGAAGCTGTACACCGGCCAACTCAACAGCTCATAACAGGCATTTAATGCCAGGCTGAGCAGGGCCCACATGGTGGTTGAGGGTGCCTTCAGCTGCATGAAGGCATGTTTTAGGTGCCTCTTCACCCGCCTGGACCTCAGGGAGCAAAACATTCCCTATGTGGTAGCTGTGTGTTGTGTCCTGCACAACGTGTGTGAGAGGAAGGGTGAGGCCTTCCTGCCAGGATGGGATGCGGAGGTGGACTGTTTAGGCAGGGCCTGCGAGCAGCTGTGCACGGCTGCCATCCATCAGGCCCATTGGGGGCTTTGCACATCTGGGATGCCCTGAGGGAGAGCTTCTCCCTAAGGGAGCAGTGACAGTGTCC
>CM057848.1:24515090-24525915 GCA_030068395.1 Apalone spinifera
TTAATTTTAGTGTTCTGTGGAACAAGGCCTCTGTCAGATGATGAGATTGCCAACTGAGAGGTTATAAAAGGATGAGGGAGAATAAAACATAAATGTAGTAATTCTGAAAGAAGAGGGAGAAAATAATATTAGAAATATATACAGTATACCCACAGGTCTACAATATATGTTATGTATATATATTTTTTATAGTTTGGAGTAATCCAAAGTTTGCCGTAAAAGTGACTTAAACAATACAAATATTTATTTACTGCCAAATTAACAAGACTGTTACTCACTGTGTAAGTTTCCAGAGCAAAATCTGGTTTCATACTCTGCGCCTTAGCAAGAGTCCCCACTATTTGATAGGCTCCCTGTTTTGGTTTACTTAACGTAACATCTATAGCTGACACAATTTCATCCTCTTCTTCTTCCTCTTCTTCTCCCACCTCTTCAAGTGATGCTCCAACAACACAGTTAGCTAAATACTACAACATTAAAAAAAAATCTATATATACAAGGAGACTTGGTTTAATGCCTGTACATATGGTAAACAATTCTCCTCTTCAATATCAATGCACAACTTGTGTCTATATCAGGTATAGTAGAATCTCTCATTTACAATCTAACCAGTCAACGTCACTTGGAACCCAAAATAGGCAATCAAGCAACAGCAGAAACAAACAAACAAAAGCAAACACAGTACAATACAAAAATGCAAAAGGAGAGGCAAAGCATTGGGGGCGAAGGAGGGGGGTCTACAAGCCACATTGCTCACAGGAGGGGACTTGGGGAAAGGGGTGGAACTTTCCCCCGCATTCATTGGCAACGGGAAGTAGAGTGGCTTGAGGTGAAGGAACTGAGTGGGCTGAGTTCGAGTCGCTCCACTTCTCCCCACCGCCACCAGTAAGTGTGTGAGTGTGGAGTGGTGGCCTGACCCATACTGCCAGTGCCAGAACCCCTGCCAGTCCCTTGAGCTACACTGCTAGAGGAGAGGGACTGGAGGAAGTGAAGGAGTGGGGGCTGAGAAAGAAAAGTTGGAGAGGAGAAGGGGCAAGAACTTGGGAAAGGGCTGGAGTGAGGGTGGAGCTGAGAGATGGAGCAAAGGTGAAGAAGGGGCAGGGCAGGGGCAAGAAGAGGCAGCAGTGTGGGGGAGGTGAGGTAGCATCTTGTCTCTGCTGGGGGAACCAACTTTTTTGATACAGAGGCAGCAAGCGAGTGGAATGCAAGCAGTCGACTCAACTATCGGATAAGCCTACCCGTATCAGTCAGTCGACTACTTGACCACTTGCTTACATCTCTACTCTGCACTGAAGCATTTTAAAACTGAAATAATTTTTAAATCTAAAATTATTTGCATTGTTTGCTTTTTGCATTAGCCTTAGCTAAAACAATGAAAGCAGACTAGTAAATTTCACTTTTGTTTATTGTAACACTACCTATTAGCAGCTAGATAACACTTGAGTACCAAGCCCAACCATTAAAGTTGCAAAAAATGGCTAGTATGTGTATGAGAGATAGTGTTTAATTCCAAATAGATGCGAAAAAAATAAGGCTACGTCTAGACTGGCATGATTTTCCGCAAATGCTTTTAATGGAAAACTTTTTCCGTTAAAAGCATTTGCGGAAAAGAGCGTCTAGATTGGCATGGATGCTTTTGCACAAAAGCACTTTTTGCAGAAAAGCATCCGTGCCAATCTAGATGCGGTTTTGCACAAAGAAGCCCCGATCGCCATTTTCGCCATCGGGGCTTTTTTGCGCAAAACAGTCCTCCCCTGTCTACACTGACCCTCTTGCGCAAATACATTTGCACAAGAGGGCTTATCCCTGAGCGGGAGCATCATAGTATTTGTGTAAGGACACTGATAATCTTACATTAGATCGTCAGTGTTCTTGCACAAATTCAAGTGGCCAGTCTAGACAGCTGGCAAGTTTTTCTACAAAAGCGGCCGCTTTAGCGGAAAAACTTGCCAGTCTAGACGCAACCTAAGTGTTTTCACTGAAATATCATGAAACATAAGCTTTGTAAAACTTTAATTGAACCAACCTCAGAATTGTTTTTGAGGGTTATGGCAAATCATATAAAATTAAGAACAGCACGATTATACTTGTGATATATTTAACATCCAGTATTTTAAAAGCCAGTCAGCCTAACTTTGATACCTGGAAAGGTATTGGAACAAATTATTAAGCAATCAATTTGTAAGCACCTAGAAAATGATAAGATATTAAGTAATAGAGAGCATGTTTTTGTCAAAAATAAATCATGCCAAACCAACTGAATTTCTTTCTTTGACAGAATTATTGGTCTAGTGCAATGGTTCCCAATCTTTTTGATACTGGGGACCAGTAAACCCATTCACAAGCTTTTGGAGGCCTGGTAACATTTATTTGCATATTTATTAAGCAAATGATGAATATGTAAATAAATTGTGTCACTGGCCCTACCCGTCCGGCGGGTTGCTCCACCTCCCCCCATCCCAATCCCGTCCCCTTCATTGGCTGCATCCAGCGCTGGGCGTTCTGCATCGGTGCACATGGGGCCAGGAGGTTGTTCCGCCCCCCCTCCTGGCCCCAATCCCAGCCGCTTTATCGGCCGGCGCGGGCTCCCCTGGCTGCGTCCCGCGTTCTGTGTCGGTACGCACAGCACCCGGCCTTCTCCCTGGGTCCTAGCGCCCGTTGGATCTAGCCCCGCTGCTCAGGAGCATGCCTGGCAGAGATGCTGTGGTGGTGGGCTCTCTCCCAAGAGGGTTGCGCCGCCACGCTCGGCAGTGCGGGGTGCTGCTACCCCATCACACAAATGAATAGGATTGTGCACGATAATTTTTCTAAGGACCGGTACTGGGCCGCAGACCACACTTGGGGAAACGCTGTTCTAGTGGATAAGGGGGAAGCAGCCCAGGTGCTATACAATGAAAGTGTTCTTATCCGCATGTTGGGGGAATGCAGAGGAGGCCGTGCCCTTGGGGTTGGCTAGCACCTTGTGCTGGGGCATGGAGCTGCTCTCGAGTCCTGGCTACAGCACTAACCATACTCCAACGGGTTGTTCCCCCTCCTGGGGTGGCCGGAGTGAAGGAAGTTGTGTGTGTGTTGCGGGGTGGGGAGGGTGTCCTGCGGCTCAGCCCCTTCCAGGGACCCTCATCCCACAGTTACCTTCCCGATGCTGCTGCCGCTGTAGGAGTCCAGCTGGTTTAGAAAGACCCTCTGGCTCCGAACGGTCCCTTCGGCCGCGGCCACCACCTCCTCCTGCTCCTCCTCGGCCATGGCGCTCGGGCCGTTGCTAAGCGACCAAGCCACGCGGCAGCGGCCTTCTCCGCACCGGCCCAGGCACTAGGGACAGCAGCCACAGCTCCGGGCCAAGCGGCGGTGCCTGCAGCGGGCGAGGCGGGAAGGGAGGCTCCCACTGATCAGGATAACGCAGAGCGAGAGAGCGGTATCAGGGGGAGGCATAGACCTACAACAGCAGGGGAAAAGGACAGGAACCTGGAACCGTCTCCTCTAAGGACAAAGATCTACCGCGACGGGGCAGGGGGAGAGAAGCGTGGTAGAGGCTGAGGCTGATAAAACATGTGCTGTATCTAGAGTTGGCTGTTCTGTATATGGGGCCATTAGGTAAGGTGCGTGCACAATTCTGGTCGGAGTTAAGGGCGGCAGAGAGGAGCCTGTTCGAAAGTTTTGGTACCGAGATGGGCTTGTAATAGCAAAATTCACGTAGATTCATTTGCTTTTTAAGTAAGAGTCAGTAACTTTTGCTCATATGCTAGACCCTCTGTTTTACTGAGAATTTAATAGCTCAAAAAGTACAGTAGATTACAGTGTCAAAGTTGCAGTATGTATAGGACACCATATTTCTTATCCTTTGAAACACTCCAAAGCAATTTCCAGTGCCCTAGCATCTTAAGGAGTTATGTGATTTTTTTTCATATTGGGAAAATGGTTTGTAAAACTAGTTCATAAGACTGATGTTTGAAAAATCCAGGTTCCAGCATATACAGATTGACAGATGAATTAACTGGAATATAAAGGTAGATCAGAAGTTGCTGGTCAGCCTTGCACAATTTGCACACTACCATCCTAGACAAAAGGGGAGAGGAAAAGGAAACCACGATAGGCAAAGCAGCTCTGATCCCTGCTCATCAGAAAATGGTTACTGCCATTAGCAGGGCTCGCCAGCTGCACAGGTCAGTGCGCTGTGCATCCACTGAGCCGGGCTATAAGCTACTTGCCTGTGGCAAGCAGATTACCTGAATTGTAGAGCCCTGGCCATTACATGTCTCATAAGTAACAGTAAAGGCATGTCGCAGCACTAGGAGATAGCCCAGATAACCTTGAGGTCCCTTCCATCTAAAAGGGTGCATGTACACAGCAACCTAACATCAAAATAACATGCTATTTCGAGACATTCCTTAACCAAAATAATGGGTATTCCAAAATAGCCGTGTAGTGTAAGGATGTTAAAATACAATAGGAAGTGGAGCATGGGGGACTGAAAGAACTGAGTGTGGTGGGTCAGAGTCACTCCACTTCTTTTATTTACATTCTAACTCATCTGATTAAGTAGGTCTTACCCACCGAAGCTCATAGTACTATATATTTTTGTTAGTCTAAGCCACCACATACCTGCTTGTTTTTAAAGTTACAGACTAACATGGCTACCTCTGACACTTTTACAGCATATAAGCAAATAAACAGTATCATTCTTTATACAAAAATGAATTAATCTTTTTGTGTATTTCCATTCCATTACTATTCTGAACTGGAAGAGAGTCACTTCCTAACACATCTACAATCCAGAGCTCTAAATACATTCTTCAGAGCGGCACAAAAATTTGTCATTATCAAAGCCAACTTCCTTCTACATAATGTCACCAGCCATCCTTACAGCAAACAGTTGGTTGGAGACTTAAAATAATACAAAGTGATTAAACTTGTTCACCACTGTTCCTGAAGCACTCTCCATCCCTTTTTACATGGGCCAGTATTACTATTCAAGATGTGAATTTTAAAAGTTTTATGTATTTGTATATTGCAACCAAAGCCACTGTTTCAACTACCATATGTTTACCTGACTTGTGTATCTGAGGCTTACAAGTTTAGAAAGGTATAAATGTATATTTCCAATTTATTTTGGTCAAGGAGAGTAAAATGCTGATCATACATAAGTTTGTGCATTTATTCAAGTGTCTAGTCATTGAAATGAACAGGTGTGTTGTTACAGGGTAGATATTCAGATAAAAGCTTGACAAAGTACATTTTCCTCACAGAGGATTAAAGCATATGCCACAACTGCAATGAACATTTTTCTTAGAGTATGAAAGTACTTTTAACCAAAATATACATTAAACTTTAGGGCAGAGGATTAATATAAAACATTTCAACACAAAAACAGAACAAAAACATTATACTTCAAAACAGATGCATTGCCTTCTTAATCCTAACAGCATCGCCACAAAACTACAATAAATTCTCAACTTGCTTGACTGGCCCCTTAATTGGTGTCAGTCTAGCTCTGTTGAAGTCAGTGGAGCATGTTTATCTACAACAGCTGAGGATCTAGGCCCCTCCCCCCCTGGATTCACATGCAGTTTATGTTTCTAGTATGAAACATGGGAAAATAAAGGCAGAATTATATAACCAAGGATGGATAAATACTGAATTGTACAAAATATGGAAAAAAGTGATCATAAATTCAGAGATATATTACTGGTGCTTTAAACCAACTAGGTACTTTTTTAAAAAGTCCCTCCCATACATTTGAAAACTTACAGTAACACAATAAGTTTATAAAGATCTTTGTTATAAAATAGAAAATACATATAACTGTCTCCTAATTCAATATCAATCTCTGAATGTTTCATGCAGCCTTTGGTCTCAAACCAAAACAATGCATTAACATTATATACTTACTGTTCTTTAGGACAAGATACTGTACAAATCAGGGCAAAGAGGGAAGCCTTACAGCAGTGGTCTCCAACTTTAAGTGCAAGATCACTTTGAGTTTAAGTGCAACCCAAGATCTACCTCAAACCCAAATATCCTTGCCCCACCTCCTTTATGCTCCTTGTGGCACCCGGGAGGCTCCACCCCTGCTCACGCCATCCTCCCTCACTTTCACCAGGCTGAAACAGAGGGTTATGGTGCAGGTTCTGGTCTTGGGTTAAGGGATTTAGAGTGTGAGGGGTTCTGAGCTGAGTTTGGGACAGGCAGTTGGGTTGCAGGAGGGGGGGGGGGTTCTCAGTGCAGGCTCTGGGAGGGTGTTTGGATGCATGGGAGTTCAGGGCTAGGGCAGGGCCTTTGGTGCATGAGGGGGGGGTCATAACTTGGGTAGGGGTCAGGATGTGGACTCCAGTTGAGCACTGCTTATTGTGCCCCCTCTCTGCTCTGTGGACTTAGGATACATGGCAGAAGGGAGCATCTTGACATCAGCAGCCTCCCTCCACTCCCTCCCCTGCCCAGCAAGCAGGAGGCTCCTGGGGGAACAGCCCCAAGGCAAAGGGCCAGAGCTGCACAGCACTGGGAAGAGGAGCAGCTGAAGTGCTGGCATGTGGCCAAACCAGTTAGGATCACCTGTCAGAAGCTCCAAGATCTACCACTAGATCCCGCTCTACTTGTTGGTGACCACTGCCGTACAGGAATAACTAAGTACTGTAAAAAAGTAAAGGCTGAAGCAAAAATACTTGAGTATATTATGTATAATGTAAACAAACATTCAGAATAGTAGAACAGGCGCAAATGTCTTCCCCTCCCTCCCAAAGTTATAACAGTAGTATGAGCTAGGCAAGAAAAAAATGTCACCTGTTCTTCCTAGTTTACTTCTGTGCTTATCTCATTTACAATTTAGATGATACATTCATATGCCAACAGTTATCTTTTGTTTATTGTTCAAAGTAAGCTGTTTGGGGCAAACAAGGGTACACTGAATACTGAGCATTGCTTTTAACTCAAATACTGGCACTAAGGCCAGGTCAAACTAAAAATCAGGTTGATTTAACTATGTTGGTCAGGGCTGTGAAAAGTCTACACCCGTGGGTGATGCAGTCAAGTCAACTTAAATCCCTGTGTAGACTACACGAGGTTGATTGAAGAATTCTTCCATGAGCTTAGCTACTGCCACTTGGGAAGGGAGATTTTCAACAGCAGATTCTGAAGCACTCTAGTAGCACAATACAGTAGTAAGGCAGTCTGCAACTGATGTACGAAACTGTAAGTAATGCAGTGAATTTTCAGGTTTGCACACAAGGAATTAAGCTGAAATATGTATCCTCTAAATGGAATAAAGTAACTCCCATTAATGTAACTAAACCAAGTAGTTAATTTTTTTTTTAAAGGAACAGAGTTAAAATTTACAGATAGACACATTAAATATTACTGTGTTCATACATGGCATTCAAGATTTACACAGTAGTAATTAAGATGCTTCTTCAAATAAAATATTGGCTTATATTGTTTACAAAGATCAAATTTCTCAAGTGCTATAGTCATTTTCAACTGATGATCTACAGCAGAGTTAAATAAAATTAAAAGGATACTATTTATATAAATTACCAAAATAGCTTAAAGTGGCCTTGGGGACAAAGCAGATCCATAGCAACACTGATACTTTACAAGTTAGTATTATTGTAAGTAACCTAGATGTTTAGGCAAGAAATGAAGTTTAATCTAGGTTTCTACCTATATCTGAAAGCAAAATCTCAGTGTAACACTAAGAATTCCCATTATCAGTAACCATTCATCAAATGTGCTTGTTTCTACAGACTGAATCATGACTGCCCGTCCCTTTTCAAAGCTTCGAGTCTCTGTAGCAGTGCATTTCCAAAAGCTTCACGATATGCTGGGCTAAGAGAGTCCAATAAAGAGTAGACCGTCTCATGGTATGGCATTTGTGAACCATCATCAGCCTGGTCAAAAGCATAACCAACCACCTGAAGCAAAGAGACGAATGGATTAATTTTTTGTGGTTAACCACCATGTAATGAGAACCATAAGGAAGTCACAAAATTAGTCACATTAATACACTAAATAGAATTGCCAAACAAATCTATACTTTGTAATTTTGTTGGTCCCAGAATAACAGAGACAAGGTGGGTGAAGCAATATTGCATACAGCTCCTTTTCAGGTCCAGAAAGATACTCAGTGTCAGAGAAATACAAGATGAACAGACCATCTGGCATAAACATTTACTTGTATTATAAGTACATTTAAGGTGAAATGTATTTAACTCCACAGAAAAGTTAGGTTGACACATCTATGTCATTCAGTGGTGTGAAAAAAAAAATCCATGCTTCCTGAGCAATGTAGTTAAGTTAACTTACCCTTGCATCAACCTACTTACAATATATCAAAGAGGAAGATCACTTACATTGATGGAAGAACCACTCCCATCAATATAAGTAGTGCCTAATGACACTGCTGTGCCACTGTAGCACTTCAGACTTGAAGAGCACCATATAAGTTCAAAATGTGTGTCTTTCACTAAGAAATTGGTTCAATAAAGCCTATACTTTGTATTCTGTACTAGAGATGTAAGTAACACTTTATCCTTACAAGGAATTTGCAATATTTTTTCCTCACAAAACAGAGCAGAGTTGACAGAATCTTACTTTTGAATTTAGCTGAAAGTTCGGATTTCATCACTAGTGTTTGCACAAACAATTTAATTAGTATAAATGGAGATACATGCATAGAAAAATCAATATTGAGTGTTTTAGTCATATAGACAAGCTAAAGATTACAGTAGTCTGTTGCATAAAATATAGTATTGTGCTCACAGACTATATCTACTTTCTTAAACCAGTTGCAATTTTGGTGCACTTCTCAGACAACCGTGGGATTGAAGAACTACAGTAAATGTCACCTATAGCACTGATAGAAGTAGGTAATTGAAATGATCTGAACCTTTCTGTAGATCGTTTCTGACAAATGCCGGCTTTTCATCATATAGGTTAACTCTGTTGCGTTATTGTGTATACTAGAAATACTGGAGAAGACAGATGAAGCTGGATTATATTACTTCTTTAAACGGGGTGCTAAAACATACTCTGCCCATTAGCTAAGAATTAATTGACTATTATGGGGCTTAACACTTCAGTTCTGAAAGTTAAATGATGTAGAATTTTGCATGTCAAGGATACCACTAACCTCAACTAGTTTCCAAGGTTGTGCCAATGGGCCCGAATTTTTTTTTAAAGTTCCAAAATCTCGTTCGTTTATTTAATGCTTGACTTCATCATCACCTATTTTCAGCCTTTGTTACTGAAACATAGTATCAAGATAAAACCAGGTAGCGAAAAAATAAAATGATATGCTATACCCCAAAGATACAGGACACAAACAGTTATAAAAGTTTTACTTTAAATAACCCCTATTGCATGAACTCTAACTTAACATTTTCCATTCATGTAAGATGCACTTTGGCAGGACACCTGTGCAAATCCTCTCCCTTTAATTGGATTTAATTGAAATGATGTGTTAGTAGCTCCCTAAAAAGCTGAATTTTGAAGTAGGAAAAAGACTCTCAAAAGTGTTCAGTAAAGAAAAGACTATGCTGCTTTGATGACAACTGAAAATTATACTAGATATCTCTCAATATTTAGTGTAAACAATTTAGCTTTATAAAGGATAAACAAGTTACCCTAAGTCCTGCTTCTGTGAGCTCCAGGCAATATCTGTTTCTTTCTCTTGTCTCCACATTGATATATGCCACATCTTCTGCACTTGGAAGGTTTTTTGAGACAAACATATTGCTGACAGCAAATAAAACATCATTCACAACAGCTTCAGCTTCTAGTCTCATATCCTTCACATCTGTTCCTTCAATGTCTTTACATTCAGAATCTTCTTCAAACACTGGATTAGTGGAGAACTCCATGGGATTGTAATCAGTCTCCATTCTGTGATTAGAAAAGACTACATTTAACTTTACTGGCCACAAATGCTTGTTATGCAAGATAAATGAAAAAAGAAAAAAAACAGCAAGACAGCTTTTTCTTTCAAAAGAAAAAACTATTTTAAGACAAGATGATATGGGCCCTGTATTTATTAGCAGCTCAACAAGGATTATCTGTATTTGAGGAGCTTGATAGGGTATAAGTCACAAAGTTTCAGCATAACAATTTGAGTTATAGGAATAAACAGGTATAATTTTAAAGTAACTGATAATGAACTTTTTTGTATTCTTAATACACAAGCAACTAACATTGTTTTACAAGAACCTGTTATGAGTCAGCACTAAACAACTCATCTGCTACTCTGCACATAGAAACTGAGGTCTGTGAAAAGCTGCTTCAGCGGACGCAGGCAAGGGAAGAGAAAGGGGAAAGGAAAAGAACACTCAATGGAAAGCTCTAATTCTTGGACTGAAAATCAAGGGTTACTAATATTTAAGGGAGTTAGTGAAAAAGGCTGTTTGCCTGTAACGAAAGTAAATTTGTTCAATCTTTGCCTCTGTCCACTTGTTAATAGGTCTGTGGTGCATATGAACAGCTAGCCAAAAAGGTTGAACCCTCTGCATTCGTCATAATACGCAAGTCATGCATGGCACGAAAGGCAACGCAAAATCCCATTCCAAACCCCGTTCCCTCCCCGGGGCAGAGAGCCCCCAGAGCACCCCACAGCCAAGGAGGCTGGCGGCCAATGGCGCGAGCCAAGTACGGCAGGGCGCCTCACGACCCCGTAGCCCCCTGGGCCTGCAGGCACAAACGAGAAGGGCCCAGCAATCCCTGGGAAAGGGCCTGCAGGCAGCACGGTGACAGCTGCATGGCGTGCAGGAGAAGCAGACTCGGCCTTGGGTTTGACTCGGGAAACTCACCCACCCAGCACAGCGACGAGTCAGCCGTTCCTTCCACT
>CM057848.1:24526015-24544785 GCA_030068395.1 Apalone spinifera
CCCCCCCCCCCAAGTGACCAGCCGCCCCCTGGCATCCCAAGGCGCTGAGAAGATGGCGGCGGCTAAGTGAGGATGGAGCTACCTGTCATTGCCTTCTCCCCCTGAGGGTGCGGGGTCCGGCCCCACGGGGTGCGAGCGGGAGCAAGTGGGACCTTAGGGAGCCCTTTCCCTGGTAGAGCTGACTCGAGCCGGGCAGCTCCCCCTTCCTCGCCCCTCGTCGCCCCAGCCGAGTTGCCCCCTCTTTTCAGCCCAGCATCTCTAGCCTGTAGACCTCCCCTCTCCGCCACCATGCCTTGGCCTTTCTCAGAATCCATCAAGAAACGGGCCTGCAGGTACCTGCTGCAGAGGTACCTGGGTCACTTCCTGCAGGAGAAGCTCAGTCTGGAGCAGCTCAGCCTAGATCTCTACCAGGGTACCGGATCCCTGTCGCAAGTCCCTCTGGATAAATGGGTAAGAAGTGCTGTCCCTGCTACCCTGCTACTCTTGAGGGATCTGTCCCGGGGAGCCACTAGTTTATTTTTAAATCACCTTTTTGCCTTAAAAATAAAGTCAAGTTTAATGTTTTATTTGGGGAACTATTCTACTTGTCACCATGGCATCTGAGCAGCTTACAATAAAATAAGTAGGCTGGTGCAGTTGGTTTTCCTGTACTCCCCACGTGTAGTAACTCTGAGTGGGAACTGGCTGCATTAAAAAACATTTGAAAGGAAAGGAAATGAGAGGGATCTTGAAACAGGCCTTAAGATGGCAAGATAGCAGGTTAATCAGCTCTCTGGAAGAGAGGTCCATCTTTCAGTTGGCTGATTGCTGGCTTTATGGATAGCTCCACTGTTCTTGAATAAAGGAAGCTCTGCTGTCATGGAAAGACCTGATAGTGGAGAGGGAAGTGGTAGCTCAAACCCAGACCACTGAAAGCTTTAATACATAGCTCAGTGGTCCAGAAATAGATCCCGGTATTCGGTTGGGGAAAAAAAGCAGTGGGAGTGGTAATCGTGATCTGCTAGTATTGCATGGACTGCCATATTCTGAACCACATGGATTTTTTTCAGGCCTTTCATATTCATTTCTGGGGATATAGTGCTGCAGTGATTTAGTTTGTCAGTTACAACAACATGCATCTTTATGTCTGGGTCTGTATCTATTAATATTTGACACTCTTTTGGCTAGCTATCAGAAGAAGGATGTATTTCTAGTAGTTGACATTTGAGTTTTCATTATCATTGAGGATTTTTGATTATATGTGGCTTGACTGGATGGAAGGTGATAGGACATCAGTTTATTCTTCACAACACCTTCATCTTCTTAATACCATCACTTGTTTTGCCTATGTTAGGGTTTAGTAAGCTGGTCTACATTTATGTGCTGATTTTTTTGACAAACTAAGATAGGTAGTTAGTCATTTTTCCACTTTTTAGAATGGAGATGTAACTTTGGATGGTATGAGCATAGTCTCAGTCTTTTATTATATGTCTATATAAATGTTCACTTACGTGGGGAAGAGGGTACAGGGCTGTGGAATGCCACAGTGAGAGTTGGAAGGCATAGGAGTTTGCCCATCAGAACTATGTAGGTCTAGTCTGAGGTAGAACAAGAGTCATCTCCATATAACTCTGAATGGCCTCTAAGGTAAGTCAGTAATATCTTATGTCTGACTGTATGAAATATTAGGAAGGTCTAGTATCATGAGTGTTACTGTTTGCTAGCTGTCCATGGCTATGAACAGACTGTCCAATCGCCAACAAAATATAAATTGTTTTTGTTCCATATTCTGGTGTAAAGACCAGCTGAGCAGATTCCAAAAAAGTAGCAGTGGTGAGGTGTACTTGGAGTTCATACTTTGCTAGTTATTCAATCACTCTGTTCAGGAATGGGAAATTAGACATTGGGTGATAGTACGGTATATTGATCCAATTACAGATTTGAATATGGCTTTGTTGTCGCTACTGCAGCAAAGGTAGTAAGCTTCTTACTTTATAGGAGTTGTTGAAGTGTATAAATAAATGGCCCTGGAAATCTTATTACCTTTCACTAGCAAAGAAGGCCATGGGTCAGTGTCCAGGCCTCCAATATGAAGCCATGACTACAGTATTTTTTAAATCTGAACACTAGATTGTGGGCTTTGGGTTTTTTGTTCATTTAAGCCCTTTCAAACACTTTTGCATGCTTTACTACTAGTGAACTACCACGAAACTTTACTAGTGGTAAAGTTAAGCGTGCATGTTAGTGTTTGCAGATTTGTGGTCTAATTCTGTAAAAGAGATGTTTTGTAAGTGCGGTATGTAAAGGACTTCTGAGATGCCTTAGATAAAAGACATTTTGTAAATGAAAAATATTCTTTTGGTCTTTTGGGGCAGCTGTTTTTTTCACATAGGCCAGCAGACTTAATGTTTCAATATGATCTTAGTGCCCTCTAGTGGATAGAAAACAGCCTTAGTTAGTTTCACTAGACTTGAAAAACAAACATTATTGAACCCTTGCAATTTACTTAAAGAACTAAAGAAAGTAAAATTTGCATATAATGCTCATTTTCCAGTTTTCAGAAACATTTTTTTTGCTGGGCTGTGTTTTCTGGCCTATAAATTAGTGAGTAGTGAATGCTCTTTAGATATGGCCCTCTCATGCATGACATAACAGTTGCAAAAATAAGTGTTGCGAAAGTGCTACAGCTGTTTTTTTCTAAGTCATTTTAAACCTGCTATCTATATGTGCTCAAGGAGCCTGTAGTTTTAACTTTAATTATTTTTCACTTTTGTTGTGTTTGGAACTGTTTGTTCTGCATCTACTAATTTCATTCCATTTAAAAAATATTTAACATACTTAATCTATACCAAGAGTTCTTACAACACATTTTTGGTGGCCTCAGAGTGCATCCCCAAAGTTTTGCTTATGGCTGCTCTGACAATTTTTCCTTAAATACTTAACTTTAGGAAAAACAAATAAATATGCAGATATACGTGTCCAAATCATTTTAATTTATTCAGTTGGAGGTTTTTGCTTACTTACGAATTAAAAATAATGTGCTGTTGTCTCTCTCCTTTATTGGACCCTAACAGAATAAAAACACAAATAACGTGCTTTGTACATTCTTGTCCTTTGTTGTTATTTCTTTAGCTTTTTTGATTGCTTTTTTAAAAAGACTTGCTAATTAGTAAGTCTGCTGCTGTGAAAAGTAATATGTGTCTGTTTCTTGGACTTCCACAAAATATTTTTTATTCTTGCCAAAAATCAGACAATATCATGAGAAATAAGTTGACTAAAAGTTGTGAAGTAAAACAAGTGTATTCCTGAGACAAGAGACCTGGAAACACTGGTAGATTACATGGAGAAATCCAGAACATCCACCTGCCCATACAGATTGGCCCCAAATTGCAGTAATCTCAGTGACTATTTGATCTTCCTCATTGCCTGCAGAAATAATGAAATCCCTGGAAATGCACAGAAATCTCTGCATCAATCCAACAAGAACACATCTGTAACTGCATTTGTGCTCTAAAAGAGGGTGCTCAACTGTAGACATTTTGCAGTGCTTCTTAAGGCAGAAACCTGGGTAAGACCCACCTATCTTTTGAAAATCAGTCTGTTTCTGACTGCTTCAGAGACCATTCATGCTCTTCTTGGGGCTTGCAACTCAGATTCCCCTGCCATCTACATTGTTTGCCAAATACTGTATTAACCAGACACTATTCAATGACTGCTATCATTTCGTATTTACTACTTGTCCTACTTTTAGTGGACATGGAGAACAACTGATCCCCGTCTTCTTTATAACAAGCCTTAGCATATTTAAAGACTATTATCAGTACTCCACCAGTCTTCTTTTCTCAAGACTAAACCTGTCTAGTTTTTTAAACATTTCCTCATAAGTTGTGTTTTCTAAGCCTTTTTTATCATTTCTGTTTCTTTTCTCTAGAATTTCTCCATTTTGTCCACACATTTCTGTGTTCTGTTTTGGGAACTCTAGTTGACACTGATTATCTCAAATGTCACATATATGACACTACTGTTAATACTTCCCAGAATGATATTAGCCTTTTTTGCAAATGCATCATGTTGGGGCATTTGTGATCTGCCATAACGTTCACATTCTTTTCAGTATTACAACTTTCTTGTCAATTTTCCATTTTGTATTTGAGCAGTTGATTTACCTTCTTCCTAAGTGTAGTACTTTGTGCTTCTATTTGTTAAATTTCATCTTGGTAATTTCAGACCTAATCAATTTATCCAGGTCATTTTAAATTTTAATTCTATCTGAAAAGTTCTTGTAACCCCTCCTTGCTTGTTGTCATCTGCAAATTTTATAAGTATATTCTCCACTCCATTATCCAAGTCATTAATGAAAATATTAAAAAGTACATGATCTGAGATAATTACTCTGAATTCAGTCCTTCCGTCAGTTATAGTTATACACCTACCTTATAGTTATGATGGAGAATTTAAAAACCATGTACTAAAAAAAAAAGTTTAATTCATCTTATTTAGCAATATATAAACATAGACAATTTAAACAAGAACATAAGTGGTCTTTTAATGCCAAGAAATGTAGCACTGAAAAAATGGTTAGAATTTATATAGTATGAATGAAAGCTGCAAAGAGCAGTAACTGAAATTTTGTCTGGGATGTTTTCTAGCACTGAATAGCTTTGAGAAGTGAGGTCTCTCTCTTTTTCTCTCCAAAGGAATCTCTCCAAAGGAATCATCCAGTTCACCATGCTATGAGTCTAATACTTACACAATCATGTTGCTTTATGCCCCTTACTTCCATTCATCAGACACTTGTTTTAGTACGAGGACTGGTACAGTAAATGTGATGAGTTTATGAATAGTATTGTTTCTGTAGAACACCAGCAAGTCAACACTGTTCTAATTTTTACATTTGAAAAATAGTGAGAGTTTGTATTTTGAACGCTGGAAAAATACTGGTATTGAACATTACTGGCAATAACTTTTTCATATTGTTAGAACTAACAAGCTGTCAATACAGCATGAGGTACACTAGAAACAAATCTTTTTGACTCAGTTGTCCAAGTTAGATGAGTATACAATGAGCATTACATCAAATGTAGTTATTTGGCTTTTGTCCTAATTAAAGAAATTCTTGTCACAACTAACAAGCACTTTTTGTTCATGTGCTATGCTGGCCTTTCCTAAAACTGTAATTTTTTGTGTGTGGTAAGACTTTAAACTATGATACTATAATATTTCTGTTAGCAACATGTGGGAATTTGTGCGAACAGTTCAGTAATATAGAGCATAAGAACAATCACAGCTGGAACTATATTAGATTAAAAGTTTAGGGCTTAATTAGTATGCATCATTGACAGAACCAAACTAGAGGATAACTTGCAGTTTTTTAAATGTATTTAATCTCTTTTAGCAGATCTTAAATGTGTTGTTTCTGTTAATGTGAGCAAAATTTGTATTCTCTCCTTTTAGTGTCTTAATGAGGTTCTGGAATCAGCAGATGCACCTCTAGAAGTCACTGAAGGGTTTATCCAGTCAATTTCTCTGTCTGTCCCCTGGGGGTCTTTGCTACAGGATAACTGTGCCCTAGAAGTGAAAGGATTAGAGATGGTCTTCAGGCCAAGGCCTCGTCTTGGTAGGTTTACTGCATTCTCTTACTTGGCTCAGTGTTTACAATGATAGGTTAGGAGAATTCTTTACTATGTTAAAATGTTTTGATATTATGCTGGCAGTTTTTGATTTTAATTATTTATTTTTGATAATATTGTACCTACAGTAAAAAAAAGTGCCTTGCTACTATTTGTATCTATCTATCTTAGAAAAAGAGACTACAATAATTATCAAGTATTCTTTAATTGGTCAGCAGTTTACTTAATTTAAGTCAATAGTATTTGAAGTTCTATGTCTTTGCTTCCATGCTTACATAGATGTAATTCTAGAAATTAATAAAGAGATATTTCCTTTATAAGTGCCTGTGTAGTACCTAACACTTTATAGTCAGCCATGATCCCATATTTTTCTTTTTTATTAAAGCAAATCTGAATCTTCATTTTTGCTTCCATTTATGTTTGACTCATAGGAAAATTCTCAGGAGACCTTAGTTGTGAGTGTTCTACCCTTAATGTCGCGTGCTGCCATGTGAGGACCGCAAGTTTGTATTTCGCTTTATTTGTGCCATCTGGAGAAATTGTATTGTATTGATGGCCTTTTAAATTCTTGATAGAAGAAAATGCTTTGTTAGTTATCTGTTTTACAGTAGCTCCTACTGGCCAATTTCAGTAGATAGTTGAATTTGATTGGAGAGAAACTTGGTTACTGCACATAGCTGGCGGATGCTGTAATGGCATGGACTTAATATGATGAGAGGTAGTGATATGGTTTTCAGTGGATTTGTCACAGGGTGGCTTCTTCACTTGTGGCCTCTGTGTGGCCGTGTAAGAGAGCTTCCCACTCCCACCTCAGTTTTCTATTTCATTACTTTCAGAAATTCACAAAACTTTGTATCCATTTTCACTGCTTCTGGGTTCTGGTTTAAGTTAATAAACATTCAAAATGAAGTTTGCAGGTCCATTTGTGTATCCCTTATCAGGTCACTCCCAGGCCTTTCTTGCTTGTAGCCTCACACCCCAACTTTATCTGCTGAAGTCTGCTTGCTCCAAGCAGCTTCTTTATTTCACCTTTGGTCTCCCTGAGAGTCCTCTCTTTACAACTTCTTAATGTGCTTTAGGGAAATCAGCCGATCTCTGCTCAGATGTGCCTCTATAGTAACTAGGGTTAGCTGGCCACAGGCCTCCAGCCTTTAAAGGGGCAAGTCATCCTGCTACAGGGTTCTCTTAGGCTCTTTGCGGGAGAGCACTGTCATACTGTCTACAGTGCCTCCTGACTATGAGTGCGTGCCTCAGACCATAAAAACAGATCAGATACCCCAAATTGTGATTTGTAATTACATTTCACAAAATCAGTAACAGATGTGAACTCCTTGATTACTAGAACAGTCTTACCATGGATCGGGATGTTAAATGGCTTTAATCAGCTAATTGCCTAGTCAATGGAATTTTTATTGACTATTCAATTAGTTGATAAGGGGGAGAAGGCAGAGCCACAGTGAGGTTAGCTCCTGGCCCCAGGAGCTAACCCTGCTGTGGCTCTGCCTTTTAAATATATTAAGAGCCCCCAAGTGGCTCTTAATTTATTTTTTTTTTTTAAATGGAGATTGCCCATCTCCTAGAACTGGAAGGGACCTTGAAAGGTCACTGAGTCCAGTCCCCTGCCTTCACAGCAGGACCAAGTACTATCCCTGACAAATTTTTGCCCAAATCCCTAAATGGCCTCCGCAAGGATTGAACTCACAACCCTAGGTTTAGTAGGCCACTGCTCAAACCACTGAGCTATTCCTCCCCCGGTCAATACATTTTAAAAGCACAAGTGCAGCGGGGACTGGGCACAAACCGGGAATCAGCTGATTCCTGGCTCATGCCCAGTCCCCCACTATGCCTCTGCCTCCCTGCCCTCCCTTTGGGGATGGTGCTGGTTCAGGGTCAGGTTTACCAGTTAATCATTAACATCCCTATTAACTAGTTGTTTAAAATCAGGCTTTTAGTTAAACTGGTGCAGTATATATGTAGACTAGAGCTTTGTCTAGGTATACCAAACACACCATTTGTTTCTTGGTTTTATTGGTTTTACATTTATGGTCAAATGTATTTTATTTTATTCTACAGCATCTGGTTCAGAGCCTATGTATTGGTCAAGTTTTATGACTAGTAGTATGCAACTTGCAAAAGAATGTCTTAGTCAAAAACTGACAGATGAACAAGGGGAAGGGACCCAACCTTTTGAAGGGCTTGAGAAGTTTGCAGAAACTATTGAAACAGGTATGACTCTTCTTTGCATCTTGTGAATTAACATCTTAAGTTAGATTTTTAGTCTACACCAGTGGTTCTCAAGACATGGCCCTCATGTAGCCCATATCGCACACAGCTGCAGTCCAGATCAGCTGTGTGCTAAAGGCCACTCGGCTGGGTCCCAGTTGACCTGCCATGCAGTGGGCTCTGGAGTCCTGGCTGCTGCCGGCACAATAAAATCAGTCAGGCTACCGGCTGCTGCACTGCATGCGCCTGGGTCCTGGCTGCCCTCCACCACAACCAGCTTGGGGTCAGGGTCTGCGCTGCCACCTGGCTCAGCTGAGTCAGAGTCTGAGCTGCTGCCTAACGCCCAGCCCAGCAGTCTCTGGGCTGCCCGCTGGCCCAATAAAGTCAGGCTATGGGCTGCTGGCTACCCCCAAGCCTTGTGCAGCAGGCTGCCAGCTACTGCCCGGCCCAGCCCAACAGACTCCAGAGTGTTTGCTGTTGCATAGCCCCACAGGGTTGGGCTCCGGGCTACTGCCCAAGTAGTTGGGGTCAGGTCTGCCTCCCAGTCCCATGCGATGGGGTTGACGTGTGGGGTCAGGGTTGGGGGTCCCTCCACGGTGATGTCTGGACTTGGAGTCTATGCCGGAAACATTGCAGAGCAGGTTCTGGGATTGAGGTGTCCGATACCTGCCCCACACCCTGCTTCACAGCCTCCTGGTCCAGCTCTGTGTAGCAATTTCTGGGCAGAGGGCAGTGGGCAAATGGGTTTATGTTGAGGCATGGTATTAGGTGGAGACAGCATGATTCTCAACTTGCAGCCCAGAAAACACTCTGGACCTACAATGATAAATAGGTTGAGAACCATTGGTCTACACCATGCCATGATACTAAAAAAATGAGAGCTCACCTGCAACTGCTTCTCTTCTCTCTCAATTTTTTTTTATCAGTGACATCTTCTAACAGTAAAAACAGGAGGGGAGAGCAAGGAAATAAAATCACAGTAGTAAACAAGAAAACAAAAATCTTTTCCTGCAGTGTGCTGATTCAGTTCTTCATTAAAGCCAAATTATTTAATTGCTATCAGCATAAATTTGGATAATTCCTTTCCTTTGCAGGACTGACTGACAGGATGTTTTGGTTCTGACAGTGCTTGTTTATTACATCAAGTGACAGTTGGCTCAGCATTCCTGTTAGTAGTGGGAGGAAAAACCTGGTAGTACAGTCTTCTGTACAGTTCATGGTTTTATTTGAAGACTCAGACTTAGCATAACAAGGCATTGGATGCAGTTTTGAAACTATAAAGTATTTTTTTCTTCAGATTGCTTTATATTTTTTTGAATGTCCAACTGGAAGAAGCTAAGGAAACCAGTTCCTCATTTAACATTGTGATATTGTGTTAGAAGCTATTTATAATTCTAACAATGAAACAAATGCTAGTGTTCAATCGACAAAGAAGAATTTGTCTTTATTCATTTATTAAGTCATCAGTGTCTCTCACTGATGTTAAATGTGTAACTTGTTGTCTTCTCTTTTCTTCACTTCAGTTCTAAGAAGAGTGAAAGTTACCTTTTTAGATACTGTTTTGAGAATTGAACATGTGCTGGAAACTTCTAAAAGTGGATCTGCACTTGAAATCCGAATTGAGAAGTAAGTGTTGCTTATAATAAACATTTAAAAAAAAAAGAAACTGGATAGCTCTTTCCTTTGTATGCACAGATTTACGTCCTCTCACATAGTATAGCTCTGAAGTCTAAATCATTCTTGCTGTTGACTTTTGACAACTTAAATGAATTTTTAAGTAACATTTTTCCACCCAGCTCGTAGCAGGGTTACTCACTCTATGACAGGGGCAGGCAAGATATGGCCCACAGGCTGAATCCAGCATGCCATACTGCTGGATGCAGCCCATGGGCCCTCAGGAATAGAGCAGCTCACACCGCTTTAAGCAGCTGGCTGCTCCCTGTGACTCTCTGTTCCAGGCACCAGGAAGTAAAGGGTGGGAGGAAGCTTTGTGCGCTGCCCCTACTCCCCAGCAAAATCTCTCAGCCAGTAGAGCTGAGAAATTTTGCTGGGGGTGGGGGCAATGTGCAAAGCCTTCCCTTTTTTTCACCACTCTTTCCCCACCCAGAGCAGAGACCTGCAGGGAACAGCCAGCCATTTTGAGCAGCCTAGAACTGCATCAGGCAGGGAGTCTGCCTGCCACAGGGTTCTGTGGGGCGCCTAGGTAAGCGCCTCCTGGTCAGAGCCTACCTCTGGCACCATCCATCATATCCCTCCCCCCAGTTCCTTGCCCCAGGCTAACATCTCCTCCTTCCCCAAGTCACCACTCAAACTCTCAGCACCACCCTTTACCGGTTTTCCAGGTCACAGTTCCCTCCCAGGCCTTGTATCCCTCCTACCTCTCTCCCAGGTCAGAATCCCCTCATGCACCTATACCCCCTTTCTGACACTACAGCCCATTCCCTTGCCCCAGGTTATCACCCAAACCCTCTGCACATCCTCTTCCCCAGGTTACAACTCCCTTCCAGACCTTGCATCCCAAGCCCCTGCCCCAGATCACAACCCACTCTTTCACCCAAACTCCCTCTCAGATCTCCCTCTCCTGTTCCCTAGTCTTCTACCCTGAGCTCTCTTCTGCATCCAACCTCCATCCCAACCTCCCACCGCTCCATAGAGAAGTGTTGACCTTGACCACTTACCAAAATCTATTGCACACTCCTGCTTTATAATCATCAGAAGAGTGCCAGATTTTCAAAAGATGGCAACATTGAACAGCTCCTGTTCTGATGACAGGAGGGTACATCAACATAACAAAAAATCCCAAAACACCCGTGGCAGTGAGCCTGAGAGCCTGGGTCAATTGTTTCAGGCTTGTGCTGCAGGGTTAAAAATAGCATTGTAGATTTTTGGGCTTGTACTGGAAACTGGGTTTTGAAACCCAGTGAAGGGGAAGGGTCTTGGATCCCAGGCTCCATCCCAAACCTGAATGTCTATCCTGCTATTTTTAACACTGCAGCATGAGCACTGTAAACCCGAATCAGTTGATCTTGACTCTGAGACTTGCTGCTGCAGGGTCTGTCTTTGTTTGTTTTTCCTGTGTAGACATGGCCTAAATCAGGGCTACTCAACTTTGGGAGCCCCAAGGGCCATAACTTAAGTGTGGTTGCATCTACATGCAAATATGTATGCAAATATGTGCAAATAGCATATTTCAAACTGATGGGCATGAATAAAGAGATTTAGGCACACAGGCCCATTTAAGTCAATTCTGCTGATATTAATAACATGCAATATTTACCCGATTTCCATCCATATAACAGCACTTTTAATGAGCAATGACTGTTCAGGAATTTAACCACTAAAATGCATATCACCAGAAGACCATTATATTGACTACTTTTTTTTTTGGCCCCCACCCATGGGCCACGTATTGAGCCCTGCCTAAACCCAAACCTCACTGTGGGCCACAAACAAACAGGCTGTGGGCCACATGTGGCCCATGGGCTATGTGTTGAGTAGCCCTGGCCTAAATGAATGACTATATTTTCTTATATGGTCAACACCCAACAGCTCCTGTTGTTAAAACCGCCACCTCTTTTTAGGTGCCTGAATTAAGATTAACTCAGAAAATCTGGCCCCTGTTGTGGATTTTGAACACTATTGAAAATCTGACCTTGCAATTCTATATATAAGAAAGAAGCCTTAATCCAACAAAAGTATTACCAGATCAGTAGAATTATAGCTTTTGCATGATGTGCAAGAAGAATTCACATACAGTGCAAAGCAAAATTTTATAAATGATTGTAATTTGTGAACCGTACATGTTCATAAGGTATTCATTTAGCTCATTTCAATAATGGGCTCATTTCAGTTGGCAGCATCATAACAACAAAAGTATCTTGCACAATATTAAAATCACTATAAAATAATGTTTTTACACACACAAAATCTGAACCAATTATAGTTTGTTCTTAAACAAATAACAAAAAACCCATTGTCACAGTTGATGAGTTCAGTTCAAGAGAACTGGTCAGTAAACTTGTCTATCTGAATCCCTCCACCTTTTTCTCCCTTAAAAATCCCATGTACAGTTTGCGAAAGAGTAGCTTTTAGAGAGAGAACATCTAATTTAAGTATTATAACAGAGAATGATGCCATTCGAGTTATTTTAGTTAAGATACAATTGTATGTGGGTTCCTATTATATATTATATCTTTTACATTAAAATTTCCACTCTTCTGTTTATACAATTCAGTGGTATTTTATTAGAGAATATTTATTTCAGAAATTTAGATGGGTGAATTTTGGGTATGTCCTACGCATAACTTAAGTTCTTTTAATTAATTAAAGAATAATGACAGATAAATAAAATGTTCTATCCAAGTAGTGCTTTAAGACTATATAAAATACCTGTGTTGTAGATTTATCCATTTCAGAACCATATTATAATGATGAGATTAAAACACAGTTACAGGTGTCTTAAAGTAAACAAACAAAAATAGTAGCATGGGGCAAACTCCTTCACTCTGAGACAAGCTTAAACAATAAATAGTATGATCTGATATTATGATACATTGACCTCAAAAGTATAGCACAACTACTATTATCTTGCAAGAACCTCAAGATTTCCACCCATTTGCAATCTAAACAGAGAGAGCATATATAAACATAAACTAGATGCTATATGATACAATAGAAGGTAAAAGTGTGCATGACATCCCTACCATACTTATTTCCATGCTTTTGTCTCCCAGAACTATGTATTGTGATGAAACTGCTGATGAACACTCTGGAATTAATGTAAATCAGCCCACAGCTTTTGCTCACAAGTTACTTCAGCTCTCAGGTGTCTCTCTCTTCTGGGATGAGTTTCCAGCATCAGCAAAGTCCTCTCCAGTGTGTTCAGCTACACAGTTGGTAAAAATAAATAAATCCTATAAATATGTAGAACTGATGAAGGCTAAAGTATATTGTATTATGATATACATATAAGCCTAATACTGAAGTGTCAAGGAATTAAACTTCTTGGAACAGTATTTTGGTAGCTCATTGCACTCTTAATTCATTGACATTATTGGTTCTCAAACTTGATCCCAGCAACCCTTGTGAATTTTTATGGGGAAAAAATAGTAGTGTCATTTGTCAAACACTTATATAATAGTGGAGATGGTGAAGTCTGAAGAGCAAAATTATAGAAGACTAAAAATAGGATATACAATAATTGAATCTCAGTGCAACCTTAATCTATGGAGAGAAAATTGGCATCTCTCCATAATTTACTATTCAAAGAAAAATTTCATTGCTTCCTGATGCTTCAATGTTCAGAGTGCCTTTTGTTACCTGTTTATATAAAATTTGCTAGTAAATACATTTGTCATTTGCATTTAAGTGAAACTTTGTCATTTACATTTAGTGTAGATTTATCAGACTTATATATGTAAAAGTTGTGATACTAGGATGCATGCTAATTGCCTCTTTTTTTCCCCTTTGTATTTTTAAAGGCAGCTGAACCAAAGCTTTCCCCGAGCTGGAATCCAAAAATTGTGTATGAGCCACATCCACAGTTAACTAGAAACTTGCCGGAAGTTGCTCCCTCTGATCCTGTACAAATAAGTAGGCTGATTGGTAGAATGAAGTTGAGCCTTACGTTAAAGCAACATGAAGTACTTCCTGGAGCTAAGGTTAGCCATAGGTTTATATTCTTTAACTAACTGGACACTATCAAACAGCTATTTGGTTTTTGGTTTTGACTGCTGTAAAAGTTTTGAGAGTTTTAAGGGAAAATAATTGGTTTTGACTATGTTTAATTTTTCTAATTTTATTTTAAATTATCTGCATTTCAAAGTAAAGCAATAACCTTTGTTAGAACATCTTATTTAACTAATAAGGTCATACAATGCTGAGAATACATTGTGGAATTCATGGAATGTGCATCAGAACATTATGGGTAGTTTTGCTCTGTTTACAAGTGCACAATTATCAGAGGAATTGCACACTAATAATTGAACATGGAATTTATCCCAATATGTGTTAAGGGGTGTCTTATTTTCTATGGTAGATAGGCATGTTGACCATTTTCATACCTTACAACTCCTACCAAAGCAAATTGTAAAAAAAGCTATGGCAAATTTGGTGATTCCATTTAAATTACTTTAAAAAGTATAGACAATACAGTGATGTTTGTTTCTTAAAGAAGGTGCCTTGTATCTTAGAGACAGCTTGAGTTCTGTCGATTGCAGTAACTCCTAAGAGAATTGCTTTGTTTTCATGAAAATCCTGTTGCTACTCATTTATTTTTGCTTGGCGTAGTGAAGCCTCCTATTGAAATGGTAGAAAACAGACTGGTATAAATAATAACTTATAAAGGAAGGTTGAGGCTTTCCTTGTGAAAACTAATTTGAAAATGTATACAGTTGAAATTTTAGATTAAAATTTACAATGAATTAAATTACATATTTTTTTTAAATGAGTGCCTGGTAGGCTATTTTATTTGAATTTTCTAAAACTTCTATAGATTAAACAACGAAATGTAAGGACCTGGTCCTCCAAGCATTTAGGTATAAACTTTACTCACATGAATATTCATATTAACTTCAATTATAAAATTGGTTCTGAAATTATCTTCTATGCAAAGTACTCACAGTTGTAGTTTATAGTGTGTTCTGATACTGATGCACAAACTGTAAATGATAGAAATTATTTTAAATTTAAATTGAAAATATGGTTAATTGAAACAAAGAATATATATAAAATACAGAGAACAGAAACTACTCAGTATGATTTACACTACAGTGGGAAATTTCGTTACATATCCTGCAATTTCTAGTTGATATTTTTAGAACTTTTTTCTGTTTGTTGAGTCAGGAAAAATCCTTGACATAAGGTCCTTTTGGCAACATTTGCTGACAAGAAAGATTCCATGAAAATGTAGCGTGTTTCTGTATTTCTCAAATTATTGCAAGATATTAACATCTCCATGCTTATCAGTTTTAGAATTACTAGTAGCTAGATGCTTGACTGCATCCCTTTTAAAAGTCAGAAGTTTTCCTACTGTCAATCACTACATTTATTTGAAGACGTCAAGGTAAAAAAACTTCTTTAGTTCAAGATCTGAGTATAGGGCTCTGTATTGCACTTACATTTGATGACCTTAAATAGAACAAAGTGCAACATTTCTGGCATGCTTTGTGCAATATTGTGCATTATAGTGGGAAAAACAGTGTTGTGCGTTGGTATGGTAAATGATATAGTGATTTTTAAGTCTAATCATATTTTGTTACTGACCCCAACAGCCTTTTAAGACCCGTCTCCCTAAACCCATCTGCAGTGTGAGTTCTTAACTACCAGACCCTTAGACCTTTCTCCTCTGCATCTTCACCTCAGAAGGTGTGAAATCCACCCTCTCCCTCCCATCTTTGCACACACTCCCAACAGTTTATGCAACAGAGACTTGCTTAGGGTAAAATAAACAAAACGTTATTTAATAGAAAAATCACAGATTCAAAGATAATGTAGTAAGGAAGACCAAACATATACAAGTCACCAGGGCTCGACAAATCGCTGTTTCTACTCACCTGTGGCGAGTAGATTTCAGCCAGTCGCCCCGTTCACTGGCGGTGCATGCACACGCAATGCGGGTCTGGCACATGTGCAGTGCGGGGCTGGCAAGTAGATTTCACCACCATTTGTCAAGCCCTGCAAGTCACAATATATAAACATAAAGACTCAGCTTCAGAACATACTTAAATTTTATTTTTATAGGTTGAACCTCTCTAGTCCAGCACTCTCTGGTCTGGAAATATCCATGGTCTGGCATGATTGTAGTTAGCTGGATATCCATTTATCATGAGTGTGACCAAGTTTACTGTGGTCCCATAAAGTTTGTTTAGAGTCACCAATCCTGGTTCTCGGCCTTCTGTGCTGTTATTTAGTTGTAACTTACGTTTAACTGTCTTCTAAAAGCCCAGTAAACAGTGGAAGTATTGGTAATGCTGCTAGACAATATTGATCTCATGTGGTTCAGCAAATTGTGTGCTATGGCACTGGTCAGGTCCCAAGGGTGCTGGACTATAGAGGTTCAACATTGTAATAAAAAATTAAATGTATGTATGAACTGTAGCAACTATAGAAAGAACTAGTCATGTTTCTACAGTAATGTTACTCCTTTGATAAATAAACAGCGAGTAGTCCTGTAGCACCTTAGAGACTAACAAAATATATATATATATATATATATATATTTCTTAGTCTCTAAGGTGCTATAAGGCTACTTGTTTTTTTAAAGTTACAGATTAACACAGCTTCCCCTCTAAGTCCTTTCATAAATGTTAGTTGTGGTAATTGCTATCACAGGATATCTTTTATGAAGACTATTACCATATATGCCATCTAAATACTTGTTCCAGCAAATCTTTTCTCCAACATGTAACATTTACCGATGGAGCAACAAGTGGGAGAGTAAGGGCTCTGAGAATTGGACCTTAAATCCTTATGAGCCTGTAAGGGAGTAATCCTACAGCAAACATTGGGAACAAGCCCGTGTTGTAATGCTATCTAGTGGTCTTGAGAGAATTAGTTTAATTTCCTTAAGTGTTTTGTTACTGTAACAGTTTATAATAAATCTTGGGTATAACTTAATATTATACAAAATGAATGATTTTCTTAATAATGACAGGCGGGTTTTAACGTATACATTATTTGAATTTGTTAAAGTAGTGTACATTAAGTTTTACTACTCTGTTTATAGTATTTTAAATAAGCTTTATGTTGATGCCATTAATTACATTCAAGAATATTAAAGTAACAAAATTGCTAACTGTTAAATTATTATCCTGGATTTTTCTCCAAGAGCGCATATTTTTTGTGTGTTTTTGTGTGTGTATGGTATAACTAAATAAATAGTCATTGGCACAGTAGCAATGTTTTATAGAACCACTATGAAACCCAAAGTTGGAAGCAATTGTACAGTTCAATTTCAGGCTGTTCCCAATTGTAAGAATATGAAGTTTCAATCCCAAATGTTGGAGGAAGACTGTGTGCTACAAAGCTTCTAGATATAACTTGCAGGTCACTTAAAAGCAGCTTGAAGGTGCTGGCAGCAGAGGAGAGAGTGAAAGAAGAATAATAAGAGCTTTAATGGACTTGTTATACAGAGTAGTGGTTGTCCATCAGGAATACCCATGGACCTGTGGGTACGCAGAGCACTTCCCAGGGCTACACCAGCTCATCTAGATATTTACCTAGTTTTACAATAGGCTACATCAAAAGCACTAATAAATTCAGTACAGACTAAAATTTCACATAGACATTTACTTGTTCATACTGCTCTATGTATACGTAGAACTTCCCTAGTCCGTCACTGTGGTTCAGCAACATCCGTGGTCTGGCATGATTTTAGTTAGACAGATGTCCACTTATCATGGGTGTGGCCAAGTTTCCCACAGTCCCATAAAGTTTGTTTACAGCCACCAGCCCTGACTCTCAGTTTTCTTTCCTGTTATTTAGCACTAATTTACCCCTAAACATCTTTTAAGAGCCCAGTAAACAGTGGAAGTGCTGGTAATGCTGCTTAATATTGACCTCCTGGGGTTCGGCAAATTCTCTGGTTTGTTACTGGTCAGGTCCCCACGGTGTTAGACTAGAGAGGTTCAATTTGAATTGTATACCGAATGTAAGTACAATATTTATATTCCATTTGATTTATAATTATATGGTAAAATGAGAAAGTAAGCAATTTTTCAATAATAGTGTACTCTGATGCTTTTGCATTTTGTCTGATTTTATAAGCAACTAGTTTTTAAGTAAGATAAACCTTGGGTACTCCAGGCAAACTGGGCTTCTGAAAGTAATCTGGAAAGGTTGAGAGCTGCTGCTGTACAGTGATCATGTACACTCTCAAGTAACTAATAGTTAATTGGGGAAGCTTAAAGGCATGTCTTTATTCTGAGTGTTTATAATTTTTTTTTTAAGCTGGACGTAGATGGCCAAATAGACTCTATACACCTATTCCTGTCACCAAGGCAGGTACATCTTCTGTTGGACATGTTAGCAGCCATTGCTGGACCAGGCAAGTAAATATTATATGAATATTAAATGTGTTTTTGAGATAGAAAGCAGTAAAGAAATCTTGCACAATAAACAAGTCCCCTGATTAGGTACATAGTAGTTACTATACCAGCTTATTAATATTTATTATCTGTTTATTTACGTAAAGATAATATTCCCCATCAGGTCTCCAGGCTTCATTGTTCTATATGCTGTTCATCTTTGTAATAGTCTCTTTAAATAGCTTAAAATCTTAGTTTGTGCTGAGATAACAGGTGGCAGGTATAATTAAGTGTGTGTGTGGAGAGAAGAGGAGTAGTGTAGGGAGAAAAGGACAGTATAACAAGGGTTGGCAACCTATGGTTCCCAAGCCAAATATGGCTCAGTAGGGAATCAAATATGGCTCTTTTGCTGCTCGAGCTCAGCCCCCACTAGTTCCCCCTGAGGTAAGGAACTGGTGCTAGTGCTCCAGCCTCATGGCTCCCTGCAAGATTGGAGTGCCAGTGCCAGCTTCCTGGGTGGTGGTGGGGAAGCCCCTAGCCTCCTTGCCAGATCCAGCTTGTGGGGAAGAAGCTGGAACCAGAAAAGGCTCTGCGAGCTGCTGCTTCTCTTCCCCTGGCTGGGGGACAGCAGCACAGGCACATGCTTCCTGGAGGCTTTCCCCTTTGCTCCCATTGGCCAGAATCTGGTCAATAGGAGCAGAAGAAGACCATGCCTGAAAGCAACGTGAAAGCAAGTAAGTTGCCCCCCCTACACCAAGAGCCCGCACTCCCAACCCCCTAATTTACCTCCCTGCCATATCCCTGCATCCCCAGCCCTCTCACTCACTGCCCTGATGAGACCCCGCACCACCCCCTCTCACGCACCCTCTACCAAGACCCCGCACCTTCACCCTGCTTCTGTACCCTCCTTTGC